>JALAZF010000427.1:2400000-3600000 GCA_022829125.1 Lathyrus tuberosus
CTAACATAAACACATATCCAGCTGTGGATTTTCTATCCTCAACATCACTACACCAACTAGAGTCGGTGTATCCCACTAACTTGCATTCTTTCCCTTCATCGGCTGCAGGAAACAAAATGCCATAGTCGAGAGTCCCCTTCAGATACCTCAGTATCCTCTTCGTCGCTGTTAGGTGTGATACCTTTGGCTTCTGCATGAATCTACTTATCATACCCACACTGTATGCTAAGTCAGGCCTTGTGTGACAAAGGTATCTAAGTGACCCAATAAGTCTTATATATTGGGTTGGGTCGACATCATCTTCGTCTGGATCCTTCGACATTTGCAGTCTGGTCTCAGCTGGAGTCGAAGTTGAGTTGCAATCTTGCATCTCAAATCTCTTGAGTATTTCGCCTGCATATCTTCGTTGGTGCATCATCAAACCTCTACTAGTCTTGTAGAATTCGATGCCAAGGAAATATGAGAGATCTCCCAAGTCTGACATTTCAAACTCCTCACTTAGGTCATGTTTGAAATCTTCGATCTCCTTCCTGCAACTTCCTGCTATCAACAAATCATCGACATAGAGACATAGTATAAGCAATTCGCCATTGCTTCTTCTTACATATACTTCATGCTCAGTCGTACACTTCACAAATTCCTTTTCCCTTAAGAAGCTGTCGATTTTCTTATTCCAAGCTCTTGGAGCTTGCTTAAGTCCATACAGGGCTTTATGCAGCCTGTACACCTTTCCTTCTTCGCCTTGTTTCACATACCCAGCTGGTTGTGCGACATAAACTTCTTCGTCTAAGGGGTCAATAAGGAATGCACACTTCACGTCCATCTGACATGTGTGCCAATTATTCATATTTTCTAGACCAACAACCAACCTGATTGTTTCGATCCTAGCAACAGGTGCGAACACTTCATCGAAGTCTATTCCTTCCTTCTGAAGAAATCCTTTTGCCACAAGTCTCGCCTTGTGTCGAGTTACTTCCCCTCTAGGATTTACCTTCACCTTGTAAACCCACTTCACATCATTTGCCTTCTTGCCTTGAGGCAATTTGACGAGTGACCAGGTGTTATTAACTTCGATGGACTCTAACTACTCATTCATTGCTTTCACCCACTTCGAATCTTTCAATGCTTCAGCTGCATTGACTGGTTCGACGTCTGCTTAGAAAGCATAATGTACCAGCTCACCCTCTTCATCGACTACATCATCTGATGTAATTACACATTCTTGCAACCTTGCAGGCATGTGTCTTGTTCGTCGAGGTCTGCTTGAACCTGCTTTATCTGCAACGGATTCCTGTCGAACTTCTCTTTCGACTTCAGTGGCTAGTTCTTCACAAGAGATTCTCACTGAATCCTTCTTGGCATTCTCAGCCCAATCCCATTCTTTAAGCTCATCTATGATCACGTCCCTGTTGATCACTACCTGCTTATTCACTGGGTCGAACAACTTGTAACCTCCAGTCGAATGATATCCTATCAAGATCATCTGATTCGACTTGTCATCAAGCTTCCTTCTCAACTGATCTGGCACATGTCTATGTGCTATAGATCCAAACACTTTCAAGTGACTGAGGCTAGGCTTGACACCAGACCAACATTCTTCTGGTGTGATTCCTTCAAGCTTCTTCGTCGGACATCTGTTCAAAATATATGTTGCTGTCGAAACCGCTTCTCCCCATAATTCTTTGGGTAGATGCTTTCCATTCAACATACTTCTCACCATGTCCATGATGGTTCTGTTCTTTCGTTCTGCAACTCCATTTTGCTGTGGTGTATAGGGTGGCACCACCTCATGCACAATCCCTTCCTTTTCACATAATGCATCGAACTCTTTCGACACATACTCTCCACCACCATCTGTCCTCAGAATTTTCAACTTTCGACCACTCTGTCTTTCTACCATGGATTTGAATCTGGAAAATACCTCCATCACATCACTTTTCTTCTTGATGTGGTAAGTCCATAACTTTCGACTGAAATCATCTATAAACGTGATAAAATATCTGTTTCCACCAATCGAATCCACCTGGATTGGACCACATACATCAGAGTATATGACTTCCAGAATTGCCTTCGACTTCCTTCATGCGTCCTTGCTGAAGCTATTTTTGTGTTGTTTCGACTGAACACACTCCTCACAGACTTCACTTGGAATGTCAATTTCTGGTAATCCTGAAACCATATTTCTTCTCTTCAGCTCTCTGATGTCATTGAAGTTGAGATGGCCTAGTCGAAAATGCCATAACCACTCATCTCTGCTGGCTGCCATTGTTAGACACTTGTGTTCCATCACCTTGAGTTCAATCTTAAAGGTCCTATTCTGAGACATTGGAGCCTTCAAGATCAACCTACCACCTGCGTCGAGAACTCTCATCATCTTGTCTTCGACAACTACCTTGTAGTTCTTTTCGACTAGCTGCCCTATACTGAGCAAATTACTCTTCATGCCTGGAATGTACAACACATTGGAGATTGTTGACCTTTTGCCATCTTTCCTCATAATCAGAACATCACCAACACCTTCAGCTGCTAGAGTGTTGTCATTTACAAACTTCACTGTGTTCTTCGACGAGGGCTTCATGTTGACAAACCAATATTTCCTTCCAGTTATGTGTGATGAGCATCCTGAGTCCAAGTACCACTGATCTTGGAATCTTTCTTCATCTCTCGTTGTGACCATCAGCAACGTCTCTTCTTCTACATGCTTCGCCAGCTTGGCATCAGTTTCTTGATTTCTCTTTTTTTCTGGACAGTTACTAACATAATGGCCATACTTCTGATAATTGAAACATTGAATGTAACTCTTGTCAAATTTTCAATCACCACCTTTTCCTCTACCTTCAGCACCACCTCTTTGGTTGCCTTGGTTCCAAGGTTTCTTCTTATTCGACTGGTTTCCCCCTTTACCTTTGTTGCCATTCCAGCTGCCTTTGCATTTCCTTTCCTTTTCTGACTGCGCCTGCAAAGCCATATCACTCTTCGACTTTCCTGCAGCTCTCTCAGCCATCCTTTATTCATGAGACTCAAGCGTCCCTTGAAGCTCTTCTTTCGTCAATACTGACAAGTTCTACAACTCTTCTATGGCTACTACCACGTGGTCAAATTTTGGAGCCAATGACCCCAAGATCTTTGCAACAACTGATCTTGATGTCAACACCTTTCCACACACCTTGATTTGATTCACCAGTTTTGTAACTCTGGTGAAGAAATCTGAAATACTTTCGTTGTCTTCCATCTGAAGCAACTCATAGGTTCTCTTGTGAGTTTGTAACCTCACCTCTTTCACCTTCTCTGCGCCTCCAAATGACTTTTCAAGAATCTCCCACGCTTCCTTTGCTGAATCTACATCGCTGACTTTTCAAAGTTATCTGGATCAATACACTGGTGGATTATAAAGAGTGTTTTATAATCTTTCTTCTTCAACTCTTTGTGTGCAGCCCTTTCTTGATCTGTCGCTACTTCTGCAAGCGGTGTCATTCCTTCCTTCACAAGATCCCAAAGATCTTGATAACATAAAATCACCTTAATCTGCTTACACCAATTCTCATAATTATCTTTCTTGAGAATTGGTAGAGTCGCCGGAAAATTCCCATTTGGATAGTTCGTCGCCATCACGAATTCTTCCGTTGAATCGCAACCGGAGCTCTAGATACCAGATGTTGGAAATTCACCACACCCTATGGGAATTCCACTTCAATCTTGATCTCAAGATTGTACACAAACCCACTACACAATAGCAATGAAGAACAAAGAAAGAAGAAGAACAAACTAACAGCAAGAAAGAAAAGAGAGAGAAGAGAAATATTTGGAGAAAAATTTTACCCACTAACTGTGGGATTTCTGTTATTAATCCACTGCAAATTGCAACTATGAATTCAATGTAATTACAAAATACAAGTGAAGCTTCCTATATATAGACTTAGATTTGCAAAAGCCCAACACACTAAAAGCCCAAAATATCAAATCTAATCTAAACAAATTTGAATCCTATCAAATCAAATCTAGCACGATTCTGTCGAACCACCTTCGACGACACTATGAATACTTTCGACTTCGACACTATGAATTACATTTAACAATGCATTCACATAGAACCGGATATGATTTGGTTCTATGATATTATTCTCTCAAAAACCTTGGCCTTCTCATTTGCGATTTCAGCTTCTGGTTTCATTGCTAGTTTGTATCCTCTCTCTTGAAACAACAGTAATAATTAATGAACCATGAATATGGTGTCTTATAAAAGAGATATATCATATCATACAATACACTTTTCTGAAACCATAATCAAAGGTTCAATAACACTGCAAGACATACCAGCAAGCGGCATAAGAAAGCAGTGTCGTATCTCTTCTTGATTTGTTGGGTTAAATTTCATCACAATTTAAGATGAATCATGATGGGTTTGAAAACTTAGACAAAAAGATTGAGATTTTGCCCTTCATTGCATCTCCGATGTTTAGATGTTGTACCAAACTTCGTTGAACACATCAACTTGTTCATCAGATGCACCAATTATCTTCATATTCATAACCATGATTTACATTTATAATTCCCAAAAAAAGAAAGAATTGAAGCCACAATAATGAAGATAGAACAAGTTTAATTAATATAACCTTGCTCGATTAGAATTCAGTATGAAGCTGTCATTTCAATGAAGCTTTCATGGCAACAATTCAGTATGAAGAATAGTTGAAGTCTAGTTGAAGTCCCACATCGCATAATCAACAGAGTTTATAAAGCATTTGTTCACATAATAAAAATAAATTTTGACTATTGATCTGTTACTGTTAAGAACCTAGGCTTTGGACCCAATTGTTTAAAATTAAAGTTTGTGAAAATTAAGTTAAATAGAATTTCTATAAAAAAATTAATTAAAATTAATAAAACATTCAATTATTGAATTTAATAATAAAAATAATTGGCCTAATTACAATTTTGGTCTCTCTATTTTTATTTTTATTTTGAGTTCTGATCCCCCTATTTTAAAATTCAGAATTTTTGTCCCTCTATTTTTAATTTTTTTGAGTTTTGGTTCCCCTATTTTAAAATCCAAAATTTTGGTCACGCTATTTTCATTTTTTTTTGAGTTTTGGTCCTCTATTTTAAGTTTTGTTTTGAATTTTAATCTCCCTTTCCAATTGGAAACTAATTTAATAGGGGACCAAAAGTTTTAAAAAATAAAAATAAGGGAACCAAAACTCAAAAAAACTGAAAATAAAGGGACGAAAATTCCCGGATTTTAAAATAAGGGGATCAAAACTAAAAAAAATGAAAATAGAGGGACCAAAATTGCAATTAAACCAAAATAATTCTGCCACCTCAGTTGTCGTCCTTTCTGTCGCCACCTTAACTTCTGCGTCCCTTATCTCTAACGTCGTTTATCAATATTTGACAGAAAGGACTTGTTTGATACTGTTTGACAACGTAAGGGACCAAATTGGACGTTTTAAAAAAAAGAAGACCAAAATGGACCCAGAAGTATACGTAAGAGAATAAAAAGGGTATTGAGCCAATATTTAATGTGCATGTTCCTGATGGCATATATTCTCCCTCAACAAACTTCTTTGTCCTCCAAGGTTTGGCCAACTCGATAAACCAAGATGGAAAAGAAAAAGAGTATTAAGAAATGTATAAAGCTCTACCACAATCTTGGTTTCAAACTAACAACAAAAACTTTGGGGGCAACTGTTTTGAGTCGCCGAAGGTCTAGCAAAACCGGCCCAACTACAAAGGCCCAAACAAAAATTCCATCCCTAGAAGGAAGTGAATAGGTGGACCCTCACTAGAAAGTCGTGGATTTAATTCAAGTCTTTGTCCATCAGTCACCGTCATATCTGATTAGGCGGTCTCCCACAACTCACGTCGAATAAAAGCTGGAATTGATGGGTGTCCTCCATAATGGAGAAGAAATAAAGGAATAGGAAATAAATTAAAGTACGGGAGAAGTTATAGAAAATCAATGGAAAGAAAAAGGAGAAATTTATGGGTGTCCTCCTTATATTTTAATCATCTATTTCTTGCATGCATTGCTATAAAATCTATTCTCATTGTTAATTTCAAATCATCACCTTCGTAACAACACTTCTATAAAAATGTTATAATGAAATTCTTTTAAGATAAAAACCAAAAGAGTTTTAATTATCATTTGTGTTGGTGAGAGTTGTAATAATTATTTTTGTACTCTTATAAACTTACAAAGAAAACATTCTTATTGTTTCATTGTTATTATTGTTATTATTATAGTGTGAGAAAATATGATTATGGGATAATCATTTGTTGGTAATCTATTATGTGTTAACTTATATCTTTTCCAACAAGTGGTATCATAGTTTCAGCTCACCACACATTTTAACTTCTATTAGTTGCAATGAACGAATCAACCTCAACGGAATCATCAACAACAATGATTAAGTTAACATCTTCAAACTACTCAATTTGAAAGCCCAAAATAGAATACATACTCTATTACAAATATTTGTATAAACCTTTGTAAAATAAGGAAACAAAACCAACCGGCAAGTCTGGTGATGATTGGAATTTTATAAACATAAAAATTGTTGGACAAATTTGACAATAGATAGATCAAAGTATCTTTCATCATTTTGCATAAGAAAGAGTTGCATACACATTAAGGATGAAACTTGAAACCTTGTATAAGTGAAACAAAGTCCATAATAAAGTCTCTACTATTTGACAGTTGGTGAACCTCAAGTACAAAGAAGCTCAGCGTGTTTTGGAACACTTGAGTGATTTTCAAAGATTGATAGATCTACTCACCAATATAAAGATGGTGCTTGAAGATGAATTGAAAGCATCATTATTACTAAGTTCTTTTCAGACAATTGAGACATATTTGTGGTTTCGTTGAGTAACTCGGCACCACAAAGTGTTTTAACATTGAACATAGTGTTGCGGTGAAAATTGGATAACAAGCTATGAATTAATTTGCATCGTATTTCTTTTACAACCGACTTTGATTTATCCAAAGGAAAGGTTCAAGATCGTTAGAAAAACCTAAAGGGGGGGGAGATCTAAGGTTCGGGGGTTGGTTACGCCTAGGGAAGGTATTAGCACCCTAAACGTCCGTAGTACTCTACGGGAACCTCTTGTTAGTATTGTGTTATGTTAAAGTTTGCTTGCTAAGAAATCTGTACTAAGGTAATGACTAAAGGTATGTACACTAGTATGGTCTAAAGGTGTAAAAAGAAAATGTGGAATCCGAGAAGGCATCGGATGTGAAGGAAAAAGATGGAAAAAGAAAAAGGTAGCTCGCTAGGATCTCGCAATCCTATGCCTACGTATTCTCAAGGTGAACTTGAGAAATCAGAGCAATCGTAGTTCCCCTCAATGGGGTAAAAGGGGTGAAAAGCTTGAAAGCAAAGCTTGTAAGGATGGATTAGTTAGGAAAGAGATTAATGGCTATCTCTTGAAAAGATTGTGAAAGGTTAGACCGTCATAAAGGAGAAGAGATTAATGGCTATCTCTCGGGAAGGTTAGGTTAAAAGGGAGAAGAGATTAATGGCTATCTCTTGTGAAATGGTTTGAGATTAACAGGGTATTTGAGCTATCTATGACATGAAGTCAATAGAGAGACTTTTCCTTTGGAAGGAGGGGAAAGCAAGATATGAATATAATAGCATGAACAGTATAATAGTGTATATGCAAAGCAGGGATCAAGACGTGTAATCGGCTCACAAGGCAAGACATCAAGAATATACACCATCAATAATCAAAACAACGTGTCAAGAATTAATCGAGGAGATGCACGCCCAAAACATGGAAGCAAATAAATCGCAAAATAAAATTGGGCGACGCGTGAATTATTAATCAATTTAAATATTAATATTTAATAAGATTAATAAATAATTTAATTAATCAATATTAAATAAAAATATTTAAATAGATTAATGATCCTAACACTATTATTTTTTTACATTTTATAATACAAATTTAAAAATAAAATAAAAGAAATAATAAATAAAAATAATTAATTAAAAGAAAAAGAAATAATAATAAAAGAATAATAATAAAAAAGAGATGTTGGCAGCGCCAACTTTATGCTAATAATTTATAAAATGAAAAGCTAGCAATCTTACGGTATAACCGACATTGTATGAAACACATTGGAAAAAAAGAAACTGAGACATATGAAAACTCAAACTCACCTTAATGAGAATTTCTATACAATATATAGTAAACAAAATGACCATGCAATAAATAGCAAAAATGCAATTAATAAAATATTTTTACATTTTTAATATATTATTCAAAAAAGCTAAAAATAGGAAAATATTAAAATTAAAATGTTTTTCTGGTTTTTTTTAGAATATACAAAATAAACAAAAAACAAGGAATTAAATATATATTTTTTAAAAAGTTGGAATTTAGTCACAAATTTACACAAAAACAGTAGTACACATGCACGTTTAATATTGAAAACTCGTACCATAATAAACACTAATAATAAGACAAAGTAGCAGTAAACCGAAACATGATTCCAAGCATGATAGCAGTAAACTCACATATGAAACTTACATGGTAGTAAACTTGGATATGAAACTAATTACATAGCAATAAACTTTCACTGAATAATATACATGATTACAAGCATGAACCAAACCCAAAATCTACCAATCACTAACAAACATATAAAACAAATACACACTTAAAAAGAACTGCATGCCATCAAGAAAATAAAATAAAAAAAGGTTAAAATGTTTTTTATTTATTTTATTTTTAACATATAAAAAGAAAACTCAAATAATAAATAAACAAGCTTCAGCAGTATTTATTTAATGCCTAGAACCATTTATAAAAAAAAAAACTTGTAAAAGGATATACTCACAATATGAACAAAACAACCATAGCAGTGACACAACTCAAACAACATTAACATTAGCTATCACCACATATTTACAACTCATGAAAAGCAAAACACATGGTATCAAAACTTGATAAAAATAAGGAACAAAAATATAATACATTTAAAAGAGAAAAATACAAGAAAACCTGGAATTTTTCTTTGCGGCTTGTGCGTATTTTCTTGGCGGTTGGTAACTTCCTCCGTTCTCTGCTTCTTCTTGTTGAATCGTGACAGTTAAGTAGACCGTGACGGCTAGGCACCGACAGCAGCTCCCTTATACGACTCCGGTGGTGGTTGTGGTTGAAGAGTGATTGAGGGTGTTGATGGTTTGTTGTTGAATGCTGCACAAAACGGCTTTGCGTGTGTTTGGTTGTTGTCCGTGGTACATGTGGAAAAGGATGTTGAAGGATGGAAGTGTTTTGAATAGTGAGCTTGAGAGGAAAGAGGGTGAGTTACTCTATGGAATGTGAAGCTGTTGTTTTATTTATTTTTGCAGAAGAAAGTTTATAGGTTGAAGGTGTAATGAAAACAGAAGAAAATGAGGTAATGGAGATGGTAGAATGGTGGAAAAATATTGTATGGGTCCGGAGTTATGAGATGGTTGTTGATTCTTTTATATCAATTGAAAGAATTTTTTTTACGTATGAACAGTAGTATGTAACTAAACCAACTCACATTTTCTCTTATCGTCATCCTCTCTCTCCTTTTTTTTAGAATTTGAAAGAGATGGGACAAGTGGTGCGCTGTTTGGAATGTCATGATGAGGGAAAGGTTTGTTTTTCCTTTTATCATGTGCCAGTCCTGTGTGTCTAAATACATGAAAAATGTATTGTCCAAGAGATAGAGGTGATGCGCATGGGAGAGAGAGATTCCTTTGAGTGAGACATGTGCTACTTTACAGTTTATGGAGAGAAAGAGAGCAGTAACATGCATGCTACGTGGTCTTTTCATAAAAAAGGAAAAAATGACAAGAACTCTTTTGCTTTGGTGTAACAGGATAATCAATTTGGTGAAAGTTTGTAACGGACAGGTTTGGCTTTGGGTAGGACTATGCAAAGGCTTGGGGAGTAGTGTGGTTTGTACAAGTTTCTTAAACAAAATTGATCTAATTAGACTAAGACATAATAATAAAACTTACGAATGAAACCAAATTTAAATTAAAACTTAATTAGAATTAGTGTTGTGATTAAAATTAAAATGAAAATAAAAATTAAACTAAATCAATAAACTTAAACTAAATAGTATTAAAATTGGAATAAATTAAAAATAAACTATATTAAGATTAACCTAATTAAGACTATACTAAAAATAAAAGCTAAACTAAAATTAAATTAAATTAAGTTTAAAATAAAAATTGTAATTTAAAAAAAATTAAACTAAATTAAATATGAACTAAGTAAAAGATAAACTATATTGAAATTAACAATTTAAAATGAGAATCTAACTAAAAAAATAATAAATAATTTAAATCAAGAATGACATGAAGAGGAAAATGCATGATTAATGAGATGTTTACTAAAAATGCGAAAACAGAGACCGATTCAAAATGATATGAAACGATCAGAATATCTGAGGGTAAAATTTGGGGTACAACAGTTGCCCCTATTTAAATATCTTCACCGGAGGGCACGAGGAATGGAGATCCTCGGGACATCAAGGTGAAAGGTATTTAAATATAGCAAACCGAAAATTTTGCCCTCAGATGCACTGGTATGCAATGCTATGGACAAAAGAAACACACTAAGGTTCTGACATGCTATGAACTCTAGTATGATGTAAATGATAGAATGATAAATGTAAAAATGCAGACAAAAACGAAAGCAGATAGGAACAAAGTCCACACAATGAGCAATCACTCACTGGGGATGACAGCAACACTGGGGGAAGCTGAAGCAAACTGGGAAATCTAAAGTGATGGAGCAACTGGTTCAAGCAAGACCGACTGACACTGGGGAAATGAAAGTACACTCTCTACTGGGCATGGAACCAGAAAGAAGACATGATCTCCAACGGGGATCAATTTGAAATGAAAGGATAGACATCAGCAAAAGATTTTCTGGGATTTTTTTATACTGAAGAGTTCAAACGGGATCTTCAAGAAAAGCCAGAAGAGACAGAGAAAGAAACATCCGAAAAAACATCAGATGGCAAAAGAAACCAGTTATCCAATAACGGCTTTGAATGAAAGGTACAAATCACAATATCTAATAACGGCTTTAGATAAAGTGAACAAGGACTCGATCTGAAAAAACATCAGAAGGAGAAATACATCCGAAAGAGCATCAGATGGTAAAGGCAATGTCATTCCGGAAAAGCATCAGAATAAACAAAGTGATTATATGAAAAAAAAACATCAGATAAGTTCTGGAAAAACATCTGAACAAAAGACTCAATCTGAAAAAACATCAGAAAGAGAAACACATCCGGAAAAGCATCAGATGATGAAAGCAATGTCATTCCGGAAAAGCATCAGAATAAACAAAGTGATTATCTGGAAAAACATCAGATAAGTTCTGGAAAAACATCAGAACAAAATACTCAATCTGAAAAAACATCAGAAAGAGAAACACATCCGGAAAAGCATCAGATGATGAAAGCAATGTCATTCCGGAAAAACATCAGAATAAACAAAGTGATTATCTGGAAAAACATCAGATAAGTTCTGGAAAAACATCAGAACAAAAGACTCAATCTGAAAAAACATCAGAAAGAGAAACACATCTGGATAGGCATCAGATGGTAGAGAAACCAGACATCCAATCAAGGTTTTGAATGAAAGGCACAATCACAACATCTAATCAAGGTTTTAGACGAAAGTGAACAAAGATTCGATCTGAAAATTATCAGAAAGAGAGAAAACCAAACATTCAATCAAGGTTTTGAATAAAAGGCGCAATCACAATATCTAATCAAGGTTTTAGATGAAAGTGAACAAAGATTCGATCTGAAAATTATCAGAAAGAGACACATCTGGATAGGCATCAGATGGTAGAGAAACCGGACATCCAATCAAGGTTTTGAATGAAAGGCACAATCACAACATCTAATCAAGGTTTTAGACGAAAGTGAACAAAGATTCGATCTGAAAATTATCAGAAAGAGAGAAAACCAAACATTCAATCAAGGTTTTGAATGAAAGGCGCAATCACAATATCTAATCAAGGTTTTAGATGAAAGTGAACAAAGATTCGATCTGAAAATTATCAGAGAGAGACACATCTGGATAGGCATCAGATGGTAGAGAAATCGGACATCCAATAACGGCTTTGAATGAGAGATACAATCACCACATCTAATCAAGGTTTTAGATGAAAGTGAATAAAGACTCGATCTGGAAATTATCAGAAAGAGAGAAAACCAAACATCCAATCAAGGTTTTGAATGAAAGGCACAATCACAATATCTAATCAAGGTTTTAGATGAAAGTGAACAAAGTAAAGAAACCAGACATCCAATAATAGCTTTGAATGAAAGGTACAATCACAACATCTAATCAAGGTTTTAGACGAATGTGAACAAAGATTCGATCTGAAAATTATCAGAAAGAGAGAAAACCAAACATCCAATCAAGGTTTTGAATGAAAGGCACAATCACAATATCTAATCAAGGTTTTAGATGAAAGTGAACAAAGTAAAGAAACCAGACATCCAATAATAGCTTTGAATGAAAGGTACAATCACAACATCTAATCAAGGTTTTAGACGAATGTGAACAAAGATTCGATCTGAAAATTATCAGAAAGAGAGAAAACCAAACATCCAATCAAGGTTTTGAATGAAAGGCATAATCACAATATCTAATCAAGGTTTTAGATGAAAGTGAACAAAGATTCGATCTGAAAATTATCAGAAAGAGACAACCAAGAATGGTATTAGAGTGGAAGAATGTAAAAAATCCAGGAATAGCACTGGAATGGAATGGACAGGTAATGTTTTGGTAGGCGCCAAGTAAGTTAGACTTTGACCACAAGGTAAGACGTGGATAACAACACGACCTCGGGAGAAATGCAAATGAGGATGAAACACTCATGCTATGCATATGTATATGAATTATGCAGATGATATGATCAAATGCTAATGTGAAGCCATCAACAGACCGAAGTCTCAACATAGGATGCTATGAAATGCAATGATGCGTTATTCCTCCAATTCATCATAAATCAACATATTCGACATGGTGCATCATCATTTCATGCTCTCAAAATAATTCACATTATATCGTGCATCATCATCATTCTCTTCAAATTAGACAACATCATAATCAAGCATCAGTAACACAACGAAAAACAACACAAAACGGCAAAGAAAACAACAAAAGAACAACACCACAGCACCGCGGCCTCCTCGCACCGCCCGACGCTGCACGGGCGCCGGTATCCCTCAATTTCCCACAAGTTACAGTAGCGTTCCTAGCTCCGCCTCCTCTTGCATCGCCCGGCGAAGAATGCACCGCCCAGCGCTTCGATTGCACCGGTAGGCGCTACGAGCGCGTAGCAGAATTCTGCTACCAGAATTCCTGTTATCATATTAGTCCCAATTCTTCCAAATTTTCACTCCTTTAGACATGAAAATCACCTCTAATTATAGCAACTTTCAACAACAATAACATACAACATCTTGTAGATAACATCATTAACAGTTCCTATCATCCTAACTCATCTAAATCTACCCATTTTCATAAAACCCCATCAAAACCCCTAAACCCCAAACCTATCATGATCAATTCCTTATACTAGAATAATAAACACTGACTATCCCCATACCTTAGAGTAAAATCTGGTTTCTCTTCTCCTTCTGCAACACTCCAACCCTAGCCTCCTTGTTCTTCAAAGTCTTTTCTATTTTTTCTTTGCTTCAGCCACCAAAACACGTATATGAGAACCTCTCTCACTATTTCCTCTCTTAACTTCCAAATACCCTTAATTAGGCTCTTCCATCTGTACCCTCACTTATCCTCCACAAAAGACTAACATACCCTCAATACTTCCACTTCTTTTATTTAAATTAATTAATAATATATAAATAATATACTATACATTATTAATATATCACTATCAATTAAAATAATTCCATCACAACAATTAAACCATACAACAACATATCAACACAAATGCCATATATTCACAAATAATTACTAAATAATTAAATTATGAATTTCAGAGCGTTACAACTCTCCCCCAGTTAAAGAATTTTCGTCCTCAAAAATTTACCTAAAGCAAATAGAGTCGGATAACACTCCCTCATCTGGTCTTCACGCTCCCAAGTCCAGCTTTCACCAGCTGGTCCACCCCACAATACCTTCACCAAGGCAACCCATTTACCTCGTAACTGCTTCATTTCGCGGCCATCTATCCGCACTGGTAACGCTTCAACAGTCAGATTATCTCTTACCTGTACATCATCCATCTGAATCACGTACGACGGATCTGAAACATACTTCCTCAACTGCGACACATGAAACACATCATGCAAATTTGCAAGCGACAATGGTAACGCAATCCGATATGCTACATCTCCGATCCTTTGCGAAATCTAATATGGACCAACTAAACGCGGTGTGAGTTTTCTAGACTTCAAAGCTCGCCCGACACCTGTTATCGTCGCAACTCTAAAAAACACATGATCTCCTTCTTGAAATTCAAGCACCTTCCTTCTCTTATCATGATAACTTTTCTGACGACTCTGCGAGGCCTTCATTCTCTCTTGAATCATCTTAATCTTCTCAGTCGTCTCCTGCACAATCTCAGGTCCAAGTACAACACTCTTGCCTGATTCATACCAACACAGTGGAGTCCTACACCTTCTGCCATACAACGCTTCATATGGTGCCATCCCAATACTAGCATGAAAACTGTTATTGTAGGTAAACTCAATCAGTGGCAAATGAATAGCCCACGCTTCTCCATGGTCCAGCACACATGCCCTCAGCAAATCCTCTAAAGATTAGATAGTCCTCTCTGTTTGACCGTCCGTCTGCGGATGATATGCAGAACTCATCCTCAACTTAGTACCCAACGCATCTTGCAAACTCTTCCAAAACCTTGACGTAAGCCGCAGATCTTTATCAGACACAATACTCGAAGGTATCCTATTCAACTTCACAATTTCCTCAATATACATCTCAGTTAACTTCTGCATAGAATGATTAATCTTCGTCGGCAAGAAATGAGCCAACTTAGTTAATCTATCCACAATCACCCAAATTGAATCATTTCCCTTTGCAGTCATTGGCAATCCCGACACAAAATCCATGGAAATATTATCCCATTTCCACTCTGGGATATTCAACGGCTGCATCATACCTAAAGGCTTCTGATGCTTTATCTTCGACTTCTGACAAGTCAAACACTCATAAACAAACTCCGCAATATCCTTCTTCATACCTGACCACCAAAACAATTTCTTCAAATCCTGATACATCTTCATAGCACTAGGATGAATACTCAATCTACTTATATGTCCTTCCTCTAAAATACTCTACTTAATTTTTGGAACATCTGGAACACACACTCTGTCTCGGAATCTCATTACACCATTCTCGTCAATTCGGAATTCACCTCCGTTACCTTGGTTAATCAAGGTCAGCTCATCAACCAACTTCATGTCAGATTGTTGTCCAGAATACCACTAGTCAACTTCAACATTCCCAACTTCACACTGTCAGGAGTTGCTTCACACACCAAACTCAAATCTCGAAATTGTTCAAGTAGCTCCAACTCTTTCACCATAAGCATCGACATATACAATGACTTTCTGCTCAATGCATCAGCCACTACATTTGCTTTACCCGGATGGTAATTCAAATCGAAGTCATAATCCTTCAACAACTCCAGCCACCTCTTTTGCCTCATGTTCAACACTTTCTGATCAAATAATTATTTCAAGCTCTTATGATCGCTGAACACCTCGAATTTAGAGCCAAGTAGATAATGTCTCCAAATTTTCAACACAAATACCACAATTGGCAATTCTAAGTCATGGGTTGGGTAATTCACTTCATGGACTCTCAACTGCCTGGAAGCATAAGCAACAACTTGACCATTCTGCATCAATACTCCTCCAAGGCCCATCTTCGATGCATCGCAGTACACCACAAAAGATTCATTCGGATTAGGTAAAATCAACACTGGAGCAGCAGTTAACTTCTTCTTCAATTCCACAAAACTCTTTTCACACGCAAAATCCCACGCGTAAGCCTGGCCCTTTCGAGTCAACTGAGTCAACGGTAATGCCAACTTTGAAAAGCCTTCGATAAAATTCCGGTAATAACCTGCTAATCCTAGAAAACTTTAGATTTCGGTAGCAGACTTCGGAGTCTCCCATTGCGACACAACATCGATCTTTGAAGGATCCACAACAATTCCACCACTCGAAATAACATGTCAAAGGAAACTTACTTCCTTCAACCAGAATTCACACTTTGAAAATTTCGCATACAACTTCTTTTCTCTCAACACCTGCAACACAATCCTCAGATGCTCTGCATGTTTTTCTTCTGACTTAGAATATATTATAATATCATCAATGAAAACCATAACAAACTTATCTAGATATGCATGAAAATTTTGATTCATGTACTCCATGAACACACCAGGTGCATTGGATACACCAAACGGCATCACAGTGTATTCATAATGACCATACCTCGTCCGAAAAGCTGTCTTCGGAATATCATCAGGCTTAACTCGAATCTGATGATAACCAGACCTCAAATAAATCTTGCTGAACACACAAGCTCCTACCAACTGATCCATCAAGTTGTCGATCCTCAGAAGTGGATACTTATTCTTGATAGTCACCTTATTCAACTGTCGATAATCAACGCATAACCTCATACTACCGTCTTTCTTCTTAATCAATGAAGCACCCCACGGAGAAACACTTGGTCGAATAAACTTCTTCTCAAGTAGTTCCTCTAGTTGCTTCTTCAATTCACTCAATTCAGAAGCAGACATCCGATAAGGAGCAATCAACACAGGACTAGTACCTGGTACCAAATCCACTGCAAACTCTACTTCACGTTCTGGAGGCAAATCACTTATGTCGTCCGGAAACACATCTGAAAATTCACGGACATCAGGTAATTCGACACTCACAGCTTCACGATCAACTTGCAACGATGCAAACATTGCAAACATCTGAGCTTTATCTTCTAGAAGTTCATCCACTTGCTTAGCCGTCAAGAACATCAACTCACCATGGTCACTAAACTATGGAAACTCTACCGTCTTAGCATAACAATTGATATGCACAAAGTTAAACTCCAACCAGTTCATTCCAAGAATAACATCGATTTGGTGCAAGTGTGAGCACACCAAATCAATCAAGAAACTCTTCCCATAAATAGTCAGAGGACAACTTAAACACACACGAGTAGTAGTGACAGAACCATTAGCAGGCATTTCTATCACCATACTACCATTCATATCAGATAGTTTCAAACCCAACTTGGTCGCACACTCAAGCGAAACAAATGAATGAGTAGCACCAGTGTCAATAATAGCAATCAACTCAACATCATTAATAAAGCATGTACCTCGAATCAAGTTGTCCTTCTTAGGAATTTCTGAACCACCCAAAGCAAATACTCTACCCTTGGTCTGGGCAGCAGTAGCAGTCTTCTTCAGTTTCTGGCACTGAGTGTTGATATGCCCCTCTTCACCACAGTTGAAATAAGTTGGTCCTTCATTTGGGCAATCACCCACCCGATGACCCTTCTTGCCGCATCTGTAGCATCTCACCACTTAGTTGTTGCACACATCAGACTTATGACCTGCCTCCCCACACTTGTAGCACTTGAGAGGAACAGAACCTACTCCCCCACTTGGCTTCTTCCCATCTGAAACCTTTTGTTTCCCTTTTTCAGCTGGAGTCACATAAGGTTTTCCTCGGAACTGGCCCTTCTCTTTCTTCTCGCTCAATTGCTTGTAGTGAGCAGATCGAGCTCGGTTGTCTTCATTATAAATTCTACTCTTATCCACCAATTCAACATACCTACGAATCTGCTGATACCCAATACCCTGCTTGATCTCTGGTCTCAACCCATTCTCGAACTTGAGACACTTGGACATCTCAGCATCAACACGGTCGTAGTGAGGACATAACTTCACCAGTATCTCAAACTTCGCAGCATACTCTGCCACAGTCATGTCTCTTTGCTTCAGCTCAAGGAACTCCACTTCTCTCTTGCCGCGAGCATCCTCCGGAAAATACTTCTCCAGAAACTCCTGCTTGAACACAGCCCAGGTTATCACAGTTCCAACATCCGTGAGTCTCTGACGGGTGTTATCCCACCAATCCTCGACTTTCTCTTCCAGCATATGCGTCCCAAACTGAACCTGTTGCTCATCAGTACACCCCATCACCCGAAAAATATTTTCGATTGCCTTCACCCACTTGTGTGCACTTGTTGGATCATGAGTACCCACAAAAGTCAGTGGATTGTTTCTCTGAAACTTCCCCCAAAGCACGAAACTCATCTGGAACTCCACCATTCAGATTGAGTTGCGCCACTACATTAGCAACTGATTCCAAAACATCAGCAATAGCACGACCGTTTCTCCCATCCATATCTGCACATCATCAACCAACATTAGGAGAAACAAGATATCGACAATGTTTACACATTCATCGACCGACAACACGAGACGACCTGGCCGGATAGACCGGCCTGCTCTGATACCACTAATGTAACACCCTTTTTACCCCACATTAGATATACGAATAATTAATCAATAAAATCATAGTAACATCATCCAAATGGGCGTCACATTTAATTCATAACATCAAACAACACGTGTCCTGTCCCGTAACACGGGTTTTCATTCACTAATATCGATTATCTCAACACTACGCAGCGGAAAAGAAAACACACTTTCATATAACTCAAAATCTAAATAGTCTAAACAACATAATTCCAACATTTAAATCAAAGGAAAACAAACGAACTCGATGGTTCACAATCGTTACCAACCCAATGTTACATGACACAAAGCAGGACACCATCTTACATCTAACGGAAACAAATAACAGAAAACACCTCAAGCTACCTCCAAGCACCGCAACTATCCTTGAGTATCTGCAGGATGACGTATAAATCATCACCAAACACAGGCAGGGTGAGAAATCAACATTCATTATAATAATATAACAAAAAGAAACATTTAGGGCATCATCATATCGTCAATTAAATATTCATGAACAACTACTAAAGTCACCATAACAAACACACCCAATTATGCAATGTCAATTAGTATGCGTCATACATCAATGCATGTGGTACCGACTTCATCAACGTGTGATGGGCACTGGGCCATCAACCCTCTGCTAAGGACCTCAACATAAACAACATAGTCACTTCAATCCACACAATGGGATTGAAGCCATCAACAGACCGAAGTCTCAACATAGGATGCTATGAAATGTAATGATGCGTTATTCCTCCAATTCATCATAAATCAACATATTCGACATGGTGCATCATCATTTCATGCTCTCAAAATAATTCACATTATATCATGCATCATCATCATTCTCTTCAAATTAGACAACATCATAATCAAGCATCAGCAACACAACGAAAAACAACACAAAACGGTAAAGAAACCAACAAAAGAACAACACCACAACACCGCGGCCTCCTCGCACCGCCCGGCGCTGCACGGGCGCCAGCATCCCTTAATTTCCCACAAGTTACAGTAGCGTTCCTAGCTCCGCCTCCTCTTGCATCGCCTGACGAAGAATCCACCGCCCAGTGCTTCGATTGCACCGCCCGGCGCTACGAGCGCGTAGCAGAATTCTGCTACCAGAATTCCTGCTACCATATCAGTCTCAATTCTTCCAAATTTTCACTCCTTTAGGCACGAAAATCACCTCTAATTACAGCAACTTTCAACAACAATAACATACAACATCTTGTAGACAACATCATTAACAGTTCCTATCATCCTAACTCATCCAAATCTACCCATTCTCATAAAACCCCATCAAAACCCCTAAACCCCAAACCTATCATGATCAATTCCTTATACTAGAATAATAAACAATGATTCTCCCTATACCTTAGAGTAGAATCTGGTTCCTCTTCTCCTTCTGCAACACTTCAACCCTATCCTCCTTGTTCTTCAGAGCCTTTTCTTTTTTTTTTGCTTCAGCCACCAAAACACGTATATGAGAACCTCTCTCACTATTTCCTCTCTTAACTCCGAAATACCCTTAATTAGGCTCTTCCATCTTTACCCTCACTTATCCTCCACAAAAGACTAACATACCCTCAATACTTCCTTTTCTTTTATTTTAATTAATTAATAATATATAAATAATATGCTATACATTATTAATATATCACTATCAATTAAAATAATTCCATCACAACAATTAAACCACACAATAACATATCAACACAAATGCCATATATTCACAAATAATTACTAAATAATAAAATTATGAATTTCAGGGCGTTACATATAGCGTTTGTTTGCATCGCATTAGAACGAATTAAACAACGTTCTCTTTGAAAAGGTTTTCGATCGCACGACCCCGAAAAAATAGGTTTTATGTGTTGAGTATTTATTAGGCGAATGACAAATGCACGGTAAAAACGAGACGTGTGCCTCGGGACCGATTATTCAGGGTTTTCATGGAGTGCGAGACTCCAATGTTCCTTTTTCATTCAAGGAGTTTATGAAATTTGTTTGATGGACAAACGAATGTTTGGTGAGAATGAGACGTGTGCCCCAGGACCGATTGTTCAAAGTTTTCATGAAATGGTAGACTCCAATGTTCCTTTTTATCCAAGTTTAAATTAAGTGTTTTAGAATGAAAGAAAGAACGAGTGGTTAACCTAAGACGTAAGCCTCAAAACCGATCATTCGAGGTTTACATGAAATGCGAGACTACAATGTTCCTCTTCTTTTGAATTTATTAAGAAAAGATTTTCAACGATACGCTTATTTGAGAAAATATTTGAATCGCCTCGATGCGAAATTAATTATGTTTTGAAAAAAGTCACTTGGTGTTGGACTAAGATTTTGAAAATCCACTTGACGTTAGACCAAAGATTTGTAATTAAAAAATCAAAATTTAGTGATTTTTTATTAGTAGGCATCTATTTATTTATTCAATTGTAATAATTAAAGAAATAAATAAATAAAATTAAACATAATGATCAGTGGTTTTCACTCGTAGTTTTTCAGGCGTTTGTGTCTAGCTTTTCCGTTATGTTTTCGGTATTTGAATTTGTAGTATTGCATTTCTACTTAGTGTTTGTGTTTTATTTAAGCAAGTTTTTGTTTTAATATTATTCCGTTTTTAGACCGTTTGTGCTTTGATGTGGTAGTGTTTTCTTTGTGTTTCTCATGTTTGTATAAAGTCATTAATCAGATGCGCATGTGAAAGCTGGAGTGCCAAAAGTTCAAGGAAAAGACCAATCAGAAGCCTGACACGGCTGCCCGTGTCACAGGACACGGCCCGTGTCAGGGCCCCTGAAACAATACCTTGGCGCATGAAGATTAAGCATCCTGACACGGCTGCCCGTGTCACAAGACACGACCCGTGTCAGGGCCCCTGAAACACTGCCTTGGCGCATGAAGATTAAGCAGCCTGACACGGCTTCCCGTGTCAGGGCCACTGGAGAGGAATTTTGTGATTTTTTAATTATTCCAATTAAGTGTCCTTGGAGGGTATTTTGGGAATGTCACATGCTGTTTAGTGATCTGGCACTTTTTAAGCTGAGGAAGGCACGAAAGAAAAACACTTTTTGAATTATGTATTATTGTGGATGTTTTCACGAGTTCTTGGAGAACGGAGATCTCTCAACCGCGGAAGCAATTGAAGATCGAAGGAATCCGATTATTAGTGTAATGGCTTTTCTTTATTTTTATTCAATTATTGTTTCTGTTATGAACATGAGAGGCTAAACCCCCCAATGCTAGGGGGTGTCCCTGATTTTTTTTTGTAATGACAATTGGATCTATTTTATACTAATTTCACTGTGTTCTCATTATCATTTTGTTGTATGATTGTTCTTAATGCAAATCGATATTGGAAAATAGGGTTTTGATTCATGGTTGATTTAGGTTTGAAAAACTTTGATTAACGTTTTTCATACGACAATATTCTATTAGACATTGCCGAGGAATTGGGATGTCATAGTTTAACCGTATCACTTTTGATAAAAAAGTAAAGCTTGGGATTCTCTCTATACAACCAAGGAATTGGGGTGTAGAGGGAATACCAAAGGGTTTTCTTTAAAGGAATTTTTGAAAACTAATCTTAAAAGACGGTAATGATTTTGGTCTAGTAGTGATTTTGCTAAATGTTAGAGAAGATGTCATTATAAGGGATCTCATACACCTCTCCCTAGTATTATTCTCATATTTGTCAAAACAGCTTATTTATCTTTTAAGTGCTTTTATTCATAGAACATAGTTATAGAACCATATTAAAACCAAACAAAGGAACTTTTGTTTAATTGAAATAGTCTTTGCACTACATATTCTGAGCAGTCCTCAAGAGATCGACTCTGGGGAAAACCCCAAATTATTACTACATCGGTAAAAATAGTACACTTGCTATTTTACCGATCAAGTTTTTGGCGCTGTTGCCGGGGACTGCCAAATTCATAGTGTCGATTTTATTTCAATTGAAGTTTTGTCACTCTGTGACCAAAATTGAGTTTATTTTCCTGTACTATTATATTTTTTTTTTATAATTACTAATACTTTGCTAACCTGTGTATGCGAGGTAAGGCCTCAGCTAAATTTTCTTTTGACGCAGAACCAGAAAGATTCTTGCACGCCAGATGTCGGCAAGCTAAGCTAGAAAGGCTGGCATCATCGAGTTCAGAACCAATTATTCCTGAGCCCGAGAAAGAAGAGTCAGTTTCAGGCCACTCTCAGCACACAGATTCCGGTTCAGACTCCAAGTCGGAAACTAGTATCATGGCGGAAGATCTACCTGCCGAAAGACTTCTCGGTGATTATGGTCGGGAAAACGCTCCAGCAGTACGATTGACAATCGTTAATCAACCAGTTACTGTTACACAGTTCTAGCTGCACCCATCTACCATCCGACAGCTTCAGAGTAAGCCGTTTTCAGGAAGAATCAATGAAGATACCAACAAGCACTTGCAAAGGTTCCTTACCATGAGCACGTCCTTGAAGATTGAGGGACACTCTGAAGAGGCAAAGAAGTTGGTGATGTTCCTGTTCACTTTATCCGATGACGCCGAAGAGTGGTTTTATTCACTACCCGCTGGGAGTATTACTACTTGGCAAGAGATGGAGACCTGTCATACCCCAAATTTGTCCTACCCTTTTCAAATATTTCCGCGTTCGATTTTGTGTCGCCTGCATAGCATCAGATATTTTACCATAAACAAACCCTAAAAATTGATTAGCCAGAATGAATACTCGGACATACAGACGGACTGGTCGAATTGTTTCTTGAGGATACCCGATCAATTTTCAAATTTGACATAACGCTGTATTTTTTTCCAAGTCGTTTATTCCGCGCTAATCATTTTTGTGCGGCTAATTTAATTTTTCGAGCATTTTGTTTCCCGATTTTATTCATTTTTTATTCGATTTATTTTTATTTTTTTATCAAAATATTTAACATAATTAATTAGAATTTTTTTTTATATTAGCATTTTTTTAATTTATCATTTTATTCAATAAGTTGTGAATTTCTATTAGTTTTTAATTAGTTTAATTCTATTGCATTAATTAAAACTTCTAGAAGGGGCAACTTTGGCATCTTAAATTAGGTGTGTTTCTTTGATTAAATATGGATCGTTAGATTTAAATTTAATCAAAGGTCCACATGCATTATCCTCACTTTTTCTCATTGACCAATCATAAATTAGATTTTTATTAATTTGTCTAATTAATAAAAATAGAATATCCAAAAGAATATTCTCCACTTCTCCTTTTACTAAACACCTGTCCCATTCTAGAAGAAAAAATGGTTTTTGGTTGATTCACAAAATCCAAAGGCAGCCAATAAGAGTGACTTCTCCACTCTCCATAGCGGACAAGGACTTTCAGCGGAAAAATTTTCTTCCCTCCACTAACCTCTCACACGTTACCAATACTCTCTCCCTTGTTTTATATCCTCTCTTCTTCCAATTAACAAAAAAGAAAAGAAAAAACAAAATCTCGAGAAAGAGAAGAAAACGGCGCCGCACAACATCATCGTCCGTGATCTCATCAACGAGCCTCTCCTTCGATCAATCGCATCGTGCAAAGCTCCATTGAATTTCCGTCGTGGTTTTCATCAACATCAAATGTGGGGTCCAGCCATTTGGTGTTTTGCATGAAAGGAAAATAACACTTGGTGTTTTGCATGAAAGGCAAAGGACACTTGGTGTCTTGCATGAAAGGCAAAGAACAAGTGTCTTCATGCATGTAAGACCTTTTGGCTTGCTTCTCCTATAAATAGGACCAAGAGCAAGCATTCAAAATACAACCACAAGAGAAACAAGAAGCAAGAGAAATAGAGCCTTGCTCAAGAGAGAAAATTGTTTTAGAGAGTTTTTCCTTGTGAGAGAAATAGTGAGCCAATTTGTGAGAGTGTTCCTTACAAATTGAGAGATACTTTGTAGAGAGTTCCACCTAAGGGTGAAGTTGTTGTATTCCCATTTTTATTATAGTGGATGTTTTAAGAGGCCTAAGGGTCCCGTGGTTTTTCCCTTTCTCACATTGAGAAGGTTTTCCACGCTAAAATCTTTTTGTGTCATTTTTGCTTAATTTTTTCACGTTTCCGCAAGTGCCTATTTTTGAGTTCACGGAGGAGGGAAATTATGGAAGGTTATTTCCCAACAGTGGTATCAAAGCTCTGTGTGAGTTCTGGGTAACTACGGTGTTGTACTCGTAAGAAAGTTCTTAGTATGCTCTGTGGTTGCAACATTGTTTGATCTTCCACATCAGAAAAGAAATATTCTTGTTGGAATTAAATCGTAGTATTGTGAAAGTGTGTCTTTGTAAGTTCTGGCTAAGGAAAGACTTGGTATTTAAGCGCGTCAATATTGACCCACCTCTCTTTCCTGGGAACTTCCTAGTTGCACTATTCATAAACCACGGTAACTTTTCCCGTGTACGACACTATTTACAAAATCTCCTAGCTAAAAGAACTACTTTCCCGTGTTCTCAAAAATGGATGGTTCTATCAGTTATGAAGGAGATATGTTCAAGCTGACCGCTGATAATTATACCTATTGGAAGCCGATGATGGAAGACCACCTATATTGCAAAGATTTGCATGAGCCAATCTCTCAAAAGGATAAGCCAACGGAGAAGAAAGATAACGAGTGGGAGCTCCAAAATCGGAAGGCAGTTGCCATGATCAGAAAATACATAGATAGGAGTCTATTCGAGCATGTGTTAACTTATACAAATGCGTATGAGTTGTGGACCAAACTTGAATCCTTGATTCAAAAGAAGACACCGAGAAATAAAGCACACCTTGTCAGACGACTGGTGAAATTGGAGTACTCAGATGGCCAAAATATGATCGAGCACTTGAATACCTTCAAAGGTATCGTGAACCAGCTGACGAAAGCTGACATGAAGATAGATGATGAGTTGCAAACTCTTCTGCTCCTAAGTTCTCTACCTGAGAGTTGGGACACTCTAGTTGTCACTCTTAGTAACTCTGCTCCAGACGGAAAACTTGTCTTGGATTCTGTCACAGATTCCTTGCTAAATGAAGAATCAAGACGGAGGGAAAGAGGCTTCAACAACCAGTTCGAAGCCAACATTGTTGATAACAGAGGAAGGAGTAAGAATCATGAAAGAGGAGGTCGTGGGAGATCACAAGCTAGATCCAAGTCTCGCACAAGAGTAAGCTGTTATTATTGTGGCAAATCGGGCCATAGAAGACCTGAGTGCAGATTCTTGAAGAGAGATCAACAGGCTGGAAAAGTCCGTCCAGATTTAATAAATCCAAAGAAGAATAAGGAAGAAGGAGCCACAACTGCAGTAGCCTCGAACAACGAGGATATTTTCCTTTTTGGAGATGTCAACTATCTAAATGTTGCATTCGATAATTGCACTTGGATAATTGACACCGGAGCATCTTTCCACGTTACACCTCATGAAGAATTATTCTCATCATACCAAAGAGGAGATTTTGGTATGGTGAAGATGGGAAACCACGTCACAAGCAAGATTGTTGGTATTGGTGAAGTGACTATGATCACAGACAATGGAAATAAGCTTGTGTTGAAGGAAGTAAGACATGTACCAGAGATGCGTCTAAACCTTATATCAGCAGGAAAGTTGGATAACCTAGGGATGATAAACCAGTTCGGCGATGGTAGATGGAAGCTTAGCAAAGGGAGCATGACACTTGCTCGTGGCAAAAAGGAAGGCTCCCTGTACATCATGCAGGGAAAGATAAACAAGGGAGAGACTAATGTTTCTCAAGATGCAACCAAAGAATTGTGGCATAAACGACTTGGCCACATGAGTGATAAAAGCTTAGAGATTCTTACTAAAGATCATCTTTCAAATATCAAGGGACAACCACTTGAATCATGTGAAGACTGTCTAGCAGGCAAACAACACAGAGTATCTTTTCAAAGATCAGATGATGCAAGAAGACGAAAGAAAATCCTAGATCTTGTTCACTCAGATGTCTGCTCCACATCTGAAAGGTCTCTTGGTGGCGCACAATACTTTGTTACCTTCATTGATGATCACTCTAGAAAGGTGTGGGTGTATCCATTGAAGAAGAAAGATCAAGTTCTACAAGCTTTCAAGGAGTTTCACGCCTCTGTAGAGCGAGCATCTGGAAGAAAGTTGAAATGCTTAAGAAGTGACAATGGAGGTGAATACCTAGGTCCATTTGAAGCATATTGTAAAGCTCATGGGATAAGACATGAGAGGACACCTCCGAAGACTCCCCAAATGAATGGAGTAGCTGAAAGAATAAACAGAACGATTGCAGAGAAAGTCAGAAGCATGCTTTCTCATGCAAAACTTCCCAAATCATTTTGGGGTGAAGCAGTGAGAACTGCCATTGATCTAATAAACTTGTCTCCTTCAAGACCGTTAAATGGAGAGATACCGAATGAAGTATGGTATGGAAAGAAAGCCTCTTACGGTCAATTGAAAGTATTCGGGTGTAAGGCATTTGTTCATATTCCTAAAGATGAAAGAGCAAAACTCGATGCCAAGACGAAGGAGTGTATATACCTTGGTTCTCCAAGAGATGAACTTGGCTTTAGACTGTGGGATCCTGCAAACAAAAAGATTGTTCAAAGCAGAGATGTGGTATTTTATGAAGATCAAACAATCAATGATATTCAATCTAAGAAGTCAAAGACCATTGTGGTACAAAACTCAGGGGGAGAGATTCCTCAACGAGATATTGAACCTGATCAGACAGCACAACCCCATCATATGGAGCAACCTGACCAAACAGAAGAAGATCAGGAAATGCAGGAAGAACAAATGATAGATACTGATCAGAGAGACCAAGAACCTCAAGTGAGAAGATCCGTGCGAGTAAGACAACCATCAAGAAGATATTCCCCAGATGAGTATGTCACTCTCACCGATGAAGGAGAACCTCAAAACTTCATAGAAGCCATTGAGACGGATGACAAAGACAAATGGATGCAAGCCATGCAAGAAGAATTATAGTCACTGAATGAGAACCAGACATATGACTTGGTGAAATTACCAAAGGGAAGAAGGGCTTTGAAAAATAAGTGGGTGTTCAAACTCAAGTCTGAAGAGAACAACCCAAACCCCAGATACAAAGCACGAATTGTCGTGAAGGGGTGCCATCAGAAGAAAGGCATAGACTTCGAAGAGATATTCTCACCAGTGGTGAAGATGACATCCATAAGAGCAATCCTTGGTCTAGCTGCAACACTAGACTTGGAGATAGAGCAACTTGATGTTAAAACAGCATTCTTACATGGAGACTTGGAGGAAGAGATATACATGGAGCAACCCGAAGGATTTGCAGAACCAGGCAAAGAACATCTTGTGTGTCGCTTGAAGAAAAGTCTATATGGGTTGAAGCAAGCTCCAAGGCAATGGTACAAAAAGTTTGAACTCTTCATGACCCAACATAAATTTGAAAAGACTTCTGCAGACCACTGTGTGTTTGTGAAGAAATATGATAATGGTGAATCCATCATACTTTTGTTGTATGTTGATGATATGCTTATTGTTGGGAAAGACAAGACAAAGATAGATGCTCTAAAGAATGCACTGAGCAAATCTTTTGCCATGAAAGATTTGGGTGCAGTAAAGAAGATTCTTGGAATGAAAATCATTCGAGATCGTCCCAAAAGAATGTTGTGGATGTCACAAGAAGATTATATCAAGAAAGTCCTTGAGAGGTTCAACATGCATAATGCTAAACCTGTACATGTCCCACTACCTGGTCATCTGAAACTCAGTAAGACACAGTGTCCAAGCAATGAAGAAGAAAAAGAAGAAATGAGCAAGGTGCCTTATTCTTCAGCTGTGGGTAGCCTTATGTATGCAATGGTTTGCACAAGACCAGGCATTGCTTATGCTGTTGGAGTAGTAAGTAGATTCCTGTCAAATCCAGGAAAGGAGCATTGGAATGCTGTGAAATGGATACTGAGGTATCTAAGAGGAACTGCCAAACAGTGTTTGTGCTTTGGCAATGAAAAGCAATTACTCACTGGGTATGTAGATGCAGACATGGCAGGGGATGTAGATTCAAGAAAATCTATTTCCGGGTATTTGATTACTTTTGCAGGGGGAGCTATCTCATGGCAATCACGATTACAAAAGTGCATTGCTTTGAGTACCACAGAAGCTGAATACATAGCAATTACTGAAGGCTGTAAGGAGATCATGTGGATGAAGAAGTTCATGCAAGAGTTAGGTCAGAATCAAGAAACTTATGTTCTCTATTGTGACAATCAGAGCGCAATCCATCTCAGCAAGAACTCGACATACCATTCAAGGTCAAAACACATTGACGTAAGGTATCACTGGATCCGCGATGTGTTGGAGAGTAAATTGTTGAAAGTAGAGAAAATTCATACCAATGAGAATGGGGCAGACATAATGACAAAACCTCTTCCAAAAGAGAAGATAGAGCTCTGCAAACAAGTTGCTGGATTAGCAGCAACTCCAAACTAACCCAGAACATTCCCCTATGGCTGGAGGGGGAGAAATGTGGGGTCCAGCCATTTGGTGTTTTGCATGAAAGGAAAATAACACTTGGTGTTTTGCATGAAAGGCAAAGGACACTTGGTGTCTTGCATGAAAGGCAAAGAACAAGTGTCTTCATGCATGTAAGACCTTTTGGCTTGCTTCTCCTATAAATAGGACCAAGAGCAAGCATTCAAAATACAACCACAAGAGAAACAAGAAGCAAGAGAAATAGAGCCTTGCTCAAGAGAGAAAATTGTTTTAGAGAGTTTTTCCTTGTGAGAGAAATAGTGAGCCAATTTGTGAGAGTGTTCCTTACAAATTGAGAGATACTTTGTAGAGAGTTCCACCTAAGGGTGAAGTTGTTGTATTCCCATTTTTATTATAGTGGATGTTTTAAGAGGCCTAAGGGTCCCGTGGTTTTTCCCTTTCTCACATTGAGAAGGTTTTCCACGCTAAAATCTTTTTGTGTCATTTTTGCTTAATTTTTTCACGTTTCCGCAAGTGCCTATTTTTGAGTTCACGGAGGAGGGAAATTATGGAAGGTTATTTCCCAACATCAAACCCCAAACATCATACTCCGTAACTCCTCCACAAAAGCTCACCGCCAAACCTTGTCTGAGAATCTTTCAAATCTCATATCCGCCGCGGTCTTCACCACAAGCTCCAAATGCCATCACATAGGAGTTGGATATCGATGTTCTATGTCGCAAGTTTGTTTTCTGTTTTCGACAGGGTGCCATGTTCATGCCGATTTGATGAAGATGATGACACTAGGTTGCTACTATGATTGATTCGCCAACGACTGTTCGAAGGTTTGCAAGCAGTTCAATGTTTCGGTAGCCGCAATTAAGCAGCAACACCACACGCAACAGCAGCGGTCTCGTCACGCTGCAGCTTCTCCAAACATATGTCCGGTGAACTCCTCCGTTCGCTTTATGGTGACACAACTCGACTCTAGCGTCATCCTTCTCTTCTCCACCGTCGACAACGATAACATCAGCTTAGATTCACGGCCACACTCCACGTTTCAAACGGTGCCAGATTTTTCACTACAAGATTGATTGTTCTGCTATTGAGCATAACAGGATCCGCTTGGATTGCCGATGTAGTGGCAATGTTATCCCTTGGAATTTTGTGTTAATTCTCATGAGCAGTATCACAATAAACGCCACTACTGCTAACACTAGTGGTATCATGATTTGTTCTTTAATTTTGAATTTTAAATACTAATTGATTTGTTTTTAATTTTGATTTTTAATTGACCTTATTTTAATTAGGATTTGGATTTTTCTTTTTTCTAATTTTGGTTTAATTTTGTGTTAACTTTGATTAACTTTTAATTTTGGTTAATGGATTTTTAATTAAAATTTAGATAATGACTTTAGTTTAGAATTAATCTTGAACTAATTTTAAATTAGAATTTTAATTTAGATTAATCTTTAGTCATAAACTTTAATTAGTTTTCTTTTAATTAATAATTAATGTGAAATAACTTTAGGTTTGATTTTAGAATTAATTCTTAATTTTAGATTAACTTTTACTTATAATTTAATCTTGATTTTTAAGTTGCACTTTATTTTGGATATTCTTGATTGATTTTTAATCTTGATTTTGATGTCTGTACTGGTTTTTGGGGTCTAGTACTCCTTGGGTCCTTAGATGAATGCTCTTGAGGCGCACGCCTTGGGTTGTGTTCGTTTCGATCTTCCATTTCCATACTAAAAAACTTCTTATTTTAATCAAAATACTTAAACCCTTAAAAATACCACATTTTCTCAAATTAAAAGATTTAATCTAATTAATTTCTTAACCTTAAAAAAAATATCTTTCTCAAATCAAATTAAATCATAATCCTTTTTGCCTAATCATTAATTACTTTCTTAAATCAAATCATAAAACATTTCTTAAGATATCTAAATTATTTTCTAATCAATAATGGAAAAAGTGGGCTTTTGGAGTCTAGCACTCCTTGGGTCCTTGAACGATCGCTCTTAGGGCACACGCCTTGGGTTGTGATCGTTCCGTCTTCCATTTCTAAAATACTTAAAATATTTTAATCTAACTAAAACATTCAACTTTAATAAAACTTTTTTGACTTAAATCTTAATTCAATTTTAAAGCAATTACCTAATCTTTTACAAAATTTATTTTAACTTAAAATTTTAATCAACTTTAAAGCATTTAAATTATTTTCTTATATAAAACATTTAATTAATACTTCTAAAAATCTATTTTCCTAATTAATAGTGGAAGTAGTGGGCTTTTAGAGTCTCGCACTCTTTGGGTCCTTGAACGATTGCTCTTGGGGCGCACGCCTTGGGTTGTGATCGTTCCGTCTTTCATTCTAAAAATCCTTAATTCATCTAAATCCTCATCCTTAAGACATTCAATCCTTCAAGTAGACACTTTCTTAAAATCATAATCAACTTTAAAATATTTTCTTATAAAATATTTAAATCGATCTTCTTAAACATTTTCCTAATTAACCATGGAAAAAGTGGGCTTTTGGAGTCTAGCACTCCTTGGGTCCTTGAACGACCGCTCTTAGGGCGCACGCCTTGGGTTGTGATCGTTTCGGTCTTCCATCCCTAGAACTTAAAAAACTTACAACCTTTTTAAAATACTTAATCATCTTTAAGTGCTTAACTTATTCAAACCCTAATTCAATTAACGCGTTTAAGATACATCAAATTCAAAACTTTTTCTTAATCAAACTACGAAAGTAGTGGACTTTTGAGGTCTACCACCTCTTGGGCCCTTGAATGAATGCTCTTGAGGCGCACGCTTTGGGTTGTGTTCATTTCGAACTTTCTTCCTCAAAACACTCGCCCTAATTATATGGACAAGTAAGCCAATTGTCCAACAAATACAATTTCATAATTAATAGAATGAAAAAGGTGTTATTGAGATCTAGCATTTCAATCATGCCCCGATTAATTGGTTGCGAGGCCGACGTCTCGTTTATCGAATAATCGTCATTCTCGCTCAAAGCACTTAACTAAACGCTTCCTACGCAACCAAAACCCTAAAAAATACATACGCAAATTCAAACTCTTTTCTCAATCAAATCTTAACACACTTAATCCAATTCCAACAACTTTCAACAAAAAAGAACATTGTTTAAATCCATTCTTCCGCGCATATGAACTAGTGCTTCAGCCTCCTATGACGAGCAGACAAGCCAACGTTTAGCAGTTAGAATGCGAATTAAACTTTCGTTCGCCTAAAAAACACCAACCAACCGTAGTCCCACGAACTACGAATGCTCTGACTTTCCCATTGCACGAAGGGAATACGTAGGCCCAAGGATTCCGATCCTTGCCGAGCACACTAATAAAAAACCACTTATTTCCCCTTAGAAAGCAATACCTACCTTAGAAGAAAACAAACAAACCAAGCTAACATTTCTCTCGAATTGATTCAAGAGGTTCCCGTTGAGTACAACGGACGTAGAGGGTGCTAACACCTTCCCTTTGCGTAATCGACTCCCGAACCCGAATTTGGTTGCGACGACCATTTTCTTATCCCTTTCAAAGGTTTTATCGATATTTTCCTATTCCTTCCTTGGAATGAATAAAATTCGGTGGCGACTCTGTTTCGAACAGTTTTTTCCGCGTCCATCGCGAGGATCGTATTTTTCGAGGTACGACAAGACCATATTTCTGAACGAGTATTTTTCTGCATCTGTATACATCCAAAAGAGATATGACATTGTTAATTTCAAGCAGAAAGAAGGAGAATCACTCGGAGATGCTTACAAGCGATTTAAGAGGTGTTTGGTTGCATGTCCCACCCATAATATGGACGCAACCGAACAAATGCAGAATTTTGTGAATGGGTTAAGGATGAAGATAAAGCAGCTTATCGATACAGCTGCCGGTGGTTCTACAAATTTTTCAACAGCCACTGGCATTAAAAAGATAATTGAAGCGATTGCAGCAAATGAGCACCTGGAGCTGTATGATCGCAGTGTTAGCCAACCTGATAAGATAATTAACTTGAAGTTAACAGAACAGGTTATGAAAATGGAAGATCAGATTGCGGCTGAAGTGGAGAGAAGGTTAAAGAAAATGAGTCTAGATACACAGACGGTAGCATAAGTGCAACCGGTTCAAGTGGTGAATTATGAAATTTGTGGAGGTCCTCACTTTGCCATGCATTGTGTGGCTATAGCACAACAGGTTGAAGCAATCAACTTTCTGAAGCAGGACAATCCTTATTCGAACACATATAATCCAGGATGGAAAAATCATCCAAACTTTTCCTGGAAGGATCAACAAGGAAATGTTCTGAAGCAAGGACCTGCTCCATACCCGAACCAGCCCCAACAACAGCAACCACCACCACAACAGCAACAACCTCAACAGTACTACCAACCTCAACAACAGGTCCAAAAGAAAGCGGATTGGGAAATTGCCATTGAGAAGATGGCAGCTCAAAGCTCTCAATTCCAGGAAGAAACACGAAGTAATATTAGGAATACAGGTGCCTCCATCAAAAATCTAGAGGTCCAGATGAGCCAAATAGCTCAACAGTTAGCAAGTTCTCAAGCACAGAGTACTCTTCCAAGTTCAACAGTAACCAACCCGCGAGAGCATAATAATGTTAGTGCGGTAACCACGAGACGTACCAAACCTCAAGAGGACACCGAGACAGAATCTGAGAGTGAAGACCAGTTACTTGAAGTTGAGTTGGAAATTAAGGAAAATGAGGTTGTGAATGAAGAAGTGACTATACCTGAGCAAGTAACCAAGGAGAAGATCATTGAGCCCAAACAGAACATCAAGCTCCCTTTTCCAACTAGAAACAAAAAGAAGGGGCAGCACGAGAAATTTTTTGAAAAATTCTTGGAAATGTTCAAGAAACTTGAATTCAATATTCCTTTCCTAGAGGCACTTGAGCAAATTCCTACATATGCCAAGTTCATGAAGGACATCATTTTCAAGAAGAGATTCGTCGATACGGAACCTATTATTCTAACCGAAACTTGTAGTGCTATTTTGCAGGGAATGAAGATTCCGGTGAAAAAGAAAGATAGAGGCTCGGTCACCATTCCATGCACTATTGGAGATAGGTCTTTCAATAAGGCTCTTATTGATTTGGGGGCGACCGTAAGCCTTATGCCATTGTCCATATACAAAAAGTTGTGTATTGGAACTGTACAAGACACTAGGATGACTTTACAATTTGCCGATCATTCTGTTAAGAGGCCTTATGGAATAGTAGAAGATGTTCTAGTGAAGATTGATAAGTTTGTGTTCCCGGTGGACTTTGTTATTTTAGAGATGCCGGAGGACGAAGAAATACCACTCATTTTGGGAAGGCCATTTTTGGAGACCGGACGATGTTTGATAGACATAGAAGAGGGCACTATGACTCTTAAGGTCTATGATGAGGAGTTGAAGATTGATGTGCGAAACACTATGAAGCACAAAGATGATATTGGTATGAGCCATACTATAGAGGTGATAGATCAAGTGATTGATCATGAGAATCCGGTAAATGCACAAAAATTACCGTTGGAAAAAAGTGTTGAGTTTATCAATTTTTGAAGATAGTGAAGAAGCCGGTGAAAAAGAGTTGGAAGTGATTACCATGATGGAAGTTCAACCTCCATTTAAGGGACCTCGAAAGCATCGGTGGGAAGATCTTAGGACACCTCAACTCACGGAAGGTGGTGAAGAGACTAAAAAGGGGGCTGAATTGAAAGAACTACCCGAAAGCCTCAAGTATGTATTCCTCGACACCGAAGGTAAATGTCCAGCCATCATAAGTGCTAGCCTAAAAACTGTCCAAGAGAATAAGTTGATTGAAGTTCTTAAAAAGTACAAGGGAGCTATGGGTTGGAAAATTGAAGATTTGAAGGGTATCAGTCCTACTGTTTGTATGCACAAAATTCGCATAGAGGATGATCATAAACCGGTTGTCCAACCTCAAAGAAGACTTAATCCATCCATGAAAGAAGTTATAAGAAAAGAGGTGGTGAAATTGCTTGATGCAGGTTTGATTTACCCAATATCGGATAACTCATGGGTGAGTCCTGTCCATGTAGTGCCCAAGAAAGGAGGAACCACCGTCATTAAAAATGAGAAGAATGAGTTGATTCCTACGAGGACGATCACATGGTGGCGTGTGTGTATTGACTACCGGAGGTTGAATCTAGCTACCAGGAAAGACCACTTCTCTTTGCCCTTCATTGATCAAATGTTGGAAAGGTTAGCGGGTCATGATTATTACTGTTTCTTGGATGGATACTCAGGGTACAACCAAATTGCAGTTGCACCGAAAGATCAAGAGAAGATAGCCTTTACTTGCCCTTATGGAGTCTTTGCTTATAGAAGAATGCCATTCGGGCTATGTAACGCTCCGACCACCTTTCAGAGGTGCATGACTTCCATTTTTGCTGACATGCTTGAAAAGCATATGGAAGTTTTCATGGACGACTTTTCGGTATTTGGCTCTTTTTTTGATAATTGTTTAACTAACCTTTCTCTTGTTTTAGAAAGATGCTAGGAGAGCAACTTGATCCTCAACTTGGAGAAGTGCCATTTCATGGTACGTGAAGGCATAGTTCTGGGTCACAAGATTTCCCACAAAGGAATCGAAGTTGACCAAGCTAAAGTGGAAGTAATCTCAAAACTTCCACCCCCGGTGAATGAAAAAGGTATACGAAGTTTCTTAGGCCATGCGGGTTTCTACCGTCGGTTCATAAGAGATTTTTCCAAAATAACCAAGCCCCTTACCACCCTTTTGGTTAAGGATAAGGCTTTTGTTTTTGATAAGGAGTGTGCCGACACATTTGAGACACTGAAAAATAAATTAGTGTCGGCACCAATTGTGATTGCCCCTGATGGTCTCTACCGTTTGAGATCATGTGCGATGCTAGCGACATTGCAGTAGGGATTGTTCTAGGACAACGGAGAGATAAACTATTGCATGTGGTTTATTATGCTAGTCATGTGTTGAACCCTGCACAGATGAACTACGCAACTACCGAAAAGGAGTTGCTTGCTGTTGTTTATGCCTTTGATAAATTCAGGCAATATCTGTTGGGTTCAAAAGTTATTGTTTATACTGACCATGCTGCCTTGAAGTATCTTTTTGCTAAGCAGGATTCCAAACCAAGACTCCTTAGATGGATTTTACTCCTTCAAGAGTTTGATGTGGAAATTCGTGACAAGAGAGGGTGTGAAAACACTGTTGCTGATCATTTCTCTCGGATGTTACCTATTGAAGAAACAGAGGACAAACGCCCAATAAAGGATGAGTTTGCTGATGAACACATCCTTGCTGTTATTGGTGTTCCTTAGTTCGCGGATTATGCAAACTATTTAGTGGGTGGTGTAATACCTGAAGATTTTGACTCTAACAGAAAGAAAAAGTTTGTTCATGATTGCAGGTTTTACTTGTGGGATGATCCGTTCTTATACAAAAGAGGAGTTGATGGATTGGTAAGGAGATGTGTGCTTGAGGAGGAACAGAAGGACATTCTGAAGGCATGCCATGACTCTGAGTATGGAGGGCATTTCAGCAGTGACAGAACCGCAGCCAAAGTCCTTCAGTCTGGGTTATACTGGCCCTCATTGTCCAAAGATGCTCAAGAGATGGTAAAAGAGTGTGATAAATGTCAGAGAACTGGGAATATATCAAAGAGGAACCAGATGCCCCAGAATTTCATGCTAGAAGTTGAGTTGTTTGATGTTTGGGGGATAGACTTCATGGGCCCATTTCCACCGTCATTTGGAAAAAATTATATCTTGGTAGCGGTGGATTATGTATCTAAATGGGTTAAAGCTGTGGCATTGCCGACAAATGATGCTAAGGTTGTTGTGAAGTTCCTGAAGGAGAATATCTTTGCAAGGTTTGGAGTACCAAGAGCATTAGTAAGTGATGAAGGAACTCATTTCCTAAATCACCTCATGGAAAGATTACTCTTGAAGTACAATGTGAAACATCGTATTGCCACTCCCTACCATCCTCAAACAAGTGGCCAAGTGGAAGTTTCAAATAGGCAACTCAAACAAATTCTTGAAAAGACAGTGAGTTCCTCTCGGAAGGATTGGGCAACAAAGTTGGATGACGGATTATGGGCTTATCGAACGGCGTTCAAGACACCGATCGGTATGTCACCCTACCAGCTAGTCTATGGGAAAGCTTGCCATCTACCTTTGGAATTAGAACACAAGGCATTATGGGCATCAAAATTTCTAAACATGGATCTATCTCAAGCCGGAAGCTCTAGAATTCTTCAACTCCATGAGTTGGAAGAATTCCGGAACCGCGCATATGAATCTGCCAAAGTCTATAAAGAACAAACGAAAAAATGGCATGATAGAAGGATTGTGAGGAAAGAGTTTTTTGAAGGACAACTGGTCCTCTTGTACAACTCCAGGTTGAAACTATTCCCTGGAAAGCTCAGGTCTAAATGGTCGGGACCGTTTGTAGTTCACAGAGTATTTTTGCATGGAGCGATTGAGTTGAAAAATCAAACTAACGGAGATACCTTTAAGGTCAATGGGCAGAGGTTAAAGCCCTACTACCAAGGAGATTCGGTTGGTCAAGTGGATATCGTTCGTCTTACAATGTAGGACGAACGACCGTCGAGTCATGCGACGTTAAACGCAGCGCTGCGTGGGAGGCAACCCACGATTTTTCATTCTAATTATTATTTTGTTTATTTTGCAGATGTATGTTTTGTTATCATTCACATAGCAAGCTTGAGAAAGAATAATTGAAGAAAAACGGGCCAAAAAAATGCAAGTCGGGATGATTTTTTGGAGGTAGTCAGTGCCCTGACACGGCCTCCCGTGTCACGGGACACGGCCCGTGTTAGGGGAGATAGGAAGCATGGAAAAAGAGGAATGTTTGGAAGAAGTCAGTGTCCTGACACGGCCTCCCGTGTCACAGGACACGGCCCGTGTCAGGGGTCTTGGGAGAAGACATTTTAAATGAGGATTCTGGTGGTAGTCAGAAGCCTGACACGGCCGCCCGTGTCACGGGACACGGCCCGTGTCAGGCAGCGCGCTGAGTTTTTTTCCTTGAGGAATTTTGAAAATTTTTTCCTTGGTGGGCCTCATGAATTTTTACCACTTATTAAGCCACTTGCTACCGAATTAACTCATCTTCTTCCTCTATTCTCTTCACAAAACCTAAAACTTCATTGCCTCTCTTCACAAAACCTTCATTTTCCCAAGCACCCACTCACCTAAACCCATACATTGCTTCACAAAAGTTGCTCCTCTCATCATCCTCGTCAAGTCTACGATAAATTTTTTCACTAATTCCTGTTTTTAGTTTTCTTGATTTTTCAGGCGGACGAAAATGCCCTCAAAGAGAGGACATAAGGGAAAGCAACCCGCTGCAGAGCCCTCGCGCCCACGGAAGTGCACAATTCGGAGGCCAAACGCCCACAGAATTATCTTCGACACTGAGGAACATGAGCGGAGGTATGGTTTGCATGTCAAACGAAAAATTACTCCGACAAGGTATTTATGTCCTGAAACTCTTTCACAACTAGGGCTACCTGTTGAGGTGGATAGGATGTTCCACAAATTAGGCATGCTAGCGTTTATGCATTTTACGGCACCCACATACGAACGTATCACTCTTGAGTTCCTAAGCACTGTTGAATTTAGAATTAGAAAAAAATGGACAGGTTCTGCTTATGTGTTTTTTGGTACCATGAGTTTCAGGCTTTATGACAATGACCACGAGCTAACGGTGGAGGACATAGGAAGGATTCTGAACCTCCTAATTGATGGTCCTGGATTTGTTCCTGAGGACTTCGACGCACGTTCTTTCTGGATGGCCATCACCGGCCACACTGAGTATGTGGCGAAAGCAGCAAAGGCTTCAGGGATCCAGAATCCCTGTTTTCGATATGCGCAGAATTGCCTTGCCTACACACTATTTGGCCGGGGTGACAGTACAGGGATCGCCACGCAAAAGGAATTGTATTTTCTATACGCGATGACCAAAGGTATTCCGGTGAGTGTTGTTGCGTTTGCGGCAGATTATTTGGGCAGAGTTGGTAGGGCCGCATCTGGTGGCATATCTGTTGGGGGTATGATCACCCAGATCGCTGAACACCTGGGATACGACCCGACTATACTTGGTGAAACACCGGTTTCAGGTAACTCCCGGCTGGACATGAATGCTTTGGTCCAACAACGTATGATTGTTTTAGCCGATGATTCTTACTCTTTAATATGTTCTGGTCAGTATCTGATGTCTCTTCCTAACCCCCACCGTTGTGGGATTAATGATACTAATAATTGGTGCTATGGAGGTGCCGTCCTCGATGTAGTGGACGAGCAAGATGATGACACTTTTGATGCAGGTACACAAGAACCAGACGGTTTCCGGGATGAACCAGAACCATATCAAACTGTCCCCCCTCATACCGGAGCATCGAATACTAGGGACGAGAGCTTTCTCTTTGACACCGGACCAATGGAATTGGTTGTAAACAGAGATCGGAGAGATTAGATGGGAGCAGTCCCGCCAAGGAAGTGAGCAGGCCCACCAGGGGAAGATGATTACAGAGATGCATGAGTGGATGCAGCAGATGAGGCTGCACCACAACCCTCCTCCTCAGTGAGGCTCTGTGAGTCCCCTCCTACAATTGTTCTTAAACAGTGAGGCCACTGTTGAGTTCATGTGTGAGGGGGTTTTTACTTGATTTGTGTTTGTTTTTAATTTTTGTTTTTTTAGTCTATTAGTGTCGTGTCGTGTTTGAAGTTGCGTCTGAAAACTACTGTGAAATCTCCCGAATCTGAACTGAAAAAAAAATAATATTGTTTGTTCTGTTATTGCGAGAGATAGTGAGTGAGGGTGGAGAAAGTATATAGAGTTTAAGTGAAAAGGAGCTTAATGAGGAATTGGGAAAATCGGAAAACTTAGGTATACCACAAACACCCCGAATTCTCTGAGTAAGGAGACGAGTCCAACGTGTAGATTTGTGCCATAGTGCTTTAATCTGAGAAGTATCCCCCAATTAGTTTATAATGACAGTCTGGCATCATTAATAAGAATTGCATGTACTAAGTTGATCGAAAAAAAAGGGAGAGTAAAGGCACCGAAAAAAAAGAGTGAATAAAGGCAATTAGACGACTAGTCCTTCTAAGTTGGGTAACCCTCACCAGGTTATTTAGCCTAACGGCGGTTGAATCTAAAAATCCGTCCCAAATGGGACAAATATACGCTAATGTGCGAGAAAAATGATGGTGCCTAGAAAAAAAATTTTGATCAATTTTGTGCATGTGAGGAAAAATCATCAGAAGTGCCTTAATATGATTGTCCGAATGAAAAGGGTAGAAAATCGAGAAGAAGACTTAAGCCCAAAGCATAGTTGGAGAGGTAGCCGAAAAGGGGATTTAGGTCCGTGGTCTTACCGCGGTATAGTGTTTGTGTGATATCTTTGTTGACGGAGAAGTACCAAGATAACTTGTTGAGTGACGTGGAATGAAAAGCTCACGTACGAGTATCGTCACATCCGCTCGATATAATCTTTCTTATGACAGTTCATTTGCACTTAAATTCTTTATGCAAGCTTATTGCTTGAGGTCAAGCAAAAGTTTAAGTTTAGGGGAGTTTGATCAGTGGTTTTCACTCGTAGTTTTTCAGGCGTTTGTGTCTAGCTTTTCCGTTATGTTTTTGGTATTTGAATTCATAGTATTGCATTTCTACTTAGTGTTTGTGTTTTATTTAAGCAAGTTTTTGTTTTAATATTATTCCGTTTTTAAACCGTTTATGTTTTGATATGTGGTAGTGTTTTCTTTGTGTTTCTCAGGTTTGTATAAAGTCATTAATCAGATGCACGTGTGAAAGCTGGAGTGCCAAAAGTTCAAGGAAAAGACCAATCAGAAGCCTGACACGGCTGCCCGTGTCACAGGACACGGCTCGTGTCAGGGCCCCTGAAACACTGCCTTGGCGCATGAAGATTAAGCAGCCTGACACGGCTGCCCGTGTCACAGGACACGGCCCGTGTCACAGGACACGGCCCGTGTCAGGGCCCCTGAAACACTTCCTTGGTGCATGAAGATTAAGCAGCCTGACACGGCTGCCTGTGTCATGGGACACGGCCCGTGCCAGGGCCACTGGAGGGGAATTTTGTGATTTTTTAATTATTCCAATTAAGTGTCCTTGGAGGGTATTTTGGGAATTTCACATGTTGTTTAGTGATCTGACACTTTTTAAGCTGAGGAAGGCACGAAAGAAAAACACTTTTTGAATTACGTATTATTGTGGATGTTTTCACGAGTTCTTGGAGAACGGAGATCTCTCAACCGCGGAAGCAATTGAAGATCGAAGGAATCCGATTATTAGTGTAATGGATTTTCTTTATTTTTATTCAGTTATTGTTTCTGTTATGAACATGAGAGGCTAAACCCCCCAATGCTAGGGGGTGTCCCTAATTTCTTTTTGTAATGACAATTGGATCTATTTTATACTAATTTCACTCCGTTCTCATTATCATTTTGTTGTATGATTGTTCTTAATGCAAATTGATATTGGAAAATAGGGTTTTGATTTATGGTTGATTTAGGTTTGAAAACTTTGATTAACGTTTTTCATACGACAATATTCTATTAGACATTGTCGAGGAATTGGGATGTCATAGTTTAACCGTATCACTTTTGATAAAAAGTAAAGCTTGGGATTCTCTCTATACAACCAAGGAATTGTGGTGTAGAGGGAATACCAAAGAGTTTTCTTTAAATGAATTTTCGAAAACTAATCTTAAAAGACGGTAATGATTTTGGTCTAGTAGTGATTTTGCTAAATGTTAGAGAAGATGTCATTATAAGGGATCTCATACACCTCTCCCTAGTATTATTCTCATATTTGTCAAAACAACTTATTTATCTTTTAAGTGCTTTTATTCATAGAACATAGTTATAGAACCATATTAAAACCAAACAAAGGAACTTTTGTTTAATTGAAATAGTCTCTGCACTACATATTCTGAGCAGTCCTCAAGAGATCGACTCTAGGGAAAACCCCAAATTATTACTACATCGGTAAAAATAGTACACTTGCTATTTTACCGATCACATAATAAAAATAAAAATTTAGTAATTTTATTTATTTATTAGGCTTAATACCCTTTTTGGTCCTCTAACTATAGGCCTGGGTCCAATTTGGTCCTCTTTCTTTTAAAAGTTCCAAATTGGTCCCTTACGTTATCTAACTGAATCAAATTGGTCTTTTCCGTCAAATATTTGTAACGCCGTTAGAAATAAATGACGTGGCATCTGAGGTGGCAATTTTTGATGACGTGGCATATAATTTATTAATTTTTTTATTATTTATAATTTTTTTCATTATCCATGTCATTTTATTAGTAAATTATTAATTAATTTTTTTTATTAATTTTTTTTTAAAATTCATATAGAATTAAATTTATACAAATTTTAAAAAATTTAATTTCTATTACTTGGGCTTGAAGCCCACGATTTTTACACTAGTAACCCAATAATAAAGATTTATTATTCTAATGTGAAGAAATGCTTTATAAACACTTGTTGAACCAGTAGAATTCTCGATGTGGGACTTTAACAAAAGTGCTAAACTTCACCTCAGAAACATGCGTGTAGATTCCTCATAAACATTTATATTTCATAAATAGCTTTATCAACTACACGAGATGCTAGTGATGGGTGAACTTATCAAGACAGTAGCAGCAGCATAATAACAGTTATTTATTGGATTTCATTAGCAACAAAAACTACCTGTATTGTGAGAACCAGCACACACAAGATTATAGTGACTGGCAAAATAAAAGCAAAGCTATTTTTAAGTTAAGGTGCTCTATAGATTATGATCCTCCACCTTTTGATTATGGAATTTTTACGCAAGCCTTGTCGTCTGGTATCATTTCATCGAACAAGTTCATCTCAAAATATTGTTATTGTTTATGGTGGGGGCTCCAAAATACAGTCAAGGTGCTCTGTTTCTTTGAAGAATATGTGTTTTGTTTCATTGAAGAATAAATACACTCTCTCTTTTAAAAATCAAGTGTGTAATTTTTGTGGTATTACTTAGGGGAATAAGTGACATTTCTCATGGAGACTGTCAGGCCATTCTCTCTTAGAATCCTTGTTACTTCGGACAACAATCCTACTCTATCCTTTGCACACAACTCAAGGCTCACACCCTGTGAACAAAGATTACCCGAGAAAACTCTAGAACAAAAAAAATCAAGTTCTTTGACATAATACGGAAGAGTTGCTAGCAGAAATCAATTGAAATCTGTAAGTTACCTCGCTTACTCTTCTCTGAATAGCAGCTTCGATGCATTTGATGACCCTTTCTTTCTCTCATTATGTATCAAGTGTGCATCCGTCCATGTGCCGAATAAAGTATTCCTGAAGGTAAAAGATTCTTTAGAAATCGGACAATTTCCATATACACAACTAGTTGTACCCTGCGTATTTGAACAATTTATGTGGAGATGCGAAAATGAGTATTAATGTGGTGTACCTGGGATGCATAAGGTTTGTGTGATGAGATTGTGGCATGGGAAATAACATATTGCATATCAGTAAGAGTGCAAACAATGTCAAACATGAGTTTTGCGCGATCTTTGCATCTGACACTAACCACTTAGGGGAATAAGTGACATTAATTAGTAATTGATTATTTTTGGAGTGCAGTTTTGTTCTTGAAGATGCTACTGGTGGGTTGTGTATAGAAAATGTTCTTGTTGAAGGTGGCTATGGAATTGTTTATCATGGAGTACTCACTGATGGTACTAAAGTTGCTGTCAAAAACTTCTTGAGTAACAAGTATATGTACACTGAATAACATGTTTCTATGTTTGTGTCTGTCATTTAATGTTATGGCTTGTATTCATAGTTGTGTTTATTTATTGTTGAGTGGTCATTTGATTCTTGAAAGATGGATGAAATATAAATGGTATTGCATTATGCAGGTATGTTGTGATGTTGCAGCAGGCGTGCAATGGCTTGGCAAAGAATGACGTGAAGGCAAGCTTGACTGTTCTGGTATATACAAGCATCAAGTCTTTGAAACAAACTTGATTGTTCTGGTATATACAAACTTGATTGTTCTGTGCAATGGCTTGTTGTGATGTTGCTTTGTTTGAGTCCCACATCGAAATTGCAGTAATAAGCATTAATGTTTATAAACAACTTGTTCACACATTACCAATAAAGCTTAACTAATGGGTTGCTATTACAAAGAATATGGGCTTTAGGCCCAAATATTTTATATTAAAGTTTGTGAAAATCAAATATCAATAAAATATTTAATTATTAAATGTAATAATATAAATTGTGCCACATCCCCATTCAGAAACATACACATCAGCACATCCATGCCATGTCATCAACATTTTAAGTGAAACTTTAACTTTTCTAACGGCGAGAACAAACGTGGACCTATTTAAAAACGTATGGGACCAATTTGGAACTTTTAAAAGAAAGGGGACCTAATTGGACCTACCCCTATAGTTAGAGGACCAAAAAGGGTATTAAGCCTATTTATTATTATTAGTAGTTGTCTATTTTTTAGTTATTTAATTATAATAATTAAAGAACTAAATAAATAAACTAAATATAATAAAAATAAAAATTTATTTAGGGAGAAAACATTACTATTGTTTTTGTAATTAAAAAAAACAAAATTTAGTGATTTATTTATTTATTATTAGTAGTAGTCATCTATTTATTTATTTAATTGTAATAATTAAAGAAATAAATAAATAAAATTAAACATAATAAAAATCAAAATTTATTTTGGGAGAAAACATTTTATCTATAATTATTTACTATTATTATTATTATTTTATTATTTAAAGTAATTATTATAATTAAATTAAATAAGTGAAATAATAATAACAATAAATAAATAAAATTGTACAAAAAAAAAAAACAACAACATTATAAACAGCAAAAGTCACAAAGCCCAAAAGTCCAAAAATAAAATAAAATAAAATCTTCAAAGAAAAAAAAATGTGGAGTGTGAAAATCAAGCCCAACATCCAGGCTCAACATGCTGGTCAATAGTTAACAAATGTAGGAGAGTCAACATCCATATGGAATCCGCACCATATCCATTATATGTTGCGCTTCTGAACCATAAGATCCTACCATCCTTATATCCAATGGACCTGGATTTGTTAGAAGGTTTTCTTCCAATCCCTAAAATTAAGGGATTAATTGAGGAATGGGGAAACGCGTTTCATTTTTTGCTAAGATGTTTTTTGCCAAATTTGTTTGGATATTGATAACATGGGTTGCGTGTATGTGATATGTTGGTGATTGTATGGTTTGTGTATGGTAAATTTCACATGCAGTGCACTGAGTTGGCTTCTATTTTCATTTGATAATATGTATGGATGGTTATATGGCATGCTGGACTTGAACGATGCCTTGCTTCTGGTTTTCCATGTTAGTTTTGTTCAAATTTCATAATTAATGTATGTATGATAGATGGTTTGATGCAGTGATGAACATTTGAATGTGATTGTGTTGTTGTGATGCAGGGTATATGGGATAAGGCTTATGAGTTAATGGTAGTGATGAAAAAGGTGCACGTGAGTGATACTGATGATGAGTGTGGTGTGGAGGCCTCTAAAAAAAATGAAGATTTCTTCTCTTTTGTTTTGTTTTTTTTTTGCATTTTGTCTATTGTAAAACTAAAAGTCTTTTGTATGAAAAAAAAGTAAATAAAGAATTTCTTATTTTTGTATTCCTTTTCTAATTCTCTTGTATTTTAATTAAACAAATATAATAAAAAAATTTCCTGAAAAATGACTTGAACACAAGTGTGTGATATGGTAAGTCAAAATGTCAATTGATTCCCAAAAGTCAAATTTATTCTCAAATTTTGATAACCATCCAAATATGAAGTCAATATTAAATAGGGACAAAAAATGAGTACTTAAAACAAATCAATTTTTCCCAATCATGCTCAACAAGATTTTTATTTTGAATCAAGACAAGCTTGCCTTCAAATGTGGACCAAAACACAAATGTCAAACTTTAAATAAAAAATGGAAAAACATATGAATGAAAATGAATGACTTGATGCAATTATGAATTGAAGTACAACAAATGGCTTCCCACCATAATGCCTAGTAGCAAATTACTTTCACCAGCATAATGATCTAAACACCATATGACCTCCTTATTGAAAAATAAAATGATAATGATAGATGCAAATGCATGAAATAACTTTAGCTATGCCTTTTAGAACTAAAAAATAAATGGTCATCCTTTTCACTATGCACATGGAATGAATGACCAGATGAAATGGTCATGATATGTATTTTATGAAGTGAAAGATCTAAGGGGCAAAATTTAGGGTGTGACACTGGTGTAACAACAACTTCATTCCAGAAACTCTTTGGTAACCTAACTCCCAACAAAATGACCTTACCCTCTTTAAAATGGTCTTATTCATGCTTTCAACTAGACAGTTTTGTAGTAAGCATCTTCATTTTTTATCATGATATGTTAATATTCTCAAAATTATTAATCACTTTGTTGAACTCATTCAAGTGATCCTCCATCTTCTCCACAATAAAACCTCAAGTTCTTAGGAGCACCCCTACTTATAGGTGTTGATATGAGGTATTCACTAGGAGCACCACCCGTTTGCACTTAGCACGCTTTCTTCCTTGTTAAGTAATGTCATCTCACTAACGACTTTCCCTAGTCACCATATCTAGCTAGGAGCATCGCCCATCCCCAACTAGCACCTAAACTCTTCCTTCACCTTGAAGTAACTTAGCCTTGAAGTCACGAGCCACATTTGCACGCTAAGCCCACTTGTGTTTCAGGCTTAGCGAGGCTGATTGTTTAAGCTTAAAGTTACTTAGCCATGAAGTCTTCTTGGCTGCTTGTGCTCGCTAAGCGCACATATGATATTGGCTTAATGAGCCTTGCTTGTAGGAAAGTGTCTTAGTGAGCCTTGCTTGTAGGAAAATGTCTTAGCAAGAAGTTTTTTTGTTTTTTTTTGTGATTTTTTTAGTCCTTTTTACCTTTTTTTTTGTTAATGTGTGTTAAAATGCTCAAACATGTGTCATATCACTTTTCATTGATAAATCATGGATTTTTTATTGATTACTTGTAAATTAATTTAATAAGCACCTATTTATTTTATATAATTTTGGCACTTATCAATTCCTGACTGTTAAAACTCTTAAAAGTTTCCATTAGAATTAGAATTATCACTAATCTTTATGAATTTACGAGAAAACGCCTCACTACTAAAGGGGCCACATTTAATATCTCAAGATCAATTATCACAGTATGTGAAGAAGTGTGACTTATGTCATCCTCACTAAATAAGTGCACAAAATCCACATTTGTTTTTCCTATATTGGCCATAACTAAGCTTTAAATGTGAGCAACAACAAGAGCGAAATGAGAGAGATATTACCTCAAGAAAAATGCAAAGTCGAAGATAAACAAAGCGAACAAAGATCACTAGAGACTAAAAAATATAACTCAAATAGGAAGAAGAATGAGGGAAAAATTGGTAACAAATCATTGAGATTTCTATCTAAGATCAAGAGAAGACTAACAGAAAATGAGGAAATGACGGACGTTATGACAATAAAGAAAAATAACAAATCTTGGTAAAAGATATCTTCATAAAGACAAGCAAAAAAAAGGAATTTCTATGTTTGAGGATAAAAAAAAGATCAGAAGGTGAGATCAACGACTCATGATTAACCTCGAGACCATAATTACACTTAAGTATACATAATTGTTTTAACAGACACAACTACTTCATATCCTAAGTTCCTAGGATCACATGGAGGATTTATGCGGAAAAAAGTTTCAATTACAAGACAAACAATTAATGCATGTTCCCGAGGGCATCTACTCCCACTTAACGAACTCCTCTAGTCATTTCATCTAAGATTTGGCCAGTCCGGATAACCAAAAAGGTAAATAAGAAGAGTCTTTGGGACAGTCTCAAAGCTCTAGCACAATATTTGCTTTAGTCCTGACATCAAGGACTGGGGCAACTATCTCAGATCAGCCAAAGGCCAAACAGAACCAACCCAAAATACCTTCCTTAGAGAGACGCTAATATGTGGACCCTTGCCAAAAAGTCACACATCTAACTCAAGTCATTGGCCTATCAGTCAAATTTAATTAGACGATATCTCACAACACACGTCGAATAAAGCATAAATGGTTTTAACCGTTCATCATATATAAACATGTCACGCGTCATAACATGTATTCATTCTCCTTATTCTTGCAAGTTACATCTGTTTGACCTCACTAACTTTATCATTGGAGTGTTAATCTTATATGTCAAACCTTGCTTCAGTGTATCATAAGCTCATACATATAAAACATGAACACTGGAAACACGACACTGACACTAACACATTGACATTAATAATAATTTTTAAAAAATAAATAAATAAACATAATCACAAATATCAACATTAAATACTGACACTAACACAAATACACATTTTTTTAAAAATATCGATTTTACATAGCTCATTCCACTAGAGAAACTCTTGAATGCCACACCACCTATCTCTTGTTCCACGGGAACACATAGTTATGAAATTGTGGCAGTGCACTCAAAATGTTATGACTTGTAGGGATGACAATTTGACCCGCCCCCATAGGATGCCCGCAAAAATTACCCACAACGGATACGGTAAAAACCTGCAAAATGGATACGGGCATGGAGATAGGCACAGACAATTATCCATTAAAATACGTGGGTATAGACATGGGTACGAATACCTTAATACTCACCCTGTCTCATACCCGCATTATATATATTTATATATTTTTTATATTTATTATTATAAACACATGTATGTTTATCAATTTTATTAAATACATATTTATTAAACTTGTATGCATTTTGATACAAGTGTTTGTTTATTTGTTAACTCAACAAGAATATCCTTGAGTTATTTTTAATATTAAAAACTTAAAATGACATGATAAATTATAATCGATAATATTTTGTCAAAAATATTGATAAATAAGTATGAATATGAATACTTAACTATTCATAAAATACATGCACAAGTATAAATATTAGTGCATACACGGAAATGAACTCGTATAAAATACGAGAATTTTTTTTTTAAATTGTGAATATAAAAATGGATAGTATAATTCCCTGCCCAAACTTTATTTATTATCTTCCCTAATTATGAGGCGGTGCTTATACGTCCCCTAAGTTACAAATTTAATAATAAATAATAAAACATTGGCCAACAATACATGAAGCATGTTTTGTATTGTTATGCTCTCATAATTATACTTGTCATATCAAAGAGCTTTAACCTTTTGTTTTTAGAACGTATACACCCTCCGGTCATTATTATAAACAAATTTTTTTTTTTTTTAGTATATTTGACTATTAATGTATCTAGTTCATATATAGACTAAATACATTAATAATCAAATGTATCACAAAAAAGTAAATTTACTTATAATAGTGACCAGAGGGTGTATGAAATTAAGGATAATAATAACACGCGGCAGATATTGCTAATTTTCTTTTGGTGAATAGATGATATGCTCTGTATATAATCATGCGTGTATTAATTAATATTTTTCAAAGAAAACTTGGAGAAGAAAAAAACTGTACAAAACTCAACTTATAAGAAATAATAAAATAATAAAAATCAGAACTAGTTGAACATGGTGGGACCAATCAACGTTGAACGGGTATAAGTTTTCAATTTGGACACGACAATTTTAAAGACAAAACCATAGAAAAGAAAAAGTGCCACCAACCAACAAATTAACCTTTCTTATTAAAAAAGCAATTCTATTCAAGCACTTCTGAAAAATCCAAAATTCGAAGATTGTTAATTAATGGAAACGGTGATGGAAGATGTAGAAGAGTACAATTACAGAGAAGTGAAGCTTCCATCGTTGATTCCAATAGTGCCTGAACCAGAGCTTGAAAGAGAAACAGGAGAAAGAAGAAGAGGAAGAGATATAGTTATAGCTATAGATCATGGTCCAAACAGTAAACATGCTTTTGATTGGGCTCTTATTCATCTTTGTCGACTTGCTGATACCATCCACCTTGTTCATGCTGTTTCTGGTTCGTTTCGTTCCCTTTCTTCCCTTCTTGTGTTATTATATTTTTAGTTTTGTTTAATTTAAAATAATTTTAAATTGGGGTTTATGAATATGTTTTTTTGGTAGATGTGAAGAATCAGATTGTGTATGACTTGACTCAGGGGTTGATGGAGAAATTAGCGGTTGAGGCTTTTGAGGTTGCAATGGTTAGTGTCTGTTTTTTTTTTTTTCCAATTCTATTTATGAAGTTGTTTAGAATAATCTATTTGACAAATAAAATAGATAGAGTTAGCTTATTTAATTTCCTTTTAAAAAATTGTGAGTGAGATTGATAAAAAGATAGATGAACACTTGCTTCAAATTGTTAACCACTTTAATAGAAAGGTAGATCGGTAAACCAATCGACTCTCCCAAGATACCTTTCTTTCAAACCCGTATAGAGCACGAAGTTCGACACAGACATCAAGATACGATACGACACGGACACTTTAAAATCGATAATATTAAAATATAAGACAGTGTCCCTGCTATATATAAAAAATTATTTGAGTTTTATTTATCTATCTATGATTTAAAAAATTAAAAATATTTTAATTAAATTAATGTTTTTAACAGCATTGCTTAAATATACATTTGACAATTTTAAATTTGTGTGAGATTTGTTCAAAATATATGTTATGGTGTGTTAAAGCAAAGAAAAAAACAAAATTTTGTTTGAAACACTAGTCTAAATTGTATGACATATATGTTACGAGTGTCAACTATTGATTCAAAGAGTGTCGAAATAAAGAGAAAAAAAAAATTTTTTAGTGGACACTTGTCTTTTCCAACACGTGTCGTACGGATGTCATACGAATGTCCGACATCGACGCGTGTCATACACTGCAACACGCCTACTCTTAGAGGTGTACGTGTTTCATAGAAAACTCTTATCTTTACATATATTTTTCCACTTACCCCATGCCACCTTGATCCTATTGGAAATAAGACCTTTTGTGTTTAGAGAAAATGTGTGAGAATATTGGAGGCTTAAAGAGAAACTTGATAGGTAGGAGAATTATTTATGGAAGAGAGAACTTTGTATTTTTTTTTATACAAAAGTGTAGAATTACATCTCTATTTATAATACGCTAAAGAGAACTCTAGACACACTAATTCTAGAGAGTTCTCAACTCTGATAATTCCAAGAGTATTCTAGAAAATATTACAACCCTAAGAAATATCTAGACACTCCAAATATTACAAGAGTTTTCTAGAAACATTAATTAATATTACCTAAACCCAAAATAATTAAGCCAAAAAATTCAAACAATATGTTTATGCCCAAATCAAATTTAATCTTTCAACATCCCCCCTTAAACTTGATTTGTGACTCCAAGCATACTCCTTAGCTTCACGAAAGTTTCTAACTTGAGTGGCTTGGTGAAAATGTCGGCAGCTTGATCTCGAGACATCACATACTTCAACTTCACCTTGTACACCCATCTTATTCCGATTTCTTTTTGTCCTCGCAGAAGCGTAGTAAGTTCCCATGTATCATTCTTCGTGATTGACTTGTTTTCTTCGTCCATGGGGTCTTTCCACTTTACGTTTTCAACCGCTTCTTGATAGCTTAGATGTTCGCAATCACCAAAAAGACAAAAGAGGTTAATGTCATTTTGGTTTTCGGTTACCTCATAAAGTTCTTTAATGCTCCTTAGTCGTGGTGTCCTCTCACTTGGGCTTGTTTCATCCAACCTTGGTGTCAGTGAGGCAGGTGGTGTAATATGTTCCTCTATCATTGGTTGTTCCATTTCATCTTCTTCTTCTTCAAAGTAAGGAAGAAAATTGTACCTGTCTTCTTGAACACTTCAATCCCAACAATCTTCTTCTTCGAACTCCACGTCACGACTTATGACAATCTTTCCACTATTTGGATTATAAAGCTTGTACCGTTTGGAGCTTGAGTCGTAACCCACGAATACGTACTTCTCACTTTTATCATCGAACTTTGTTCTCCTTTCATCAGGAACGTGGGTATAGGCAATGCTTCCAAACACTTTGAGGTGAGAGATCCCTGGCTTCCTTCTACTCCATGCTTCTTATGGTGTCTTCTCATTCACACTTCTTGTTGGGGAACGATTTGTCAGATATATCGCACATGCCACAGCTTCAGCCCAAAACTCTTTCGGCATTTTCTTACTCTTAAGCATGCTTCGCACCATATTAAGTATGGTTCGGTTCTTTCTCCCCGCTACTCCATTTTGTTGGGGCGATCTTGGCACTGTTAGTGGGCGGCGGATTCCATGGTCTTCACAATATTTGTTGAACTCATTTGAAGTAAGCTCTCCTCCTCGGACAGATCTCATGGCCTTAATGGAAAGACCACTTTCTTTCTCCACAAGGGTTTTGAACTTCTTAAAGTTTTCAAACACTTACGACTTCTCCTTCAAGAAATAAACCCACGTTTTTCTAGAATAATCATCAATAAATAGGATAAAGTATTTATTCTTACCAAAAGAGTTTGGATTGATTGGTCCACAGATATCAGTGTGTATGAGTTTTAGCGGTTTTGTCGCTCTTGACGTTGATTCCTTTGGAAAGCTTTTTTGGAATTGCTTCCCAATTAGACATCTTTCACATAGTTGGTTTGGGTGGTTTATACTAGGTAAGCCTCTCACCATCTCCTTCTTTGACAAACGTTTTAGACTGTTGAAGTTGATGTGTACAAATCGTAGATGCCATAGCCACGAAGAGTCGGTATAGCAGGCCTTGAGACACTTTGCCACATCATTTTGAATGTTCAAGACGAACATTCTATTCTTTGACATTGACACCTTAACAATCAAGTTATGTTCACAATCTCTTAAGAAAAGACTATGTTGTTTCAAGTGGATGTCATAGCCTTTCTCTAATAATTGTCCCAAGCTCAAAATATTATTCTTTATGTTAGGAATATAGTAGACATTGGATATGAATTGATGACTCCCATTCTTCAAGTGTATGAGAATTTTACCTTTTTCTTTGACCGGTATCTTTGAGTCATCTCCAAATGAGACGTTGCCAGTTGTCGCTTCATTGATCTCTACGAACATGCTTCGATCGCCGCACATGTGGTTGCTTGCGCCAGTGTCGAGGTACCACTTGTTTCTTTTCTCTTCAACTTGGCTTTGGCACGCGAGCAGCAGAGTTTCTTCTTCTCCACCTTTTTCTTCTACAAAGTTAGCTTTCTCCAGAACCTTCTTTGAGAATCTACACTCAGATGCATAGTGACCAATCTTGTTGGAGTTGACGCATTTGATTTGTGACTTGTCGCGCCTTGACCATGAATTTCCTCTTCCACGACCTCTTGTTGCTTGTGAATTCTAACTTCTTTCTCTATTGTTGAAGTTGTCGGAGTAGTTGTTGTAACTACCTCTTCCTTCTCCTCTATGTCCTCGTCCACGTCCACGATCTTGGCCACGACCTCGTCCTCTTTGGCTTTTGTAGTTCACATAGTTTCCTTCCTTTACGTTGAGTTGTAGTAGTTGCTCCATAGCCTCCTTTTGTTTAATTTTTCTCTTTTGTTTTTCTTCGTATGCTTGTAAGGAACCCATGAGTTGCTCAATAGTCATGGTCTTTAAATCCTTGTTTTCTTCAATGGTGGTAACAATGAAGTCAAAACTTGGATATAAAGTGCGAAGTATTTTCTCCATGACTTTCACCTCATCAACATCTTCACCATTTCTTTTAAGTTGATTGACTACGGACAATACTTGAGAAAAATAATCAGAAATTGACTTAGACTCTTCCATAAATAAACGTTCAAACTCACCTCTAAGAGTTTGGAGACGAATCTTTTTCACCTGCTCCACTCCTTTGTTACAAGTTTGAAGCTTGTCCCATGCTTCTTTGGTCGTCGTTGCATTGGAAATCTTCTCAAATGTATCTTCATCCACCGATTGATAAATGAGGAAGAGAGCTTTCTTGTCTCTCTTTCTTGACTCCTTCAATGTCTCCTTTAGACCTTGGCTTAGCGAGGCTTCATCTCGATCCTTGAATCCTCTCTTAACGATATCCCACACATCTTGAGCTCCTAGTAGCGCCTTCATCTTGATACTCCAATTGTCATAGTTGTTCTTTGTGAGCATCGGCATTTGGAAAGAGAAACCTTCATTCGCCATCTTTTGAGGACCTTCAAACTCTGATGCCACTTTGTTGGAATAAGACCTTTTGTGTTTAGAGAAAATGTGTGGGAGTATTGGAGGCTTAAAGAAAAACTTGATAGGTAGGAGAATTATTTATGGAAAAGAGAATTTTGTATTTTTTTTTATACAAAAGTGTAGAATTACATCTCTATTTATAGTACTCTAAGGAGAACTCTAGACACACTAATTCTAGAGAGTTCTCAACTCTAGGAATTGCAAGAGTATTCTAGAAAATATTACAACCCTAAAAAATATCTAGACACTCCAAACATTACAAGAGTTTTTTAGAAACATTAATTAAAATTACCTAAATCCAAAATAATTAAGCCCAAAAATACAAATATTATGTTTAGGCTCAAATCAAGTTTAATCTTTCAACAGATCCCACCTTAAGATCCTCCCTAGAGAAAATCGACGTTGCAGACCAGCCATCTTCTTCTAAACCTTCACAAGAAACTTCATAAAAGAAAGATAAAAGATCGAAATCGCATTCAAAATTGAATTCAAAGGATAACCCTCCCACCAAGATTCAGAAACCTATACCTCCAACTGATAACCAGAACAGAGATATCTCGAAAAAACCCAAGCTCTAATCCACCTCTTCCACCTAACATCAAAATCAAACCTCCTCAACATATAATCCAGAAAGAACCGGCTGAACGACCAGCTTTATTAGTTGAATATTATGAATGAAAAATCTCGCGAGTTCATCGTTTTTGTGTAACCTCTTTTGATGATCAACTATTATTTCTCTATTTCTCTATTACAGGTAAAAACAGTAGCTCGGATTGTGCAAGGTGATCCAGGAAAAGTAATTTGCATGGAAGCAGAGAGGACTAAACCTGCCGCTGTTGTTTTGGGAACCAGAGGCAGAAGCTTGTTTCAAAGGTGAGTTTACTTTTCCATTCAATCCTTATGTAACTCTTTCTCATTCTCTTAGAATTCCAAGTACTTATGAGATGTAACCGCACCGCAAACACTCTTAATAATAATGATACTTCTGTTTCGTTTTTCTATCTCTCAGTGTACTACAAGGAAGTGTTGGTGAGTACTGCTTTCACCATTGTAAATCAGCACCTGTTGTTATTGTTCCTGGAAAAGGTGAACATTTTTCTAATTAATCATTTGTTTTACTAATTTAATTCCATTGAAATTTAGAATATTGAATGAGTTTTGTTTGTTATATTGACAGATCTTGGTGATGCAACAATTGTCTAGTGGATTTTGTTTAGTGAACATGTAGAACGTAAATTGCTTTTATGTCTGGAATGTTAGCAATGACTCTTCGTAGTGTTCTGTTTGGTTTTTCTATGTTTTAAATGGTATAACTTATTTTTGCACTCCTTAAATTTTTTCTTCATGCAACAAACTATTATTACTCAAGGAGTGGACTAAGATTTTGGAAGGATTAAAAATTAAAATTGATTTATTTAGAGAAATAAAAATAACATAAGTAACTCTCAATTTTATTTATATTTTAATAATATTTTATAGCAGACTTTTTATTATTTTAACTTTATATAAATTATATTATCCACTTAATGACGGCCAATGGACTGGGCAAGTAAGCCCAAGGGAAAGCCCTCTATAAATCAAATTTAGTTGAAGTTCTACCGTAATTCTACTTAAAGCATTTAACTTGATACCCCTCCCTCCACTTAGATCTAACACCCTTAACGTATATGAAAAGACGACACTATATTTGCAAAATTATTTCTAAATATTTTAAAATTTATAGGCCAGAGACAAAAATTTGAATTTCTTAGAGCGATACCAGAAATTTGGAACATCAACCAGAAATTTAAAAAACAATTAGTATTTATATGGATTTTTTTCAAAATTTTTAGTATTTTGTACTAGAAATTTCAAAATTTCTGGTGTTCACATTGAAATGTATATCGAAAATTTTAAAATTTTTGGTATAAAATCCCATTGATTATACCGAAAATTTCATAATTTTTGATAGTTATAAAAATTTGGTTGTGTACAGGAAATTATGAAATTTATGTATATTCCATGGTTTTGTACTAGAAATTTTAAAATTTTCGATATGTGGAAAATCTTTGTTTTGAATCGAAAATTTTGAAATTTCCCGTAGTTGCAAATATTATTTTTTTCATTTTTTTCTTCTTTTGTAGTGAAATACGGAGACATAGACAACATTATTGCAGGGAGAGCTGTTGATCGAGCGACAGACCAAAGTAGGGTTGTCAGGGGTGGTGATGCTGAGTTTTCCCAGATACAGGTTGAACGAGTGGCCAAACCGGTTCACACCGGTAGTGGTTGGATGAGCAGGGTCAGTTTCGGACAGCTCGTTGCACTTGACGCTGATCGGTACGATCACTAGAGCAGCCTAGAGATGAGGTTGAAGGTGAGAAAAAGTACACAAGAAGAGGGTTGAATTGTGTTTTCTATTTTCTTACTTTACTTCTAATCAGAGTTCAGAATCTAAACTGATGTTCAGATTCTGATTATATTATGCAGTGAAATGTTAACATAAGTAAATAAATAATAACAGAACACACAGAGATTTATACTGGTTTCTCCCAAACTGAGAGTAGTCCAGTCCCCTTGCATCACAAGAGATTTTCATTATAAATAAATCATAATTACAATGGCTTATGCATTCAGCATAAGACTTTACATTACTCAAACCCTCTACCCAAGACTCCTTGCTTAAACCCCTAAGGCTCAAGACTTCCTTGCTTACACCAGCAACTTAAGACTTTACTACTCAGGTCCCTCAGACCCGAGACTTCCTGCTTAAACCCCTCAGGTTCAAGATTTCTGCTCAAGCCCCTCGGGCCCAAGACTTCTGCTTAGATTCCACGAATCCAAGACTTCCTGCTCAGACCCTCGGTCCAATACTTCCTTGCTCAGGTTCCATGAAACCAAGATTTCTACTCAGATTCACTGTTTAAGACTTCCTTGCTCAATCAATCCACTTGATTAATACTTTTAATGCTCTAGCACATAGCAAGAGACTTACATGGCTCAAGCATCTTGGCGAGAGACTTAGGTGCTCAATCAATCCACTTGATTAAGACTTTCAATGCTCTAGCACATAGCAGGAGACTTACATGGCTTAAGCATCTTGGTGAGAGACTTAGGTGTTCAAGCACATAGCAGAAGACTTTATCTAAATTGCTAAATAACATGTTCAACAGAATAAAGAACAAGGTGTACTTGATACAAACATCAGAGGTGCAAGGAAATCACCATAACAAAGACCTTAAGCTCTTAATATTTCTAAGATATTCAATGTTTAAGAAATCTTAAGGCTTTTACAATTTACAACAAATAACAGAAGATTCTGCATACTCGATTGTGTTGCTTCATTGTTGATCTTGTTATTCCTCCATCTGGTTGATCCTTGTTAAAGATTCAGTTTGAACCTTCAATTACTTATATAGCAATTGTAGAAGACTAGCCGTTGGAAGAGATAACTTGATCAAGTGTCTTTGCTTTCTCCATAATACAAGAGATGTTAAAGATAGATACACCAAAAGATCTTGATCCATTGTGTAACATGTTTAACCATTGCGTCTTCCATGAGATCTTGTACTATAGAGCCGTTGAGAGTAGATATCCGCAAATCATGAAAACTCTTCTTGAGCCTTGTGATCTTAAACTCTAGCTGAAAAACTGATTTGATAATGCAGCTTGCTTTCTGCAGTACAGATAACTTCAGCTTTATCACTAACTCTGAATGATCACTAGAAGCCAACTACATTCACCAAGTGTAGAGACAATATGTTGCTTCTTCTGATGCTGAGGCCTTCAGTTTCAGAGTCTACGACAGACATCACTTAGAGAGTGTTCTTCAGATTCTGCACCACCAGAAGCTAGTAATTCAGCTTCTCTCAAGTGTGTCCTTATATCAGATTCTGAATGTATATCTTTAAGCATTAGAACCTGAATACTTGAAACACACATCAAATAATACCATTGTTCTTATAATAATTTTGTTATCATCAAAACCCAAGGATTATATGTCATGAACAAATCTTGTTCTAATAGAGGTGGTGCCATATGTTGTCGTTGCTGATCCGGTGGTTGATCCAGATTATATAGGAGTCCCAATTGCTTGATTTTTCCCATTGCTCCCTCACCATGCTCGACGCTCCACTACTTAGTGCGTTTGTTAAGAGGTGGCACAAGGAGACATCTTTATTTCATCTTCCATTTGGAGAGATGACTATCACTCTGGATGATGTCTCTGCATTGTTTCATCTCCCCATTGGCGGCAGATTTTGGAGGACTCTCATTCTTATCATGTCTCTTGAATGTCAGACTGTTGCACGAGATTTAGGATTGTCTGAGATGGAGGTACAGAAGGAGTTTGGCATTAACAGGGGCGCGCATCTTCGTATGTCTTGGCTTCTAAAGACATACGATCAACTTGTAGCTGCTGGGAGGTATGAGGTTGCCGCTAGGGCGTACATGCTACATTTAATAGCATGTACTTTCTTTGCGGACAAGTCTAATGTGTATATCGATGTTCGGTACGTGTGCCTCTTCAATAGCCTCAAGGACACTAATAGGGTTTGGGGTGTGCTGCGTTGACCCTTATGTATACAGCCCTTGGAATGGCGACGCTCTTTGCGACCAAATAACTTGTTGTCTATTTGAGTCGGTTGCATGTATACTTGAAATTATTTATAGGGGATAGAAATAATGACCTTGTTATCTTTCAGGCGTAGAATACAGAGGACCGTTGGAATACATACATGGCGTAGATCTCCTGCATCAAGGTACATGATATCCCTATGGTATGGAAAAGACTCCGGAGACATAACCGCGTAATTGGCCCAGAAGCTATGACTCGGAATGAGCAATCTCAAAGTGGTCGGTCCAAGAGGGATATGGCCGACCTAGAACAGAAACTATCACCAAAGAAGCAATTTCACATAGTATTTGGAGTTACCCCACTGTCGAATTCGAGCACTGGGATTTCAACTAAATTCACCTTTAGATTTTAGTTCATTCCATTTGTATGAACAAAAAGGTTATACCAGATTAAGAAGTATTATAATGTAATTCATCCCAAACTAAATACTTACCCTGATGCTTATTGATTAATGGATTTGTTCACACTCTTTATTAGTCTATTCCCTTTGGTCACTATTATAAGCAAAAATTCTCTTTTTTAATTCATTGAATAACTATAGTATATAATCTTTATGTATATCAGATACATCGATTATCGAATGAACCTAAAAAGAGAATCTTTGTTTATAATAGTGACCAGAGGAATCTTAGTACACGGTACAACAAAAAGGTAAACTTTCATCTAAGATCTAAAGAGGAATGATAGATTCACCATGATGTTGTGACAAATGTAGATCGGGAATGTCTTGATAATTAAAGGCATTATTAAGTACCATTTATGTTGTTATGTTATGTGATTTTTATGAAGTAGGTTCTTACAACATTTACTATATAAAAATGTTATATTCTTTTGTATTTTCATTGTAGTGTCACACCATGAACGGATAAACTTAATATGATAATGTGAAAATATCTCTTAAGCATAATTGACCGTAAATGTTTACACATTGATCTATTCTAAAAAGGAGTAGGATCTCATCAAACTTCTTCCTACAAAGATATCGAGTCTTGTGAAATAAAAGGATCAACGGTACTTTAAACTCCCGAAAAATATAGTGTAAGACATAAATTTATCATATAAATTGTCTCGAAAAATATAGTGTAAGACCTACATACATCATAATAACCTTTCAAAAGACAAGGTAAGACCTATGATCATTGTAATGACTTTTAAAATACAATGTAAGGTCTATGGGCATTGAAATGGCCTTTCAAAAGGAATGTAAGGCATCTAGGTATCATAATGACCTTTTCAAAAGGAAGTGTATTACCTCTCGACATCATAACAACCTTTCAAAAGGAACTTTAACACCTATGAGCATCGTAAAGATCATTCCACTTTAAAATTCCTCTTAAATGAGTCGATTGTGATGTCAGTCTCTCTTGAAAGAGGGAAGGACCCAAATTAAACTAATTTCTCATAAGTGAGATCGACTGCGACCCTAACATCTTTCGAAAAGGGAAAATAAACTAATTTTCCTTTAGTGGTATCAACTATGACTCATGTCTCTCTCAAAAATGGGAAATACCTAAATTAAACTACTATACCTTGAGTATGATAGACTATGATCTTGTCCTCTCTCAAAAGAAGAAAGGTTCCATATTAAATTACTCCCCCTAAAGTGATATCGATTGCAACCTCGGTCTCTCTTGAAAGAAGGAAGGTATATGATTAAAATATTCTCTCTAAAGTGTGTTTGACTATGACCTCAACCTCTCTTCGGCCAAAGTTATTAGTCCTTAAGCTTAGGGAATTGAGAAAATTTCTTAAATATACCTGTTAAGCCTCATACTCGTCATACTTGACCAACTCGAGTATTAGCTCAACCATAACTCGGCCATATTTACAATCAACTCTACAGAAGATACTCTAAGTCAAGAATTTGTACACTATGCATTGTACTATCAACGCCCCCGATGAGAATTAAAAAACTAGAAACCTCTCAAAATTATCTCATCTTAGAAGTAATATAATAAGACCAACGTCAAAATCATCTCATCAAATAAAAAATCAATTGAAATGGTTTTGAATCTGGAATCAAGAAAACACACTTTATTCGGGACTTATAGCTTTTTGCGAGAGATGAACTTTAAAGCCCAAAAGATACCCTCGATAATAAATACCAAACAACTATAAACGAAAGACTTTGATATCATTGAATTTTGTTAAGTTATTTTTTAAACAAACTTGACACACTCATATATGCAAAGAAAAACGTCATTTTTTATTGAAGTTGAAGCACACAAGCATACCTTCCATTGAAGGAGCCAAGGAAGAAGATGAAGTTGTAACAGAATTCTGTTACAACAGTTAGAAGAAAACTGAAAACGCAAAAGCAGAGTAAAAATTGGCTCTATTATTCAATGTGTAAAATGAATGTGATACAAGTCTTATATACAAGATATCTTAGCAACCAATAAAAACTGTACGCGTGGACAATGAAACTAAGCTACAAAAGGCTATCCAATAAATAGAGAAGAATAATAAGCTAATATCCCCCCTCAAGTTGGACTATGTATACTGCAAAGTCCTAACTTGGACAAGATGCTAGAGAGAGCTGGAAGATGGAGAGGCTTTGTAAACATGTCTGCTAGCTGGTTAGAGGTAGAAATGGGAAGTAAATGCAAGATTTTTGACTGAATCTTCTCTCGAATAACATGACAGTCCAGTTCTATGTGTTTGCTTCTTTCATGAAAAGCTGGATTATGAGCCAAGTAAATGGCAGACTTGCTATCACAAAATACTGCTGCAGGCTGGGGAAGATGAATCTGAAGGTCTTGCAGGATGTATTGCAACCATTGCAGCTCACAAGAGAGAGAGGCTAGTGCTATATACTTAACTTCAGTAGATGATCTGGAAACAGTCTTCTGCTTCTTAGATTTCCAACAAATGAGAGAAGATCCAAGCATGATGCAATATCCTGTAACAAACTTACGAGTATCTGAACATCTTGCCCAATCAGAGTCAGCAAAGGCAGATACTTTGAGTTGACTAGAAGCAGGATAAAAAAGACCTTTAGCAGGAACAGACTTAAGATATCTAAGGACTCTAATAGCAGCCTGATAATGAGGTGTAAGAGGTTTTGAAACATACTGGCTAAGGTGTTGAATAGCATAAGATATATCTAGCCTTGAATTGGTGAGGTAGATGAGTCTGCCAATCACTCTCCTATAAATGGTAGGATCCTCTAATGGTTGTCCTTCATGAATGGAGAGTTTGACAGTTGGATCAAAAGGAACTGAAGATGGCTTAGAGGCTAGTAAACCACTATCCTCAAGAAGCTCTAAAGTGTATTTTCTCTGATTGAGAGAAATACCAGCTGTAGTTCTAGCAGTTTCAAAACCAAGAAAATATCTCAATTGACCAAGATCTTTGATTTTGAAAGTGTGATGAAGGAGCTGCTAGCAAGTTAGAAGTGTCTGCTAATACAATGTCATCGACATATACCAATAGTGCAGTGAAATCATTGTTGGTCAGTTTAACATAAAGAGAATGATCAGCCTGAGATTGTTGGTATCCAATGGAAATAAGAAAGGATGGAAGTTTGGAATACCACTGCCTGCTTGCTTGCTTTAAACCATACAATGACTTATGTAGTTTACAAACTTGAGAAGAATTAGAAGAGTGGAGGCCAGGAGGAAGAGTCATGTATACCTCTTCATGGAGATCTCCATGCAAAAAAGCATTATTAACATCCAGTTGCTCCAAATGCCATCCTTTGATAGCTGCTATGGATAAGAGAATTCTGACAGTAGTAAGTTTTGCCACTGGAGAGAAAGTATCAAAGTAATCCATTCATTCTAATTGGGTATACCCTTTGGCAACCAACCTAGCTTTGTATCTCTCAATAGAACCATCTGCTTTATACTTCACCTTGTAAACCCATCTACAACCAATAGGGTGTTTTCCAGCAGGAAGATCAACTACTTCCCATGTATTATTCTCTGCAAGAGCCTGTAACTCAGTATCCATGGCATGCTTCCAACAATCAAACTTGATGGCTTGGTTATAGGTTTTAGGCTCAATGTTAGAGGAAATGGAGCAACAGAAATGTTTATATGATGGAGAACAGTTATTGTAAGATATGACAGAAGATAAAGGATGTGCAGTTTTAAAATCATTTGAATGAGATGCAGATGTATCATGAGATGCAAGATAACAGTGATAATCTGCTAGGTAGCTTGGAGGGTGAGAGACACGGGTGGATTGTCTTAAGGATATAGAAGGAGTAGGACTTATGGATGAATCAGATGAACCATCAGATATATGAGGAGAATTAGCAGACACAGAAGATGGGGAAGGACTGTTGGATAAGGGAGAGGTTGGGGTTGAAGGAGTATTATTATGAGAAAGACCATTGGTTAAAGGAGAAGTAGAATCATTATGGTTACTAGGATTATGTGATAAAGGAGATAAAGATGGATTGGTGACAATAGGGAAAGACTGATTGGGTGGGGGAGATTAAATGACAGGTGTACTGTTAGATGTGCTAGAATCAAGGGAGATAGAAATATCAGTTGTACTAGTAGGAGAAGACAACATAGGTAGGTCTGCATATAGGGAAAGAGGATCAGGATTGACATGATCATGAGTAGTACTAGGTTTGGATGGATTTTTGAAAGGGAAATGGTCTTCATAGAAAATAACATTCCTTGATACAAAAACATTATGATTCTGCAGATCATATAAAATGTAGCCTTTAGTACCATCTTTAAATCCAAGAAAGACAAATTTTCTAGCTCTAGGGGAAAATTTGGTTCTATGGGCTTGTAAGGTAGTAGCATAGCTAAGACAACCAAAAAATTTTAAGTGGATTAGAGAGGGTGGTTGGGAATACAACATTTCATAGGGAGATTTGGAATTTAATAAAGGTGAGGGTAATCTGTTTATAACATGAATAGCATGTTGGACAGAAAAATTCCACATGGTGAGAGGAACGTTAGAATGGAAATATAATGATCTTGCCACATTTAAAATATGTTGATGTTTTCTCTCAACCACCCCATTTTGTTGGGGTGTTTCAACACATGTAGTTTGGTGGATTATGCCTTTGGAAAGCAGAAATGAAGATAAAGACATAAACTCAGTTCCATTATCAGATCTAAGGCATTTAAGTGTAGTTTTAAATTGGTTTTCAATGTAAGCTACAAATTGAATTAAACTGTTTTTGGTTTGATCTTTTGTTTTAAGAAATATCACCCAGGTATATCTACTATAATCATCAACTAGAGTGAGAAAATATTTGTGGCCTAACATAGAGATGGTGGAATAAGGGCCCCATACATCAGCATGTAAGATATCAAAAATAGAATCAGAAAGTGATACACTATTTGGAAAAGGTAATTTCCTTTGTTTGCCAAGATGGCATGAATCACAAGGAATATTACTAGATTTAGATGGTATGAAAGGAAATGTTTGTGATACAGATTTTATGCCTACATTAGAAATGTGACCTAATCTCAAATGCCACAAATTATAAGGATCAGTAGTAGTGGAATTACAAGTTGATGACTTGTTGATAGCATCCAGGACATACAATCCTCTTTGGATCCTAGTTGTACCAATCATTGCCTGTGAATGATTCTGCAGGATTTTGCAGATATCAGCCCCAAAATGGACATATCAATCATTATTACTAGTAAGTTTGGCAATGGAAATGAGATTAACATGAAAATTAGGAATGTAAAGGACATTATGAAGGGTTAAAGAGGGTGAAATGACCACATTACCAGACATAAAAGCAGTGAGAGATGATCCATCAGGTAAGTTAACATTGATAGGAATAATATTTTTGCAATCAGTAAAAACATGTATGTCATATGAAATGTGGTCTGTTGCTCCAGTATCCAAGATCCAGAGATGAGAAGACTTACCATTGGTATTAGAGGACTGAAAGATCATGGCAAGAGGAGATGTTGACACAGAATGGGCTTGGGATGGTAGTTTTGATTGTTGGAGCAATTCAAGGATATTGTTGTAATGCTCTTGAGTGAAAACACATGGAGAAGTCTTTGAGTCTTGCTGAGGAGTGTCACACACAGCATTGATAGTGGCAGCAGGCTGATTAATGCTGTGAGATGACTGGCTTTTGCTCTTGCCCTTATAACCAGGTGGATAGCCATGTTTGATAAAACATGTTTCCACTGTGTGATTGGTCCTACCACAATGTGTACACACATGATTGTGACCTCTAGTAGAACCTTGATTCTTGCCTTTAAGGGAATTAGATCCAGGTTTGGGATTTGAGTTACCATAGTTAGCTTGAACTTGACAGGAAGCATTCAACTCTTCAGGATTGGAAGAAGCTTGAGCCAATGCAGAAGCTGAGCTATTCAGTTCACGTTCTTTTTGAATGATAAGAGAAAAAGCTTTGTCAAGATCAGGCAAAGGACTCATCATCATTATCTATGACTTGGAATGGGTGAATTTTTCATTCAAACCCTTGAGAAAATGAATCACTTGATCTTGAGCACGATACTTTTGTGCAGAAGCAACAGCACCACAAGAACATGGAATTGTGCAAGAGCAAGTTATAATTGGTCTATAATTGTCTAGTTCATCCCATAACACCTTCAATTGAGTAAAGTAATTTGATACATCATTGTTACCTTGGCGTAGCTTGTACTCATCTTCTTGTAAATCAGAAATGCGGAATATATCACTATGTGAAAACCTAATTTGAAGATTCTTCCAAACACCTGCAGCACTGTCAATCCAAAGAACTGATTTGGCAATTGAGTCAGAGATGGAGCGATGAATCCAAGCGAGCACCATCGTGTTGCAGCGAATCTACGACGCATATAGAGGATCTGAAACCGGTGGTTTGTTGAGAGTTCCATAAATGAACTTGTCCTTATTCTTAGAGATCAATGCAATGTGCATAGATCTTGCCCAACTATGATAGTTCTTGTCATCAAGAAGGGGAGAAACAAGCACCAAAGCAGGATTTTTGTTTGGATGAAGATAGAACGGATTTGTTGAATTCGTTGAATAATCGAGAAACTGCTGGTATGCCATTGTTAAGAGAAATACATATCGATAGGGATGCAAGAAAACGGATCAAAAAACATAAGAAAAACAATACCGCGAGAATGCGAAATGATGAGGTGAACAACAATGGCTACCAGAGCTGTATGAGCTCTGATACCATATTGAAGTTGAAGCACACAAGCATACCTTCCATTGAAGGGGCCAAGGAAGAAGATGAAGTTGTAACAGAATTCTGTTACAACAGTTAGAAGAAAACTGAAAACGCAAAAGCAGAGTAAAAATTGGCTCTATTATTCAATGTGTAAAATGAATGTGATACAAGTCTTATATACAAGATATTTTAGCAACCAATAAAAACTGTACACGTGGACAATGAAACTAAGCTACAAAAGGCTATCCAATAAATGGAGAAGAATAATAAGCTAATATTTTTCGATCAAAGACAACAAGCTGTTTTAAATATTTAATCCTTATAGGCTTCATGCTTAGAGATTATGGATTGACATAGCTCAACCTCAAACAGCCATGGGCTTGTGGTCTAAATCCGAACAACGTAGCTTCTTAAGCAACAAACCCGTCTTATAGGACGCTTCCACACCACAGTGAAAAATCACAATTGTCTCTAGAATCCAAAGATGCATATTACAACACACCTTTTTCACACTCACGTCAGCTAAAATTGTTTAGACATCTTTATTTTGTTAAAATTTAGTTCAGAAATGCATCTCTGTATACACATTAGAGTGAGTCCGAATATGCATCTCCTTAAAAATCCCTTAATTAAATATTTTGTGAGTTTTCCGGAGACGCATCTCCGGAATTTGCTCTGGTTGTTCAAACCAGAAACAATGGCAGAATAATGGAAAAACAACATAAATTAACAAGAAAACAAACATTACATAGATAATAGTTAATGTTAAAATAAATTTAACATTACATTTCATTACAAACAGGTGGTTCAAGAATTGCAACATTCTTATAATATCTGTTGATCTTGCAATCTTCGCATCCACTTCAATCGGACCCTTTACTGAGTAACGGTAAAATGTACTCCACATAACCTTTAAATCCTCATCTGTCTTCAGTTCAATCATGGTAAACAGTATCTTCCCTTCTTTGTTAAACGAAGGTGAACAGTAATCGAGCTTGACAACTCTCTAATTTTCTGTATATTGCAGGAGAGTATTCAGTTTGGATTTCAGATCGACCAGAAGTATGTCCTCGAAAATCTTAAATTAAAGTGGGGGATTTGCGCAATTGAAATATACAAATGAAAGATGGGGATATGTATTCATTCTAATTTTTGCAAAAAAAAAAAATGGAGTGCGAGACCCTATTTATACATGTTTTAGAACAATTTGGACCTTAGAAACCATATTTTTTCATCAAGACATAATTCAGATGTGCATATCCAGACACACCATATTTTTTTTTTACAAAATAAGGGTGTTTACAGATATATACATCCGCAAAGTACCTTATTTTGTTTTTTCAACAATTAAAATGGAGATGCATATCTGGACTCACACAGAACAATGTTCAAACAAAACCAGTATAATATGCAGTGCAGAATTTATAAACACAAAAATTGTACAAAAATTGTCTAAAATTTACACCGGATTCTATAACAATAAAGTAAAATAGACATTACGTATGTCGCAAATTGTATCGAGATTACATCATCACTACAAAACGCTAAAACAACAACGCCAGGCTTACAACGCATCCTTTTACGTCGTTGTAATAGGTCAAAAATTTCGCGCCCAGGCAAAAGCTGAGTCATTTAATGACGATTGACTTAAACCACCGTAGTAATAAATAAAATGTAGCAAGCTTCGATTACCTGCAACTACATTTTTTCCAATTTTTAGAGTACATTTAGCGTGTGTCACTTAAGTCCATTATTTGAAAAATAAATTGTAAATGATTTTACAACGGTTAAGATGAACAACCATAGTAATAAATGAAATGTAACAAGCTTCGATTCCCTGCAACACATTTTTTCCATTTTTTAGGATACATTTAGCGTGTGTCACTTAAGATTCCACTACGGTTTGTTTCTCCAACCGAGATTAAAAGCTTTACTGATAAACTAAAACAAAACTTATTCTGTATTTCTTTCATAAGACGCCTTAATCGAACAAGTGAGCCAGAGACGCCCTAACCTTTACCCTCTTCGTATCCATTCATTTGGAGCTCAAGTATTGACCGTCTTCATTCATTTGCTTCTTCAGCTTCGAAGTAAGGTACTCTTCAACATCTTCATTCCTTTTTTCTTGGTTTATGCTCAAATATTGACCGTCTTCATTCATTTGCTTCTTCAGCTTCGAAGTAAGGTACTCTTCAACATCTTCATTCCTTTTTTCTTGGTTTATGCTCAAATATTGACCGTCTTCGTTCATTTGATTCTCCAGCTTCGACGTACGGTACTCTTCAACATCTTCATTCCTTAAGTTCATTTGATTACAACTTCGAAGTACGGTATTTTTCAATATCTTCATTCCTTTTTTCTTTGTTCATATTATATATGCTCAAGTCAGAATGAGATGTTTCATATGCTTTACGTTTAGTATGAGAGTACATCTTCATTGATTTTTTCTTTGTTCATATTGTATATGCATATGCTTGAGTTTTTGGATTAGATTTTGGTGTGTCATTCACATTATTATACATGTATAAATTTCAGAAGTTGTAATGGATCGTAGTTGGATGAAAGCCAATAGATTAGGTCCGGTTTATGAGAACGGAGTTCGTGAATTCCTTGAATACGCTGATAAACATCTTCCCGACAATAATGATATTTTTTATTGTCCTTGTGTTGTTTGCGCGAATATCAAAAAGGGTACAAAGAAAGAAATACACAATCACCTTTGTTGTGATGGTATATGTCAAAATTATATAATATGGACATGGCATGGTGAGGTGGATAATAAGGAAAGTCGGGCGTCACAAAGTCAAAGAGTGGCGGAAGATGAATATATGGAAGATCAACTAGTGGATATGTTCCGTGATATTGGGGAATCTTCTTTTATGAATGCTCATATTTATGATAATTTATGTAGTGATAAAGACACCCCTTTATATAAAGGATGCACAGAGTTCACACGATTTTCGGCGGTGTTAAAGTTGTTTAATCTGAAGGCAAAAAATGGATGGTCGGATAAAAGTTTCACGGAATTACTTGAATTGCTACAACAAATGTTACCAGAAGATAACAAATTGTCGGATCGTTGCTATGAGGCCAAGAAGATATTGTGTCCACTGGGTCTGGAGTATATCAAGATACATGCTTGCCCTAATGATTGCATATTATACCGGAAAGAGTATGAAGACTTGTGTCAATGTCCGAAATGTGGTGTGTCGCGTTACAAGCTGAAGGCTAACAATGGTGACGACAATGATCACTATGAAAATGTTAATAGGAAGCATCCTCCTGCTAAAGTGTTATGGTACTTGCCAATAGTTTCACGATTAAAGAGACTTTTTGCTAATTCGAATGACGCAAAGAATCTTAGATGGCATACAGATGAAAGGATTCGTGATGGAAACATTCGCCATGTAGCTGATTCGTTGCAATGGAAGAAAATTGATTCGTTGTTTCCGGATTTTAGAGTCGAGCCAAGAAACCTTAGGCTTGGGCTTGCCACCGATGGAATGAACCCCTTTGGTAATCTGAGCACTAATCATACTTCGTGGCCTGTTCTTCTCACTATTTACAACCTATCTTCTTGGTTGTGCATGAAGCGCAAGTATACACTATTAGGTATGATGATTTCTGGACCACGACAACCTGGTAACGACATAGATGTTTATCTAAGTCCATTAATTGATGATTTACGACTCTTGTGGGATGAAGGCGTTGAAGTTGATGATGCATATTCTGGGGAAAAGTTTAATATGCAGACAATGTTATTTTGCACAATTAACGACTTTCCGGCTTACAGTAACTTGGCTGGATACAGTGTCAAAGGACATAAAGTGTGTCCTATATGTGAAGATGATACTTGTTATCACCAACTTGAGTTTGGAAAAAAGACCGTTTACCTTGGGTATCGAAAATTTCTAAAACCGAGTCATTCTTATCGTAGATTGCGAAAGGCTTTTAATGGAGAGCAAGAGTTTGGTGAGGCTCCTAAACCTTTAACCGGGGATGAAGTTTATCAGCGGCAGGAACGCATTAATGTTGTCTTTGGGAAGAGAGAAAAAGAAAAATGTGGGGAGAGAGAAAAATAAAAAGGTGGGAAGAGAGGAAAAGAAAAAGGGGCAGTTGCGAAAAATATATGGAAAAAGAGGTTCATCTTCTTTGATCTTCCATATTGGTCAAGTCTTGATGTTAGACATTGTCTTGATGTGATGCACGTGGAGAAAAATGTGTGTGATAGTTTGATTGGCACACTTCTAAACATTCCGGGCAAGACTAAAGATAGTAAGACTTCCCGTCTTGATATGGAGAAGATGAGTATACGAAAACAGTTTGCTCCAATAGAGAAAGGAAAAAGAACTTATCTGCCTCCAGCATGTCACACTCTATCTAAAAAGGAAAAGAAGATGTTCTGCGAGTGTTTGCAAGGTATTAAAGTTCCGCAAGGTTACTCATCAAACATCAAGAAACTTGTATCAATGAAAGATCTCAAGTTAATTGGTTTAAAATCTCATGATTGTCATGTATTGATGCAACAACTTCTACCAGTGGCTATCCAGGGGATCCTTCCAAAAAATGTGGGAGTAACTATAACGAGACTGTGTTTATTCTTCAATGCCATATGTAATAAAGTTCTTGATTTCAAAAAATTGGATGAATTAGAAGATGAGGCTGCCATAATCTTGTGTCAATTGGAGATGTATTTTCCGCCATCATTTTTTGACATTATGGTTTACTTACTTGTTCATCTCGTAAGAGAAATCAGAATTTGTGGTCCAGTTTATTTAAGGTGGATGTATCCAACATAGCTATATATGAAGATCTTTAAAATATATACGAAGAATCATCACCGACCGGAAGCTTCGATTGTTGAAAGGTACATCACAGAAGAAGTTGTTGAGTTTTGTACAAACTATTTGTCGGATGCAGATTCTATAGGAATTCTAAAGTCTCGTCATGCTGACACAGACGGAAGAGGTATTCAAGGTCTAAATGTTAGGTGAATGGCTCGGGATGTAGTTATTCAATCACATTTCTATATATTGAATAATATAGATGAGGTTTAACCTTTCATAGATACTATCACAAAAGACTTTTGAAGAAAAAAATATCCCTGAATGAGTGACAAGTTGTTGTTGATAGAGCATAACAATAGATTCATGGATTGATTTAATAAGAGTGTATCTAATGATCATAGTGCATCTGAGATACTTAAATGGTTGTCGTACGAGTCAAAATTTTGTGTCATTACCTAGAGTGCATATGACATTGGTCATTATACCTTTTATACAAAATAAAAAGATGATCGTAGTATAATGCAAAATAGTGGGGTTATGGTTAAAGCCGAATCGATGTATTTCTCTAGTTCGAAAGATAAGAATTCGGTATTGGCAACTACCGCGTTTTATGGTGTCATTGATGAGATTTGGGAGATTGATTATGTTATTTTCAAAGTGGCTTTATTTAAATGCAAGTGGGTTCCCAATAATAGTAATGGTGTAGACATTGATGACTTAGGATTCACCCGGGTCGACCTTGGCATGACATCTTTTAATACAGAACCATTCATCATGGCTTCTCAAGCAAAACAAGTTTTCTATGTTACCAATCCATCAGACAAATCGGGGAAATGGTCAATCGTTCTCCAAGGAAAATACATTCCTCTTAGTGATGAAAGTCTTGATATTCCGTCCACACCTTCTTACACAACACAAGTTCCTACCTCATATGATGAAGTTGATGGAGATGTCGTGCATGCTATACGACTCGATCATGAAGAAGGCATATGGGAAAATTAACAAGTACATAATTTATTATTTATTCATAATATATTAATTGTATGTTATAGTTTAGAAGTATTTTTACTAACAAGTATAATTATTTGAAATCATAGGTATTTTGAGTCCAGACACCAGGCCAAAAGACAAGACACCAAGAGACAAGATACCAATACACCAAGTTACAATTATGTGAAGTTATGTAATATGTGTAAACTGTAATATGGTATATGTGATATTTTATTTATGTAGGTTGTTTGTTCTGATAAACTGTAATGTGGTATATGTGATATTATGAATATGATACGATTAATATTATTATGAAAACTTTATCACAAAATGTGAATTGTATTTTTCTCCTGTGCTGTGATATGGAGAACAATAATACAGGTAAAAAATAGGATTAATTATAAAAGCAGGATCATATTTGTTAATTTTGCAGAAACATTAACGATGGTTATATTTCATAACCGTTATAATATCTGGCGCGTTGTCCAGGAAAAATAAATATCAAAACTGCGCTGCTGGGAATCGAACCGAGGACAATTATTTTTACTACAACGGTGTATTGTAAAATCCGTTGTGATAGTTAGCACGCTTTCCAGTTTATTACAACGCCTACAAGGTCGTGGTTGTAAGTATCATATATACAACAACAATCTACATAACAACGCTCTCGCCCACGTCATTATATGTCATTCCCAACCGTTGTTAAATGGATTTTTCGTAGTAGTGCATTGACAATATTAAATACAAAACATGAGATTAGCGATATGAGGTCTAAATCTATTGGTGGTTCATTCTCTGACCTTTCCTTATTTGATTCTCTTTCAACCTTTTTTTTTAATCAAAAGAAGTTATGTATTAATTCAAAATCCAGGTACAAGAGCAAGGCGATCACAAGGGATCCAGCCAAACAAAAAAGACAAAAAAATCAAAAGGAGACTAGATCTAAATCATAAGATTAGCGATATGAGGTCTAAGTCTCTCACTATACCACCCCCTATAGACAATAGTGTCAATAATGTTATCCGCTATTTTAGATTTATCTACACGAGTACCAAAACAAGCGTCATTACGGAATCGCCACACACCATAAATGGTTTCCGTAACGGCAAGCCGGAGGATGAAGGCCCTCCTACCCTTCCCATTGCAATGATTTTGAATCCAAAGAAGTTCATTAGCCCACTGACTAGGAATACGAGTAATTTGAAGCCAAGCCAAAACCTGCATCCAGATACTCCTCGTCTCACTGCAGTAAAAAAATAAGTGGTCAATGGTTTCATCACACTCACAGAAACAACAAGTTTTAGCATCAAGTAAGCCAAAATTATGGAGTCTAGTCTTGGTGGGGAGTCTCCCATGGCAAGCCTGCCAAAGCGTCATCACCGCACGCGGTCTAGCAATATTACCATAGACAATTCTGCTCCAAGCCACTTTATCTTCAATCCCATATCTCAACTTCAAATAAACATGCTTTGAGGTGAACTTACTGAAAATAGAAAGGTCTAGGCCCAGGTTTTGCAGCAAGACCAGGTTTTCCCGCTGCTGGAGAACAGATTTGAACAAGGGAGAGAAACCAGCTTTAGAAGGCACATCCATAACATCACAACCCTTGGTATAATAAGTGTGAATCCATCTTACCCAAAGGTTATCAGTTTTCTTACTGATATTCCAAAGCAATTTAAGCATTGTAGTTTGATTCCAAGTACCCAGATCAATGATATTGAGGCCACCAAGCTTCTTAGGGCTACAAACGGTTTTCCACGAAATAGGACTTTTCCTACTAATATCGGCCTTACCAGTCCAGAGGAAGGACCGAAGAACAACATCAATTTTGTGAATGACAACCTTAGGGAGAGGCAGACACTGCATCCAAAAATTGACCACAGCAAAAGAGATAGATTTTATAAGTTGTGCCCTACCAGCATAACTCAATAAATGGCTACTCCAATGCCTAATTCTTCCCACAATTTTATCTACAAGAGGCATGTAATGATGGACACTCAGGCGCTTACAAGTCAGAGGAATACCTAAATATCTGAAGGGGAGAGTATCCTGCTCAAACTTGGTCAGACCGATAATATGCAATTTAGTAGCAGCATCAACTCCACCCAGATACACTTTACATTTCAAAGGGTTTATGGACAGACTCGGAGAAGACGGAAAAAGTATCCAATAACATTTCAACAGATCTAGCATCTCCCCTAGAAAAAAGAAGGACATCGTCAGCAAAAGTTAGATTTGTGAGATAGAGCTTTTCGCATTTAGCATGGTGATTGAAATCTGGATCTTTTTGCATTTTATGGAGAAGCCGGTTGAGGTATTCCATAGTGAGAACGAACAACAGAGGCGATAGGGGATCACCCTGACGAAGTCCTCTCTTAGCCTGCAAAATAGGAGTGTAGGAACCATTCACATTGAATCTAAAAGAAACTGTAGTAACAGTCTTCATAATCCAACAGATAAATGGGGCAGGAATACCAAAATTCATCAGGATGCACTCCAAATACTTCCAGTGAAGCATATCATATGCTTTTTGGAAGTCCAATTGAAGCATGCACTTAGGGGTGCCACCTCCCCTAGAAAAACCTCTTAGAAGCTCTTGGGCAAGAAGAGTATGATTGTGTAATTGCTGCCCCGGAACGAAAGCAACTTGATTTTTACCCACAATATAGCCAATAATTTTACTCGACCTAGAGGTAAGAATCTTAGAGATAATCTTGTAGAATGTTGTACAACCAGCAATCGGACGGTAATCCTTCATAGTAGTAGCTCCTTCACTTTTTGGGATGAGGGTAACCAACGTACAGTTGAAAGCTTTAAATAATCGACCCTCATCAAAAAATTCAAGCACTGCAGCAAGCACGTCTTATAATATGCCAGCAAGATTTAAAAAATTTGGCACCAAATCCTTCAATACCCGGAGATTTCAGATTCCCAATACCATTGAGAGCAGCGGGGATTTCAGGCTCAGTAACGGGAAGGGTGAGACTGACCCTTTGATCAGTCAGGTGAGGGCCCTCCCTCATGGCAGTCACATCAATAAAAGCCAAATTACCCACATTCTGGCCCATCAAACTACTGTAGTAATCCAGGACTTCAGCTTCTACATCAACCTGGTTTAAGATACGGGAACCATTCGTGGCAGTCAAAGAGGTAATTCTAGTAACATGGCGCTTTGCTTTGAGAGAAGCATGGAAAAATGGATTGTTACCATCTCCCAACTTAAGCCACTCTATTTTAGTTTTCTGCCTAAGGACTTTTTCCTCCAACTCATTGAGGTTAATGAGATCCTCAGTGAGTTTCTTTATAGTCCTGAGATTCAGTTCACTCATCCTATCCTGCACCAAATCTTGTTGAGCAATGTTGAGAGCAGATCTAGTGGTAATAATGTCTTTGTGAATACCATACATAGGCTTGCTAAAATTACTCAGTACAAGTTGCAATCTTTTCAATTTATTCCAAAGCACTTCCATGGGATTACCTTCAGTGGGCATACACCAATTAGTACTCACAGCAGCAGTGAACCCATCCATATCAGTGACACAGTTTAGGAATTTAAAGTGTCTAATTTTCCTGGTATTTTCAGACTGGCCCTTGAGGAGCAAAAGCGTGTGATCGGAAACACTGGGGGGAAGGATGCTAAGGGTGACATCCAAGTGGGATTGAAACCAATCAACATTAGCCAAGACCCTATCAATTCTTGAAAAAATCGTACCGGTGGTGTGTTTGTTTGACCAAGTATAGTAATCACCCAAACTATCCATCTCATACAGGCCAGTTGACTGCATCATAGCAACCAAGTCAGAATACTCAGCTTCTGTCACAATTCTCCCACCTATCATGTCTTGAGATGTAATGACATTATTAAAGTCGCCAATCAAACACCAAGCGCCATGATATTGGTTATGAATGCGAGCAATATCCTTCCATAAAATTCTCCTCAGATCTAGGGTGTTCATAGTGTAAATGGCAGTTAACCAGTACAAAAAGTTACCCGCAAGGTCGTACACACCACAATGAACAAGCTGACTAGTAGTATGCATCGATTTGACATCAATACACACATTATTCCAGGCTAACCAAATACGACCATTCACGTGATTAACATAGTTGTCAGTAAACATACCTTTGAAATTAAGCATGTGTTGCACCCCAAATTTTACCCTCAGATACTCTGATTTTTGTCATATCATTTTAGGACATCTGTCTTTGCACTTACAGTTTTTAGTCCATTACTCACTAATCGTGCATTTTTTTTATTTAATTTTTATCGCCTGATTTTATCCTGATTTTTGTCTGTGTTGTCCTTCAGATTTCTTATCTTTTTTAATTGAATTTTTTTAGGCGTAATTTTTGAATCTTTAGAACTTTTATTTTTCGTTTAGAATTTTATTTATTTTATGTATTATTTTTTTAAAATCATTAGATTAGTTTTATTATTAATATAATTTATTTATTTATCTTTCTATTTTTGTTATTATTATTATTATTATTTTTCATGATTATATTTTATAATTATCATTTTCATTATTTTAGTACTACCTTTTTTCATTATTATTATTATTATTATTATTATTATTATTATTATTATTATTATTATTTTATTATTATTATTATTGTTTATTATTATTATTATTATTATTGGTTAGTGTTATTATTATTATTGGTTAGTATTATTACTTTTTAATGTCATCTTCATTATCCCAAGCCTCACGCTACAACACATCAAGTTTCAAAAAAAAAAATTCTTCAAAATCTTCAGCAAATCCTTTCACAGCCTATGCCCAACCTGCTGTTTGATCTGCAAAAAAGAAGACTTTTCCAACACCTTTGTCCACTGAACCCGTAAAAGCTACCCAAAAGTACAACAACTTTGTACTTTGTAGTTGACATCTTCAAGACAAAAGCACAAACCACTGTGTCCACACCATAACACAATGGTTTAAGATAATTTCCTCTGACTTAGGGCAGAAAGGAAGCAACCAAAAGCCAAAACTTTCTCCAAGAACCTGCAACAAGGAGACGAGGAAAATTAAGGAAAGAGTTTCATTGTTTTAAAAAGAGTGAGAACCAATTCATAAAACAGGGCAATTTGGAAACGAAAAAAAGAAAGGAACCGAAAAAACCTGTTCTTCATGAAAAAAAACACACTCTCTCCTCCAATCCCAATCTGCACTCTCCTAACTCCTGCATTCAACAACCTACTCAAACGGTTGGTTCCTCTACTCAACACTAAACAAAAACAGCATAGTTCATTTTTTGTTTCCCTTCTCAGCAATTGAAGCAGAGAAAGCATAAAGGAAATAACAGAATCAGACCCTATAACCATTTGCCTCACCCTCACCCATTCAATACTCCCTCGCCGGAAACCACCCACCATCCAAAATAACAGAACAACCTTCAACAAACCAGGCTTCAACACCCAAACCTTCTAACTCCAATACTTCCTCTGTTCTTCCACTTTCCTCCTACAAATCAATCCCAATCAACCTTATTCTCCAAACATCAACCTTCTTCCTTTTCTGAAGCAAAGCAGAACCCATTCGCAAGCCCAGCTCCAAAATCTCATACAGAATCGAAACCGAACCGCCTCATCCTTTTTCCGCGCTTAACAACAACCCTAACCCATCATATTTTTCAAACCACCCAGTAGCACAACCCATTCAGAAGCAGATCCCAAACCAGAACAGAAGAAGAAGATGAGTATTTGATTTCAATCACAAACCTGGATCGAGAAGAACAAATCGCATGAAGAGGTTGAGAGATTGAGAACGCGTCGTTTTCCTTCTTCCTTTTGTCATTCTTGACGCGATGATGAAGCATCAGCTTCTGAGCATTTTGCTAAACTGAAAGCTTAAACCCTTCTTTGAGAATCGTGTCTTGACCCAAAATATATGAACCAGTTATTGTTTGAACAGTTTTTTTTCGATTGCCATGAATTTGTAACAGATGGATATCTTTTAGGGTTAAGTTTTTTCCTTTAAATTTTGTTTGGGTGTGGTGTTGGGCCTGATGGCTTGTTTACTTCTTTTTTTGTCATCACCTCTATCATTTTGTGTTCACTGACGGGATCTTTTTTTTTAGGGAGGAGGTGATGGGCTTATGACCCATATGATCCTCTCCTTCAGTTTCCTCACCCCTAATGTCAGTTCCATACCTTTTCCATTTCATTGACAATTTTGTTCATCATTTTGCGTTAACTTAATGTTAATTATTAGTATTATTTTATTAATATTCTTGTTAAGAACTTTTGTCAATGATTTTGGTTATTAGTAGTTTTTTTTAATGATTTTGTTAAGCATTCTATTAGACATTTTGTTGATTATCTTTACTAGATATTTTTGTTAAATATTTTTGTTTTCTCAAACTCTTTTTTATCATTTTGTTTAGATCTTATTTATTGATTTATCTTTATTTTTCATTTTTTTACTTTTATTTTCATCTTCGATTTTCTTTTCGATTTTATTTTTAGGGCCTATGACATAAAAAACTTCTTGGTTTTGTTGATTTATTCAAGTCACAAATATCATGATTCATATGAGGCCATTTTTCAATTATTTTTATCGGTCAATGAAAATCTAATTAAAAAGGTACTCGATTTATCAATCTAAAATCCTTATTTAGATGAGACCGGCTTTATTTTCACTTTGAGCCCATTTTCTTTATTTTTTTTTGGGCCAATGATATCACAAAATCACGACTTGTCGATATATTCAAAATCACTAAAGTTGTGATATATGTGAGGCCACCTCTTTTATTATTTTTTTATCGGTCGATGAAAGTCGAATATCATAGATTATCGGTTTCTCGATTAAATCATGATTAAGACGAGACCGACTTTATTTCTACTTCATTCTGTATTTTCTTATATCTTCACTTTCATTTTTTATCGATGAAGTTCTTTATTCACAAACGTTGTTATCGAAGCGACCAACCTTCATTATTTCAAATCTGTAGTGAGTGATCATCGAGATCTCTTTCTATACTTTGAGATCGTGATAGGTTACCTTCGACTAATCAACGAGAGTTTGTGATTTAAGACGAGGTCTTCACCTTTTCTTTTCTTGTGACACGATTTCATCGGAGAATGATCTTCTATGTCATTTCTCAATCGTGTCTTAACACAAAGATCAAATTGTGCATCCTCCTATAGTATGGTCTTCCTCATAGACTGTACTACGACGGATCAACACTACATTGGACCCGATTCATCGATCCAATAAATTAATCAACAATCACTAAATTTACTTTCAGTCAATATTTATCTTGATTTATTCTTTATGTCGATTATTATCCTTGTTAATATTATCATCGTTCATATTTATATCTTGTGTATATTGTTCATTTTATTTGTTCATTTAAAATACACTAATAAATATCGAAACCCTAAAAAACTCAATTGACCGGACTGTGGTTACTTTTGTGTTTTGGGACTGAGGACTTAGATTTAGGACCCTTTGCCCTATGATCTTGGAGTGGAGGTTTTGACTCTTGATCTTGGCTTGCCAGTGGCCCATCAGTGGGAAGTGTTTATGCACTATTCTGGTTAGATCTTTCTATCTCTTGCTCATTTACATTGAGGCATTTTTATCTCTTGATGTCTGCATGTATATATGTTTGCCTGACATTGTTTTTTAGCATGATAAACATGATACTATGTGGTTACCATCATTCTTTGATTTTTTATCATTTGATTTCGATGTTTTGATTATTACCATGTTCATATTACTTTGTTCATACTATCTTGATTATACTTTTGTTCATATTCATACTGTATATATCATATTCATGCTTGATTCTTGACCCTCCTTCCAAAGGAAAGTTCCTACTTTGACTCCTAAGTCCATAAACCTTTCCCATTTCATCCTTGGCCTCATAAGAGCCGTTTCCCTAATAGTTTAGTAATAGGATGGAGTTATCATGAACTCCATGTGATTCTCACTATCATGAGAACTCACTTTACCTTTTACTCAGACTTACAGAGTTATCATGAACTCTGTGTGGTTCTCACTATCATGAGAATTCACTTCCTCCCTTCATAATGTAGACTTAGAGAGTTATCGTGGACTCTACGTGAGCTTATGCTCATTCCCTTTGGAACGTTGGCCATAGTCAATGTTTCCTTTTCTTTCACCCTTAGTTAGGTGAACTACGATTGCTCTGATTCTTTAGTCAGATACGTAGGCACAAGATGCGACGTCTTGGCGAGCAAACTTAGTGTATATACCTAGGTCTTTACCTTACTCTTAGCAGATTTCTTTAGCAAGCAAACATAACATAACACAAACTAAACAAGAGGTTCCCGTAGAGTACTACGGATACTTAGGGTGCTAATACCTTCCCTTAGTATAACCAACCCCAGAACCTTAGATCTCCCCCTTTAGGTTTTTCTAACGATCTTGAATCTTTCCTTTGGATAAATCAAAGTCGGTTGTAAAAGAAAAATGATGCAAGTTAATTAATAGTTTGTTATCCGATTTTCACCGCAACAGCATGCTCCTAACATGGATCATATTTTCCTTCTTCACTCTAGTTTCCAAAAGAATAGCAATGTGAGGGTTAAGCTCTAGGAGACGGGAGCTAATCTCCCTAAGCTTACCCTTTTTGTTCAGCCCCCTAACGTTCCACGACGTAATCATGTACCCGTGTCTTGGAACACTAGAGAATCATTCTCAATCCCAAGTGCTGCAAAACCATTGGTACAAGGAACCCTTGATGGTGTTGTATCTTGTTGAACTTATTTCCCTTTGTCTCTTCCAGAACTACGAGCCTGTGTCCAAACATCCTTAGATTCCTCTGGTTTAGTGTTTGAACCTGATGGCTTAGCCACAATCCCCTCAGGTGGCTTAAGGCGAGGTCTCCATTGAACCTTGGGTTTGCTAACGACACAGTTGTGGCCAACCTTTTGACATTTATCACAAAAAACTGGCTTCCATTCATATTCAATCCCTTGGGTTAGTTTTTTCCCTTCAGCATCTTTGATGGTAATTTCATTTTGCAACTTCTGCGTTACATCCACTTCCACAAGGATCCTTGCGTACGAAACTCGAAGTTTGTTCGCGGTGCATTCATAAGTGAGAATGGGTGTTTCTAAGGCACTCCCAATTTTGCGCAAGCTTTTTTGGCCCCAAAGGTGGAGGGATAGTTGTGGTAATTTGATCCAGATAGGTAGAGCTCTCAGCATATCTTCTTTGAGATTGAAATCCGGCTTCCACTCCCTGAGTAACATAGGCAGATTACGGATAGTATATGGCCCCTTAAACATCACCTGGTCCATATCCCTGTGCGTGCGAAACTTGAGTAAGAAATAACCTTCGACATGATAAAACATGTCAGGGAGCTGGACAAAGTTCCATGTCTTGGTCATGAACACCTTAACGGCATTCATACTGACCTCCCCGCCGAGAACGTACATGATGAGTGTCGAATCCCAAAATTTAATTTCAGATTCAATGTCTTCCTCCTCTATCTCAATTTCAATTTCACCATCAACAAGTTTGGGGGCGACGAAACCAATGGTCATTCCCTTTGCTGGATTTCTATTATCAGATAGAATATCAGCCCGTAGTTTCCTTGGTATTTCCGCCGCAGAAGATTGTTCCGGGGTTCCTTCATCTTCGTGAATAGAAGCTGAGGTCACATTTTCTTTTGGGGTTTCACTGGTCACATTTTCTTTTGGGGTTTCAATTGTTGCATTTTCTTTTGGCTTTTCAATGATAATGGCTTTATCAATTGTGGGTTTGCTTGTAGTGCCTATCGTCTAAGGTGAAAGAGTGCATATCTCTCTTTCAACCTTTTCATAAGTGTACTTCCATACTTTTAGCCATCTCAACCAATTTTATCTATTCACTTTGCTTTGTGAAAAATAAAATTCAATGCTTCCCGAGATATGTTGTCAACCAACTATGAATTAAGGATGATGTCTTTGTATTGGTGTACTAACACAATAGTGCTATGAACAAAAGATGTATGTATCTAATTATGTTGGTTTCAAAGCATTTGGTTCATGGCGTCCCAATCTCGTTAAAAGTCACATTTATTATTTCTCAACCAATTCTTTAGTGTAGCATTTGCAGATTCAACTTTGTTAGTTGTTGTATTGCTAAAGTGCGTAACCTGATCGGACCAGGCACAAACAATATTCTCATTCACCTAGTCCAAAATAGTACACTCAACATATTTCAAGAAATATGAATATCTCACAAGTTCCTTCTCCTCCGGAGAAAGGCGGCATACAATGGGATGACCACCAAGCTTGTCACTCAAGGCATCCTCGCAATTTATCATTCTCCTTAAGGTATCCTCACAATTTAAACGAATACTCACATTTTTTTGATCCGGTGTCATCAAATTTCATCTTCCTAATCGGTGGATGGTATGTGTCACTTCTTTCGCATCTCATAGTTACAAATGCTTGTCTTCTATCAGAACCATTGTTAGACCATCCGATTACAACACCAAATCCCAATTTTCCAGCCTCCATGCAAAATCATTGTAGCATATGTTCACGAACAATAAACTTTTGTTTATTTGTAATGTTCACGAACATCTACCTCGACAACAACCGGTCTGACACCCGGTTTAACATCAGCATTCACTTCATCTGGTTTAACATCATGTTTCACTTTATCCAGTTTAACATTCATCCTCACAATAGATTTGGGAAACATATTCGGATGCAACTTATCTAATACAACCAATAACCTAAAAACAAATTTAAAACTCAAACTATCAGGTAAATTCAGAGATATATCTCTGAAACAAATGAATTGAGTCCGAAGATACATATTCGAAATAAATGTTCATATTTTCAGCTAAAAACACACATTAATGCAAGGAATGAGAGATGAAGTGAACGGACTTTACTTTAAATTTAAGCTTCTTTTGCTTCATTTGATGTGATAAAATATAAGAATGATATTTGGTATTGAAAAGCTAATTGAGAAAAAAAAGTACGAAACCAACATAATTAAGGACAAGAACATACAAGGTGGTGTTTTATCTAATTTTGAAGGGCAAGAACATGAATGTGGTGTTTTATCTATTTTTTCGCTTGATATTTCCGGAGATGCATCTTCGGAACTCTGTACTCATTTATAGTGTTTTTATATACTGAGTTGATTTATTTAACAAGTCAGTGATGCCTCCAAAGTTGCATCTTCAAATACACCCTGCAAAATATACGGGTGCATATCTCCGAATGAATTTTGATCAAAATGGGATGACTATGAAAGTAAATGAAGGCCATTAAACTAGGAGCAACTGCCAACTAGGGGACCTTGAGGCTTGGATTTTGGTTCTCGTGACTTGATATATATTCATGTTTATGTCTTTTCCTTTTCTGGTGCATGTCCTTTGTTTATACAATTCTTAACATTTGAGAAGTTGGGTAAGGATCCTATCCTTCTAAGCATAGACACATGAGTAGATATGATATTTCTGATTGAACTGAATCATAAATATTTTTTGGCACATGAGAGACAAAAGACGACTCTAATAAATTTTAGATTTGAAAATGTCCGTCCACCCCCCTCCTCTACACCGCATACTTAGGAGCTATGTATTCATCATTCTGTGGGTTACTTATCACTGTCTTAATCAATACTCTCTTATTCTGTCCCCAATGGTTACTTTATGATGGTCCACTATATATCCCACCCCCTCTCCCCTCCATGTTCATTGTTTCTACTTCATACAATTCAATGGATAAGGCCAAGGTTTTAAAAATCAGCGGCGACAAAACATTATCAGAAGGTGCTGAGACCGATACTGTTATTCCCTGCTTTTATAATTAAAAAAAAATTGTTAATTCATATCAACATGATCGCAATCAGTAATGTAAAACTTGAACTAACCGAAATCGAGAAAGTCTTTACACGATTGTAACGCAAAAGTGATTTTTTTAATCAAGTAGTCTAATAACTGAAATTCACTCTTTAAATGTGAACAAGTGGGATGTCGCAGGTTCGAACCTATACATTTATATCTAATGTTTCTACACAACTATCAACTGAGTGTCTTAATCGGATTAAGACGAAAGTGATTTAATTAATATGAAAGAAGGTAATTGGAATAAGCATGTATTAATTAATATGATTTTATTCATATCATGGAGTAGTATAAAGACACTTAACATATAGGCTATGTACTTGTAGAGAAAAAAAAAAAAAAGAATCTTGATAAGAGGCATTTGGATACTGTCATAGATTTTGTGGTCTACTGCATCTCGATCTTTAGATTGCTAGCTTCAACTAGACCTGCATACATGCCAAACAAGACTTTAGAATTTATAAATATTTCCATATCTAGTAGAATATCTCTCACTTTCTATCTCTTAATTTGTTATACAATTCACACATCCCATGAGACTCTATCATTTTCCTTGATTTTAAGTGATCTCTAAAATGTGAGATTGTGAAATGTCAACCAGAAACAAGCTAGTCATAAGTTGTAATCAACTTTAGCTTAAGAAAAGGATTGATGCTATTGGTGGTCCTCAAAGCTCAACCTTTTCATCAAGTTGCAGGTAAATTACAATTGCAAAAAGCTCCAAATAAATGTTTTTATCACTAAATCCATACAACTTAAAGGATTAAATTTTAATGCTAATAGCCTCTCTTTAAATGTTACTTAACACTTACAATTTAAATTATTGGTTTGTCGATTGTCTGTCTAATGTCCGACATGTATCAGTATTTGACAAAGATACGACTGACATATATAATTTCATTCAATAAAATTTTATTGTGACTAAAATAAAGTAGTGGGAAAGTGGAAAGACCCAAAAAGACAGCTATACAATTGAATGATTAAACAGATCCATTTTAACGAATTCCATTATTAAAAACACAAGGAACTGGATATTTTTATGTTTGATCAAAATCAATGGGATGTAAAGTCTCTATCATCTATTAAATCCACTCTCTTTTGCCTCACTTTCTACTTTAAAGATACAAAGCTAATTAAAAAGTGAATCTATGACTTTACAATATTTTTTAGCTACCTGTGTAAAACTGAGGTTGGGAAGGAAAAGATGTTGCTCTTGCTTGATCAAAATTCATGTTGTAAAGGTTTTGGAAATCACCTTCCCATGTTGTAGATGGTAGAATTTGCTGCAACAAACACAAACAAGAAAAAAAATTAATAAAACCAACCAATATTACAACGAAAACAGTAATCAAAGTTTTAATTATCGGTCACAGCTGCGTAAAGACTTTTGCGATTTCTATCGGTATAGATATTGCAATATTAATTGTGGTCGTGTGAATTAACCGCAATTTCTTTTTGATCATAAAAACTGTGAATACTGGTATCAGGTGGCCATTTTCCAGTAACAGGTAGTTTTTTAAAACTTGTTAGTAATTGAACAATAAATTAACAGAGAGAGAGTGTTAACCTACAGGGAAAGAAGAAGAATCAATAAAAGTCTCAGGAATGGATACAGGGGCACTTATGCTTCTTTTAAGCCCCATGTCTATAGGGTTCATTCCAGCCTCTAATCCACCATAAGAAGCAAATTGATGTGGTGAATTGAACGAAAGATAAAGATTGTTATTATTCAATTCTGATGAAATTTCCATGGCTTGAAAAGTTGCATTTGCATCACAAGTTGAAAACACCTGTGTTGAAATCAAATCAAATAGAAGAATATATTAATAACAGAGATTTCAAATTAAGCTCATAGTCATAGATAATGTAAAAAAGTTGGAAATCCTTTCTTATTATACCTCTTTTTCAAACAAATCACCAATATTGAAATCAAGCCTTGGATTAACAGTAGCTAATTTCATTGACAAAAACTGCAAACAAAATTAACATAAATAAATTTGTTATAGATGAATCAATAATCAATGTTACAGGCAAATTAAGAATTAATAACTAATTAACTCTTAATATTTACCTCAACTTGTCTTTGTAGAGATTGAACATAATTGATAATTTCATCCAGCATTCCAGCTTTTCCTGTAATTTTGTTGCATCCTGGTACTAAATCTTGCAAATACTTCATTCTTTCACTAATCTTTTCCCTTCTAACCTGCATCAAAATTTGTTTTACTCAGTGACCTATAATATATAATCAAGATCGTACACAAATAACAGACAAACAGACAACAAGTTGCGCCGTTAAATCTCCCTTTTCTTTTTCAGAGACTAAAATGAGTACTCACTCTTTCGGCTAAGCTATGGCTATCGGTGGCTTGGCCGCGACGCGCTCGAACATGAATGTAGTCGAGTTTTTGAGCCTCGGAAGCTTTTGAATTTCCCTTTGAGTTTGAACTACCTTCTCCTGCATAATTTTCTTTGTTATTCTTGTTGCTATGTATATTCTTTTTGGTGTTAGGGTACCCTGTGATTTTCGATTCACCGTCTTCAGCCCCTACTTTAATCCTCTTTTCTTTGTTCTCAATTTCATCAACAACCTAAACAACAAGCAACACATCAAATATAATTTCTATAGTAATTTTAGCCAATTCTATTGAAGATCAAATTTAATGATATTTTTACGCACCTTGAGCTTATGATTATGATGTGCCTTTTCAGATTTCCTCTTCTTCGAACAATTCTCTTTCTCGATCGTAGAATCAATGAATTTGGCATCGATGAGAACAGGAGGAGAGCTGAAAGTTCTTGAAATTGCAGATGGAGTTTGAAGAGTCACTAAATCTTGAGAATTCTGAACATGTTGAACAGAAGAACAAAACATAGCACTGTTGAAGTAACCTTGATCTTGTTGTTGTTGTTGATGTTGTTGCCACTTCATCGTTTCGGTTTGTCTTTCCAGCACTGTTATGTCTGATGAACAACTCTCGGTAGGTAAATTCCCGGAAGCATTCAAACAGTGCAACATGTTGAAGTGATTACTGTTATTGTACTTTGATTATTGATTAGTGTTAGTGTATTGAGGTTAATTTGTTGTTGAAGCTTGTTGTTGAAAGAGAAGATGAAATATATGTAGTGCAGGAAATTGGGAGTAGGAGGAGAAGGTGATGATAGAGTGAAAGCTATTTAAGGTTGAAATGGGAAATAGGTGGGGTATGTATAAATTACTTATAAAGTAAATAAATTGTTGTTTTTATATATAAACCAATAAACTCATCATTCACAACTAAAAGACTTTTTTTTTTCGGATATTAACATAATTTTGTTAAAAATATAGTACTTCTCAGTCTCAAAATAATTGTAATATTTTATAAAATTATTTGTCCTAAATTGAATTTCGTATTTTAATTTTTAATGCAATTCTAATATTTATCTTTTAATCATGTCTTCTAATTAATATTTTCAATTTATTATTCTTTCACTCCACATTTACAATAATTTCAATGTATCAATAAATAAATAAAGATTATTTGATAAAAATAATATTCTCTTTTTTATTTATTACATATTTTTAATCTATATAAAAATATTAATTATGACAATTATTTTAAAACCAAAAAAATATTATTTTATATATTTTAATGTATATATTTTAATGTGTAGAAGTATTTGAAAAGAAAGAGAGGGTTGTATAATTTGACTGACTCACAAAAAGCTAACAAAAAGAAGATTTATACTTAAATTATCAAATGTTCTATTATGCGATTGAGTTGAAAGAAAATACGTGTGAATTTGATTAGAATTTATCCACTTATGAAACTAACGATGGAATGTTTTACTATAATATTTAGACTATTTTAATAATGTGGACAAATATAAAAATACATGTAGTAATATGTTTTTATACAATTTATCTTATAATTAATGTACCTTATATAATTTTGATTTTTGGACACTTTTAAATTCCTAATATCGGAGATACCAAATTCTTTTACATAGAGACAAAAGACTCATACCTAGTAACGTTATTTCTTCTAAATCAATATATATATTTTTTAAGAAAATTATTCTTGTCATGTTTGGTAGATGCATTTTATTGACAATTTGGTATAAACTTTATTATATTTATATAAAAATACAATATTAATGATTTAGAGAAATGATACTAAAAGGAATTATTAAAGACAGAAAGGAGTGGTGCAAATTATTAAGAGAGAGAAAAAGAGATTAGCTTAGAAGTTGAGATGATCGTTGATAGAAGAGTGATGTGTTCCTATAACGAGTCTGTGGGCTATGGGTCCCCTTTGATATGACTGCCACGTGGGACTGTTTTCAATCGCGGCAAAACGGAGACGCCTTAAATTCCGTAATCATTTCACTAATCAACATCATCAAGATTCAGTCTTCTGTTACTAATCATAATTAGTCTAATTAATTGTGTCATTAGTTTTGAAAAGAAAAAGGAATGGGTAGTTATGGGGCCCGGTGAATATGACAGGAACTTGGTCCAACTTACGTCTTCACTCACGTGGGATTCGCCACGTGGCATCTCTCTGTGCATTAGATCTGACATGTAAGATGGTGACGTGTCATATGACGTGGACAAATGCAGAATTAGTTATCAGAAAGACGTGGCGCGTGGGATGCACCGCTTTCAAAGAGTGACGTGAAAATGACGCGCAGGGATGTTTGGTATGGTGCCTTGATGATTAGCGGCTGGAGGGATATTCTTAAACTCTTGCTAGGCCGTTCCAATTTTGGTATTAATTAGTGGGATACCCGTGCGTTCGCACGGATACCCGTGCGTTCGCACGGATATCCGTTGGTGAGATGGCATTTGGCTATTGTTAAAATTTAAAAAAAAAAATAGAATTAATAAATATATAAATATAATTTATATAAAAAATATTATTTAATTAAAATTTTTTATTATTTTTAAAAAATATACATGTAGATGATAAAATATAAGTAGAACAACAATTTTTGCTCGTGTATAAATACTACTTTAAAAAAATATAAATGTAGAATTTATAATTGTTTTTGTATATAAAAAAAATATTTAATATTGATATTTTATTTTATAAATAGAATTTTTTGTGCGTCCCTATATAAAATATTTTACTCAACCATATATTTTTTCCCGTATATGAATATTATTTTTGATTTAAAATTATTTGTGCAAATATTTGAATCGATATTAAACTTATTCTCGTATATAAATTTTATTTGTAAATATTTTATTTTGGATTTAGATTAATCTATTTTAAAAAATAATGAAACACATAAAAAATTAATTATACAACTTTTAAATAATTTTGACTTTTTTAAAATATAAATTAAATATACACTTATCAACAATCACATATTTTTTATTATACTATGTGTTATATACTAAGTTTGAATTTGATGATATAGTGGAATACCCGTGTGTTTGCATGGGTACTGGTAGAATATACATATTTGTGTTTTAAATATAATAAAAATAAAAATAAAATGAAAACGAAAAAATTATTTAACCCAAAAATTTTATTATTTTAAAAAATATATATACATGTAAAAGATGAAATATAAATAATATTTTAAAAAAATATAAATGTAGAATTTATAATTGTTTTCGTATATAAAAAAATTTAAATTAGCATCATATTAAAAATTATGACAACACAACAAATTGTAATCATAACCCAACTTCCATTTTGCATTTCTTTAATAGTATATCATTTTGTATTTTGCATTCATTGTGCTATATTTTTTTCAACTCTGCAAAACATATCATATATCAAAATACAGTTTCCAATGCAATTTTTCTACCTCTTTTTCTCCTATTTCACATCCAAGACAATATGGACTACTTTTATCTTTTTTTTCAACTCTAATTTTATTTAGTATAATATAATATAATTAGTTTTATTATAATGAAAAAATTATTACTTTTAATATTTTTTCCTAATAAAGAAAATATTTGAAAATAAAGATTACAATTTAAAATATGTATTCTGCTGTATCATAAGCATCACTTAATTATTTTTCCATATTTAAAAAAAAAAATGTATGTTCAATAAATTTATTATATTTATTTTATCTATTGAGAATTTAAAATATAATTAGTCAGTAGTCAATTTCATTTATACAATTCAAATCTATCACTCAAAAAATTAATAGCATATCAAATTAATTTAGAACTCTTTTTCATTCAATATAAAATAAAAAATAATAATACAAAATAAATAACCATTTTACATAACTTATTGCATTGTCAGGACACTGACAGGAATCTTTATATTGTGCTCTGTCAATTGTAAGCAATTTGAAACAATACAGTCACTGCTGAAATTTAAATTTTTTTACTTTAAGAAGTGAGGAATAGTGCGAGAATGTAGAATGACAAATAAGAATTACAACTATCATATATATATATATATATATATATATATATATATATATATATATATATATATATATATATATATATATATATACCCGTGCTACGGTTTTCGATTTCTTATATGAAAGCAATGAGGAAAGACCACATATAGTTATATATTTAGATAATCAAACAAAGACGTGTAAAGAAAACCATGTTGAGCCTGAGGCTGCCATCACCTTCTCTGATGTGTGTCTGATTTCTTTTAATTCTTGTTCCTACAACATCAACTGTAAATAGTGTTAAAAGCAAAATGTTTGAAATGCAAGCATTTTAGTAATGTTTTTCAAATAACAGAATCAATGTATTTTAGAGATGCAAATTCGAGAACATGGGAAAGAAAGCTTAAGCTAATATAAAGGCCTCACAGAGTTATTTAATTGTTAACTTTAAAAATTTGAATTCTTAGGAATGCACACGCTCAACATCCACATCACTTTTTATGTCAGATACTAAAATGTCAACTCAAAGGTAATAGTTTGACATAATAATCTTGGAGACAGTTGTGGCTTGCGAATGTGTTAAAATTCGCATGAATGAAACACTCATTAAACAAACAGTTCCAGCAACATAATAACAGTAGAGATAACTTACACCAAGGAAGCCTACCAGTGGCCATTTCAATAACAATACATCCCAAAGACCATATATCTGCTGCTGCAAAATCACAGGTTGAATAGGCTGCCATATCCTGCCATACAATATTATATAAACTTACTCAATTATCCGCTAGATGGATGTAACTAAAGAATGAATATTAAACTTACTCAATTAACCAAATTTATGTGTTAAGAGTGTGTTGCTATAACTCCTCTAATGCAAGGATAGTTGTACTACTAAGTACCAACACACAGAAACATAGTTTACAATCTTGTATAGATAGATAATAATAAATGAAAAACAAAAAATAACTTATCAAATCGAAGGGGCAAAACAATGAATTTCCCAGCATTTTTGTTATCATATGCATCTGTGACCTCTTGAAGGTAGTTGGAACCCATTTCTTCAGTAGAGTGCTGAGGATTACGAATATGGAGAAATTTGACTTTACAGCGTGGATGCTGGATATCCATAGGCATGTTGTCAAAAGTCAGACGGTGAGAATATGGAGAAATTGCAGCAATACCATAACTGCATCAAACAAAACACACCAAGACGTTAGAAGTTCATAATACATGGAAGTAAAAAACTTCAGAATAATTTACAGCATAGGTTTGGAATTGGATAGCAATACATAAATGCTAAACACAAAATTTATTGAAAAAGAGAATATCTCTTTCTTGGGGAAAGAAAAGATTTTGAAAATAAAGCATTGATGTGATTATACCAAAAGCAAACTAAGTTATTTGAGCGATAAAAAACATTGAATACTGAAATAGGTTTTAACTCTAGTGAATAGTGTTTTAACAGGTATTAAATGTTTGTTCTTATCTCCAAGAGTAGTGCTACCATCAATTTAAAGAATTCTCAAATGGAATGATTTAATCTTAGTAAAAAAAACTCAATTTATATTTAGATTCAATAAAAGTGCAGCTAATAGTAAATAATACAAAATTAAAAACTAAAGCATTGCATCAAACTCAGAACTTTAATATTGGAAGCAACATAATAAATGAGTCTTTGAAACTCCCTCTTCAGTGAGAAAATTTTCAACAATTTCTTTCTCAAATAGGTCCCTAAATGATAGTGTTAACTGATATGAGGAGAATGAGAAAATATGAACAAAATTAATCAAAATAATAAAATTATAATATTAACCTTAGGTATTTGTAATCACCTGTAATTATCAACAAAGAAGTAAATTTATTAGCCAACTACAATTTTATTTTTATCGATCAATTAAAATAAAAACCACACACATGGATACATGGACAAAAAATTCCACCAACAATTATAGCTGATAATCCATAAAATAGAAGAACAATTAGGTGAGACTAATACAATTTTGAATCTTACCACCACCATAAATCTGAAGATAAAAAATGCCAAGATCTGCAAAAAAAAACCTAAAATATTGCCTTTGCCATGGCCATTATCCTCTTATGGATGGTCTGTACAATAACAACATAGGCAAAAAAAAAGTTAGATTTTCAACAGCCAACAACACAAAGTTTCCATACTTATTGTCAAAATGGGAGATCTGAAAATAAATACAAATAAATAAATAAAAAGATTATTATTAGAATAAAATACAATATGTTAATAAAGATTGAACATTACAAAGCAACCTGATAAAATAGAGATTGAAAGTTACATAGCAACCTGACAAAACTAAAAGTGTTTGTCTCATAGTTCTCAACTTGAATGTCTTGTTTTGAGCAACCTCATCTCTCTTATGCTTCTTTGTAATCCATTCCAGTTAATATTCATCCTCACCATTCCTCTTGATTCCTAAATAAAATAGTTTTTTTTAATTAAACAAAAACATTACACATACTAAACTCTTGAAAAAAAGCTATAACAAATTTGAGAAAAGAAATCAAATAAAAGAGGGGAATTTACCATAGTTTAAAGATAAGATACTATTGTCTATTATTGTCTCCGGATCTGAAATCTCATCTACAATCTTTCATAGATCTGAAGAAAAAAATAGAAGAGAATCAAAAATAGGAGCTTGAATTTTTGAAACATCAAAAGTAAAAATTAAGTTATAACAGAAGGTAAATCAACAGATCTATCAAACCCATAAGACTAAATATGTTATTCTCTTCAAAAGCACTTACTAACGCTGAAGCACAGCGATGAAGGTAAAGGAACACAACAAAGCATCTGTTCGATCTGTGTAGGTCTTCGTTAGATATGGGTAGATGTACAACCTGGAAAAAAAACAAAAGGAATAACATTTAGAACTCAACAAATTCATCATAGTATCCAGAAAATCATCTATCATCACTATAATTAATAAAATGACTTTCTATTCTAAAAACCCTAGCCACAGATTATCCCCTTTTTATTACCTCCATTTGTGACGAAATAAATACAGTTTTGGTGAAGAAGAAGAAACGCGGAGAGAGAAGAATAAGGAAGAGAAATGAGAGAGGAGATTGCAAAGCAAATCAGAAAAGAAGAAGAAAGAGGAATGGGAAAAATAAGCAGTGTGATTGCAAAGCAAATAAAAAAGTAAGACATTAAATCATGCATCAACAGTAAAGCGTGAGGAAATAAGAAAGGAAAGGCTTCACCAAATGTTGATCATGTAGGAAGCCATGTGGCAGCGTGTGGATCCAGAGGGGCAATATAGTCTTTTTTATAGTCATTCATTTTCTTATATGTAAGATTTCTTTTCTCCCTATTTGCTTTGTTTTGGGTTCCTAGGTATAGGTTCTTACAGTATAAAAATTCTAAATTATTTCTCCTATGGGATTAGGAATCAATTCAGGATTGTTTTATTTAATTTTTATGAATATTAAAACAACTAAAAACAATTTATTATTTTTAATATTATAATTTTTCTTTTATACTATAATTAATTATATTTTTATTCATATATTTCTTTTAAAAATATTAAATATATTTCTTTTAAAGATCTTGTTAATTTGGATGGGTGGGATAATACTTGTGTTAAAGTAATATATATATATATATATATATATATATATATATATATATATATATATATATATATATATATATATATATATATATATATATATATATAATTTTAAAAATCGGAGCGAACCGGCCGGTCGAACCGAGAACCGAAGAGATTACCAGTCTGGTCTAATTGTTGAATCGGATATGTTATTGAACCGGTGAGAACCGGCCAGAACCGGCCAAAACCGCTAAAAACCGGTGAACCGGCAGCTTAAATACATGTTTTTTTTTCTTCATAAAAACGACATCGTTTTAATAATTTATTTTTTAAAATAAAATTAGAATATAAGTAGACTTTATTCAAAACTTATTTGAAACAATTTTTCTTCGTTTGTAACCAATTATTGTTTAAAATTTATTTGAATTTGTATTTTGTACTATTTTGTTGTGTGTGACGACTACGTCAAGAGTTTAAATTTAAAGAATAAACTTGTGAAATTATGATATTTTGAAATTTTGTAGGTATCATGATATTTTTAGAGGCCGAGTCATCCGGTTCGACCGATTTATTAAATATATAGTTATTTTATAGAGACCGGTTTATTTAGCCGAGTTATCCGGTTTAATCCGGTTTTGTCATGTGGTTCGACCAGTGACCCAGTGGTTTGACCAATGAACCAGCGACCCAGTACCTTCACCGGTTTGATGACCGGTCCAGTTTTTAAAACATTATATATATATATATATATATATATATATATATATATATATATATATATATATATATATATATATGAGAATGCTATTTTTATCTAAGAACATGAGAATGAATCTGAATCATTAGATTTTAAAATAAATGGTGGAGATTATGTGTGGGATTTATTTTTCTCTCTCCTCCATTATTAAAATAAATGATGGAGGAGAGAGAAAAAGAACCGACACATAATCTCCACAATTTATTTTAAAATCTAATGGTTAAGATTCATTCTTGTGTTCTTACATAAAAATTGCATTCTCATATGATACGTTCCATGTATATATATATATATATATATATATATATATATTTTTTTTTTTTTTTTTCTGCTATCAAGATCTTTGGGATCTTGTGAAGGAGGAAGTGACGCCGCTTAGAGAAAACGCGACGAATGAAGAAAATGCCGCACACAAAAAATTGAAGAAGAAATATTATAAAGCCCTTGTTAAAATTCATCAATGTGTTGATACAAATAATTTTGAAAAGGTCCGTAATGTAGAATCGGCGAAAAAGTGTATTAATTTCTTCAGATGGAAAAAAGTGAAAGCATAATTGATTTCTTCACTAGGGTTACGAAACTAATGAATCAAATCAAGATATGTGGATAAGCGTTGACATCAAGATCAATTGTCGCAAAGATCTTGAGGTCATTGGCTCCAAAGTTTGACCACGTGGTAGTAGCCATAAAAGAGTCGAAATATTTGTCAACAATGATAAAGAAAGAGTTTTAAGGGACGCTTGAATCTCATGAACAAAGAATGGTTGAAAGAGCTTCAAGTAAGTCAAAGTGTAATGTGGCTTTGTATGCGCAATCAGCAAAAGAAAAGAAAGGCAAAGGGAAGTGGTTCGACAACAAAGGTAGAGAAGGCTGCAATAATTCGACTGGTAGAGGAAACCAATAAGAAGAAAATGTGTGGAACCAGAGAAAATCTTTATAGCAAAGTAACCACAAAAGTGGTGGTGTTGGTAGAGGAAGAGATGGTGGAAAAAAAACTAATAAAAGTCACATTCAGTGCTTCAATTGTCAGAAGTATGATCACTATTCTAGTGATCGTCCTGAAAAACAAAAGAATGAAGAAAATAATGCAAAGTTTGTAAAACACGGAGAAGAAGAGATGTTGTCGATGGTCACAACTAGAAATGAAGAAAGGTTAAAGGACCAATGGTACTTGGGCTCAGGATTCTCATCACACATTTCTAGAAGGAACGATTTGTATGTCAACATAAAATCCTTGATGAAGAACATGGTGAAATTTGCAAATGACAATACCATAGCAGTTGAAGGTATTGGGGATGTTCTGATTATGAGGAAAGATGAAAAAAAGACAGTAATTGTATAGCTGTTGAAATGTTGAAGAAAGTGTAATTCTTTGTGTCAAAGCACAATTTTGATAGAGTCTGTTGTTGTCGAAATGCTCTGCGCAAAAATTGTATAGCTGTCGAAATGCCGAAGAAGTGTATCTCGACATAAATTTAAACTTAGATTTATTAGTGTTTTTAGCCGAGTTAGGTTAGTTGGAGATTGCTTGGTGTGTAAGCAATCTCAACCTATAAATAGATAGGTATCCTATCATTTTAATAGGAATTTGCATAGAGAAAAGTTGAATAAAAATTTCAGTTTGAAAGTAGAAGATAAAACTCTGCAGAAATATTATTTTTCTTCTTCCTCTTTCCTTCAAAACCCTAATCTCTCTTTTCTTCCTCAATTCATCTTTTCTTTTCTTCTTCAATAATCTTTGTGTAGCGGAATCATCTTGCAATCAAAGTGTGGTTGATTCACTTGAGTGGAGAGAGAAAAACAAGAGGTGAAATCAATCGGCGTGATTGATTTTTCTTGTTCATCAAAATTGATTCGAAATTCTCCATAGCTTTAGTGTAATTCCAACCGATTTAGTGTTTGATTCATCCAATGAAGCCGTCTGTTTTAAGCCAATGATAACTTTTAATATATGATAACTAAGAAAATTCATGTTTTATCAGTTAAGAAATACTCTTTCAAAATATTTAACAATACTGGATTTTTAGAGTTGAATTTAAATCAATGGTTTCTCTTTAAAGGGAAAGAAATTATTAAAATTGCTATACTAAATGATTTTCCGTTTAGTTATATACAGCCTTAAACAATAGTTTGAGACCAAGAGACTAACTGTTATATTTTTTAGCACAATTTTATTAACATAACCTTAATGTTATCTAAACATATTTAACATACTCCTAAACATAACACAAGGTAAACAAATATATATTTATATTATTTTGTTAAAAGAATAAAATTATTTGTAAATTTATCATATTTTTCAATGAAATAAATACAAAGATATATAGTATTATCCAAGTCTCATAGTTGTTGCAAGCTTTAGTGAGTAAAATGTGAGATATGATGATGCCTTGAGAGAGGGCAATGTGATGCATGTGATCACATTCACACAAGCACTTGAAACGAATACTCAAATGTCTAAGTCATGCTTTGCTTGCAAATTTACACAGCCATTTGCAACTTGAAGCAACATAATTAGGAAGGGAAAAGTTGAGCAAAAATGAATAATTGCATTATCACACCTAATGGGCCATCTCAAAACAGCTTTTCATTCACTTTATTTTGGTTCAAGTCACCATCTTTTCCAATCTTCTCTCTCAAATATAAATTCCCCTTCTTTCTTTCTACTTCTACAGGTTGTCAGTACCTAATTTTGTTGATCCAATCAAATAACAACAATAAATCATGAATGTTCTTCATACTTTAGTAGGAAGGTAGAGGGAAACCAGAAAGAGGAAGTGAGGCACATCAAATACCAAATTTCTCTTTAATAAATAAGAGTAGAGAGAGTGTTATATATATTTTCTTTTAATAAATCACTAAATAAGCATTTACTTAATTAAGTTGAATGAATATAGTTTCAATTTGGTTTAATTTAAATTTTGTTAGAGTCATATTTGATGTTGAAATTTAATTATTCATGGGACCAAGCTCTACATAATTAAGTTAGAATGAAGACAGTTTTAGTTTGGTTTAGTTTAAATTTGTTAGATTCAGTTTTGATGTTGTAACTTATTTACTCTTGGGACCACTCTATGTAAAGAGAGCATGTAACTGATTTGTATTCGGAATGAATATTGAAACTTTAGTTTCCATAAGTCTACAATGATGTTTTAAAGCTTAAAAACATGTTTGATGTTCCTCTAATAATTAAAAAAAATTTTGTTGAAGAAATGTAATTTAAGTTTTTAGGAATAGTTACAAAATTTTTAAGATTAATTATAAATTTATTACAATTAGTTAGGAACTTTGTAGTTACAAAGTTTGTGAGATTATTTACAAACTTTATAAATAAAAATTCTTCTCTTTTAATATCAAAAAATTAACAACCATTTTCATACTCAATAGTTATTCTTTCTAATTCTCTCACTCTCCTCATTATTCTCTTGTTCATCTTTTATCTTGTTATTGGAGTTTCAACTCAACATTTGGTATTAAAAGCCTGATTCTTTGTTGTTCTATTAATTGAGTTGTAATTCAACATTCTTTAAACTTGTTGTATGTGTTGATCACTAGGGTTAATGATTAAGAGAAAGTGAGATCACTAGGGTTAGTGATTAATAGAAAGTGAGAGGGTGTTTACCGTGAAAATTGGTAAACAATCGTTGGTCTTCCAAAAATTTGGTTTACTTGCAAGATCAACCAGTGAATCTGAAAGACATAGCTATTGTGTTAATGTATTTCTGGAAAATTGAATAACACTTCGATAGTATTCATTAGTACAAAATGTTGTTTTGATTGTTTTGAAAAGATTAAACTTTGTAAAAGTTAATAAAGGAAATGCAATGAAGAAAATAACTTCAAAGTAAAAAGTGCAGTACAGAACAATTGATGAATAAAGGTAAATTTTTATTGAATTGAAATAAAATGTGGTGTTTCAAACATACATTCTCAATAGTAACTCTTTTCTCACTTTGACTTGGATACTTTGAGTAAATTTTTTAGTACAGTACAACAATTGAACACACAGAAATCCTAACACTAAGACCCATATTTATAACACGTCAAAATAACTGTCTCCAATGAACATTTCTCCAAAAGTTGACATGTTTCACCCTGCATGCCTTTATTTCGCCATATTTCTCCACGCGTCTCTCCTGAGAAACGGATAAGGACAAAAGACAGTTATTTATCTGTATTTTGAATTTAAATCTTTTGACGAAGGAAGGCTTCAAATATCCCTCGTCGAAGTGACTTTCCATACTTAGAAAATATTTCTAAGTATTTGTCCAAACACGTTTCCTTTATGAGAACCACTTCGACCAAGCTTCACTCCAGCTCCTGTCGACGTCAGCAAGATTCAAGAAACTTTAATTTTTTTCTTAACTTCTTAAATAAAAACATGGCGTAGAAATTCCCAGCTGTAGCGAGCGATTTTGGACGTGGTTCTTAAGCACTGTCGCTCTTGGGGGAACTACAGGTCGATTCATTTTTTATCCTATTGAGCTGACTAAGGAAGGGAAATAGCTGTCTCCAATTAACCCTGCTTGCATACTGAGTTTAAACAGCGGTCTGTTAGGTTACGGATGCTATATGGTAATGGGGCCTCTTTCTTCTTACTTTGTTTAGAGCGAAACACCGGGAATGTTCATGGGGAATTTTGTTAGGATGCTAGGACTGATGCTTTTCGATTGATATGTGAAGGTACGGGATTTGGGGTTTTGGATTAGTGTGCTCGCTAAGATTTTTCTTTCAATCTTATGCCTACGTATTCCCGTTTACCGAAACAGGGAAATCAGTGCGATCGTAGTTCCTCCTATTCTGTGGGAGGAAATGGTGTTTTGGTGTCTTGTTCAAAGCCCAAGACGTGAAGCTGAAAAGGTGGTTTATATCCTGTTCAAAGCCCAAGATGTGAAGCTGAATGGTCTATTTGTATCTTGTTCGAAGCCCAAGATATGAAGCTAAAAGGGTGTTGTCTTTAGAGAGAATTTGTCATCTCTAAATGGGGGTCTGTTTGTCACAACTGTTGGGTGACTGACTATAAAGGAGGATTACTTTAACCAGGATATGTGAATCCTAGCAATGCCATAATTTCCTTTATAGGGGGTTTTAACCTGAAGGAGAATACTTTAACTCAGTGTAGAGTAATGCTATTTTTCCTTAGGAATTTCTCATGCTAAAAGAGGGACAGTGGCGTGGATGTAAATAATCCAGAGGCTAGCCGCTTACAACGATTAGATGAAAGGAGTTGTTAATGTTTGTATCCTGTGAACGAGACACAGTTTTGATGCTAAAAGGTTGATTGACTCAACCGGGGTTTTTCTTATACAAAGCCTAAGAGGAGGCTATTGACCCAACAAGAGGATGCTTTTGTGTCTCGTACGAAGCCCGAGAGGGAGGCTAAAAGGAGTTGACTCAACAAGAGAGTGCTTTTAGATGTGTCATGTACGAAGCCCAAGACGGAGGCTAAAGGTTGACTCAACAAGAGAGTCTTTTATACTCAACAAGAGAGTGTTTTTGTATCTCGTACGAAGCCCGAGATGGAGGCTAAAAGAGAGATTGACTCAACAAGGGAGTCTTTTTGTATCTCGTACGAAGCCCGAGATAGAGGCTAAAAGGATGGTTGTTTCAGTTGAGTGACAGGTCCAGTAGGTTGGTTAAAAGAGAAAATCAGTTCTTATAAAGAGACTGATTAAAGGTAAGGCTATGCTTTGGGATTGATCAGAGGATCAGGGTTATTTCCTGTTCTTTAAGGAAATGGGGAATCTAGAGGGTATTGGAGACTGTCCAAGTCTACTAATGTTTTTCCCTACTTGAGAATGCCTTCGAGACTCAAGGAGATTAGACTGTCCAAGTCTAGAGTTTTATCTTTTGTACTATGCTTAAAGAAACAGTAGTAGTACGTTCACGGTGGAAAGATCTAGACTCTTTGAAAGACTGTTCTATTAAGATGACTAATTTATGTTCCTATAACTCTAGGAGGTCGTCAGGACAATTTGTACGAAGCCCAAGAGGAGGCTGGAAACTTTTAAGAAGCCGAGGGACAATTTGTACGAAGCCCAAGAGGAGGCTCTTTTCCCGAAGGAAGAATCCTTATACGAAGCCTAAGAGGAGGCTGTGAATACTTCTAAGAAGTCGTAGGGTCCTTGTACAATGCCAAAGAGGAGGCGAGAATGCTTTTAGGAAGCCTGTGGGTCCCCAAACCCCGAGAAATTCAAGACAGGCTATTCACAGAGAATAGATCAAGCCAGGAAAGTCCGAGAATTTGGAAGAAACTCAAGAGATGCCATTCACGGAGAAAAGATCATCTCTGGGGTGTAGAGTTTTTTGACAATTAAGGGTGATAGTCTAAGAAAGGGTTCACCGAGAATACTGCCTTTCACGTCTCCATATTATTTAACCCCAAGAGGAGGGAAGACTGTATCTGGTAATCCTATGGGGGATCTAGTTTTGTCTATTTAAGAGTGATCAACAGGGCTTAGTGCTAGACGTAGTTGCCGGGGAAACTCTAAATATCTATACTAGTATTACACAGTTGATATAAGTTTATGAAAGAAGACTTACAGCGAAACAGCCCCACAATACAGTTATATGTATATGAAAGCGGATAAAGAAAGCATATAAACACTTACTCGGTTGTAGAGCTTCCATGTTGTTTGGTTATTTGTTCAACAAAGAAAGATTAAAAATAACAGTATATTCAAAATTAAAGGAGAAAGTATTTTGAAAAGATGTTGGGGCTTATAGCTCAGGGAGAGGCCCAGGGTTTATCAGTGATCGCACTGTCATTTTGTACAGAGGGACTTATACAAGTGACTGAGGCCCAAGAAAGGTTTTATGTACAAGGGGATGGGTCTTACACTCTCTCAAGAGGCCCAAGTGTTTAAAGAAAAAGAATGGGGCTTACAAAACGAGGGTAGGCCCAGATGATTGGTTTTTTTATTGGCAATCGCGTCGAGGTTTTCTTTTAACGCAAGGGGACTTATACAATGTCTGAGGCCCAAAAAGTTTTGGTTAAAATGGGATTGAGTCTTACACTCTAATAGAGGCCCAAAAGATTTATTTTTGTACAAGTGGTGGGGCTTACAGCTCAAGGAGAGGCCCAGGGTCATTTGTTTGAAAATGGCGATCGCGCCGGGATTTTTGAAAACGCGGTGGGTCTTATACAATGCATTGAGGCCCAAAATGGTTTGGTTTTCAAAGGGGGTTGGGTCTTACACTCTAATAGAGGCCCAATGATTTTGAATGGGTCTTATAGCTCGAGGAAAGGCCCAAGGTTTGTTTTTCAACCGACGATGATCGCGTCGAACTTTTTGAAATACAACGGGACTTAAACAATAAGTGAGGCCCAAAAATAAGTTTGTATTTACAAAGGATTGGGTCTTACACTCTATTAGAGGCCCAAAAGTGTTTGAAATTGTTTTATGAGGGTGAAAATCAAAGAAACCCTAATTTGTTATTCTTTAAAAGTAAATATTTAAAGAAAATCAAATAAAATACCAAATAAGTTTGAATAAACCATTTGTGATTTTTGTTTAAAGTTTGAGAAATGAGGGATTAATGACAAGGTGAATTAAAACTCACTTGGTTTTGATTTCCAAAGTAAATATCCACTTTTAAAATGTTTAAAAACATTAAAAAGGAATTTATTCACAAAAATACTAATTATATTAAATAAATAATATAAACTTAATTTTTTTTGTGGAATAAAATATTTCAACATTTTTGTGATTTTTTGCAAAAAGAACCAATAAAAAATAATTAAAATTGAAAGAGTTATTAATTTTCCAATTAATTAATAAAACATGAAAATATTGGAAAAAATAGCAAAAATATGAGAAAACCCAAAATGGCATGGGTGGGGTTTGAACCCACGACCTCAAGGTTATAGGGCGCGCGCCTTACCACTGGGGTGGTGATACATCCATTGCTTGAAGTGAAACCACAAATATACAAGGCATGCCTTGTTTTCTAGACCTGGTCAAGGCAAGGCAAGGCAAGTTTTGCCAAGAAACGGGAAGGTCCATAACTTTCTCATTTCTTAATGGTTGGGGACAAAATTTATATGCATCTGGCCTAGAATTTCACAAAGAATCCAATGATGGTGGTATTTTTTTCAAATCATACTCCCTCCTCAAAATCCGATAGTGGTTTTGAAAGAGGCCTATAATTGCATTTTCTATGCTACACTTTGATACAGACATGAATTACATGATGAATTGGTTCAAATATAACATATATAACATGTATGAGGTGTGTATGATCAGTGGACTTCAAAGCAATGCATATTTTGGAAAGTTCAAGTCATGATGCTTACCTCTTTTTGAGCTTTTGGAGTTTTCTGTGCAATCTGCCAAACTTCTTGTTCCAGAAATGGTTTGATACTTTGGACACTCTCAAATGATCCCTTAGAAGCTTTGAGGATGGTTGGAATCAGCTGGAACCTGCAAAAACACAAACTGGCCATTTCTTGCAAAATGGGTTAAAATGACCAAAATATCAACTCTCTCAAATGGTGTTCCAAATGGGGGGACCATTTAGGACAGTTCAAGGATGTTATTTGGAGTGTGTTTGAGGTTTTATCTGGTTTGGAAAGTGACTGAATCAAGACATGGCTTGAAAAATGCACAAAAGGCCTATTTTGAGGTTTTGAGATGTGACTTTGTGATTTTGGTGTTACATGTCACTTTTGATAGTTTGGATCACCTACATATGATGTTTATGAGGTGTTAGGATCATGAGTTGTGATGGAAATGCTCTCTAACTCAAAAACTCAGAGTTACCTTGCTAAAGAAGGCATTTTGGCTTAAAGAGAGGGATTTTGAGGAAAGCATCTATTTGATGGCTTTGGTGTACTCAAACTGAGCACAAATGAGCTCTATTTATAGTAGATCAAGTTTGTTTTGGGATCAATAGTGAATGGCAACTGCAGCAGAGGTTTGGCCAATGGTTGCACTTTGGAATCCAAGTCTCCTCTAGCCATTGACTAGAGGTTAGGGCATAGGGCTGTGGTTCCCTTGGTCTTGGATAAGTCTTGACTGAATTCAGTTGCAAATGGCTCAGTCCATGCCACCTTGGTGTATGTATTGAATGCTCCAATCCAAAATTGGAGTCTTGTCCCTCTTTTAGGCAATCCTAGGTTTGGCATGCTACTTTTTGTTCCAAGGACTTTGGAGGCTTGGCTCAGTGTTTGTCCCCTTTAAATTTGATCCTCAGATGTGTCCAAAGTGATGACAAGGCTTGGAATTATCTAATTTTTCCAAATCGAGTAAAAATGCAAAATTCTGCTTAGCCTTGGCAGTTTTTAGCAAGGCATATTGCCATTGTCATATCTCATAGCCCAAGTGGAATTTGGTGATGTTCTTGGCCATTTTGGAAAGCCCCCATATGATACAACAACTGTTTGATCATATTTGGTTTTGATACCTTTTGGATCCAAGTGAAAAATCCACCTACATTTGGAAAAAAGTGAAGGCAAATTCTGACTTAGTGAAAATTTCACTAAGTGTTGCATAAAAGTGACATTTTCACTTTTTGTGATTTTGATCACTCCATAACTCAAAATCCATGATGAATTTGGAAGGAGGTCAGTTTTAAGCTTTTGTAGAGGGTAATGAGAGCTACAAATCTAGCTTTGGATGGGGAAAATGGCCTTGTGGTTTAGGAATTATGATCCTCCAAAGTTGGTACTCTTGCCACTTTGTTCATAACTTAAAAAATTTTCTAAGTTTTTTATGGTTACCCCTTTTACAAGTTATCCCACTTCTCTTGATTTTTCTTGATGAATGATGATCCAAATCATATATTAACATCATTTTAGGGTTAAAAACCCATTTTTGTGAAAAATCTCAAAAAGTCAAAGTTGACTTTTGTGCACAGTTGACTTTTTGTCAGATGAATTCCAATCTGTGCGATCCTTTATGAAATCAAGTCCTTGACCTAAATCAAACTTGATGGACATGTTCCATGGGTGTTATAGGGTATATTGATTCATGTCCTAGGGTTTGGGAGCATGTCCTGGTCAATAGTCAAAGCTACAGTTGACTTTTCTCGCGAAACCCTAATTGTGGTACTGATGAAATTGAGACTTACTGCTCAATCTTCTTGGACTAATCCATTGTTGCAAATGGACCAATATGGTATGTTGGAGACCCTCAAATCATGTCTTGAGGTCTTGGCTCATGATTTGTCCCAAAAGTCAACTTAGGGGTGAATTAGGTCAAGAAACCCTAATTCCTGATTTTTGATGTATGCATCCCCTGAGGTCAAATTGACTTGATGCTTGGGCCCATGAGGTTCCATGGAGTATTTTAGGTTATGCTTTGAAGCATTGGCTCATGCCCAGAGGAAAATTTCCATCTAGAGGCCCTGGTCGACCAAACCCTAATTTGGTGACACTAGCGATCTTGAGGCTTGATCCACCTGGAAGGGAGCAGCCTTGTGCTTAATCCTTAAAGTGGGAGTCCTCTTGATCCATTGTGGATGTTTGAGAGGTTATACAAGTTGAAGATCATGTCATTCCTTGATTGATCCTTTGTCTAAGAACTCTGAGAGGGCCTGAAACCGTAATTTTGACTGTAGTAAGTGTTCACCCATCTTTGGGGAGACTAATGAGGCCTGATGGTCCATCCATATTGTGATGATGATTTGCACAATAATGGGAAATCTTAGTGGTCAAAATTTGGGGTATGGCAGATGCCCCTATTTAATCTTCTTGGACACGAAGGTGCGAATAGCGAAAGTATTCGGGCATTCAGGGTGCAAGAGGATTAAATATCGGAATACCCAAAATTTTGATGGTGGTTATGAATTGTAGCTTACACATTCATCTTCGTTTGCTAAGCGATAATGCTCAGAAAAGGTAAAAACTTCCCCTCGATCCTGGTTTTCTACTAAGGAACTGGTCTTAGTTTCCGAAATAAACTTCCCCCCGATCCTGGTTTCCTACCAGGGAACTGGTCTTAGTTTCTGAAATAAACTTCCCCTCGATCCTGGTTTTCTACCAAGGAACTAGTCTCAGTTTCTGATGTAAACTTCCCATCGGTCCTGGTTTCCTACCAAGGAACTGGTCTTAATTTCTGAAATAAACTTCCCCTCGATCCTGGTTTGCTACCAAGAAACTGGTCTAAGTTTCTGAAATAAACTTCCCCTCGATCCTGGTTTCCTAACAAGGAACTGGTCTTAGTTTCTTTAATAAACTTCCCCTTGATCCTGGCTTCCTACCAAGGAACTGGTCTCAGTTTCCGAAATAAACTTCCCCTCGATCCTGGTTTCCTACCAAGGAACTGGTCTCAGTTTATTTTGTCAATAAACTTTCTTGACAAGGGACGCTATTCGTAGCGATTTTCCTCAAAGTTCTTGCCGAATTTTCCTGGAGAGATGCCATTTGATAGAAAAAGTTTTGATGTCAGACTTGTTGGGGAAACCCGTCTATCTGAGCTGTAGTGGTGTACAAACTTCTCCGTTTGAGACGCCATTTGCCGACTCTACTGCGGAAAATGAGTCTCTTGAGAGACTGCTTTCACGCTTGGGGATATTACATCATACTTTTCTCGGGATCTTCCCAGAGAAATGCCATATGATGTGATCCAATTTTGAGGTGCCGATGACCTTTTCATCAGCGGTTTTTTCGGAGAAAAACTGCTGTATTGCTGATTCTCTGCTTAAGAGGCTTCCTCTAGGGATTTTCCTTAATCCGGGAAAACGAAAATATCATCTTCAATGGCGAAGAGTGACATTGGTGGAAGGTTCTCTGGTCTTTCAGAGGTTCAAGTTATCAAAGTGGTCAAGGGCCAATTCTGATCCAGAAATAAACTGGAGGAGAGAGATTGTTCAGACGCAACCTTTCCTGACGAGGAAAGAACTTGACAACTCGATTGAGAAGACTATCACCACTACGGGATAAGATCGACTGGAGTGATAGTGATGCAATATGAATGTGAATGCAAATCAATAATGCATGATGTATGTATGTATATGCTGACAAAACTGACGCGACATACAAACTAATAGATGAACATGACTAGATACTCGGCCATCGCGAGGCAAATAAATACCATTGGTCCAAAAGTAGCAATTCTACCTTACTTAGGAGAAGTAGTCCCTGCGGGGAACAACCGTTGGTCGGGCTTAGGAGATGAGAACTCGGCCGAAGAGGTCAGATGGAGCATTCGCATCTGACATAGCTGATCCTTTATTCAGGCATACTGGTTTAGAAGGAGTACTTTGATTCTGCACTTTGAGGCTCGAACACCTTTGGAGAAGCGATCGATGTTCTTCTGATGTTCAACAGTAAAAAGAAATTGTCGTTTTTATTTTTAAAAGCAGAACAATTTTAACAAGTAAATTCATTTTTGTTTCGTTTCAAGAATCGTCGATCATATTAAAAACATCATTCTGTAAAGCTAAAACAAATATGAATTGCAAATAAAAGCACACGGGCTCAACTTTTATTGATAAGATGGAGATCAGCCAAACGCGTGATTCCATAGAGTATTTACAAAGTTAGAAAATGGTAATTTACAGGGAAAAGGGCTACGTTGAAACATAACGACCACTATCCTTCTACCAACTTTGAATTCTGGGCATCCCGAGCTTTGTCGAAGATGACCTTGATTGGAGTTTCTGATGGATGGAATGATTGCTGAGGAGTTGAACTGATCAGACGTAGTTACTTGCCATTATCCCTAACTTTTGCCTGGATTGGACTTTGAGATTTCCAATCCACCGGGATGATTTTTTTTTTTTTACTTTGCCTCTAAATTTTGCCTGGACCGCCCTTTCAGGTTTTCAATCCACCGAGACCTTTTTTTTTTTAGTTTAGGCGAAGTATTTCTTAACTACATCAACATTTGTGGGGTAGGCAAATTCTTCTCCGTCCATGGTTGCAAGTCTCAAGGCATCGCCTGAGAAAGCTTTCTTGACCACATAGGGGCCGTCATAATTCGGAGTCCATTTGCCCCGAGAATCAGTGAGAAAAGATTGTATCTTTTTTAGCACAAGGTCTCCTTTCCTGAAGATGCGAGGTCGAACCTTTTTGTCAAACGCACTCTTCATTCTTTGTTGATACAACTGATCGTGGCATAGTGTCGTGATTCGCTTCTCTTCGACCAGATTCAGTTCTTCGTGTCGACTTTGACACCATTAAGCTTCTGCAAGCTTAGCTTCCATCAATACCCGGATTGATGGGATCTCTACTTCTATGGGAAGCACTACCTCCATGCCATATACTAGAGAGAAAGGGGTTGCCCCTGTTGAAGTGCGGATAGATGTGCGATAACCGTGAAGAGCAAAGGGTAGTATCTTGTGCCAGTCTTTATAGGTTACAACCATCTTCTGAACAATCTTCTTGATGTTCTTGTTAGCTGCTTCTACCGCTCCGTTCATCTTAGGTCGGTAGGGAAAGGAGTTATGGTGTTCGATCTTGAACTCAGCGCACAACTCTTTCATCATCTTGTTGTTCAAGTTAGATCCATTATCGGTAATGATCTGGCTTGGAACACCATAACGGCAGATGAGATTGTTCTTGATAAATCGGACCACCACTTGTCGGGTTACATTAGCGTACGACACTGCTTCGACCCACTTGGTGAAGTAATCAATGGCTACCAGGATGAACCGATGTCCGTTTGAAGCCTTAGGCTCAATCAAGCCAATTATGTCGATTCCCCATATGGAAAAAGGCCATGGGGAAGAAAGAACTTTGAGATGCGTTGGCGGTACATGAATTTTATCGGAGTATATCTGACACTTGTGACACTTCCTCATGTACTTGTAGCAGTCGGATTCCATGGTCAACCAATAGTACCATGCTCTTAGAATTTTTCTCGCCATTGTGTGTCCGTTGGCATAAGTGCCAAAGGATCCTTCGTGAATTTCCTTCATCAGCATGTCTGCTTCTGGTCTGTCTACGCATCGGAGCAAGACCATGTCAAAATTTCTCTTATAGAGAGTATCACCGCTCAGGAAGAAACTGCCTGCCAGCCTTCTAAGGGTTTTCCTGTCCTTCCTTAGTGCCCCAGGTGGGTACTCTTGTTTCTGAAGGAAGCATTTGATATCGTGATACCAAGGTTTGTCGTCTATGACTGCTTCAATCGTGAAGATGTAAGCGGGCCGTTAAAGGCACATTATGTCGATCTTAGGTATTTTATTCCATTGGCCTACACTAATCATAGAAGAGAGAGTGGCTAATGCATCAGCCATGTGATTCTCCTCACGAGGGATGTGATGAAACTCAATTCTGTTGAAGAATGGTAACAACCTTCTCGCATAGTCTTTGTAAGGAATTAGTCCTAATTGGTATGTGTTCCAATCTCCTTTAATCTGATTGATAACTAGGGCTGAGTCGCCATATACGTCCAAGTTTTTGATCCTCAAATCAATCGCTTCCTCGAGACCCATAATACAAGCTTCGTATTCGGGCTCGTTGTTCGTACACTTGAACGTAAGTCGGGCAGTGAAAGGAATGTCGGTACCCTGAGGTGTTATGATGATTGCCCCAATTCCATTTCCGTAATGATTGACAGCTCCGTCAAAGATAAGTCCCCATTGGGAACCTGGTTCTGGCCCTTCACTGGGTAGCGGTTCATCGAAGTCTTTCATTTTTAGATACATGACATCTTCGTCTGGGAAGTCAAACCCGATTGATTCCTGATCGTCAATCGGTTGATGAACCAAATGATCGGCTAAAATACTTCCTTTAACGGCTTTTTAAGCATGGTACTCTATTTCATATTCTGATAGCAACATCTGCCAACGGGAAATCCTTCCCGTGAGAGCAGGCTTTTCAAAGACATACTTGATTGGATCCATCTCGGAGATTAACCAAGTAGTGTGATGAATCATGTACTGGCAAAGAAGTTTGGCTGCCCAAGCCAAGGCGCAACAAGTTTTCTCAAGCATAGTGTACCGAGTCTCACAGTCGGTGAATTTCTTGTTCAAATAGTAGATGTCAGACTCCTTCCTTTTGGTTTCGTCTTGTTGGCCAAGTACACATCCCATTGAGTCCTCTAGGACGGTGAGGTAGATAATCAGAGGTCTTCCTTTCACTGGAGGTGATAAAATCGGAGGGTTCAATAGGTATTCCTTAATACTGTCGAAGGCGGTTTGTCAATCTTCTGTCCAAACGCAGTCCTGGTTCTTTTTAAGTAATTTGAAAATCGGCGCACATGTCGCAGTCATGAGGAATATGAATCTGGAGATGTAGTTCAAACGTCCCAGGAATCCTCTGACTTGTTTTTCAGTTTTCGAAGAAGGCATTTCTCGAATGGCCTTGACCTTGTCAGGATCAACCTCAATTCCTTTCTGGCTGACGATGAACCCTAAGAGTTTTTCTGAGCGGACACCGAAGGTGCACTTGTTGGGATTCAAGCGGAGCTTCTAGTTTCTCAGCCGCTTGAATAGTTTTGACAGATGGGTCACATGCTCCTCTTCTGTCTTAGATTTTGCAATCATATCATCGACATATACCTCAATTTCTTTGTGTATCATGTCATGAAATAGAGTAGTCATGGCCCTTTGATAGGTTGCCCCGGCGTTCTTCAAACCGAAAGGCATTACCTTGTAGCAAAAGGTACCCCATGGGGTAATGAACGAAGTTTTCTCCATGTCTTTCGGCGCCATTTTGATTTGATTATAGCCGAGAATCCATCCATGAAGGAGAAAATTTTGAACTTTGTTGTACTGTCTACCAGCATGTCGATGTATGGTAAAGGAAAGTCGTCCTTTGGACTAGCCTTGTTTAGATCTCTGTAATCCACACACATTCTGACTTTTCCGTCCTTTTTGGGAACGGGTACGATGTTGGCTAACCATTGAGGATATTCTGATGTGGCGAGGAAACCCGCGTCAATCTGTTTCTGTACCTCCTCTTTGATTTTGATGGCCATGTCCGGGTACCTCTGTTTTACTGGCGGACATTCCGATCTCAATGGTAAATGATGTTCCACGATGCTGGTATCCAACCCTAGCATATCCTGATAGGACCAAGCGAATACATCGGGGAATTCTTTGAGAAGCTTTACCAAACCCTCTCTGGCAGTTGGACTGAGCAGTGCCCCAATCCTGATTTCTTTTCTCTCTTTTTCCGAACCTAAGTTTACCGTTTCCAACGGCTCTTTATGAGGTTCAATGGACCTTTCCTCCTGTCTGAGTAATTGGGAGATCTCTTCTGGAATTTCGTCGTTATTTTCTTCTTCAACCCCAAATACCGGGAACTCAAAGTTGGGAGAAGGCATCAGATCGTATGTTTCAACGGGGTTTAAAACAAGCAATCTGCATGACAGTATGATTTGTGTTTAGAAGAGATAGAGGAAATGCAAGAGTGTGTGCAGTGTATTTCTTTTACTGCTTGTTTTTATTATTGAGTTGTTTTTTAGGATTACCATTTTCTGAGAAAAGCAAAAAGAGAAAACATCAATAAATGCAGAAATTATAGAACGACGTTATTTTATTTATGAACAAGTCGATTCTTGAAACTACAGCTCTATAAAACAAAACTCTACCACTTTGGGCGAAGCGAAGAGGGAAATTTACAGAAAGTGAGCCCTATCAAAACATCCATTTCACTTGGGCAGGGTGAAAGGTTAAAGACGGCAATTACTTTGACTTATGAACAATCTTTGGAACATCGATGGCAACCCATTGGCGGCGAACTCCTCGGTGAATCACAAAGTCTGGTACCTTCCTTGATTTGTCTTCAGAAATAACGCTGATTTCTGGTGGAGCATGATCATTGGAATCTGTCTCCCAGGCAGAATTTTCGTAGGAGGATTCCTCTGTTGCATTTTGCATAGCATTTGTGCTCTCAAGTAGATCTCCCCATTTAGTTGGCTGGATGTCTTCGAGCCTGATACGAGAGCTGTCGGGAGAAGTATACTTCTTCCAATGCCTTTGAAGGATAATTGCATCAAAGTGGACTTTGGCATAACATTCAGGGCTGACCCTGTGTCTACTAGTACGCTGGCTAAAGCATCGCCCTGGCAGCTGACCGTGATATTGAGCGCCATGTTATGACGGCGTCCCTCTTCAGGTAATTCCTCATCACTAAATCCCAAGTTATTGCAGGAAGTGATGCTAGAGACAATGCTATCGAACAGTATGATTGTTACATCCTGTTCCACAAAGGCTTGCTCCAAGACTTTCTGCAGAGCCTCCCTGTGCGCTTCTGAACTGAGTAAAAGTGACAGTACAGAGATCTTTGAAGGAGTTTGTAATAGTTGATCAACAATGTTATATTCACTCCTTTGGATGAGCTTCAGCATCTCATCATTGTTTTTCGAAAGGTCGGGATTACTGGATTGACCGACTGGTGGATTGGGAACTTCTGTTTGAGGTTCCTTTTCTTTGTTAAATTCTCCAACTCCTCGGTTGAAGATTCGACCACTCCGTGTTACTGGACTAATGTCTGCAATATTCACGACGGAGGATAATGGAATTTCCTTTCCATTCTCGACTGTTGTTGCACCGTATTTGTAAGGGATGGCCTTAGTTGATTCATACAGTAATGGTCCCGGTAGATAGATGACTATGGGAGCCTTCTGATTTTTTTGACCATCGTAAGCAATTTCGATCCGTTCCTGGTTGGGAACTCTCGATTCGTCAAGTAGAGGGATGATGGTACAAACATCCCTAGCCCTCTAATGATCAGATATTACGACAACATCCTCAATTTGATCAGCGAGGTAGTCCGGCGCCCAGTTGATTGGTCCGGAACCCGGATATGGGCGAATCTCTCTATGATCCACCTGACCCTGAAGAGCTTCTCGCACAAGGTAACATCCTTGGTTACTTTCCGAACAGACTCTACAACGTTCATAGTTGTGTGGTGGCACCTGGCCACGCTCGCTTTGAATACAATGTAACCTCACTAGGTCAGTTTCCACAGATCGAACGTCCCGACTTTGATGCCGAGTAGGGTTCCAGTTGGTAATACTAATTTGCTGGGTGTCTTCATCCATATAGATTGGAAGCCACCAGTGGTTCAATAAGTGCTGAAGGGTTTCCTGGACAAGGGCACAACCTTGATCATTTTCGCAACCCGCCTTACAGCTTTGATAATCATGTGATACCAGGAACCCGAGCCGGACCTGTTTAGCATGTAACTCCACTAGGCTGGTATTCATCAAGAGAATATCAAAGATTTGAATCATGTTGATCTGATAGGGATTCCTATCATGGTAGTCCTGGATCCATCCAAGATCTATCTGACGCTGGAGGGCCTCTTGTACAAAAGAGCATCCCTGTTTATTTACCGAGCAAGTCAGACAGGAACTGTAATCGTGCCGCGGCAGATTATGATACTGGCTTTGCCTGGAATGCATCGCCACCAAGTTGACATTCATTGTACGGATGTCGTAGTTCTGAATGATGTTAGAATTCGTGTAAACCATGTCAACTCCACGAACTCGGTGCTCTTGGATCCATCAGAGATCCATCTGTTCCTGTAGAGCTGATTGCACCACAGAACATCCTCTATTGCTTTTAAAGCATATATCATACTGGTGATAGTTATGAGGTGGCACATGGCCATATCCACTTTGTCTACAATGCATCTTGACCAGATTGGTCCTTAACAAGAGTACATCATGAATTTAATAAACGTTGTTAGTCTCTCCCTCTATCAAATTGACTGCAGCTTTCTCATGTTGAGGCAGCGGGTTTGTGAGAACATTAGGATTTGTATCCTTGAAATATAAGACCCTGCTCCTAACAAGCTTTTGCAAGTTGGATTTGAAATTGAGACAGTTCTCTATGTTATGCCCTGGTCCTCCTTGATGGTAAGGGCAAGTCTGATCCACCTTAAACCAAAAAGGCAGATTTTCTGGTACTGTAAGAGGGGACTTAGTCTGGACATGCCCTTAGCCAGTAGTAACGGAAATAGTTCTGCGTACAATACGGGTATAGGATCAAATCCTGGTGGCCGCGTTGTACGGTTGTTATTGTATGGAGGACGAGCCTGCTGAATAGGTTGATGTGTCCTTTGTTGATTAGGTTGGCTCTGCGCAACCTGAGGTTGATACGTAGAAATAGGCGCATGATTGATAGCAGGAGTCACAGCCGCTACTGGTTGATAACGTCGCCTTTGCTTTCCGAGAGAGATATTCCCAATATCCGGCTCTTTTTTCTTAGGGAGAGCACTACCGTATCGCTTTGTACTACTTGATGATCCAGCATCTTTGACTAGACGTCCTTCTCGGACGGCTTCCTCAAGACGAACTCCCATACCGACCATCTCGGTGAAGTCGCTGGGCGCACTGACAACCATTATGTCGTAGTAAAATGAGCTCAAGGTCTTTAAGAAAATCTTTGTCATCTCTTTTTCCTCAAGAGGTGGACAAATTTGAGCGGCAATTTCACGCCATCTCTGAGCGTATTCCTTAAAGGTTTCCTTGTCCTTTTGTGTCATTGATCTGAGTTGATCTCTGTCGGGTGCCATGTCCAGATTGTATTTATATTGTTGGACGAAGGCAGTGCCAAGATCTCTGAAAGTGCTAATCGTAGCACGGTTTAAACCGATGTACCATTTTAGTGCGGCACCGATTAAACTATCCTGAAAGTAGTGAATCAGTAAATCCTGATTCTCTGTCTGAGCTGACATTCGCCGAGCGTACATCACCAGATGGCTCTGAGGGCAAGAGTTACCCTTGTACTTTTCAAAGTCGGGCACCTGGAATTTGTGCTGGACTTTCACATTGGGGACCAAGCAGAGGTCCGCGGCGTCCTTTCCAAATAAATCCTGACCGCGAAGGGCCTGCAGTTTTTTCTGCATTCCCAGGAACTGTTCTTGGAACTCATTCATTCTTTCGAACATGTTGTCATTTCTACCAGAAAGTATCTGTGGAATCTGTCCTTCCGGGACAGTGTGTACCACGGGCGGTGGTATAGTCATTATGGCTGAGACTCTCGGTGCCTCCCGAAGTTTGTAACCTTCAAGAGTTGCTGTCATACCCCTGGCATCTTCGCTTTCCCGAAGTTTGTAACCTTCAGGCCCGGCGGTTCCTGCTGCGGTCCCCTGATCCTCATTGATCAACGGGATATATCCTTCCGAGATATAGTTAAGTGGCATGCCACAGGGACGATCTTTCGGCATTTTCTACCTAGGATCGGACTTTTCCACTATGGGCGTTGAGGTGATCTCCGAGATCACAGTCCTTTGTAGCTGAGCGTCTGCCATGGCTTGCATGTCGTTATGAAGCTTTCTCATATCCTCTCTCAGAGCGTCGATCTCTTCTCTCAACTCTCTGTTCTATTCCTCGAGATCATCCATCTTTTTCTGACGATTGGCCCGAGTATTGTACGAATGAGACAGTTTGACTCTAGAATCGAGACACAAATGTGAGATTCGTAGGTAAGAAGAATACGTGACGTGAGAATGATGAATGCAATGATTATATTAATTGTGTTTTTTTTGGTTTAATCAAAATAAACTTCAACAATTAGATTGCAAATATCAAACAGTGGGGAAACCTCGTTTTATTGAATTCAAAGGATTGCGAAAATATAAATACAGTAGATTACAAGGTGCGGGAACAGAAACCTAAGCTAAGGGATCCCGAGTCCTCCCTGGGGAGAAACCAGGTGCTGATTCTGGTACTTTCCTTTACTTGGACCGGGGCTCTTGGGTCGTTGTCGGGTTATCATTCCTTTGCCAAGTGAAAGGAACGAGCAAATTCCTTTGGTCATCCTGATTATCCACAACATGTTGCTCTAAAATCTCGATCAGAACATCCTTATCTTTCAGTAATCACTGTATTTTGGTACACTCTACATTGAGGGTACGGTATTTGTTCTTCCAAGACCTCCTCTCCTGTTGAACTTTGTTGAGAGTAACCTGAAGTTTTTCCGTTTCAGTCTTGAAGTACATGACAGATTCCCTCGGCAGAAGAACTCTGTGACGAGGATAAGGCATCTTTAGCTTGAGAGCTCTAGTTTGTACCCAGTGGAGATAAGGCTCCACTGAAACACAGTCCGGTTTTCCTAGAGACTCTCGTCCTTTCTTATGAACATGTTTCCAAGCGCCCTGTCATTTTCTCCTTCTTTGAAGAAAAGACCTTCCAGATGAGCATTACGCGGGGCATGCCTCATCGGGTATCCAAATTGATGACAAACCAATATTGGATGGTAGTTGATAGCTCCCTTAGTTCCTATGAGGGGTACGTTGGGGAAGTTTCCACAACGGTCAATGACCTTGATCCCGTCATAAATCATATTGCACCAATCTATATCAGAGTTGGTAAGAGACATGATCTTCTGCGGCCAACGCAAGGCACTCTTATGATCCCAAAAAGCAACAGACTTAGGCAAATAAGAGATAAACCATTTATATAGCAGGGGTACACAGCATGTGATCATCCATCCGCTGTATAAATTCCCTAAGTGTACAGAATGATACGCGTCCGTGAGCAAAGTTGGCACAGTGTTTCCAATGAGAAAAACCTTAATGGCGTTGATATCGACGAAGCTATTAATGTTGGGAAATAGAAATAACCCGTAGGTGAGTAAGACAAAGATGCTTTCGAAAGCAGTCATGTTCCCTATACTAGCAAAGTATAGAGCCTTCTTTGTCAGGAACTGGGCTGGCAAACCTGGGAGCCCATGCTTGGTGGTCATGTGAGTCTTATTTCCGACTCATCCAAATAGATTGCTCTTGCAATGGTTTGATCTTTTGGAATTTCTTCCAGTCTAGAAAAAAGAGCTCGATCAGTAATGTGTAAATCGGTTAGGTGAGAATACTCCTCCAGCGTTGGTGCGAGCTGGTAATCCGGGAATGTGAAACAGTGATAGACCGGATCGTAAAACTGAATGAGTGCCTCCATGATTCCTTCAATCACATGTACTCTTAACAGAGGTAGCAGACCTCCGTACTTGGCTCTGAAAGCTTCAGGGTTAGTGACCATCCTCGCTAATCCTCTCAAATCCTCTAGTTTTGGAACCCTAAAGGTATACTTATGAGTTCTCCTTCTACTAAAGTCCATGAGCGCAATCTTTTTCTCTGACATTTGCAATCATTGTCTTAGTTTAATTTGAAAAAGAGAGACTAGAAGAGAAGTTTTTCTTTAATGTAATGTTTTTTAGATGAATGCATGAATGTAGCACACAAAAACATAGAAAAAACATGGGGTCAAAGGGTCGGTGTCATGAAGTCAAGGCTCTACCCTCCCCCCAAAGGTTTATACTAGTATTTTTGTACCTGTCTCTCAAAATCATCAGTTCTAGTCAAGAAAACACCAGCGGGCCGGGAACCGTGCTAGGGGATATTTTTCGAAGAACCATCAGAAGAGGGTAGTATCACGTGACAACAATTTCCAATAGTTTCCGCACTACTAAAAGAGGTTTTTCCTAGGTGTATACTCAATCTTTCCACATGCGGCATCACACGCATTCCCATTAGCAAAAAAATAAACACAGATATCAATTAGGAAAAGCAGTATATATATTTGTCCTAAAGTCCTATCTTTAAAGAGCTATGAATCCTATGTTCCTGACAGAAAATGGCTCCCCGGCGGAGTCGCCATTCTGTGGTACCTTCCCAACTTTAAAGGTTTTGACCTAAGATCCTAGTGAAGTCAAAAAAAGTCCTATCTCCAGTGATATTCCCAAAAAAGAAAGAAAGAAAGAAAGGAAAAGAGCCCCACGGTGGGCGCCACTTTTCTGTGGTGGCCACTGCCATGAAAAAGATTTGTCCAAGGTTGTCACCTTAAGAAATGAAAGAATCGGCCCCACGGTGGGCACCACTTTTCTGTAGCGAGCGATTTTGGACGTGGTTCTTAAGCATTGTCGCTCTTGGGCAGACTACATGTCGATTCATTTTTTATCCTATTGAGCTGACTAAGGAAGGGAAATAGCTGTCTCCAATTAACCCTGCTTGCATACTGAGTTTAAACAGCGATCTGTTAGGTTACGGATGCTATATGGTAATGGGGCCTCTTTCTTCTTACTTTGTTTAGAGCGAAACACCGGGAATGTTCATGGGGAATTTTGTTAGGATGCTAGGACTGATGTTTTTCGATTGATATGTGAAGGTACGGGATTTGGGGTTTTGGATTAGTGTGCTCGCTAAGATTTTTCTTTCAATCTTATGCCTACGTATTCCCGTTTACTGAAACCGGGAAATCAGAGCGATCGTAGTTCCTCCTATTCTATGGGAAGAAATGGTGTTTTGGTGTCTTGTTCAAAGCCCAAGACGTGAAGCTGAAAAGGTGGTTTATATCCTGTTTAAAGCCCAAGATGTGAAGCTGAAGGGTCTATTTGTATCTTGTTCGAAGCCCAAGATGTGAAGCTAAAAGGGTGTTGTCTTTAGAGAGAATTTGTCATCTCTAAAGGGGGGTTTGTTTGTCACAACTGTTGGGTGACTGACTATAAAGGAGGATTACTTTAACCGGGATATGTGAATCCTAGCAATGCCATAATTTCCTTTATAGGGGCTTTTAACCTGAAGGAGAAGACTTTAACTCAGTGTAGAGCAATGCTAAAAGAGGGACAGTGGCGTGGATGTAAATAATCCTGAGGCTTGCCGCTTACAGCGATTAGATGAAAGGAGTTGTTGATGTTTGTATCCTGTGAACGAGGCACAGTTTTGTTGCTAAAAGGTTGATTAACTCAACCAGGGTTTTTCTTATACAAAGCCTAAGAGGAGGCTATTGACCCAACAAGAGGATGCTTTTGTGTCTCGTACGAAGCCCGAGAGGGAGGCTAAAAGGAGTTGACTCAACAAGAGAGTGCTTTTAGATGTGTCTTGTACGAAGCCCAAGACGGAGGCTAAAGGTTGACTCAACAAGAGAGTGTTTTTGTATCTCGTACGAAGCCCGAGATGGAGGCAAAAAAAGAGATTGACTCAACAAGGGAGTCTTTTTGTATCTCGTACGAAGCCCAAGATGAAGGCTAAAAGGATGGCTATTTCAGTTGAGTGACAGGTCCAGTAGGTTGGTTAAAAGAGAAAATCAGTTCTTATAAAGAGACTGATTAAAGGTAAGGCTATGCTTTGGGATTGATCAGAGGATAAGGGCTATTTCCTATTCCTTAAGGAAATGGGGAATCCATAGGGTATTGGAGACTGTCCGAGTCTACTGGTGTTTTTCCCTACTTGAGAATGCCTTCGAGACTCAAGGAGATTAGACTGTCTAAGTCTAGAGTTTTATCTTTTGTACTATGCTTAAAGAAACAGTAGTAGTACGTTCACGGTGGAAAGATCTAGACTCTTTGAAAGATTGTTCTATTAAGATGACTAATTCCTGTTCCTATACCTCTAGGAGGTCGTCGGGACAATTTGTACGAAGCCCAAGAGGAGGCTGGAAACTTTTAAGAAGCTGAGGGACAATTTGTACGAAGCCCAAGAAGAGGCTCTCTTTCCAAAGGAAGAATCCTTATACGAAGCCTAAGAGGAGGTTGTGAATACTTCTAAGAAGCCGTAGGGTCCTTGTACAATGTCCAAGAGGAGGCAGGGATGCTTTTAGGAAGCCTGTGGGTCCCCAAACCCCGAGAAATTCAAGACAGGCTATTCACATAGAATAGATCAAGCCAGGAAAGTCCGAGAATTTGGAAGAAACTCAAGAGATGCCATTCACGGAGAAAAGATCATCTCTGAGGAGTAGAGTTTCTTTGACGATTAAGGGTGACAGTCTGAGAAAGGGTTTACCGAGAATGCTGCCTTTCACGTCTCCATATTGTTTAACCCCAAGAGGAAGGAAGACTGTATCTGGTAATCTTATGGGGGATCTAGTTTTGTCTATTTAAGAGTGATCAACAGGGCTTAGTGCTAGACGTAGTTGCCGGGGAAACTCTAAATATCTATACTAGTATTACACAGTTGATATGAGTTTATGAAAGAAGACTTACAGCGAAACAGCCCCACAATACAGTTATATGTATATGAAAGCGGATAAAGAAAGCATATAAACACTTACTCGGTTGTAGAGCTTCCATGCTGTTTGGTTAGTTGTTCAACAAAGAAAGATTGAAAACAACAGTATATTTAAAATTAAAGGAGAAAGTATTTTGAAAAGATGTTGGGGCTTACAGCTCAAGGAGAGGCCCAAGGTTTATCAGTGATCGCACTGTCATTTTGTACAGAGGGACTTATACAAGTGACTGAGGCCCAAGAAAGGTTTTCTGTACAAATGGATGGGTCTTACACTCTCTCAAGAGGCCCAAGTGTTTAAAGAAAAAGAATGGGGCTTACAACACGAGGGTAGGCCCAGATGATTGGTTTTTTTATTGGCGATCGCGCCGAGGCTTTCTTTTAACGCAGGGGGACTTATACAATGTCTGAGGCCCAAAAAGTTTTGGTTAAAAGGGGATTGGGTCTTACACTCTAATAGAGGCCCAAAAGATTTATTTTTGTACAAGTGGTGGGGCTTACAGCTCAAGGAGAGGTCCATGGTCATTTGTTTGAAAATGGCGATCACGCCGGGATTTTTGAAAACGCGGTGGGTCTTATACAATGCATTGAGGCCCAAAATGGTTTGGTTTTCAAAGGGGGTTGGGTCTTACACTCTAATAGAGGCCCAATGATTTTGAATGGGTCTTATAGCTCGAGGAGAGGCCCAAGGTTTGTTTTTCAACAGTCGATGATCGCGTCGAACTTTTTGAAATACAACGGGACTTATACAATAAGTGAGGCCCACAAATAGGTTTGTATTTACAAAGGATTGGGTCTTACACTCTATTAGAGGCCCAAAAGTGTTTGAAATTGTTTGATGAGGGTGAAAATCAAAGAAACCCTAATTTGTTATTCTTTAAAAGTAAATATTTAAAGAAAATCAAATAAAATACCAAATAAGTTTGAATAAACCATTTGTGATTTTTGTTTAAAGTTTGAGAAATGAGGGATTAATCACAAGGTGAATTAAAACTCACTTGGTTTTGATTTTCAAAGTAAATATCCACTTTTAAAATGTTTAAAAACATTAAAAAGGAATTTATTCACAAAAATATTAATTATATTAAATAAATAATATAAACTTAATTTTTTTTTGTGGAATAAAATATTTCAACATTTTTGTGATTTTTTTCAAAAAGAACCAATAAAAAATAATTAAAATTGAAAGAGTTATTAATTTTCCAATTAATTAATAAAACATGAAAATATTGGAAAAAATAGCAAAAATGTGAGAAAACCCAAAATGGCATGGGTGGGGTTTGAACCCACAACCTCAAGGTTATAGGGCACGCGCCTTACCACTAGGGTGGTGATACATCCATTGCTTGAAGTGAAACCACAAATATACAAGGCATGACTTGTTTTCTAGGCCTGGTCAAGGCAAGGCAAGGCAAGTTTTGCCAAGAAACGGGAAGGTCCATAACTTTCTCATTTCTTAATGGTTGGGGACAAAATTTATATGCATCTGGCCTATAATTTCACAAGGAATCCAATGGTGGTGGTATTTTTTCAGATCATACTCCCTCCTCAAAATCCGATAGTGGTTTTGAAAAGGCCTATAATTGCATTTTCTATGCTACACTTTGATACAGGCATGAATTACATGATGAATTGGTTCAAACACAACATATTTAACATGTATGAGGTGTGTATGATCAGTGGACTTCAAAGCAATGCATATTTTGGAAAGTTCAAGTCATGATGCTTACCTCTTTTTGAGCTTTTGGAGTTTTCTGTGCAATCTGCCAAACTTCTTGTTCCAAAAATGGTTTGATGCTTTGGACACTCTCAAATGATCCCTTAGAAGCTTTGAGGATGGTTGGAATTAGCTGGAACCTGCAAAAACACAAACTGGCCCTTTCTTGCAAAAGGGGTTAAAATGACCAAAATAGCAACTCTCTCAAATGGTGTTCCAGATGGGGGGGACCATTTGGGACAGTTCAAGGATGTTATTTGGAGTGTGTTTGAGGTTTTATCTAGTTTGGAAAGTGACTAAATCAAGACATGGCTTGAAAAATGCACAAAAGGCCTATTTTGAGGTTTTGAGATGTGACTTTGTGATTTTGGTGTTACATGTCACTTTTGATAGTTTGGTTCACCTACATATGATGTTTATGAGGTGTTAGGATCATGAGTTGTGATGGAAATGCTCTCTAACTCAAAAACTCAGAGTTACCTTGCTAAAGAAGGCATTTTAGCTTAAAGAGAGGGATTTTGAGGAAAACATCTGTTTGATGGCTTTGGTGTACTCAAACTGAGCACAAATGAGCTCTATTTATAGTAGGGCAAGTTTGTTTTGGGATCAATAGTGAATGGCAACTGCAGCAGAGGTTTGGCCAATTGTTGCACTTTGGAATCCAAGTCTCCTGTAGCCATTGACTAGAGGTTAGGGCACAGGGCTGTGGTTCCATTGGTCTTGGATAAGTCTTGACTGAATTCAGTTGCAAATGGCTCAGTCCGTGCCAACTTGGTGTATGTATTGAATGCTCCAATCCAATATTGGAGTCTTGTCCCTCTTTTAGGCAATCCTAGGTTTGGCATGCTACTTCTTGTTCCAAGGACTTTGGAGGCTTGGCTCAGTGTTTGTCCCCTTTAAATTTGATCCTCAGATGTGTCCAAAGTGATGACAAGGCTTGGAATTATCTGATTTTACCAAATCGAGCCAAAAATGCAAAATTCTGCCTAGCCTTGGCAGTTTTCAGCAAGGCATATTGCCATTGTCATATCTCATAGCCCAAGTGGAATTTGGTGATGTTCTTGGCCATTTTGGAAAGCCCTCATATGATACAACAACTGTTTGATCATATTTGGTTTTGATACCTTTTGGATCCAAGTGAAAAATCCCCCTACATTTGGAAAAAAGTGAAGGCATATTCTGACTTAGTGAAAATTTCACTAAGTGTTGGAAAAAAGTGACATTTTCACTTTTTGTGATTTTGATCACTCCATAACTCAAAATCCATGATGAATTTGGAAGGAGGCCAGTTTTAAGCTTTTGTAGAGGGTAATCAGAGCTACAAATCTAGCTTTGGATGGGGAAAAATGGCCTTGTGGTTTAGGAGTTATGATCCTCCAAAGTTGGTACCCTTGCCACTTTGTTCATAACTTAGAAAATTTTCTAAGTTTTTTATGGTTACCCCTTTTACAAGTTATCCCACTTCTCTTGATTTTTCTTGATGAATGATGATTCAAATCATATATTAACATCATTTTAGGGTTAAAAAACCATTTTTGTGAAAAATCTCAAAAAGTCAAAGTTGACTTTTGTGCACAGTTGACTTTTTGTCAGATGAATTCCAAACTGTCCGATCCTTTATGAAATCAAGTCCTTGACCTAAATAAAACTTGATGGACATGTTCCATGGGTCTTATAGGGTATATTGATTCATGTCCTAGGGTTTGGGAGCATGTCCTGGTCAAAAGTCAAAGCTACAGTTGACTTTTCTCGCGAAACCTTAATTGTGGTACTAATGAAATTGAGACTTACTGCTCAATCTTCTTGGACTAATCCATTGTTGCAAATGGACCAATGTGGTATGTTGGAGACCCTCAAATCATGCCTTGAGGTCTTGGCTCATGATTTGTCCCAAAAGTCAACTTAGGTGTGAATTAGGTCAAGAAACCCTAATTCCTGATTTTTGATGTATGCTTCCCCTGAGGTCAAATTGACTTGATGCTTGGGCCTTGAGGTTCCATGTAGTATTTTAGGTTATGTTTCGAAGCATTGGTTCATGCCCAGAGGAAAATTTCCATCTGGAGGCCCTGGTCGACCAAACCCTAATTTGGTGACACTGGCGATCTTGAGGCTTGATCCACCTGGAAGGGAGCAGCCTTGTGCTTAATCCTTAAAGTGGGAGTCCTCTTGATCCATTGTGGATGTTTGAGAGGTTATACAAGTTGAATATCATGTCATTCCTTGATTGATCCTTTGTCTAAGAACTCTGAGAGGGCCTGAAACCCTAATTTTGACTGTAGTAAGTGTTCACCCATCTTTGGGGAGACTAATGAGGCATGATGGTCCATCCATATTGTGATGATGATTTGCACAATAATGGGAAATCTTAGTGGTCAAAATTTGGGGTATGACACCAGCCAACAAATTGCCCCATAAAAATGTCATTTTCGACTGAAATGGAGAAAAAGGCATTTTTTGAAGTTTTTATATTTGATGCCAGAAACCTTTGGACTGCTATGACGTCATTATCATCATGACAACTTTCTCAAAATGTCTCCTCAAACCCATGCGTGAATCGTTTTCAATCATCACATGTCTAGTTCCTAGGAGATTGTGGGTCAGGATTTAACTGCTACCGTCCCATCACACAACCCACACATGACACACGTCCCATGATTTTTATCACCATTAATGTTGTATAGTAACTGTTCCACTTCAACCATCTATAAAATAGTGAAAAACACTATTTTCACACTTTTCACTATCTGAACTCCCTTAAGCGTATTTTCTCAAATCTTCACCTCTTTCAATTCTTCTTTCATCAAACCCATTACAACAATGGCTTCTTCAACCAGAATCTCCAAAGAGACAAGTAAGAATACTAAAGAGTCCAAGAGATCCAAAGAACTTGCTCTAGCCCACAAAATGTTGGGTCTAAATGTGGTAGGCAACCAACAATACATCCCTGAACTTCCAAATGAAGAGGAGAAATGCAGGATCTACCAATCACAGGTACTCATTCCCATTTTTGTTTCTGGTAAGATATATGCTATGCTAGGTCCTCTTCCTGACCTTGCTGCTGACCCTGCTAAGGTCAAAGAATTCTTTCCTACTTACCACCGTTATAAACCTATAGCCAATGGTTTAAAACCTAGGACTAGTGAAGAGCTTAAGATTGATGAAAAAACAAAAATTGATGGTCAAGGTTCTCCTTTGACCATAGCTTCAAGGGACCCAATTAACCTAGAATTTATGAATAATAGCTTTAAGGTATTCAGGTCATGTCCCTTGTCTAAAGACCCCTCTAATTAACTTGCTTGGTTAGAAAAAAAATACATAAAGCAAAGTCCCAAGTCTGGAAAGACATGGGCATCTTCGACCTAATTCAGTTGTCGTAGGTAGGGCCTGGTTATTGCCCATCTATGCTTATTGCTTCCCTCTAATTTTGGGATAGTACACACAAGAAATTCCACCTCCCTTGTGGAATGGCGACTTCCACTTTGTTCGACGTCGCTGCCATTACAGGTCTCAAGGTCCCTTTAGGCGGCGAAGAGATACCTAACCGTGGCCAATCAACTTCATGCTGGACATGATATTTGCCTTAGAGAAATAATTTTAGCCAGCCTTTACAAATCCCTTGGCGAAGGCGTTACAGCGCTAAAGACAATTAAGTTGAAAGGAAACTTGCTTCTTTCTGGACCCTTTTGGCTGCTACAACTATGGCTAAATGCCACATTTAAAGCATCCCTCCCTGCTTGAAATCCTATCAATCCAGCATCCGTCGAGGTGAAGAACCAGAGGGTCGAAGGTACAAGGCTCGCTTTGTTAACTCCCAACGACAAAGGACCAAACCTTCAACAAACCTTTACCAGCTATGTGATGATGTTTGCAAAGTGTTATAATTTCTCGCCCAGTATGGCCCCTTTTGCAGATAGGAAAGTAGGTCTTGAATGGTTCACAAGAAAGTTTCTTCCTGAGTCGAAAGAACAAGAAGCAGAATCCCTTGATATCTGTGAATCTTTTCTTACACCAAGATTGCTGGCTTCAAGGCCCAGCCCCTCAAAACTTCGAATTGCTCTTGTTAGTTATCAACCAAACCTCATTGCTTGAAAGTTTGGTCTCATTCAAATTAAACCAAAACCACTCTTCCCCAAAAAGGGTTCGTTGATTCACTACAACATATGGCACAATGAGCCAGAATGTACCAAATTGCTGGCCAAATACTCTGACCTTACAGAATTCAATCCTGTGGATTTCAAACCATCCTTTCTCTGCACCAGAGAGTTCGACACTTGGTGGAGAAAGTATTATACTGCATAATTCTTTAATGTAACTGCCTTCAACCTCCAACTAACTCGAGCTTTTGCCCTTGTGCAGGAAAAAGTGAAGAAAGGTACCTCAACACACATCAAAGAGATCCAAGCATTCCAGAAGTACTTTGAAACTGCCTACAGGCCAGATGATCTTAGTCGAACCATTAGCGAAGCAGCAGTTTCTTTAAAAGAAAAGTTTACAAAGAAATTAGAGGACTTAAAACTTCCTTTGTACGTTCGGCCTGATCAACGTTACAAGTTAGCTTTTAATCTATATCCTCCAAAATTCCTTTGACTGCCAACTGCTGATTTTGGTGTGGCCTTTAGCCCTCCATTTCCAAACTGGTTCGTCTGTGGGGATTTTGTGAAAATACTTCAACAAAAATCATAAAAATGTGCTAAGCGAGTGATTCCGACTATGTACACTTCAGACAATTTCAAAGGCCACATTCGTATTGGCATATAACACGTTCGCGTGGAGTCTCCAATATATGAAGGTGTGGAATGAGAGGTTCTTCGACACCACTTCTCTTATCCATTTTCTTTATTTATGTTTTGTACTTGGCTTATGCTAATTACATTAATTTTCTTTGCATCTGTAAGAATCCTAGCCAAGAAACCCACTCCTGTTGAGAAAGAAGTTGTCGAAGAAGAAGAAGACAACACCAAGAAAACTACAACAAAGGTAAACTTTGTGATTATTGTTCTTTTTACATATTGTCTTCCCATTCTAACATCTGAAGTGTATTATTTTTTGCAAGAAAGTCGAAGACCATCTCCAACACCAAAAAAGAAAAAGCTAAAGGAACCTGAGGTTCAAATAATTGAATCCAATGATGGGGACCTTTCTCCAGATCACTCCAAACAAACCAAGAAAAAGAAGAAGCAAACAAAAAGCATTGATGTTAGTTTTCGACCCCAGCCTAAAACAACTAAAGCTCCTGTGAAGAAACTTTCCACTAAAAAGTGGTAGAGACTGATGCCACCCCCAGTACTAAAAAACCAATTGGCAAGACGAATCCAGATCAAGTGGAGAGTGACAACTCCAGCCCTGGGACAGAGGGCCCTAAGGTACATAAATCTCTTTTGTTGTCTTTAGATTTTATGATTATTTTTTACTAACTCGCTTCTGATCTTTTCTCTTAATTTCTTCTTCTTAGGGTGCCAAAGATGGCAAAGGGCAACCATTTGTTAAACAAATTATTCCCACCACTAGCAATGATCCATTTTATCATCCAACAAGTCCTTCCACCCAACATAAAACCTCTCCCAAGGATTCCACCAAAGAATCCATAGACGAAGTGAGCCAGCTGACCGATGAACATCAAAAGAAAACACCGCTCAAGGTCACAACTGAACTTTCACAAACCAACGCCCCTGATCATGACAAAAGCCCACCAAGGGGAGAAACCCTAGCTGATGTTGTAGGAGACACGAAAATGCCATCTGCAGAAAAGATTACCGAAGACAAAGCTGGAGATGACTCCTCAATCAACGTTCAACAAGGCAGTTGTGGAGAAAAAGGTGAAGATGAAAAGGAGGAGGAAGAAGATCACTCCATGTTCGATTAGGAAACTGAGATTTTTGTGGATGATGAAGATGAAGAGGAAGAGAAAGATTATAAAAACAAAAATGAGGAAGAGAAAGAACAGGAAGAGGACCAACCAAAAACTGACCCAAATCCTGATGCTTTGACTGGAACAAACACTACCAGCCTCTCTCATGAAGAGCTAAAGTCCCTGAAGGTGCAAAGGCCACTTGAATATCTAAAGGCTATGATCAGCTCCAGGTTCAGTTTTACTGACAAAAGCACTAGCACTTCGATTGGATCGGGCATTTCGACCCAATTCACATGCTATTTAGCGTCTTTTTTATTACGCTTTGGTAGTATTATGTGGTATTTTGTCTCGTTTTCAGGTGCATAGCCAAATAAGAGCCTATCACAAAGAAACGAAGCGATTCAGATGAAAAAGTGAATAAATGAAGCAATTTGTACACAAGGCGTTCGCTATAGAGAAAGCCAAAAACGAGAAAATAGAAGGAAAAGTCCAAGAAAGACAAGGGAAAACCCACCTGATAGGATGAAAATCAATTGTAGTCTTAGTGAAATAAAAAAATATGCTGTTTTTCCCTTGTAGCGTTGTCCGACGATTCTTGCCATAACTTTTGATCCGTAAGTCCAAATAACGCCCCGTTCGAAGTGTTAGAAAGCTAACACTTAGATCTACATCATGGAAAATGGACTCATGGCGTTCGCCATGGCTCCCGTGGCGTTCGTCACCCTTTTATTTTTCCAAGAGGTTGGAAATCTGACTTAGGCTTGGTTTCCACTTCCTCCACTCGTCCCTACTTTCTCTCCACGTTTTTGGAGCAGTTTGAATGGATTTTTAGGGTTTTTAGAAATCTATAAGTACCCTCTGATGCCTCCACTTTCCAGTATCCAAACTCTGTGCAAACTTAAGCCCTTATATTGTCAAATTTGTAAGCGATATTCTCTTCACATCTAAGAGGTATTGCGGTGTCGATTGGGTCTGTATCAAGTTTGGATAGTCTCTGTACAAGTTTATTTCCGCAGCGCTTTAATTTAGTCATTTACATTCCGTCAAGCTTTATTTTAAGTTATTGCATTTGTACCAGACTCAAGACTCCGTTTGGAGCAGATTTTATTTATTTATTCAGCATTTACCTTTAATTTGTCTTGCCTTTATTTTCCTTGCCTTATTTACTCACATTTATTCTCTTCATCTTAACTAATTTCTTTACCCGCAATTATGTTTACCTTTGCACTCAAAACCGTTTATGTTTGTTTTCCTTAAACATGTCTGGCTAATTTACTATATGCTGGCATGTGAGGATCGTCAATAGACGATGCTCTACATGTTGTCTCCCTAGGATTACCTTTGTGGACTGTTTTGGTTTTAACACAATTTTTCTGAACTTATTTTAATCTGCCTCTACAAAAGTGGGACAGTGAAAACGTCGGGTAAGATGGAAAGCCGTCTGACACTAAAGACTAAAATTGGTTTGTTTTTTATTAACAAATACCGCGAAAGCACTTTGTTAATTAATTAGGGAGTCTAATATTTCTAGAAAGCGATTTTAAAACTATTTACGAAAGCGCGTCGTTTATAGGTTTAGGATCTGGTTCTCAGAGCGAAAGCCCGAAACCCTTTTTAGTTAAACTTTCCAATCAAAATCACTTTTCTGTTAAGCTAAGAGTTTAATTTATTAAAAATGATTTGACTACTTTAACGCGGTAAGCGTCGACCATATGTGACAAATGGAAGGTATAAATTAGAGAGTGAAACTTGGTTCTGAATACGCGAAATCGACAGTTCCTGTTAAAATAATTCTTTTCTAGATAGGAAACATTTCCCCGTAAGTAACTTTAATGGAGACGATTAGAGTATTGTTGATTGACGTGAATTACATTTCAGCATTGTCATTTATCTGATTTTATTAAAGTTATTTACTTCATCATTCTTATTCTTAATTCAGTCGCCTTAAATAAACACTGTAACAATTAAGTAACGATAGGTTTGATGATTGGTCTCTATGGGTTCGACAATCTTTTATATTACTTTGATAGGTCAGTGTACTTGTGGATTTCACTCATCACTCAAGTGTCTTGAAAGAGCGTTCCTCATTTGCATATCATAAACAATATTTATCAGTAGTGTGATCAAAGAACTACAAGAGAGTTTTCTTAAAATATAGGTAACATTCACATTCAAAATATTAAAAACACATTTACAAACATTTAAGCAACATTTTATATTTACTGGGTCAGCGCCTGCCCTACTGTCGGGTAGGCCCAAGCCCAATGACCAGCGGAGGCCCAACGAGGCCCAAAGTCTCCTCCGTGCCGGGCACGTACCAATCCCCTTGGACGTCGGACATGCGGGGTAAAGACTCTCGAGCAGAGGCATATAGTCCGTTGACGCACCTCTCCTCGACACCCACGTGCTCCTCCCTCGCGAGGACATGTTCTCTTGTAACTTCCCACTCCCGAAGGAATCGGTCTGCCCTACTTATGGAGATTTAGGGACCGTTACACCAGGGCGAAGACCCCGTGCTAGTCTTCACTACGCCACATAAGCCTTGCCAGTTACTTGGATTGGGCCTTGCAATCCAGCCCAGTGCAAGTAACCGTTGGCCCCGCACTAGGGGCTCTCTATAAATACCCTCTCACTTGAGAGGGTCAGGTTACATTACATTCTAAACTCACACCTACTTTTCTGTACTTGCTTACTCCCTTTTTCTTACTTGAGCGTCGGAGTACCTTGCAGGTACACCCCCCGTTGTATCATCATCACCGGAGCTGAAGTCCATACGACGTTGCTGACCACTGTCTAACTGTCTGATCCAGGTACGATCAGTGGCACCATCTGTGGGAACCACTGCTTCCCCATTTTTCCTTCAACGATAAACCAAAGCAATCCCTTCGTTCATCACCAGCATGGCCAACAACCCGTCTGCGAACAAATCTCTGGACACCGTCTTCGCGCAACTCGAGAACGGAAACCACCGTGAGGACAATGCTGCCCTCAATGTCGAAGAGGGTGATGTAAGAGACAGACAGACCACCTCCCCAGACTCCGAAGACACGGCTTACGCCGCCCCCCAGCAGGACGACCAACAAGCCGCCTTTCAGCCAGTTGCTCCTCCGTCTAATGCAGATTCGAGCACCGTGGCCCTATTCTCCTTGGTCAACCAGACAAACCAACTGATCATGCACCAGAATCTCAGAATTGAAGCACTCAAGCGAGGGCGAACACAGCGATCTTCCCCGCGAAGACATCGTCGTCCACCTTCACCTCGCCGTTCTCCATCCCCGCGAAGGACTCCTCTAGAAGAATCTCGAACCCCCTCGCTGGTGCGCGAGGGCCGTCAGCCACGTCTCGAACGCCCCCTGCCAGAAACCTCCCAAGAGCGCCATCGTTCCCTGCCTCAGAAAGAACCCAGGCACTCCTCGACTACCAAGAGGAGCAAGACCGCTGAGGAGAGGCTGAGTAACCATTCTAGGAACTCCCCTCCACGACAAGGACCTGGTCGACACCACCGATCCCCATCAAGGTCCCTAGCCAAAAGCGACAACGACGACTAGAGGACCCCCTATCATGGGAGATCATGGACGCCCCAATTCCTGCGGGCATGGAGAAACCCCCGCCACTGGGGACCTACGACGGCCTGGCCGACCCCGACGATCACGTCGAAAGTTTTGACGCCATGCTCAACTTCAGGAACGTCAGGGGAGCCATTAAGTGCAGGCTTTTCCCCACCACCTTACGAAAGGGCGCCATGACCTAGAACAAGAGTCTAGCACCCGGGTCGATCACGTCCTGGAGGCAAATAAGAGAATGCTTTACCAAACACTTCACGACATCTCGCCGACACCCAAAGACAGAGGCCGCACTAGAGAGCGTCTTCCAAGGGAAGAACGAGTCTCTCAGGAACTATATTGAGAGGTTCAACAGGGAGGCTGTCGAGGTTCACACGACCGACGACATGAAGAAGTTTTTAATCATCCGGGGACTACTTCTCGGATCCGATTTTTCCAAGTCCCCGGACCTCCGCAGACCTCGCCGTTTGGAGGACCTCCTTCAATGAGCTCAGCCATACATCAAGTTCGAGGAGTCGGAGGCAGCACAAATCGCCCTCAACTCGAGGCGGAAGAAAGGCCCCCGCGGCCGCAGAGAAGAAGACTCTCCTCCCCGACGTGGAGGAGAAAGAAAGAAGGAAAGCCGCCCCCGGGACTCCCGTGAACCACGAGGACCAGCTGGCCGGTTCACGGAATACACGCCCCTCAATGCTCCCCGCGCGCAAATCCTCTCTGAGTGCTCCAACTCGGAATTTCTGAAAGGAGGCTTCCGCTTTCTGAAGCCAATGACCCCCAAGTCAAACACGGACAGGTCCAAGTATTGCAGGTTCCACCAGAGCCACGGAGGGCTGCATCCATCTCAAAGACGCAATTGAGATCCTGATCAAGGAAGGGCACTTAAAGAAGTACGCCCAGAAGAATGACGTCCCTCGTCCCAGTTCCCGAGAACCCCAAAACGTCAAGGAGACGACACCTTCTCCCGACGAGAGTCGGTTGCAGGTCGCCCTCAGCGTCACTCGACCCGAAGGCATCGAAGGCCAAGAAGCAGTTCGCAGCATGTGGGCAAGCTTCCCCCACGAAGACCCCGTCGCTGCCCGCACCACGTGGGAAGGTTTCCCCAAGACAATGGTCATATCCGGAGGTGGTTACGATAAGGTGTCCGTCGGGTCGATCAAGCGGAAATTTGACGAACTGGAGTCCGCAACATCGGCGAAGACCACCACTCTCGAGAAAGTGCAAGGAAAATCAAACCCTATCACCTTCTACCTTAAAGAGCTTCCAGGCGGAGCGCCCAACGCGACTATCCTCCTCTTGGTCAGGGCACAGATGGCGAATTTTGACGTTCGAAGGATCCTTGTCGACCAGGGAAGTTTGGTCGACATCATGTACGCTCACCTGTTCGGGACTCTCCAACTCGACGAGAGACATCTGACCTCATACGTCAGTTCAGACCTGCAGGGGTTCAACGGCACCACCACCAGACCATGGTGATACGTTGAACTGATGGTCACATTCGAGGCCGAAGACACTGCCCCTCAAGTGAAGACCCGCTTCCTGGTGGTCGAATGCCCATCCCTCTACAACTGCATCCTCGGGAGGACCACCCTAGCTGAACTCACAGCAGTGCCATCAACGGTCCACCTCAAGATAAAGTACTACACGACCAGGGGACGGGTAGTCACGATGCACAGGGACATAGACGCGGCCAGAAGGTGCTTCGACGCTGCGATTAATGGCATGAGTTCCATCGGCACTAAGCCCAGGACCAGAGCAAAGTCATCCCCGGACACCGTACAGAGGCCTCTCTCGCGCGTCAACGCTGTCGACCTCGACAGCAGGTTCCTGGGCGAGCACGAAGAGGAAGAACCAGCGGACCTCGACCTCCAGGCGGAAAACAACGGGCAGTCTCTCCACCAAACGCGCCCCATCCCAGATGGAGACTTTGAGCTCGTCGCCCTCGGGGACGATCCAGACCATAACGTGAAGATTGGCACCGGGATCCCCGACCTGGCGAAGAAGTAGTTGAAGGCATATCTCCGGGAGAACGTCGATCTGTTCGCGTGGAGCACCTCTGAGATGCTCGAAAAAGCGGAGGCTGCTAAAAAAGCTGTAAAAGACCTCCTAGAGGCGAATTTTATTTCGAAGGCCAGGTACACGACCTGGCTTTCCAACGTTGTACTTGTCAAAAAGAATAATGGAAAATGGAGGATGTGTGGTTACTATACCGATCTTAACCGGGCATGCCCAAAAGACTGTTATCCTTTGCCTAACATCGACCAGCTGGTCGACAATTCTCCAGGTTATAGACTGTTATCCTTCATGGACACCTACTCAGGGTACAACTAAATCCCCATGGATAAGGCCGACAAACAGCACACGACCTTCATGACCGAGTCGGGCAATTACTACTACAACGTAATGCCCTTCGGCCTGAAGAACGTCGACGCGGCCTACCAAAGGATGATGAATAAAGTTTTCCGGGGAGAAATCGCCGACATGCTTGAGGTCTATATGGACGACATGATCGTTAAATTCGCAGAAGAAGTCGACCACGCCGCGCACCTCAAGAAGGTGTTCGACACAGTGAGGAGATGCCGCATGAGGTTCAATCCCGACAAATGCACCTTTGGCGTTCGGGCAGGTAAGTTCCTCGGCTTCTATCTCACAGAGCGAGGAATTGAGACCAACCCCGAAAAGTGTAGGGCTTTCTCCGAGATCTCGACTCCGAACTCGAAGAAGTCAATACAATCACTGAACGGGATGCTGACCGCCCTCTCCCGCTTCGTCGCCAAATCCGCACAATACGCACTCCCATTTTTCAAGCTTCTTCGACAAAAAGCCACATTTGAATGGAGCGAGGAATGCGACCAGGCTTTACTCCATCTCAAACGAGTCCTGTCACAGCCCCCAGTCCTCTCACAGCCAGAGAACGGGGAGACACACTTCTTGTATCTCGCCATCACGAGCGAAGCGGTCAGCGTCGTCCTCATACGGGAAACCCCCGACGGGCAAAAACCGATTTACTTCACGAGCAAAGCCCTCCAAGGTCCCAAGCTCAGGTATCAGCAGATCGAGAAAGTCGCCCTGGCCCTCGTCACCATGGCCAGGAGGCTGCGCCATTACTTCCTAGCCCACACTATTATCGTAAGAACCGAACAACCTATAAGACCGCTCCTTGGACGACCAGATATGGCGGGAAGGATGCTCAGGTGGTCGCTCTAACTCGTCGAGTTCGACATCCAATACGAGGGAAGGAAAGCCCTGAAGGCTCAGGTATTGGCCGACTTTGTGGCGGAGATGACCGTCCCGGAGCCTTCGACCAACGGATCCCAAAAGTGGACGATCTATGTCGACGGAGCATCCAGTACGAAGGGGAGCGGGGTGGGCATTATCCTCGAAAATGAGGAAGGCATCCTGATCGAGGTCTCCCTAGAACTATCCTTCCCGACGTCAAATAATCAGGCAGAGTAAGAGGCTTTCCTCGCCGGGCTTCGGTTGGACGAGGACCTCGGCGCCAAGGAGGTCAAAATCTTCACTGACTCCCAACTCGTAGCCTCTCAAGTCCGAGGAGAGTATCAGGCAAAGAACAACTGCCTCATCGAAAACCTGGCCTTGGTAAAGGAAAAGATGAAGAATTTTGCCTCCGCGGAAGTGACCCACATCCCCCGTGAGCATAATACCTGAGTAGACGTCTTGTCCAAATTGGCGGGCACAAAGAAGAAAGGCGGAAACAAATCCATCATACAAGAAGTACTTTCCCGACCGACCATCGACAGACCCGTTTCGGCGGCGGACGTGAACGCCATTGGGGACAACAATTGCTGGATGACCCCGGTATACGGGTACCTCACAACTGGAAGACTGCCCGAAGACCCCAAGGAAGCGGGGATGGTCAAGCGGCGGGCGTGCTCGTACACGACAATCGAGGATAAGCTATACAGCCGCAGATTTTCTATCCCCCTCCTCAGGTGTGTCGAGGAGACCAAGGTCCCTGGTATACTCCAGAAAATCCATGAGGGAATCAATGCACAACACCTCGGCGGTCGATCTTTAGCCTGCAAGGCACTTCGGGCAGGGTATTACTGGCCCACCATGCAACAGGACGCCAAGGAACACGTCAAGAAGTGCGATAGATGCCAGCGACACGGGGACATGTACCTCGCTCCCCCTAACGAGCTCAAAACACTGTCCTCCCCGTGGCCGTTTGCACGGTGGGGAATGGATATCCTCGGACCTTTCGTCGTGGGATCGTATCAAAATAAATACCTCATCGTCGGGGTGGATTATTTTATGAAGTGGATCGAGGCGGAAGCATTGGCCAAAATCACGACCTTCAACATACTACGTTTCTACAAGAGGAACATCCTCGCCCGATTCGGCGTGCCCCAAGCTATTATCACCGACAATGGAACACAGTTCACCGACAGGAACTTCCAAGAATTTGTCACCAAACTGGGCACGAAGCGGCACTTCACGTCGGTCGAGCACCCTCAAACGAACGGGCAAGCCGAAATGGCAAACAGAGTGATCCTCCGAGGATTAAAATGACGACTCAGCGACGCCAAACAAAGGTGGGTCGAGGAGTTACATACCGTCATCTGGGCTTATCGAACGACCCCACACTCCACGACCGGGGAGACCCCTTTCGTCTAACCTACAGAACAGAGGCGGTGATCCCCGTAGAAATCAGGGAACCTTCGAGGAGGACAGAAGCCCCCCTCGATGGAGACGCGAACAACGAAGCCCTGAGGGAAGAGCTCGATTTCGTCGAGGAGACACGGTCGGGCGCTTCCCTCCGAGAAGCCTCACTAAAATAAAAAATAAATCTACGTTATAACAACAAAGTCATTAAGCGATATTTTCAGGTAGGCACCCTCGTCCTACGAAGGAACCAGAAAGATTTGCGAGAAGTCAAACTCGCCGTGAACTGGGAGGGCCCGTACCGCGTCCGTGCAAAAATGGGGACAGGAGCCTACTTCCTCAAAAATCTGCACGGGGAAGAACTTGCTCGACCATGGAACTCTGAGAAGCTTAAACAGTACTACAGTTAAGCATCGTCCGTGACACACTAGCATCGCTGTTACGGGGACACACTAGGGTATAAGCGCAACACCCTTATACAAAACATGATGATCAAGGGCAGCGTTGTGTGTGCGCGAGGACTTTTGATCCGACGAGGACACCTCGATCGAGCTCCATCGTCGTTGTACCAATTAGGCAGAACACCCAGCTCGCAATGGGAAGTTCACGCCACGATTCTAAGACCTCGACCGAGCTCTTAGCCTCGTTGAAGGTCGGAATACGTCTCCGACAACTCGGCTAGCTCTCCACGCAGTCGAGGATTATCGAAGTCGAGCAAATTCCCAAAACCTCTATTACTTAGACAAAAATAAATAAAGCATAGCAAATACAATAACATCACACACAAGCAAAAACATACAAACATCACACGCGCAGATAAACAAAAATGCATTAAGCGGGCAGAAGCCCATTGTACAGGTATTACAAACAAGTATCAAAAAGCCCTTGGCTCGCAGGTCGGGCATAGGCATCAAAAAATAAAATGGCTCGTAGGGCAAACAAAACGAGAAAGGAAAAACCTAGTCGGCGACGGTCCCCTCTGGCTGCTCGTGTTCATCTGTCCCTCCACCGACCTCTTCCTCTTGCATCGGTTGCACGATCTGACCATCGACCACCTCGTAGTCAGGGTCAGTCCCTTTAGTTACAAGGTTGGGGTTGAGAACCCAAAGCTACTGCACGGAGTTCCTGAAACCTATGTCAGCCGCTACGAGGTTATCCTGCTCGACTTCCCTGAGTTTCGCTATCAGCGCTGCCCGCAAAATCAACAACTTGCCTTCCTCGGTCTCCTCCTCAACCGGGAGAACAGCTTCTTCTAGCTCGGTGTTCCTCACCAAGAGACGTTTCCTCTCCTCCTCAGTGTTCTTCAACCTCTCCTCCAACTTCTCTTGAAGCTCGACCTGGGCCTTATTATAGTTTTTGCAGTCAGTCAGCTTTTTGCCTACCTTCTCCATTTCAGCTGAGATGGACCTGAAACTCTCTTGCAGCCTGTTCAGCTCGTCCACTGGCATGTCTCGTCGTTCAGGACCAAGGTAGCAGCGCAAACCCGCATCACCGCGGACACGTCCTCCCCCAGCGCCCTTCTCTGAGAAACCCTATCAACACCCAAGATGGTCTGAACTTCGGGTGCACCAACACATAGGGAATTGTTCCCCATAAAGAAGTTCGGCCTCGAGTGGCAAGACGGGAGCACAAATTTCACAGCGGGAGGGATTTCGTTCTCAGTGAGGTCGACGTCCACCTGATCAGCAAGCCGTTGTCTCTTCGGGGAGTTCTGAGTGCTGGGGGAGCCATTTTCCTGGGGAGAGCCGGAAGAACCCCCGGTCGCCAGAGTGGGACCAGGGACCTGCAATCGGAGTTGCTCAATACGGCCTTTGCCTCCCTTCTTCGAAATACGGACAGCTTTCACTTTCTTGATACGCTCCTCAGCATCCGACATCCTGCCTGCAAAGAAAATAAATGTGTCAGTAAATCGGAAACCAGGACGCGAAGAAAAAGCAAGTCAAAGAGGATTCCACCACCTAACAGCTCCAGGGCATCCTCGTCGAAAAACGTCTCGAGGAGAGCCCTCGTATTGATTAACCGGCGCTTCATTAAGACCCGCCCGTCGTCACCCCGGACGAATTCTCCGTCCGACGTCACGAGCTTAGCCTTGTTGAAACCATTGACGAAGGCGACTATTTTCTCGTGTGCCAGACGATTCCCCTCGTAAAGTCGGCCAGGGCTGACAATGTAGCTGTCCGTCCCCTTTTTTAAATGTTCTTCCGTCCAGAACAAGGGGAATCTCGGTTCAAGGACCTCCTCCTTCTGCCCGTCCACTTCGCGGGAAACCCGGCGATACACCGAATTCACAGCCACAAGCGTGACCGACCTCACGATGTAATACCGATATTTAAAGTCCCAAACAGAGTCCGGGTAGGTGTGGAAGAGGCTGCTCAATTGTTTAAAGACACCTAGCCGTGTCTGCCGTCGGAGGCCTGTCGTTGAAGGTGAAAGATACGAAAGAAAAGAGGCACGGTTGCCCCGATCTGGAGATATTTACAAACGAGCTCGAAGGCTCGGATAAAAGCAAGGGAGTTAGGATGGAGCTGCGAGGGCGCCAGGCGCAGCCAAATGAACACCGCTTATTGGAAATCCGTAAAGGGAAAATTCCACCCCGCCTGGTCGAACATGAATTCATAAAGGGGAAACCTCATCCCTTAATATGTCGAACATATGCGATGGTGCGCCAGAGGCCAGAACACCTTCCACGTCTTCGGGGAGCCCACCAGCCGGTGCTCGACTGTATAAAAGATATCATCTTCGTCCCCGTCAACGAACTGCGAGATCGTGTTTAGCGGATCTTCGCTAACCCACTCTGCGGGGGGACGCTCCTCGGCGCTGGTGATCGGCGCCATCAGAGAGTCGGGCTGATCGTCGACGTCTAATGATCCCAAGGCCACAGACACAGACAAAGCTTCCATGTACCTGAAAAGCAGAAGGAAACTGTGAATTCGATGATCTATATCAAATTCACCCCTCCACCGCTGTTTAAGTGAAAGGGCTAAGAAGGAGCGTCGGGATCCTGAAACTGTCGTACTCGCCCACGTCCCCGTGACAACCGACGAACGTCCCCATGACCATCCTCAGGTCACCGGTGTGCCACTTTGGGAGGGATCCCTCCCACAGAGGAGATATTGTTGAAGACCCCTAGATTTTCATCTCGTGTCCTCGGGACATTCTTCTTGTCCCCGGGGCATTCATCCCTTCTCCCTGCGAGATTCAACAAAGAAACTAAGAAATTCCGCCATTTTCGCCAGAGATTTCGTGATTTCCATGAGAACTTCATCAGTTCACCATGAAACCACCATATAAATGCAAACAAAAGGAGAAAGAAGAGAGAAACTTACTTGAAATACACTTCCGGTAGGGTTCCGGCGCGGCTGTCGGTGGCGGCGAACGGTGGCGAAATAGAGAAAGAAGAAAGGGAGAGTCTGAGCGATGGGGGAGCGAAATTGCAAATGAAGCGGGATGACCCATATTTATAAGGGTCTCACGAGACTTGAGGATTTCCTAGGCAATCGATTACACTACCCTAGTGTAGCTGCCCTAGGCAATGATGAGGTGCGACACGTGTCACACGCTTCCCTACGTACGTCTTTTCATTCCCCAACACGCATCTTTCCATTCGCCTCACTGCAGACCTCTCGTATCCCCGCAACATCGCCCAGCCGCAGCCAGTCTAGCGCGAGCAGGGCGATTTATTTCTGCCCGGTTTACCAACCGCTCCTCGTTTAGAATCCCTTCCCCGACGGGATACGTCCTCGACATAGTACTTGCCCTTAAGTCATTACTCTGACACATCAGAGCAACGACTTGAGGGGCTCCTGTTCTGGACTGGGCCAGCGCCTGCCCTACTGCCAAGCAGGCCCAAGCCCAATGACCAGCGGAGGCCCAACGAGGCCCAAAGTCACCTCCGTGTTGGGCACGTACCAATCCCCTTGGACGTCGGACACGTGGGGTAAAGACTCTCGAGCAGAGGCATATAGCCCGTGGACGCACCTCTCCTCGACACCCACGTGCTTCTCCCTTGCGAGGATATGTTCTCTTGTAACTTCCTGTCGTTCCCGAGGATTTGCATCCATGGTACAAACGCGAAAGTGGCTCGGAAAAACAGAGTCGCCAGCAATGTGTATTTATCCCAAGAGAGGGAAAGGAAACACTGCGTAAACCTGAGGGAAGAGGAAAGAGCATGGTCTCACGACCAAGAGAAATGGGTAAGGGAGTCGGTTACGCGAAGGAAAGGTGTTAGCACCCCACACGTCCATCGTACCCAATGGGATCCACGCTTGTTGTCTCAGTCAAAGAGTGTCGTCGTCTGGAGCTCCGCTGCTACTGGAAAGGAGAAGAAACGGGAACGGGAAGGAACGAAGAAATGAAAAAGGAAAGAAAAAAGAAATGACTCGATAGGACATCGCTCATCCTACGCCTACGTACTCCCTCGTGCAATGGGAAAGTCAGAGTCAACGTAGTTCGGACACGAACTAAGGGGGGAGGTTGCTCGCCAAGACATCGCCGTCTTGTGCCTACGTATCCTCAATCAGACGAGAAAAAGGAAATCAGAGCAGTCGTAGTTCGACCTAACGAGGTCAGTTAGTGTTTTTTATGAGTGACGTTAGGTTCGCGTCCGACAGTTAGGGTCGATGCCTGTTTGCGACGAGACGGAAAATAACGTGCCCTTTTCTGAAAATGATTTGAAATTAACGATCGTGAAGGATGAAAAAGGTTTTGAGTTTGTTTTTGTGTTTTTTAGACAGAAGTGGATTGAAGTTAGTTCATAACTTATATTGCACCAAAGTCTACCATGCGGGAACGAGTGAATCGCATGGTCGCCCCAAATGGGACGTATGCTAAACACTCTAGAAGAGGAGGGGAGACCCCTCGTTCTTCACTTCCTACACTTAAGGCTAGAGCGCAATATTCATTATATTTATTAAGTGTCTTAGAAGTGTTATGAGATGAGAAGAGAAGACTCAAAAGAAAACACTAAGGGGAGACTATTAAGTTCCTAATGTTATCATGCAAAAGGGGGGTCCTATGGTTAGTGAAGTTTGGGCGAGAAACAACTACCTAAGACCTAATGTTAATCCTACTCCAAGCTTAATCGAAAATTAAGTTGGACTAGGTAGCTCTAAAGGGAAAAGAATCCAAGACTTAAACAAGTCTTGATATCCAAGGGAAGAAAAGAGTGAAGGAGACGAAGGAGGAAAGGAAGCGAATAAATAAAAACAGCAGCTACCACAACGCTCATGCACCAAAACAGCGGTAAAAAGCAGCCCACAAGCAGCACAACTTATAACAGCACACAATTCAGCACAAGAAAGGGTGTAAAATGTCGGCCAGCAGCACATACAACAACACACATACACTTAGACAGCTGTAGAAACAAGGCAGCATGCGATACATTTGAATACAAATCAAGCATGGCAAAGCAAACGCGCATCAAACATCATGCATTATGAATACAAACACATCATATATCATGGTAAACAATGTTGAAAACACCATGGAAGAAAGTACATCATGAAGGTATTCATAACATTAAGCATGTGCACAAATCGGAACGAACATGCATCTCAAGGAATAGAAACAATTAGGCATGCATAACACAATTCCAGCAACATAAGCATTTAATCACAATCAACATGCTCAAAGAAGTGTGTGTATGGTGTTCATAGCATCAAGAAATCAACAACACAAGCATGAACACTCAATAGTGATAACCAAGACTCGCGTGTCGAAGAATCGTGTTCATGCAATAGTGTGAGGTACAACAGCTCAAGAATAGTCTGCTAATCATCAATGCATCAGTCCATGAAGTTTAGGCATGCATCGGATCTCAAACGACCAAGAAAATGCAAGAAAATATCACTCTGCAGCAGTGGTAATCGATTACTCACTTTGAGTAATCGGTTACTCAGTTGAAATTTGACCAAAAACGTGAAAATTAGGCAGAGTAATTGGTTACTCTGTTAGGGTAATCGATTACCACTGAAACAGAGGCAGAAAATCAACTTTGAAAAGCACTTTTCAGCATCCAATCACTTATGCAAACCTCCAAATGATCATGCAATCAATTAATCACGAAATTCACATCAAATATCAGTAATCAAACACCAATTTCATCAATCAAACAACAAGATCACAAATCAAATCAAGCAAATGGATCAAATCACATCACAAACCAAGGATCTACATTGCATAAGTTGAAATTAAGTCAAATCAAACATAGATCTAAGGAAAACTAACCTACAAGGCTGAGATTTGCCTTGGTGATTGTTGAGCACGAAAATTGGTGAATCCAAGCAAGAAAACCAGAGATCTATACAATAATCTTCAAGATCCTCGCAAGAAACTTCAAGATCCAAGCAAGAGCACTCCAAATAATCAAAAGTTGCTCTCAAAAGTGATTCCAAGATCCAAACCAGTAGCTATATCAAAATTGAACTAAGAATGATGATGCGATGGAGGTTTAGCTCAAGAATTCACAAATTCCAATGAAGAATTTGTGAATCTATGGATATAGAGCTTTGGTGAGAGGTTGAAAATGAAGATGAAAAGTGGAAAAAGTGAGAGAGAATTGAGAGCAAAATTCTGAAAAAATGAGAGTGAAAATGATCTAGCTTTTAGAGGTTTGGAATGAATTGGTTTAAATAACCCCTAGGTTAGGAGTTAAGTTTGGGTTGGGAGTGAGGTTAAGTGAGTGGAAATTGGGATGAAATGTGAATTAGGAAATGAAATGAGGAATTAGAGTGGAAAAATGATGGAGAGAATTTGGATTTTGGGTGGAAAATGATGCAAAAAGATCAGTTCTAGATCCTTCCCACACATGCACAAGCCAAGCACATGACCACAAAATATTCCGAAATTTTGCAGTGCTGAAAACGCCACATTTTTTGCAATTTCGCCCAGAGTAATCGGTTACTCACTTTGAGTAATCGATTACTTAGTTCAAAAATTCAAAAATTGGCGCCAAAAGGAGGGAAACTTGGATATTCGCCCGGTTCCACCTGTTCTGAACCATGATAGATCTCTGAAACTTGTCGTTTGACATTACCACTGGAAAACACTTGAAATATGCTATGAACTGTTTTTCCGTACTCCGATTAAATTGCTGATAACAACTGTCTGGTGCTGAATAACTGATCAAAAATTGACTGTCGGCGTTTCTGATCATCCAGTCGCTTAATGAGCAAAATAAATGCTCAAAAAGACTTGGAAAGCTATCTGCTCGGCCCTGAACACTATTAAAAATCGTACTGGATCTGATGACGCCGTGAGCTGCTGAAAGAATACCTCGATCCCATGCTCAAAAGGAAAATGCAAAATGCAGGAATGATAATGCAAATGAAAGGAAGCATAAACCAGTTAGGTTAGAAACAAAAGGGTAAATTTGAGGTGTTACAGCTGCCCCTATTCAAACTTCTTAGATCCAAGGGTATGGAAGCAGCGGCTTTCATACAATCGGGATACGCGGGGTTTGAATACCAAAATAACCTGAAAATTTGCACCCTGCAGGGAAGATGAAATAACGTTGTTTAAGAGGACGGCTGCAGATGAACTCAAAAAGGTAGACCGACCGAAGGCAGACTACGTTGGGGAGAAGCAATAAAATGAGTACGACCGAAAGCGGACTCGAAAAGAAAGACCTACCGAAAGCGGTCCTCCAATAAGGGACGAGTACGACCGAAAGCGGACTCAAAAAGAAAGACCGACCGAAAGCGGACCTCCAACAACAAACGAGTACGACCGAAAGCGGACTCGAAAAGAAAGACCGATCGAAAGCGGATCTCCAACAAGGGACGAGTACGACCGAAAGCGGACTCGAAAAGAAAGACCAACCGAAAGCGGACCTCCAACAACAAACGAGTACGACCGAAAGCGGACTCGAAAAGAAAGACCGACCGAAAGCGGACCTCCAACAACAAACGAGTACGACCGAAAGCGGACTCGAAAAGAAAGACCGACTGAAAGCGGACCTCCAACAACAAACGAGTACGACCGAAAGCGGACTCGAAAAGAAAGACCGACCGAAAGCGGACCTCTAACAAGGGACGAGTATGACCGAAAGCGGACTCGAAAAGAAAGACCGAACGAAAGCGGACCTCCAACAACAAACGAGTACGACCGAAAGCGGACTCGAAAAGAAAGACCAACCGAAAGCGGACCTCCAACAACAAATGAGTATGACCGAAAGCGGACTCAAAAAGAAAGACCGACCGAAAGCGGACCTCCAACAACAAACGAGTACGACCGAAAGCAGACTCGAAAAGAAAGACCGACCGAAAGCGGACCTCCAAAAACAAACGAGTACGACCGAAAGCGGACCTCCAACAACAAACGAGTACGACCGAAAGTGGACTCGAAAATAAAGACCGACCGAAAGCAGACCTCCAACAACAAACGAGTACGACCGAAAGCGGACTCGAAAAGAAAGACCGACCGAAAGCGGACCTCCAACAACAAACGAGTACGACCGAAAGTGGACTCGAAAAGAAAGACCGACCGAAATCGGACCTCCAACAACAAACGAGTACGACCGAAAGCGGACTTCCAACAAGGGTTATACCATATAGGATAACTCTACTGGGGATAACGAAATAGCAAAGAGTGCGAGGACGACCGAAGGCGAACTCGAAAAGAAAGACCCAGCCGAAGATGAACCTCCCCAAAGAAGGACTAAGTCAAAGATAGACCTTCAAACCCAAGATAGGTAGAATCCACAGACCCGCAACAATAATTCCGCTGGGGAAAAGAGAAATCCAGACAAACAACTCTGTAGGGAGTATATGAAGGAATAGGAAGGACGAATCCACTGGTTCCTGTGTAATGTTAAACGATGTCTCCTGAGTTCTGTTACTTTCTACTGGGGAAAGAAACTGGCAAAGGATATCAAACCTGGCTTATGCTTCGAATGCATATGTTTGAATTTTGCCGTAATGCTCCATACAAAATGGAAATGCTACGCGTTTGGGAGGATGCCATGCAAAAATGCTTATGCAATGCAAAAGAGGCGTCTCAGTAAAATAAATGCTGAAGACCAAGGCAGCTCCACCGGGGATGACAAACTAAATTGTCCTCTGAAATAAGAGACCCTACTGAGAAAGACTTAGCTCTGCTGAGGAAGACACTGATCACAAACTCTGCTGGATATGAAAGCTCCGAGAGAAAACCCGCTCTGCTGGAGATAGATAAAAATGAATAATGAAGATGGAACCCGAAGAGAAATTTCTTCTGCTGGGGATTACCAATGACTTCCAGCGAAGACAGAATTCAACACCTGGATTCGAAACATGCCAATAACTATTAGACTTAAGACTTGCTGGGGATTTCAACTGCTGTTGAACAAACCACTGCAAAGATCGCCACCAAACTTTGCTTGGGGGGAAAAGTCAGTAAATCCAAATATGTTTGGGTATATTACTGAACTCAACCTGCTGTTGGGAGATGCCCTTGCTTTTTACCTTGCCGAGGAATATCAATACTTTTACCCTGCTGGGGAGTACCGACCATGACCAGCAAATCTGCTTGAGAAGTGGTAGCTAATGACATCTACTCTGTTGGAGGATAACATCAAGTTTACTCATCTGAGGAGATTAACTCATGTCGTTGTTGGTGAGAAAAGCATTTCCTGACTAGCTGAGAAAAATAGGTGTTCAGACTCTGTGGGGAAAATAACATCCTTGTCCCTAGGAGAGATTCTATAAGTCTCTTGCTGGGGATTTCAACAGCATCAACTTCTGATTACTCGCTGAGAAAGTGATAAATCAACCACAACTCTAGCTGGGGGAATAATCCTCTGCACTCTGGCTGGGGAAAGAACAAACTTGTTATCCTGCTGGGGATTAGAGCATGTCGTTACTGACGGAACCACACTCCCTGACCTCCTGATGAAAGTGACTACCAGGATCTGTGGGGAACACAAAGTCTTTTCAAAGACATCCAACACACCTCCTACTGGAGATACAAACACACCCACCTCGGAGCAATCCACTTTACACTGCTTGTTGGGGGGAATGGGTTCTATGAGGATGATGAACTTTCAGTGCTGGGGGAGGCGACTCCACTGGGGAAGAAAAAACCTGTTGTCCTGTAAACACAATCAACAGGAAGTTCTATACGCAAAAAGACCACCTCTATTACCAATACAACGACCGTTACCTAAGCAATTTCCACTATTTTCTGATACGCTTTGCAAAGCTTAACATTTTCGCATGCAATGTTTTCTCAAAATATCGGACGTTTTCACAAACAAAACAGCAAAAGTAAAAACACAAAAGGAAGGCTTTTGAGTGAAATGAAAATTTTATTGAATGGATTGGCCTGTGAATAGGCATTTACATTCGGAGGCAATTCCTGAAAAGAGGTAATTGCACAAAAGAAAATAAAAGAAAATACACATGTCGGCAATGCGGGGAACAAATATCCACCATGATTCAACTCAGCTATGATCCGGTATACCTCACTTATCCGCAGATGTTTTGGCCTTTGAAAAGACTGACTGGACTGATTCCTTTCCTTCGAAATTCCCAAGTATCAAAAGTGTTCACAGATCGAACGCAGATCGTAGCCTCTTGCTTTTAAATCCCTAACTTTTGCCTGGATCGCCCTTTTCGGGTTTTCAATCCACCGGGATACCCCTTTTTGCCAAAGTTTCCTTTTCAGGTTTTCAACTTTGCGGGTTTATTCTTTTTTTTCTTTTTATCCCTAACTTTTGCCTGAACCTTTTTCTTTTTATGGTTCGCCGGGATGCCCCTTTTTTGCCTGGACATTCTTTTTGTGTCCAGCGGGTCTCTTTTATGCAAAGTATTTTTTGACTACGTCTGCGTTCACAGGGGACGTAAAATCTTCGCCATCCATAGTTGAGAGTAATAAGGCTCCACCAGAGAAAACCTGTCTTACTACATATGGCCCTTCGTAGTTTGGAGTTCATTTGCCCCTGTGATCTGTCTGAGGAGGGAGGATCCTTTTCAAAACTAATTCACCAGCTTGAAAACATCGAGGACGCACTTTCTGATCAAAGGCTTTCTTCATCCTGCTCTGATACAACCGACCATGCGCAATGGCTGCCAATCTCTTCTCTTCAATGAGGTTCAGCTGATCCAGTCTGGAGCGCACCCACTTAGCTTCATCAAGTTTCACGTCTGCCAGAATTCTTAAAGAAGGAATCTCAACCTCTAATGGTAGAACTGCTTCCATACCATATACTAATGAGAAAGGAGTTGCCCCGGTTGATGTGCGTACCGAAGTACGATAACCGTGTAAAGCATACGACAACATCTTATGCCAGTCTTTATAGGTCACTACCATTTTCTGCATAATCTTCTTGACGTTCTTATTTGCTGCTTCAACAGCCTCATTCATCTTCGGACGATAGGGAGAAGAATTGTGATGCTCGATCTTAAAGCTCTGACATAGCTCCTTCATCATCTTGTTATTCAAATTCGAACCATTATCCGTAATGATTCTCTCCGGGACTCCATACCGGCAGATAATGTCTTTCTTGATAAACCTGGCTACCACTTGTCTGGTGACGTTGGCGAATGAGGCTGCTTCCACCCACTTCGTGAAATAATCGATGGCAACAAAAATGAAATGATACCCATTGGAAGCAGTCGACTCAATCTTTTCGATCATATCAATGCCCCACATGGAGAAGGGCCAAGGTGATGACAAAACATTCATAGGAGTAGGCGACACATGCACCTTATCAGCATAAATCTGGCATTTATGACACTTCCTGGCGTATTTGAAACAATCAGATTCCATGGTCATCCAATAATACCTCGCTCTCAACAGTTTTCTGGCCATAGCATGCCCATTGGCATGGGTACTGAAAGACCCTTCATGGACTTCTTCCATCAACAGGTTTGCCTCGTGCTCATCGACACAACGTAGAAAGACCATGTCAAAATTTCTCTTGTATAACACGTCATCTTTATTCAGAAAGAAATTTCCCGCCAACCTCCTCAGAGTTTTCTTGTCTTTGGTGGATGCACCTTCTAGATACTCTTGACTTTTCAGAAAAACCTTAATATCATGATACCAAGGTTTGCCATCTGATACACCTTCAACTGCAAACACAAAAGTTGGTCTATCCAGACGCATGATTCTAATCGAAGGAGTTTCATTCCAACGATTCACCTGATACATCAAAGATAATGTTGCCAACGCACCGGCCATCTGATTCTCCAACCGAGGTATATGATGGAAGTCAATTCTGTCAAAGAATGGTAACAACCTCCTGGCATAGTTGTTATAAGGCACCAAATTCGCTTGACGAGTTTCCCATTCACCTGTGATCTGATTAACTACCAACGCGGAATCACCATAAACATCGAGGTTCTTAATTCTAAAATCAATCGCTTCTTCTAACCCCATGATGCATGCTTCATACTCCGCCTCATTGTTGGTACATATGAACGCCAATCGGGCAGTGAAAGGTATATGAGAACCTTTTGGAGTTATAATGACTGTCCCGATTCCGTTACCGTATGAATTAACAGCCCCATCAAAGACCAGCTTCCATTGGGATCCAATTTCAGGTCCTTCATCCGGTAGAGGCTCTTCACAGTCTTTCATCTTCAGATACATAATATGCTCATCAGGAAATTCAACCTTCATCGGTTGATAATCCTTAATTGGTTGTTCAGCGAGATATTCTGACAAAACACTTCCCTTGATGGCTTTTTGGGAAACATATTGAATATCGTACACTGTCAGAACCATCTGCCAACGAGCTATTCTTCCGGAAAGCGCCTGCTTTTCAAACAGATACTTGATCGGACCCATCTTCAAAATCAAGAGGGTTGTGTGGTTTAACATATACTGCCTCAAATGCTTAGCTGCCCAAGCGAGTGCACAACACGTTTTCTCCAGCATCGAGTACCTCGACTCACAATCAGTAAACTTCTTACTCAGGTAGTAGATGGCATGCTCTTTTCTACCTGACTCGTCGTGTTGACCGAGCACACACCCCATTGAGTTCTCAAGAACCGTAAGATACATAATCAATGGCCTTCCTGACACTGGCAGCATAAGAACCGGAGGTTCCTGCAAATATTCTTTTATTTTTTTGAACGCCTTTTGACAATTCTCGTTCCACCTGACCTCTTGATCTTTTCTTAGCAACTTGAATATCGGTTCACACGTGGCTGTAAGATGAGAGATGAATCTAGCAATGTAGTTCAACCTCCCTAAGAAACCACGAACCTCCTTTTCTGTTCTTGGCTCAGGCATTTCTTGAATGGCTTTTACTTTAGCAGGGTCCACCTCGATACCTTTATTGCTGACAATAAAACCCAGTAACTTTCCAGATCTCACCCCGAAGGTGCACTTGTTCGGATTCAACCTCAGCCTAAACTTTCTCAACCTTTCAAACAATTTCTGAAGATTAACCAGATGTTCTTCCTCCGTCTGTGACTTCGCAATCATGTCATCAACATAGACCTCGATCTCTTTGTGAATCATATCATGAAAGAGAGTCACCATCGCCCGCTGATATGTTGCCCCGACATTTTTCAATCCAAAGGGCATCACTTTGTAACAGAATGTTCCCCACGGTGTTATGAACGTCGTTTTCTCCATGTCCTCTGGGGCCATCTTGACTTGGTTATACCCAGAGAAGCCATCCATGAAGGAAAACACAGAATACTGAGCAGTGTTGTCCACTAACACATCAATGTGAGGAAGCGGGAAGTCGTCTTTTAGGCTTGCTCTATTCAGATCCCTGTAATTAACGCACATCCTGACCTTTCCATCCTTCTTAGGTACAGGCACAATATTAGCAACCCACGGAGGATAATTTGTTACAGCAAGAAACCCAACATCTAACTGTTTCTGAACCTCTTCTTTAATCTTGAGGGACATTTCCAGTTTCGTCCTTCTCAGCTTCTGTTTAACCGAAGCACATCCTTCTTTGAGCAGCAGCCGGTGTACCACGATGTCCGTTTCGAGCCCGAGCATGTCTTGGTAAGACCAGGCGAAGATATCCACATACTCTCAGAGCATTTCAATCAATCTTCCTTTGACAGTGTCTTCCAAAGCAGCCCCAATCCGTACCTCTTTCCTTGCGTCCTCGGTTCCCAAGTTAATAGCCTCGATTTCCTCCTGATGAGGCAGAATGACCTTTTCCTCTTGTTTTAACAGCCTGGCTAATTCCTCTGGTAAGGCACAATCTTCATCAGTCGCCTCTTCAACCTGATATATGGGATTATCGAAGTCATATCGAGCCATAGCTGAATCATGAGGGGTGGAATCTGAACAAGAAAACCTGCATGATTGATGATATATGTTTATTATGGATGCATCAAACAAAACACACTGCCATTTTGATGTGATCTTAATGCAAAATCAAAAACAGAAAAACAGGGATCTAAACATTTGAATGCGAAAACGTCCTTTATTAATGATAAAGAAAAAGCATACAAAAACATTCAAGCCCTACAAACATGAATCACTACGTTTTGGGCAGAACGTAGGATTAACAGAGATGACAAACAGAAGCAATTACTCTGGTCCGATCACTTGAATGACTCTTTCTGACGACCAGTTGCGAAGGCTTTGACCTGGGACACACGGGCGGATCCAATTATCCAAATCACAATCACTGTCCCCATCCTTCTCAATCGCATTGACTCTGTCGAAGAAAACGCCGGCACTGGTGAAACGGACTGGACTATAGAACTTAGGAGGCTCTTCAGAACGCCTGGGTGGCTTATACCCCAGTCCATGAGTATCTCGCTTTTCCTGGACATCAATAATCTGACCCCACTTTCGTGAACCGCTGGCTTTAACCACGGCCCGAGCATCTTTAAAGGAAGACATAGAAATCTCCGGCTGATGTACCACTGTAGGCTGAACAACTTCAGATTGGCTACCTTCTTTAAAAGGCTTCTTAGTGATATTCACTGCTTCGAAACCCTGACATAGAGTTTCGTGTATTTCTCCATCTACCTCCACATATTTGAAAGTAGATATCTGGCTTATCATCATATCCCCTTCTCCACAAACCGTCACCACATGCCCGTCTACCATATACTTTAACTTCTTATGCAATGTAGACGTCACAGCCCCAGCACTGTGAATCCATGGACGACCTAGCAGATAGCTGTAGGCAGGTTGGATGTCTATGATATAGAAGGTAGCATCGAAAACTTCCGGCCCAACCTTAATTGGTAGCACAATCTCACCAAAAACAGACCTCTTCGAGCCGTCGAAAGCGCGCACCACCAAATCACTAGGTGTACATATCAACCCTTAGGTGTCCAGCTTCATCAAGGCTTTCTTAGGCAGAACATTTAAAGAAGACCCAATATCCACAAGCACATGAGACATCAACGATCCACGACATTCAACAGAAATATGCAAGGCATTATTATGGTTTCTCCCAGCTGGAGTCAAGTCAACATCAGTAAAACCCAGACCATTGTCTGCATTGACATGGGCCACTACCCCCTCCAACTGATTAACAGAGATCTCTTGAGGTACATAAGCAGCATTCAGTACTTTCAACAATGCATTCCGGTGTGCCTCAGAACACAATAACAGGGAGAAGATAGATATCTTGGACAGAGTCTGATGCAACTGATCAACAATCTTGTAATCACTCTTCCTGATTAATCTCATAAATTCTTCTACACTCTCGGAGAAAGAATTATTAACCGGCCCTGTCGTGGAGTCATTCACTACTGGTGCTTGCACAGACTTACCTACAACCTGCTTCCCTTTGTCTTGTTTAGAATTGCCAGCTTGATCATTTGAAGGGATAAAGACCCTACCACTTCTTGTGATAGCTCCTGCCTCAATATTGCTTTCGACACAAGAGTTCAATACAGAAGTTCCCACCAGTTCTTGTTTCTGTCCATTGACAAACACTTCGGCTCCATAGTTCTAAGGAATGACCTTGGTACTCTCATATGGCACGGGTCTGGGAGCTGTAATAATCACCGGCGCTGGTCTGACTGGCCCTGAAATAGTGATTGTTTTGAAAGGGATAGTAATGGTAGCAACCTCATTTTTCCTGCTAACAACCTCTTTCCGTTGGTCACATCGGTCAAACTGCAATTGACCTTCATCTATCAACTTTTGAATTCCTGACTTCAACAAATCACACCCATTCCCTTGTGACATACACTCTGAACAATTCTCATCACATCCGGGGGACACCCCACCCCTCAATAACCTCTCCTTTACCACCATCAAAGGAGTCCTTAATTCATTGACATCCGTAACTAAATTCAAAGATTCATTCTCCTCTAACACAGCGTTAACCCTTGGCCCACCATGGTTTGGTATTGGGTTCTGGATGACGTTCGGCCCATCATTTGAAAAGTTAATGGCCTTTGAATCCACCAAGTCTTGGACTGCGTGCTTAAAAGCTTTGCAGTCTTCAATATAGTGTCCGGGTGCCCCAGAATGAAAGTCACAGTGAGCGTTAGGATTATAACCCGGAGGTGGATTGCTAGTGGGAGGAGCTAGAGTCCTTTTTTGGATTAACTGTAACTGTAGCAAGTGCTGAAACATCTGCGAATATGGTAGAGGTGGAGTATCAAAATGTCGGTTCTGTTTAGGCGTAAAATGCTGCTAGCGTGGAGCACGATTCTGTTGCTGCTGTGGAGGTGCTGCAGGAATTATTACTGATGCTACCTGCTAGTTATAACTCTGATGCTGCTTTCCTTTACCTCGGTGAGACGACATAGAATTTGCTTCTTCCTTTTTCTTATAATTAGCATAAGGTTTCTTCCCCTAACCAGAAGACGACCCATCACTACCTGCTACCTTCCCCGCTTTGATTCTACTGTCTAACATTTCCCCGACCATGATCAAATCAGCAAACTTGCCGAACGTGCAAGGTAACAGTTTCTCATAATAACGTCCCGGCAACGTATCCATAAACAAATTCAGTATTTCCTTTTCCAACATGGGCGGCTGCACCCTTGCCGCTAGTTCACGCCATCTCTGCGCATATTCTTTGAAGCTTTCATTATTCTTCTGAGACATATTCTGTAACTGGGTCCTGTTGGGAGCCATATCAGTGTTATATTGGTAATGCTTGATGAAGGCCTCGACCAACTCCCTCCAATTACGGACATGGCATCTCTCTAATTGCATATACCATTCCAAGGATGCCCCAGACAGGTTGTCCTGGAAAAAATGCATCAGCAATTTCTCATCTTTAGAATACGCGACCATCTTCCTCGCGTATGCCCTGACATGTGTCTTGGGACAGGTGGTACCATTGTACTTCGCAAAAGTGGGCACCTAAAATTTGTGCGGAATTACAACGTCTGGAACCAGCCCCAAATCCTCCAGATCCATTCCTACAGAATTCTGATTCACCACTCCCCTTAGTTGTTCTTCAATGAGTCTGAACCTTTGATCATTGTCAGCCTGAGGACCAGCATCCCCGCCTGGCAGAGAGAAAACGTCATCTTGTTGGTCTTCAAAATGACGACCATGAACAGCACAAACACTTCCTCCTCCCACAACAGAAGGAATCACAAGCTGCTCTCCTCCGCTCTGAGGGATCACAACACCAGGAATAGGGATCTCTACGCCCACCGGGCCTCCCTGAGCACCGTTACCAACAACGCCATTATGGACTCCACCATGAAGAACCCCGTCTTCATCCACTTTTGCCACTAAGGGTTGGACATAAGTTCTCAACTGCTCTTGCCCTTGGGCAACACCTTGCATTAGCTCCATGAATTGGTCTATACGGGCCTGCATGGTTGCCATATCAGCCTGCATCTTCTCCATAATTCTCTTCTGATTTGATCTAGTAGAATACCGGTGAATCAGCTGGTTATCAATCCTGCCTGCAACCAAATAAAGGTTAGAAAAGCCTGAGGCGAACACCTGCGATGCAAAAATGATTATGATTATGCATATGCAAATGATCATGTTTGAATATTAGCAGGGCGATCCACCCCTTGATTTCAGTTTAAAGACGAGATAGGATGAAACTGCTGCTCATATATAAATCAGAGAAAAATCACCGTCAGAGATTACAACCCAAAATAACAATAATAAGTATGAAAACAAAAGAAGCAAAGATCCTAGCCAACAATTCTGGTGGTGACCCGAGATACAAAGAAAAACAAACTAAAGAGTATCACCCACTGCCTGATCTAGAGCCTTCACTCCGAGGCCTCTTCACCTCAGCTCGTATCTTCAGCTCTGCTATGGTCGCTATGGCCTCATTCAGTCGCTCCTCAACTGCGTGTCTCTGGAACGTCCCTGATAAGATCTCCTCGTCTTTCTTCTTAAGCTTCGTTTTCAAACTCTCAATCTAACCCAAGAACTTATCTTCTTTCTGCTTATTGGCTGTTATTGCAGTATCTCGGTAAGCGTTGAACTTGTGGATTTTCAACCAAGCCTTGGCTAGGTCTTCCTTCTTGGATTTGAGAATCCTGCTAACCCTTTTCAGAGCTTGTCCTACCTTTTGTCTGGCTATGACCTCTTCAACCAGCTCCTTTTATTTCTTAGCGAGCAATTCTGTTTTCAACTTGGTGGTTTCAACTTGGTGGCATGAACAGCTTCACCTCGCTCGTGTTTCAACTGGTAGATTTCTCTTTGCAGCTCACCGTTCTCCTCTCGAAGCTTCTCCTTTTCAACCCACAGTTTGTTATACTTATCTATCTCAATTGTGGTCGGAGATTCGATCAGCAGGGGGTAAGATGGAGGTTCTATGTAGAACGGTAGAAGTACACTCTCTCCTCTCCTCTGAATCCAGTCCTCGTATGCAGGGAAGGCTTTGTTGTTACACTTTCCAAAAGAAATCTTCCCTTTCTTGTGGCGATCTCCCCAAGTACTTGCAACTTCCTTTAACACTTCCAGATTGGCTTCTCCACTCACATATAGAGACTCTTGAACATCTTGGTCCTTTGGCGGCTCCTTCAAAGCATACCCAAATTTCCTAACAGCAAGAATAGGGTTATAATTAATTCCCCCTTTTCTTCCTATTAAAGATACGTTTGGGTAACCTTCACAGCTTATCAGGATCTCTTGACCCAGCAAATCACGATTGATCCAAATCAAGTTGTCAGCCCTTAATCCCATCAATCTCCTTGACCAGTCCAATGTTTCTTTAGTGTCTTCGAATGCCCCAGATTTGGGAAGGCGATTGGCAAACCATTTGTACAGAACTGGAGCACAAAAGTAAAGAGGTCCTCCTCTCCTCTTCTCATTCTTATAGTGCATCGAATAGTACCGATCCCCAAGCAAGGTAGGTACCGGATTCTTCATGGTGAATATTCGGACAGCATGCACGTCTACAAAATCCTTCACATTAGGGAACAACGTCGTTCCAAAAACACACATAGCCAGAATTGCATTGAACACCGACCAACACTTAGCCTTAGCACAAATGGCAGCCTGCTCGATCAAAAACTTCGTGTGAAAGCCTTTATAACCTCCTTTATTCGCAACATTCTTCTTCAGCAAAGACTGATCCAAGCGTAACACAGCAGCAACCTTTTCCAGATCGGGAAACTCCTTAGAAGGATAGAAGGGAACTTCTTCTTTGACCGAAACATCCAGAATGAGAGCATACTCTTCCAATGTCGGAGCTAAAAGATAATCCGCAAACAGAAAACACCGCAGGTGAGGGTTATAGAACTGCATCAGGGTGTGCAGAGCCCTGAACTCATAGTTGGTAACATCTCGGGCGAAGCTCAGAATCCTCCCATATTCTCCTCTAAAGTCTGTTAATACCCCGGGTTTTGCAAAAGCTGAGATCTTGTGCACATCATCTAAGTGAAGCTCTGGGAACTTGTACAAGATGATATTCTTCCTCTCTTCAGTGCCAGTATTCATCATAGACAGTCTTCGGACAATCGGAATCAAAGTTAGGATGCAACCCTACAAATAAACAAACATGTTAGAATGCAAAATGATGATGCAAATGCAAACATGGGATCAAGGTATCCATGATGCTCAAAATTGATGTTGTTCTGCTGACTGAATAAAACTCCAGATATCAGAGAACTAGAATTCCAGAATAACGGCCCATTTAAACTGCCAGAAAATCAAGATAATAACAGTACACCGATGAGAAATCCAGAAAACCGGGTAGGTTGAAGGTTTCGGTTACCTGCAGACCTGCAAACACCCATCCCCTCTCACATGCGGGTTCTAGAAAACGGGATCCTCAGTCTCGGATTCTCGATTTGAGAAGCAATAGTACATTCATCCCTCGGGGTACAATACTATCGCCAAACAAAGAGGTCGTCCACTGATTCCCCTAAAAAAAGGTCATCCTATGGTGAGTTCTCAGCATTGGGTCCTCGGATCGACAAGTGTAATGGGTTTGCCATTTCTGGATTGCCATTATCACATGCCAGGAGGAGAGGCGTTGTTGAGTCCTCGGGAGACGGTCGCCAGAGTCGACAGTTTTCCAGGTTATATTCCATCGTCTGCCCCAAATGCGCAGGATAGAATATTACCAAGAAAACCTCGTCTGGATGTGGAGTTTTCGTGTATACTAAGTCTGGCCAAATGCCAAACAAGTCACACTACTTTCCACGCTAATCATAGGTGTGTGCTCAAGCCTGGGTATTGGGCTATTCTCTCATGAATCCAACCCACCCTACAAATAGAAAATCCAGCAGCAGAACAGTACAACAATAATGATATTCAATGCTATTAATACAGTAAATACAGTAAAACAGTAATATACAGTAATATACAACAAAATAAAGCACAACAGATAAACACCCAATGAAATAATCAAGCGCTAGGATTGACTCGCAAAAGGGGATGGACCAGCAAGAGGTTTATCTGTCCCCAGCAGAGTCGCCGACTGTCGCTCCCGAGGATTTGCATCTATGGTACAAACGCGAAAGTGGCGCGGAAAAACAGAGTCGCCATCAATGTGTATTTATCCCAAGAGAGGGAAAGGAAACACTGTGTAAACCTGAGGGAAGAGGAAAGAGCATGGTCTCACGACCAAGAGAAACGGGTAAGGGAGTCGGTTACGCGAAGGGAAGGTGTTAGCACCCCACACGTCCATCGTACCCGATGGGATCCATGCTTGTTGTCTCGATCAAAGAGTGTCGTTGTCTGGAGCTCCGCTGCTACTGGAAAGGAGAAGAAACAGGAACGGGAAGGAACGAAGAAACGAAAAAGGAAAGAAAAAAGAAATGACTCGATAGGACATCGCTCGTCCTACGCCTACGTACTCCCTCGTGCAATGGGAAAGTCAGAGTCAACGTAGTTTGGACACGAACTAAGGGGGGAGGTTGCTCGCCAAGACATCGCCGTCTTGTGCCTACGTATCCTCAATCGGACGAGAAAGAGGAAATCAGAGCAGTCGTAGTTCGACCTAACGAGGTCGGTTAGTGTTTTTTATGAGCGACGTTAGGTTCGTGTCCGACAGTTAGGGTCGATGCCTATTTGCGACGAGACGGAAAATAACGTGCCCTTTTCTGGAAATGATTTTAAACTAACGATCCCGAAGGATGAAAAAGGTTTTGAGTTTGTTTTTGTGTTTTTTAGACAGAAGTGGATTGAAGTTAGTTCATAACTTATATTGCACCAAAGTTTACCATGCGGGAACGAGTGAATCGCATGGTCGCCCCCAAATGGGACGTATGCTAAACACTTTAGAAGAGGAGGGGAGACCCCTCGTTCTTCACTTCCTACACTTAAGGCTCGAGCGCAATATTCGTTATATTTATTAAGTGTCTTAGAAGTGTTATGAGATGAGAAGAGAAGACTCAAAACAAAACACTAAGGGGAGACTAAGAAGTTCCTAATGTTATCATGCAAAAGGGGGGTCCTATGGTTAGTGAAGTTTGGGCGAGAAACAACTACCTAAGACCTAATGCTAATCCTACTCCAAGCTTAATCGAAAATTAAGTTGGACTAGGTAGCTCTAAAGGGAAAAGAATCCAAGACTTAAACAAGTCTTGAAATCCAAGGGAAGAAAAGAGTGAAGGAGACGAAGGAGGAAAGGAAGCAAATAAATAAAAACAGTAGCTACCACAATGCTCCTGCACCAAAACAGCGGTAAAAAGCAGCCCACAAGCAGCACAGCTTATAACAACACACAATTCAGCACAAGAAAGGGTGTAAAATGTTGGCCAGCAACACATACAACAGTACACATACACTTAGACAGCTGTAGAAACAAGGCAGCATGCGATACATTTGAATACGAATCAAGCATGGCAAAACAAACGCACATCAAACATCATGCATTATGATTACAAACACATCATATATCATGGTAAACAATCTTGAAAACGCCATGGAAGAAAGTACATCATGAAGGTATTCATAACATTAAGCATGTGCACAAATCGGAACGAACATGCATCTCAAGGAATAGAAACAATTAGGCATGCATAACACAATTCCAGCAACATAAGCATTTAATCACAATCAACATGCTCAAAGAAGTGTGTGTATGGTGTTCATAGCATCAAGAAATCAACAACACAAGCATGAACACTCAATAGTGATAACCAAGACTCGTGTGTCGAAGAATCGTGTTCATGCAATAGTGTGAGGTACAACAGCTCAAGAATAGTCTGCTAATCATCAATGCATCAGTCCATGAAGTTTAGGCATGCATCGGATCTCAAACGACCAAGAAAATGCAAGAAAATATCACTCTGCAGCAGTGGTAATCGATTACTCACTTTGAGTAGTCGGTTACTCAGTTGAAATTTGACAAAAAACGTGAAAATTAGGCAGAGTAATCGGTTACTCTGTTAGGGTAATCGATTACCACTGAAACAGAGGCAGAAAATCAACTTTGAAAAGCACTTTTCAGCATCCAATCACTTATGCAAACCTCCAAATGATCATGCAATCAATTAATCACGAAATTCACATCAAATATCAGTAATCAAGCACCAATTTCATCAATCAAACAACAAGATCACAAATCAAATCAAGCAAATGGATCAAATCACATCACAAACCAAGGATCTACATTACATAAGTTGAAATTAAGCTAAATCAAACATAGATCTAAGGAAAACCAACCTACAAGGCTGAGATTTGCCTTGGTGATTGTTGAGCACGAAAATTGGTGAATCCAAGCAAGAAAACCAGAGATCTATACAATAATCTTCAAGATCCTAGCAAGAAACTTCAAGATCCAAGCAAGAACACTCCAAATAATCAAAAGCTGCTCTCAAAGTGATTCCAAGATCCAAACCAGTAGCTATATCAGAATTGAACCAAGAATGATGATGCGATGGAGGTTTAGCTCAAGAATTCACAAATTCCAATGAAGAATTTGTGAATCTATGGATATAGAGCTTTGGTGAGAGGTTGAAAATGAAGATGAAAAGTGGAAAAAGTGAGAGAGAATTGAGAGCAAAATTCTGAAAAAATGAGAGTGAAAATGATCTAGGTTTTAGAGGCTTGGAATGAATTGGTTTAAATAACCCCTAGGTTAGGAGTTAAGTTTGGGTTGGGAGTGAGGTTAAGTGAGTGGAAATTGCGATGAAATGTGAATTAGGAAATGAAATGAGGAATTAGAGTGGAAAAATGATGGAGAGAATTTGGATTTTGGGTGGAAAATGATGCAAAAAGACCAGTTCTAGATCCTTCCCATACATGCACAAGCCAAGCACATGACCACAAAATATTCCGAAATTCTGCAATGCTGAAAAGGCCACATTTTTTGCAATTTCGCCCAGAGTAATCGGTTACTCACTTTGAGTAATCGATTACTCAGTTCAAAAATTCAAAAATTGTCGCCAAAAGGAGGGAAACTTGGATATTCGCCCGGTTCCACCTGTTCTGAACCATGAAAGATCTCTGAAACTTGCCGTTTGATATTACCACTGGAAAACACTTGAAATATGTTGTGAACTATTTTTCCGTACTCCGATTAAATTGCTGATAACAACTGTCTGGTGCTGAATAACTTATCAAAAATTGATTGCCGGAGTTTCTGATCATCCAGTCGCTTAATGAGCAAAATAAATGCTCAAAAAGACTTGGAAAACTATCTGCTAGGCCCTGAACACTATTAAAAATCGTACTGGATTTGATGACGCCGTGAGCTGCTGAAAGAATACCTCGATCCCTTACTCAAATGGAAAATGCAAAATGCAGGAATGATAATGCAAATGAAAGGAAGCATAAACCAGTTAGGTTAGAAACAAAAGGGCAAATTTGAGGTGTTACACGTCCCACTCCCGAAGGAATCGGTCTGCCCTACTTTCGGAGATTTATGAACTGTTACATCAGGGCAAAGACCACGTGCTGGTCTTCACTACGCCACGTAAGCCCTGGCAGTTACTTGGATTGGGCCATGCAATCCATCCCAGTGCAAGTAACCGTTGGCCCCGCGCTGGGGGCTCTCTATAAATACCCTTTCACTTGCGAGGGTCAGGTTACATTACATTCTAAACTCACACCTGCTTTTCTGTACTTGCTTACTCCCTTTTTCTTACTTGAGCTTCGGAGTACCTTGCAGGTACACCCCACCCGCCGTATCATCATCACCGGAGCTGAAGTCCATACGACGTTGCTGGCCATTGTCTAACTGTCTGATCCAGGTACGATTAATATATATATTTATTTATTTATTTATTTATATATGGGGATCAACTTACTCCAAGAATAAGTTTTTGTATCTTACTCAAAATCACAACCTTTAAATTGAATCCATTCTGTAAGTTTATGTGGAGTCTCTAAGAGGGGGAGGGGGGTGAATTAGATTTATATGACTTTTCTCAATTTGAAGTGTTAGCACTGGTTTTTTATTTTTTAGAATTGATATGAAAATAAATATGCTTAAAAATAAATGTAGAAAGTAAATGATGCAACAATATATCCTGGTTCCCCTCACAATCCGAGACTATTCTAGTCCCCGCACTACCTATGAGAGATTTTCCACTAGTCAGATCTTTGTACAAGTCTTCTTCCAATATCTATCCTACAATCTTCTAACATAAGCAACACAAGTGAAAAAAGAAAACGATTCTTTCTTTTTCACTCTCTTGTTTCCAACAATCTTGGACAACAAGGTATACACAAATATGAGTTTGTAACAAAAGTTATACCTCTTGAATCAATTATGTATTAATTGATTTCCGCTTTGTATTGATCACAATTTAAACATATACACCTAAGTGCTCAGAAAAATATGAATGAAACTTAATGAATATGTATGAAAGTTCATGCAGAAAGATTCATATTTGAAACTTTAGAAACTTGTTTAGATTATCAAATGTGAAAATTGTATATAAAATAATATCTTTTGAAATATGAAAGTTTTGATTCTAAGTGACTCATTTTAAAAAACTGAAACCACGGGTATATATACATGCAATATACCCTTCTGAAAGAGTGTATATTTATGAAACATTGCCATGTTTGATGTATGAAAGTTGCAAAATGTTGGAATTAGCTTTTTTATGAAAAGATATGTAAATTTGAAATTTTTGAATGTGTAACTAGTTACCAGAAATGGTGTAATCGGTTACATTTGATACTTCTTTTTTTTTCAAAACTAAGGTATTTTACGTTTATGTAACCGGTGAAAATTGTGGCGATTTTAAAGTTCTTTTTACGGCCGTTTCAAATGCCATAATTTACCAAAACCAGAATGTTTTAAACAATCTTATGAAAGTGAAAAATACTTAAAAATTAAGTTTCAAACAAATTCATCATGATGTTAAAATGAATGCATGCATGAGATGAAATGATTATGATAAATTATAAGCAATTAAGATATATATACTTGAATTGTAAAGAATACTCAATTATCTTGATTCTTCCATTGACTTTCCAAAGCTTATGATCATTTGAACTTGATTGTTCTAGTCTTCAAGCTTTGTCTTCTTTTTATTGATGTGTTTTTCTTCATCAAAACTATAACCAATGATAATAAGAACTCTTCTTCACATTCTTCCCCTTTTTGATAATGAGAAAATTTTTTTTGAAATTTCACTTGTTCATCAATGGGTGACTTCAATATGTGACTTTTTGAAATATTGAGTAGCAACTAGAATCTCCCTTATCTTGTATATCTCCCTTTTGCTATTGCAATGCAAGACTTTCTCCCTTGAAAATATTATGAACAAGAAAAAATACAATACCTACTATTTCTCCCCCTTTTTGACATCATAAAAAAGAATACAAAATAGAATAAAGTACAAAGCAAGATGATAACATAGGAAGGATATATTTATAATTGAAAATTAATAGCACAAAACTAGACACTTATCTCATTCACAAGGATTCGATGTCAAAGTTGATATCAATGTTGAAGCTTCTTCAAAACACCTTTTTAATCAATAAAACTTTTAGAAACTACCATATTATATGATCTTGTTTCTTGAATGATAAATCTTGATTTGACAATGCTAGAATATGATCTTCAAGTACCTATAAAATAATTAGTCACATATAGGTACCCAATTTTCTTTGGGTCCTTTTGAGTTAGATACCTTCCTCACCCATACATACTCACTACAAGGAACACCATAATTTATTATGTAGCAAGCATTATTAGTATGACCTTTTGCTTTACAATAGAAACAAGTAGGTCTAAAAACATGATTGCTTTTATAATACCATTTATGATCATTTACAACATGCTATTTCTTTGATTCTTCAATGTTAAATTTGTTAGTTGTCTTTACAAATATGGTTTGACTTGTACTAAGATTATCAAAGTTAGTAAAGTCAAGACCACATTTATCATTTGAAAATTTTTGACTACTTAACACATTTTCTACATCAATTTGACCTTTTTCAAATTTCACAATTACTTGTTTTAATTCAAAAATTTTAGACTCATAAGATGAACAATTATTGTATGTTGAATTTTTGGTTAAGTCTAACTCCACTTAAGTGTTATTAGACTTTCTTTCTAGATTTAAAATAGTTTCCTTTGACTTGAACATTTTTTATAAAGTTTCAAAAGTTCATCATGTAAATCATGAAAAACACTTTGTAATCCATCATAAAATGAAATGTCATCAGTTTCGGAATCACTAACCTCATGTTCTTAATCTCGTGAATGATATGATGCCATTGATGTCTTGTATGCATGATCTTCATCTGAAGATGAACTTATTTTATTGTCATTCCATGCTACATATGTTTTCTTGTCATAGAGTACCTTCTTCGTATCATATTCATTCCATGAACTTTTAATCTTTATTGTCCCAACACCATCAACAACACTAGTAGGAACAAACGAACCATTTTGTACAACATCCCATATATATTCTCCTTTTGCTTCTAGATGACCCTTCATGCGAACTTTCCAAAAATCGAAGTATTCACCATAGAACAATATAGGCTTGTTATTGTTGCCACCAACTCTGAACACCAGGTTTGCGGAAGCCATTATGGATCACAAGAGCAGATTACTTGAACCTGCTCTGATACCAATTGTAAGTTTATGCACAATTTCTAAGAAAGGGATGAATTAGATTTATTGGACTTTTCTCAATTTGTAGCATTAGCACTGGTTTTTTTATTTTTCAAAACTGATATGAAAAAAAATATGCTGAAAAATAAACGCAGAAAGTAAAGGACATAACGATATATCCTGGTTCCCCTCACAATTCGAGAGTACTCTAGTCCCCTCACTCCATGTGAGATATTTTCCACTATGTCGGATCTTTGTACAAGTCTTCCTCCAAGACCTATCCTACAATCTTCTAACATAAACAACACAAGTGAAAAAAAGAAAACAATCGTTTATTTTTCACTTTCTTGTTTCCAACAATCCTGGACAACAAGGTATACACAAATCTAAGTTTGTAACAGAAGTTATAGCTCTTGAATCAATTATATATTAATTGATTTTATCTATGTATTGATCACAATTCAAATATATACATCTTAAGTGCTCAGAATAATATGAATGAAACTTTAATGAATATGTATGAAAGTTAATGCAGAAAGTTTAATATCTGACAGTTTAAAAACTTGTTTGGATTATAATATGAAGAGACTCTTTTTGAAAAACTGAAACCATGGGTATATATACATGCAATATACCCTTTTGAAAGAGTCTATATTCATGAAATATTGTCAGGTTTGATGTATGAAAGTTGCAAAATGTTGGAATCAACTTTTTTATGAAAAGGTATGTAAAATTTGAAATTTTTGAATGTGTAATAGGTTTCCAAAAGTGGTGTAACCTGTTACACCTGATACTTTTTCAAAAACTAAGGTATTTTTATGTTTATGTAACTTGTGCAAATTGTGGCGATTTTAAAGTGTTGTTATAGCGGATTTAAAGGCCACAGCTTACCAAAAATAGAATGTTTGAAACAATCTTTTGAAAAACCATTTTTACGTCTATGTAACCGGTTAACCAATTGGTGTAACCAGTTACTCCTGCTATAAAAGTGAAAAATACTTAAAAATTAGGTTTCAAACAAGTTCCACATGATGTTAAAATCAATGCATGCACAAGATGAAATGACTAAGATAGTTTTAAGCAATTAAGATATATATATATATATATATATATATATATATATATATATATATATATATATATATATATATATATATATATATATATATATATATATATATATATATATATATATATATATATACTTGAATTGTAAAGAATACTCAACCATCTTAATTCTTCCATTGACTTTCTAAAACTTATGATCATTTAAACTTGATTGCTGTAGTCTTCAAACTTTGACTTCTTTTTGTTAATGTGTTTTTCTTCATCAAAACTATAATCAAGGACAAGAAAAACTCTTCTTCACATAATCTAATGGTTAATTAAATAAAAAAGCTAATTAACCATTAAATTATACTTGATTTAAAGATTATGATTTAGAATAAACTAAAAAACTTACTCTTTGAATAACTGAATCCCCGATAGATACACACACAAATATATATATATATATATATATATATATATATATATATATATATATATATATATATATATATATATATATATATATGAATTTAAAAAGTAGATTTTATCTTTTAATAAGGATTAGAGGGAGTAAAATTTTATACTTTTTAACATTTTTTAATCGCATTTTACATTGGTAATGATTGGCATCACTAAAGATATTATATTTTCTATAAGTCTAATACGCAAATATAAAACTCAAAAAAAAAAATTAAGAACCTAAATAGCAACCATTTACAACTAATGCGTAATTGTTGGCCACTAAAGATTATAAAATATTGATTTTAGAAAAAAATTGTTAAAAAGAAAAAGAGAATTTCTTTTTGCACCCTATAAATTTCTACCGCATTGTGTGAAATTTCATTAATGTCCTTAGATTCTAGAGATATATCTCTAGACGTACTTTTTGTTCACTCAATAAAGGTAATTTTGAGAGACATCTTATATGTTGGGTTTAATTTATTCTGAAGATGTATCTCCGAAAATAGTCTGTAGTTACATTTCTGGAAGAAATCAGAAAAAGCAGACTTTCTAAAATGCCATTGATATTCATAACAAAAATGATCATTACAATCATGATTTCAACAGAAAATTAAATATTACATTTCAATATCTCAGTGGACGCTTGCACATGTTCAGGATATCTTCGACCGATCTTTGTAGCGTCGCTTCCAAATCGAGCAGAGCTTTCTCTTCGAAACCGAAATACGTATCACACATAGCTCTAAGATCCGCTCGATTTTTGAGCTCAAACTTGTTGAACACAATGTTCCTTTCATTGTTAAGCGAAGGTGAATGATTCTCGAGCTTCACAACCCTTTGTTTGTCTCCATAAGGTAGAAGATAGTGGATTTCATCTATGATATCTTTGAGGGGGAGGGATAAGATCGGTGATCTTGAACGATCGACCGGGTGTAGAGCTGCTGGAGTAGGAGACATTTGCGACATACCAACGGATGTTTATTGTGACATTTGAGACATTTTGAGTTTGTGTGAAATATAACACAAGAACATCTAAATTTATATAAGACCTAGTTCAATATGAACCACTCAATGACTGTGATATTGATTCCGGATATATATATCTCCAGAAACACACCCTATTATCTTGTTTAGGAGATGCATCTCCGAACACTGCATAGGTTTTTTTAGACAAACATGATGATTAATGTGAGCAATGTAGAGGATAAACAACAATATTTACCTAAAATTCAATCTTCTTTTACTCCATGTGATATGTTAAACCAAAAGGATGGAGATTTAGAGTGAAAAAATGGATTGATAATGAAGGATTTTTAGGGTAAGGGTTTTAGTTGAAAATGGAGTATGACAACAATAGGAGAGTGATCATGCAGCTGCAAGCTATATCAAATACTTCCGGAGATGCATCTCCGAAAATATCTGACTTACAAAGGTGATAAAAATCATTCCGGAAAGATATCTCCGAAATAAAAATAATCAAATGTATGAGGCGTATCTTAGAGTTGCTTTGGTTGAGTATGTAAAAGGTCCGTCCAGAGATATATCTTCAAAACTGGAGGGCGTGATTAGAAATTCAAACGGTGCGCTAGAAATTTATAGGGTGTAATAAATTTTTTTTTAAAAAATAGTTTAAAAACCTAATACACTATTCATCATAAAACTTTATCTTAAAAACTGTATATTGATTTTTAAAAAATTGTTTTTTTCTATATGAATTTTCCAGTTTTACAATAATAATAATAATAATAATAATAATAATAATCCTTGTTGTTGGTACAGAACCTGCTACTTGTACTGTTCATAAAACTAGTGTTTAGAAAAAGAACCAATGACAACATATTGAAAAGTAATAATTGGAAAGCCTTCTTATCTTATCTTTGAATTTCCTGCTGTTACCTGCAGATTAATAATTGTGCAAGGATATTATGTCATATACAGTGAAGAGTAGCAGATCCAATATATGTATGGGGAATTCTATATATAGTTCTTGCAGTATCATCACTTCTAATTGATTGTACGTAGTAGGGGTGGACACGGATCGGGTTCGGTCGTAATTGGTTCCAAAATCCCAATCCGATGGCCACCCACGGTTGAGTAAAAGAAACCCACTTCCGACCATTTGTTTCAACGGATAAGTCGGGTGGTCAGTATTTCGGATTACGGTTTGATCGGTTCGGATAATTCGGTTTCTCATTCTATTAATAAGAAAATTATTTACAGTCAAAAGCCACACAAAATTAGAGAAATAGATTGAAGAATATGTAGAAGAAAACATTTAATATTGATTAAGTGTATATAAGAAGAATAAGTATATACAAAAAATAAAATTTAATATCAATAATGATAATGATGAATGAGAAAAAGAGAATATAAGGGAGAAGTTGTAAATGTTATGGTGGTGGTAGTGGTGATGGAGAAGATTGTGAAAAGGACGGTGGTTTTTCAAGAAGAAGAAGAAGAGTAATATTTTTTGGTTAAAACACATACATTAGTAAAAGTAATACAGTACATAGTAAGTTTTTTAAGTTTAAAAAATGAGTGAGACCGATTGATTTGACCTATGATGAAGCTTGGAAGACTATATTTGTTTATTGTTCTGACAGATCACGTTTTTTTTTATAGTAGTATTACTAAAATAATCTTTTCTCAATTGATATACATACTGAAACGGACGGTTTCGGATTTAAGTGGATGAAAATTTGACACCCGTTTCCGTCCAGCTATACCCATGCTAAACTGAAAAAAACAACTTGTGGACCCGTGACCCGAGTTGACCCGTCCGAATGCTTGCGATTTTTATCGGTTGGACCGGGTTTCGGTCGGTTCAACATTTTTTGTCCACCCCTAGTACGTAGTATTCAGCAGCCACTATAAAGTTTGGGCCATGGAAAAATAGGGTGTTAATAGATACTACTGTTGATCTTTTTTTTGCGTTTTCATTTTTTTTTTAGTTTTGTTCTACTATTTTAAAATTCGATTTTTTTTTTATTTTTAATTTTTATTTGTTTTGGTCTCTCTCTTTTAAAATTCAGAATTTTGATCCTTCTATTTTTATTTTTGTTTAGTTTTGATTCCCTATTTTAAATTTTGTTTTCAATTTTAGTTTCCTTTTCAATTTGGAACTAATTTAATAGGGAGATCAAAAATTTTAAAAAAATAAAAATAAGCAGACCAAAACTAAAAAAAATGAAAATGGAGGGACAAAAAATTCAAATTTTAAAATAGGGGACCAAAACTAAAAAAAATATGAAAACATAGGGACCAAAAATTCTGAATTTTAAAATAGGTGGATCAAACTCAAAAAATATAAAAATAGGAAGACCAAAATTGTAATTAAGTAAAAAAAATAGATACTACTAGTAACTCATTCATGCATCCGCACAGATTATGTGTTACCGTTTGTTTTTTTCTTAAATGATAAAAGTTGAGTATTCGTTGTTTGTTAAAATTAACATGATATTAGAGATAAAATTTAGAAGGATTAATAGTCATTTTGCCCCTATCATATAGGTGTTTTTCGAAAAATCCCCTATAAAAAAAACTTGCAAAAAATAGTCTAACATTTGAAGATTCTCTCAATTTTGCCCTTCATCACATCCAGTCACAAAAAAACTGATGTGACAACGTTTTTTTTAGTGATGTGGAAGGCCATGTTGGTTTTTTATTTTTAGGGTTAATACCCCTTTTGCCCCCTGCCATATGGGCGAAATCCCAAAAACAACCCTGTAAAAAAAAACACAGATTCCCCCCTTGTCATTTGAAGATTTTACTGTTTTGACCCCTCTTGAAATCCAGTCAACAATTTCTATGACGTGGCAATGTTTTATTATTTTTTATTATTATTTTTAATTACGTGGACGAATTATGTGGCATTCTTTATTATTTTTTATTTTTTAAATTTCATGTGGCATTTTTTTCGTATTATTTTTTTATTTTTAATTTAATTCTATTTTTTTTTCAAATTAATAATTTAAAAATTATATTATTTGGGCCAAATACATACTCCAAATTTATTAACCCAAGTATTTATTAGCCCAAGTATTTTTTCATTTAATATACATTACACAACTTTCTTATATAAACCCTATATTTTTTCCTACATCAAACGATGTGGGACAACACCATCACCTGTGCCTTCCCATTTTTCTTGCTGCTGCTGCTGCAATTTCTTTTACAATCTAAGAAGAAAGTGTATTGTCATATGCTTTGTATAAAATAAACTGTCATATGCTTTGATCATTGTCTTGTTTGATAAATTGATCATTGCCATCTTGATACTCTTCTGAGAAGAAGAAGAACACTTTTCAGCAGGCATGGAATCACAAGTTGACTTGTCCCAAGCAACACCATTGTTGAGATTCTCAAATGAAAGAATAGAATCAAACTCTTGATCATGTGAAACCATTTCATCTTTGCTAGCTTTCTGCTGCTGCTGTTGATGATGATGATGATGGTGGTGGCTTTGAAGGTTTAAATCAGCTGGAACTGAAGCAGACTTCACTAACAAATTCCCATTATTTTCAAAGCTATTATTATCATCATCAAGAATAACATTATCATCACCATTGCTTTGAAACTCTTGATGATGACCATATTGGTAATTTCCTTTGATTTGTTGTTGTGAGTTTGGTGAAGATCTCATCCAACCCTCTAAGAGCCTTGAAATATTCTCAGTGCTTGAAGCATATGTTGATGAAGAAGATTGATGAGAGTTTTGATTATTAGTACTAAGCTTTAGCGACGAAGCATGGTTGTTGGTAATATCTAAGCTTCTGTCACTAAAACTTTTGGAAGCATAAGTTGTTGAGTTTGATGACTCTAAAGCTGCAACTTGAAATTTGTTAAGCTTTTTCTTTAGATGTGTGTTCCAATAATTCTTTATATCATTGTCTGTTCTCTGTGGAAGGTATGAAGCTATGGCTGCCCATCTGCTCAACAATATTTATTTAATTCATACACATCATAAATGTCATAAATAATGGTAAAAATAATCAATAAAAATAATTCATAATATATGAATGAATTATTATTATTATTACTACTTATTTCAAGATTTTTAGCAACTCTAGTGGAGTCATTTTTAGCAACTTAGATTGTAAAAAAAATTGCAGCAGCAACAGCAAGAAAAATGGGAAGGCACAGGTGATGGTGTTGTCCCACATTGTTAGATGTAGGAAATAATATAGGGTTTATATAAAAAAGTTGTGTAATGTATATTAAATAGAAAAATACTTGGGCTAATAAATATTTGGGCTAATAAATTTGGAGTATGTACTTGGCCCAAATAATATAATTTTTAAATTATTAATTTGAAAAAAAATAGAATTAAATTAAAAATAAAAAATAATACGAAAAAAATGCCACACGAAATTTAAAAAATAAAAAATAATAAAAAAATGCCACATAATTCGTCCACGTAATTAAAAATAATAATAAAAAATAATAAAACATTGCCACGTCATAGAAATTGTTGACTGGATTTCAAGAGGGATCAAAACAGTAGAATCTTCAAATGACAAGGGGGGAATCTGTGTTTTTTTTTTTACAGGGTTGTTTTTGAGATTTCGCCCATATGGCAGGGGGCAAAAGGGGTATTAATCCTTATTTTTATTTTAAATTATTTTAATGCCACGTTAGTATTTCGTTTTTCATTTATTTTTGATTTATTTTTAAAAATATATTAAATGTTCAAAAAATATTGGAGATGAGAATAAAACCCATGATTCTCAACACAAAACACCATTCACTATCACTAGGCTATGTTGTGTTTTATGATATTATTTGCAACTATAATATACATAATACATAATTAACTAGTTAATAATTTTTACTAAACTAAAATCTATTAAATCATTTTTATTAAAATATTTAATCTTTTTTCTTAATATACTGTAACTATTAATAATATAGTTAAAATGTTAAAAAATAATTATAATTTAGTTTAAAAATGTTAAAAATTAGGTTAGTTTAAAAATGTTTTAGTATATTAATTTAGCAATAAAATGTTAATTTAATATGTTAATTTAGTATATTAATTTAATATATTAATATGGTATAATAATTAATATTTTAATTAGATTAAATAGATTAAATTAATATTAATATTAAAACATAATAATTAAATAGATTAAATAGTTTAATAAAATAGAACAGTTTTGAATAAAACATAATATTTACAAATATTAATATTTATAGTAAAATAGTTTAGAATACTTACAGTAGAATAGTTTAGAATAAATTAATAAACTGGAATTAAATTATTAACGTTATTAATATAAATTAATAATGATTACTGTAGCTTATTAAAACGTTATTAATATTAATTTAGAATAGTTTACAAATATTATTACTGTAGCTTTTATAATTTATTATAATTATTTAAATAATATTTACAGTAAATAATTAGTATAAATTAATAAATTAAATTATTAACGTTATTAATATAAATTAATAAATTGGAATTATTAATACACTAATATTAAAAAATTAATAAACTGGAATTAAATTATTAACGTTATTAATATAAATTAATATTTATGTTTTAATATAAATTAAATTAAACTAAATTATAAATTATTAATATAAATTAATAAACTGAAATTATTAATAAACTAATGTTAAAATAACTTTGAAATAAATTAATATATAATTAAAAACGAAATTGCTACACAAAAAAGGAAACTAATACACAAATTAATAAACTAATGTTAAAAAACGAAATAAAAATACACAAAAAAACGAAAGGTAAAAATACACTAATTTGAAAAATTAATAATTGTAGCATTTTAATAAATTAAAATTGCTACAGTATATTTAACATTAAAAAAAAATTAAAACTAAATATATTATTTAGTTATAATATATTAACATCAATTAAAGGTAAAAAAACGAAAAATATGTATTAACATCAATTAATGGAAACAAGATTACACCATGAGCATTCTAGCCTAGTGGTAGTGAGTGGTGCTTTGTGTTAAGAGGTTATGGGTTCTATTTCCATCTCCAATATTTTTTGAACATTTAACATATTTTTAAAAATAAACCAAAAATAAATGAAAAACGAAATGCCAACGTGACATTAAAATAATTCAAAATAAAAATAAAAAACCAACATGGCCTTCCACTTCACTAAAAAAAATGCTGTCACATCAGATTTTTTGGTGACTGGATGTGATGAAGGTCAAAATTGAGAGAATCTTCAAATGTTAGGGTATTTTTTGTAAGTTTTTTTTTATAGGGGGTTTTTCGAAAAGCGTCTATATGGCAGGCAGCAAAATGGTTATTAACCCAATTTAGAAATATAAATTACACCCCCGGTCACTATTATAAGCAACAAAAATCTTTTTAGATTTATTGAATAAATGATGTATCAGAACATTATTATATATCAGATACATCAATTATTCAATGAACCTAAAAAAATTTTTGTTACTTATAATAGTGATTAGAGGGTGTACTATAAATGAATTTTGTTAAGTGTAATTCAAATTCAATATATTTTGTTTCAGTTTGCATTTGCATTTGAGTTTCATTTGGATTGTAACAGATTTGTGAATTTGAGAAAAGTTAGCTCTCTCTCTCTCTCTCTACAAAATCACAATATATTTAAAACTCATTCCTTCTTCTTTTAGACATATCACTCAAGATAGTTTTTGTGAATAAATCTAATAAGCAAAAATCAAATTCCACGAAGAAATGGTTTATCAATTCTTTTATATAATGTCAATATAGAATCTTCTACAATTATCTAATCTAATTTATTACCTCTGTTTTTTATTATAAATCGTTTTGAAAAAAAATTGTACCACAATATAAGTTATTTTATAATACCAATCAATTATTAATATTATTTTTTCTTTTATATCCTTAAATGTTTATTATTTTTTCTCCTTTTAATTATGTAAATTTATCTTTTCAATATTATTAATAAAACATAAATTTGTAAAAGTATTCACAATTTTTCTTTTTTATATTATAATTATTATATTTATTAATATGTGTGAAAAGTAAAAAATGACTTATATTAAAATACGGAGAGAGTATATATGTATAAGATCCTGCAGATTAATAATTGGGTAAGGGAGATATGTCATGTACAGTTAAAAGAAGAGCAGCAGATCCAATATATGTATGGGGAATTCTATATGTATATAGTTCTTGCACTATCTTCCCTAATAAATAAATGTAGTAATCAGCAGCCAGTATAAAGTTTAGGGCATGGAAAACTCTGCTGATAATTGCTATCCATACTTTTAACTCCCTTGAACTTTGGTCCTATAGTAAATGATAAGACACTTTCTCAAAACAAAATAAATATATATTTTTAAATAGTCTGTTGATTAGAAATTTTGATCCTACAAATATATATTTTAAAATAGTAGTAGCATAAAGTTCGGGGACAAGGAAAAGTGGAATGATATTGTTGATAAGCATGTTGAAAAAATTTTAAGATTTATATTGGTTAAAGATAGAATTTAAAAATAATTTATGGCTTAAATAGTGTTTTTGTCACCGTAAGTTAGTGTATTTTTAATTTTCGTTCCTGTATTTTTTTTTAGTCCCTATATTTTACATTCGCATTCGTTTTAGTCTTTAAAACCAAAATCCGCAGAAAAATCTCAAGGAAAATCCGCAGGAAACCTATGGATTTTTCTGTGGATTTTGACTTTAGAGACTAAACAGCAAGCAAAAAGTAAGATATAGAGACAAAAACCAACAAAAAAAATTACAGAGACGAAAACTAAAAACTCGCAAACTTACAGAGACGAAAACACTATTTAAGCCATAATTTATTTAGAATACTCATTTTACAATTTGATTTTGTAAGACGAGTTTAAAAAAACTATTCTCTTTCACATTTTAGACCCTGATGACATATGGAGTGTGACCCGACTACATTTAGGTGACTTGTTATTAGTTTCTATTATCTAAACCCCGAGTTACACTTCATATGTAGAGATGTGCATATGTAGGGATGTGCATGGTTGATTATTTTTAAAAATCAAACTATAATTATTTTAAAATCAGTTAAATAGTTTGGATTGATATCCATAATCATATTTTAATCAAAATTGATTATAAAATCGGTTAGAAATTTAGCTATGATTATATAACTGGTTTTAAACCGGTTATTAAAATTTTTTTCAAAAAAATTATTTCCTTTTTCAAAAGAATTTAATTTCTCATATTTGAGTTAATTTTTGTCACAATAGTGATTGTGTGTTGTGTTTAGTGTTCTTAAAAGAAAAAGCAAAAGCAAGATCGAAGTAATATTCACTAAGAGTAGCTTTTCATTATGAAAATTTGACATATAAAAGTGTGCTTATGATTATTATGAAATAAAACTAAACATGTATCCAAAATGATTATAATTAACTTGTGAAATTTTCTACTTTAATATAAACTTTTCATACTTACTTATGAGTAAATACTGTATATTTCTTTTCACAAAAAAGATTAAGTTACGTATTAGCATATTACCACCACCAAGAGGTACTTCCATATACAAATATACAAATTGCTCACCAAAAAAATTCTTTCATGAATATATTTTTTAAAGAATATTTATCTAAAATATAATTTATTTATTTATTTTTATAATCACTTCATTAAATGGATCTAAGTTGGATCAAATTACAGAGAAAATAGGCTGCAAATGTATAGCAGCCCAATTTTTACACCAGGTCAATTTACAGAAAATGTAATTGTTCTCCCTATGGCCTTTTAAACACCAATACAGAGATTCCACCCCTACAAGATTCTGGCCCTTCAGTCACCTACAAGTTAACTAACTACATAATAACAATATCTAGACAATACAAATCAATTTACCACATAACCTGTCTTATTTTCTACTCAACTACAACAGAAAATAACAGACAGAGATTCAATCAATTGGTTAGCAAGGGAAGTCATAATTGATCCATAGGATTCTTGTGCCATGCATACAGATCCCTCTTCGCTTTAGCTTTAGAGATCAACCCGTTCCAATTCCATGATGTAGTGATGATGGCATGGAAAATGTCCTTATAGTCTACTATCATATCTTTGAAAATAATCTGGTTTCTGAACCTCCATATGCTCCAGCAAGTAATCAACCAGATATAGCCCAGTTTTAATCCTCTGCCTGGTTGTTTAGCCCACCCCAAAAATGATTCAATACAGTCGTTTTCCATATAAAGTTCCACACCTATCCACTTTTCAATTTCTTTCCATAACAGCTTGGTTTTCAGACAGCTTAAGAAAATATGAGAGGTATCTTCCACTTCCTGAAAACAGAATACGCACGAGAATTGATGAGGGTCCGAGATTATGTTTCTATGAGCTAGATTCTGGCGGGTTGGAAGCCTATTGAGGAACATTCTCCAGCCAAATACCTTCACCTTGATAGGCACTTTCAACTCCCACAACCGATTCAGAGCTTCGATTAATCGACTGTTTAAAACCTCTAAGTCCATCTTCTGATTTAACTTCGAATAGCAGTCCTTAACACTGTAATTCCAACCAATGGTACACGACCAAATTATAGAATCCTTCACTTGCTGAAGCAAAATTTCCTCGACAGCTTGAAGTAAATCTGCAGCAGATAGACTGGCCTCCTCGAGTGGTATAATATTTCTCCCCACTAAGTCCCACTTCCAAATATTTTCACTCCATGTTCCACAATCCTTAACCAACACCAACTGATTTGGGGCTGATTCAAATAACTCAGGAAATTGAAATTTAAGAGCTGTTCCACCAATCCATTTTGTGTGCCAGAAAAAAGTGTTACTACCATTCCCAATTTTCCAAGGAAATAAACTGATAACTCCCTGTTTGTTTGTAGAATAGCTTAACTGGATGAGATTCTTCCACCAAGTAGAGGCTAGCCTAGGATTATGCAGTGGTTTGTCAGTGAACAGGTTGCAAATATCCCTCTCATACTTAGCTTTTAAGATTCCACTCCACAGAGCTCCAACTTCATTTGTTACCCTCCATAGCCATTTTAATATGAGTGATATATTAAACATGCCAATGTCTTTGATACCCAATCCACCTTGAGTTCTAGGCTTACACACCATGGACCACTTTACCCAGGTTACACTCTTTTTGTTCCAATCACCAGCCCAAAGGAAACGACGTTGAATAGATTTGATTTCTTTCAAAACTTTGGATGAAGCCAAATAGAAAGACAGATAGTGTATTGGTAAGTTGGTTAGAACTGAATTTATTAGAGTCACTCTGCCTCCAATAGAAAGAAATTTTCCTCTCCATGATGATAGTCGAGCCTTGAATGCATCCAGGACCGGTTTCACTACGCCAAAAATGACTTTTACTAGCGCACCTTAGACAGCGCTTTTATGTAAAAGCGCTGCTATAAGTTAAATAAAAAATAAAACACGGAAACTGTATACGAAAAAGAGTAAAAAGCGCTGCTAAAAGTCCTACCTTAGACAGCGCTTTTTTAAAAGCGCTGGTAAATGACCACATTAGCCAGCGCTTCTCAGAAGCGCTGCTAAAGGCCTATATTAGCCAGCGCTTTTCTCAAAAGCGCTTTCTTGAGTCATATAAATTTAAAAAAAAAATAATCTCAAAAGCGCTGCTAAAGGCCAATATTAGCCAGCGCTTGTAAAAAGCGCTGCTAAAGGCCTATATTAGCCAGCGCTTTTCTAAAAAGCGCTGTCTAAGGTCTTATTAATTAAAATAAAAAACTGAATAGTATCAGTATTCTATTTTTCATATCTCTATTCTTTCCCTCTGCTGCAAACTGCGAACGACGAGAACGAACGAAGAACAGCTCACGCCACCGTCGTCCACCTTCCTCCACCGTCTCGGTTATAGTCTCGCCGTCGTCCTTCCTCCATTGTCCTCCACCGTACTCCACCGTTCTCCACCGTTTAGATAAGATTTCTTCTTTTCTGTTATGGTTAACGTTAGAGATGGTTAGGGTCATAACAAGACTCCATTACTTTAATCATTACAAGTTTTTTCTCAGTCATCCAACAACTGTTCCATGGATTTGTAAGGTCCATTTTCTGATATGAACATTTCTGCTTTTAGGGTTCTTCTTTGAGGAATCTGATTGATGTAAACTATACTGTCTCTTTTATAAACAACTATGCCTTGATTAACCAAAAAAAATTAAATCAAGATATAGAGTGGGGTATAGGTACTAAGTGTTTTGTTGTTCTCTTATGGATATTAATATCTTGGTTTTATGCTATTAAATTCAAAACTATAAACGATTCAATTTTGGAATTCTTCAATGGCTTATTCCTGCCTTAATCTCTCTTGTGATTGTTCTTTTCAGATTGTTGTTTGAGGAGAATTTGTTTTGAACCAAGTGCTACTACGAGAAAGGTATTTTATTCTTGCACTCAAATCTTCATATGGTAGACGATACGTGAAATAAAAGTTTGTATTAATCTTCTTTTATGTTCTTTTGAAATAGTTGCGTGAATAATTATAGTAGTGTTTTTGTTTACTTTAATAAGTAGGAAAACCATGGATAAAAAATGGATGTCTGCCGATCGATTGTCCAAAGAGTACGAGAATGGGGTATTGGAATTCGTTAAGTTTGCTGTTCAACACGTTGAAGACCTCAGTCGAATGAAATGTCCTTGCTTGGGTTGTTGTTATGTGGGTCGGGTTGACGCAGATGGATTGAAATCGCATTTACTGATGCATGGAATTGATCGAAGTTATAAGTGTTGGATATTTCACGGTGAGAAAACTAACGAGAATGTTGAACCGAGTGGGAAAAGTAATACGACCTATGCTTCAGATGACAAAGACACAGAAACATACGATTGTGATCGAGTCGAAGAGATTGCAGAAGCACTTGAAGAAGATCTTCATGATTGTCCCAAAATGTTTGAGAGGTTGGTAAGCGATGCAGAGAAACCGTTGTATAAAGGTTGCACTAAATTCACAAGACTGTCTGCGGTATTAAAGTTGTACAACTTAAAGGTGGGCAATGGATGGTCGGATAAAAGTTTCACAGAGTTGTTGGCTCTTATGAGAGAAATGCTACCGGAGGATAATGTTCTTCCTAATCGAACCTATGAGGCCAAAAAAATGTTGTGCTCTATTGGCATGAGCTATGATAAGATACATGCTTGTCCAAACGATTGGGTTTTGTTTCGAAACGAATATGCATCGTTAACTGAGTGCCCGAAATGCGGTTTGTCTCGATATAAGAAAAAATTGTCTCCAGCAAAAGTCTTATGGCATTTTCCTATAATTCCGAGATTTAGGCGTATGTTTCGTAGTGAAACCGATGCAAGACACCTGACTTGGCATGCAGATGAAAGAATTATTGATGGAAAGTATCGACATCCGGCTGATTCACCACAGTGGTCGAAAATTGATAATGATTATCCTGACTTTGGAGAAGAAGCAAGAAACCTTCGCTTGGCATTATCTACTGATGGAATGAACCCGCATGGTCTTCAAAGTATCTCACATACCACATGGCCTGTGATTCTTATGATATATAACCTACCTCAATGGCTATGTATGAAGCGTAAGTACATGATGTTATCTATGTTAATTTCTGGGCCTAAACAATCAGGGAATGACATAGACGTATACTTGGCACCCTTAATCGAAGATTTAAAGTTTTTGTGGGAGAATGGTGTGGAGGTTTATGATGGGTATAGGAAAGAAAGTTTCAACTTGAGGGCGATGTTGTTTGGCACAATTAATGATTTTCCAGCATACGGAAATCTATCAGGGTACAACATAAAAGGTCAAGATGCGTGTCCTATTTGTGAAGATAAAACAGATTCGACGCGATTGGAGTTTGGTCAGAAGAATGTCTTTCTCGGTCATCGTAGATTCTTAAATTCTAATCATCACTACCGTGGGTGGAGAAAAGCATTCAATGGAGACACCGAACAGCGTAAAGCTCCACCTGCATTGTCAGGTGACCAAGTTTTTGAAAAGGTGAAAGATGTGCATACTCAGTTTGGCAAGCCTTTTGCACATAAGGTTGTCAAAGGTGGGTGGAAGAAGAGGTCGATATTTTTTGAATTGCCATATTGGAAGTCTTTGTACGTGAGACATTTTCTCGATGTTATGCATATTGAAAAAAATGTATTTGAAAATGTTATTGGTACGTTACTCAATATAAAAGGAAAGTCTAAGGATGGCCTTACAGCAAGGGAGGACATGTTAAAAATGGGAATAAGTACTGAATTAGCACCCGTGAAGAAAGGAAGACGAACATATCTACCACCTGCTGCTTTTACTCTATCAATAAAGGAGAAAAAATATTGTGTAAGTTTCTGAGTGAAGTTAAAGTTCCAGAAGGATACTCTTCAGATATTAGAAGACTTGTGTCTATGAAAGACCTCAAGTTGAAGAGTTTAAAGACACATGATTGCCATGTTATAATGGAACATTTTCTACCAATAGGTATACGTTCTATTTTTCCAGAAAAAGTAAGAAGCGCCATAACTAAATTGTGTTTTTTCTTTAGGTCAATTTGTAGTAAGGTGATCGATCCTGAGATCTTACCAACACTACAAAAAGAAATAGTTATTACCTTGTGTGAGCTTGAAATGTATTTTCCTCCCTCTTTTTTTGACATAATGGTACATCTAGTTGTTCATCTTGTGAAAGAGACACAGTTGTGTGGACCAGCTTATATGAGATGGATGTACCCTGCTGAACATTATATGAAAATATTAAAAGGGTACGTGAAAAATCGAAGTCGACCAGAGGGTTGTATTGTTGAACGATACATTGTTGAAGAAGCGGTTGAGTTTTGTACTGAATATTTGTCCAATGTTCAATCGATTGGACTCCCCAAAACTCATATTTTCGAAAAAAAGGAAGGTAAACAATTAATTGGAAATAAAATTATGACAATATCAAGGGATGAACGGGATCAAGTGCATTTGTATGTTCTGCACAATGATAACGAGGTTGAGCCATATGTTGAAATGCACAAGGATGTACTCCGAAGGTTAAATCAGAACAGAAATGAAAATTGGATAGTACGAGAGCACAATCAAAGTTTTATACAATGGTTAAAGGATCATATTTATTCGAAGCGCTCTTCAGATCCCGCTTCAGTAACAGAAAGGTTGAGATGTTTGGCATATGGTCCAAGTTTGCATGTGTTTTCTCATAGCGCATACGCAATTAATGGATACACATTTTATACCAAAGAACAAGATGATAAAAGTACTATGCAAAATAGTGGTGTCACCGTGCTAGCTGAAGCAATGCACATATCAAGTATGAAAGACTTAAACCCCAAATATGCAAATCTGTCATATTTTGGAGTTATTGAGCACATTTGGGTGTTTGATTACGAGAAGTTTCAGATTCCTATCTTTGGTTGCAAGTGGGTAAATAGTAGTGGCATACGAATGGATAAGTCAGGATTTTTGCAAGTGGATCTTAATAAGGTGGGGTACAAAGATGAGCCTTTTATTCTAGCATCTCAAGCTAAAGAAGTGTTCTATGTCACTGACCCGATGAGTACGAAATGGTCTATAGTGCTTTTATCTAACAAAGTTGTTGATGATAGCGGTGTAGATCAATGTGATATTGATGTTGAGAATGAGTCATGCATTAGACAGAATGAGTTGTATAATAGAAATGATCAAGATGAGGATCTTATAGCGGATGAGTCATATATCAGAAATGATCATAACGAGGGAATTTGGATCAATTCATCCGTCCGCATTGCTAAGAAACAAGTAATTCATATTCCAACCAAGAAAAGAAAGAGATGTTAGTGAAAGAGGTAATATAATAAAATGATATATATTATAATTTTTTATTCATTTATTTATTTATTTATGTGAATTGTTCTAAATATTCATTTATATTTTATTAGCATTATATGGATTGGAGTGAAGGTATATTAATTATCACATTTTTTATTATATTAGTGATGATGCTTGATAAAACTTAGGATTTATCCATATTTTGTTTTCATGTGTAGTGTCCTCGGCAATGTAATGATATAGATTGCGGTTATTTCATGTTGAGGTTTATGAGAGAAACTCTTTTTTTGGATCGAATAGAGATTACATCCGATGTATGTATTTCTAACTTATGAGTTATTTTAATATTTAACACATATTTCTCATATAATTAAATAGTTGAAACTAAATCAAACTATGTTATATTATTATGTAGTACTTTGATGAATTCAAGTGTGCGTATTACTCAAGAGATCATTTGGATGAAATTAAAGAGGATTGGTGTCAATTCATTATTGAGCTCGGAGTTTTATAAGGTATATTGTACTCTTACTTTAATTGATGAGAATTTTGAGTATGTATAACTTTGTAACTATAGACATTGTTTATGTCTTGTTTTAATTGAATTACAATCTTTTTGTGCTGTTTCAGGTTATATGTGCAAAGTAGAAGATAGAGTTATATTGAAGTGCATTGTTTTTTGCTTAGCATTTCTATAAGTAATATGTAGATTTGAAGCAAAATGTTTTGTTGGATGAAATGATTTGTATCATCAATTGTTTTGTATATATAAATTGTTGGATGAAAATTGTATATATAAATAGGCAAAATTGGTGCGTATATATTGGTTTGAAACTCCAATTTATGATATTTTGGTGCAAAATGTGGTTGAAAAACAGGTGCAAATTGTGGTTGAAAACCTGGTGCAAATTCTGGTTTAAAAACAGGTGCATATAAACTGTATAAAACAAACAGCGCTTTTTTTAAGTAATTTATATAAAAAATTTCGTATACCTTAGACAGCACTTTACACTAAACGCGCTGTCTAAGGTGGGGTTTAGACAGCACTTTCGCAAAAAGTGCTGGCTAAAGTGGAGTTTAGACAACGCTTATACCAACATGCGCTGTCTAAGGTATACCAATAAAAGCAAAAGCACTGTCTAAGGTATACTAAAAAAAAAGGCAAAAAGCGCTGTCTAATGTTAGTCTGAAAAAAACAAAAAGCCCTGTCTAAAGCACCATTTAGACAGCGCCTTTACAAAAAAAGCGTTGTCTAAAATATAAACAAAAGCGCTGTCTATTGTAAAAGCGCTGTCTAAAGCGGTGCTTTGACAGTGTTTTTTCAGTCAAAACACCCCTTTAGACAGCGCTTCTTACATTAACCAAAGCGCTGTCTAATCTTTTAGCAGCGCCAGTTTAGACAGCGCTTTTAAGCGTTATGTAATGCCAAAAAAAGCGCTGTCTAAAGGATTTTATGGCATAGTGTTTCCAAAAAGAGACTGTCTTATACCTACCTCCAACAGATAAACCTAGAAATTTGAATGGAAATTTTCCCATTCTGCAGGATAAGAACTCAGAGACTGCCTCCAGCTTATGCTTCTCTATTCCAAATCCAAATATGGAGCTCTTGCTGTAATTAATCTTTAATCTAGATACAACTTCGAAACCTCTCAAAATAGATTTTATTGCCCATGCATTAGACCAAGAATCATCACACAATATCAGGGTGTCATCTGCGAATTGTAAAAGACTGACAAAAGTATCTTCATTAATCCTCAGGCCTTTCAGAGAGTTGTTGGATTTAGCCTTCTTGACAAGCAGTGCCAAGCATTCAGTGATCAGTACAAAAAGAAAAGGTGAGAGGGGGTCACCTTGGAGGAGGCCACAATTTATTTTGAAATCTTTAGACGAGCAGCCATTGATTAAAACAGAGCCAAAACTGTTGCAGATTAGACCTTTGATCCAAGTAATCCATCTTGGGGAGAAATTCATAGCTTCCAATACTTTGATTAAGAAACTCCAATCAATGCAATCATATGCTTTAGAGAAATCAACCTTGAACATAAAACCTTTTTTCTTTTTCTTGTTCATGAAATCAAACACCTCATTTGCAACCAATACTCCATCGAGTAGTTGTCTCCCAAGTATGAAAGCTGTTTGACTGGTGGACACTAACTTCCCAATAACCCTACTCAGTCTTGAAGCAAGAATCTTGGATAAGATCTTGTGAATACAACCAATTAGGGCAATAGGCCTAAAATCCCCTAATGATTGTGGACTGTCAATCTTAGGCACTAAAACAAAGAACGAAGAACAGATAGATTTTGGTAATGAAGCATTATTGTAGAAATCAAAGATACAGTTGGTTATATCCTTTCCCACTATCCCCCAAGTCTTCTTTATGAAGTTCAAGTTGAAGCCATCCGGACCCGGGCTCTTGTTTCCATCACAAGAGTTTAGTGCCTCTAGAATCTCATCACTTGAAATAGGTTCAGTCAATATTCTGTTTTCTTCCATATTGAGTTTCCCTAAACTACTCAAGTCTGAACAAAAACCTTTCACCGATTTGTTTTTGTATTTCTCCTAAAACTGATCATGTATGTGCTTCTTGACTGTCTCAACATTCTCCTGTTCGCTTAACCCAATATTCATAGCTGAAATGTGGTTAACTCTCCTCCTGGTATTTATAATGGAATGGAAAAATTTAGCATTATTATCTCCATTGACATGCCAATTTGTTCTAGCCTTTTGGAACAAAATGCTTTCTTTAAGAAGTATGTTCTTCCTTAAATCTTCAATTGATTCACTCCTCTCTTTCAGTATGGTATCAGGTATACCAGCTTCCAAAGCAGCCAAGTCTCCCTCTAGATCATTTACCTTCTCGATATTCTCCTCAATCTTCAGGTCAAGCTTCCCAAATACGTTAACATTCCACCATTTTAATTTATCTTTAAGATTCTTCATTTTGTGATTCAGAATCTTGAAGGCATCACCAGTAATGTGTGTAGATTCCCACACTTCTTCCACAAATTTTAGGAACTCAGGATGTTCAAGTCACGCATTAAAAGTTTTGAATGGTTTTGGGCCCCAATTCTCCTCATTTAGCACAAGAGAAACAGGTCTATGGTCAGAAATTTCTCTTTTACCCACCTTCTGATTAACTGCCTTCCAATGACTACAAAGATCTTCAGATATCAAAATTCTATCAAGTCTACTCATGCATTGCCCATTAGAATTAAACCAAGTGAACCTATTTCCTACAACTGGCAAGTCAATAAGCTCCACATCCTCAATAAATAATCCAAATTCCTCCATCTCTGATGAGTTATAACCCCCTTTTCCTTTTCTCTCTTCCATAATTTTGATTGCATTAAAATCCCCTCCTAGGATCCAATCCCCTCTTGGTAAACATGATTTGATTCTCACCAGATCACCCCATAATCTCCTTTTATCTCTCAAATTGCAAGATGAATATATATTAACTATGTATATAGACCTGCCTCTGTGAAACCCCTGAACCCCTAAATACCCATTTCCAGCAAAACTAGACACAGCCTGAAATGAATTCTTATTCCAAATAGAAATCATACCTCCCGATTGTCCATTGGAACCTGTCGTAGACCAATCAAACTCTCCACTTCCCCATAAGCTGGACGCAAGCTTATCATCTACACTCTGACATTTTGTTTCTTGTATAAGGCAGAAGTCGATCATCTCCTTCTCGATTAAGTGTTTTATTCTCCTCCTTTTGATAGAGGAGTTGCACCCACGAATGTTAAGGGTTGTGATATTCATGATACCCTTATAGATTTCTCCTTAGAATTTTGAATTCTGCCTCTATCCCTTGATTCCATACCTCTAATAATATACTCCAAAACTTCATCATCTTCTTCTCCCTCGATACCAAGTTCTTTTAACAGTGCCCAAACCTTGGAAGGAACATCATCAATTTTCTCCTTAATCCTTTCATTACCCTTTTCAACATCCCCATCAGATATTGATTCACAGCATAGGATAGAGCCACCTGAATATCTAGACATGCTATCTTCTTTCTGGGGGGAAATACAGATTGGATCTTCTTGTTGTACAATCGAGGAGGAGTTTGGTTTAACAATGATAGATGAATGTAAGAGTGCAAAAAAATAAGATGGTGCAAATGGAATCTGAATATTATCGTAAATCTCAGTCAAAGACTTCTTCTTTCTAACAAATGACGAAGGCCCATTAGGACATCTGTTATGGGTCGGGTGTGGTTTTGGCCCAACATCCACCACATGAGGATCAATTTCATTAGTAAAGCCCAAAGTCAAGGGATTGGGATCAGGCACGTGGTTCACATCAGTCATCCTAGTTTGACTTGTACTTTCCTCCAAAATCTCATTATCATGGTTTCCCACCTTCTCACTCCAACCTGCAGTTTCCTTCCCATCAAGTCAGCTTCTGGTGATTCTTCATTAAATGCACCGATATCAGAGGACGTATTAGGTTAGAGTTCGGTACTACTTCCAAGAACTGCCTTTTGGGCTATGACTAGTTCCTTTCCCACGTTGCCAGAATCATGATTTACTCCCTCTTCACACATATCGAACTTCCAAGTGTCAGGTTCATCTCTGTCCTCGCCGCCCTCTTTTGAATTTTCCAATTTCCGTCGAGTTCCGTTCTCTCTCCTTGTTTCCCTCCCATTAGCAGAGTTTCCATTTTCATCTTCTTCCTCGCCGGATTCATCTTCTGTATCTTCCACAAAGGATTCAACAGAGTCCCAATCAGATTCCACTTGATCCTCCTTGTTTTTGTGAAACACTATTCTTTTAGGACCGTGATTATCCTCTACAACTTTGATGCAGAATAACATCCCATTAATATCCACATTAATCACCTCATTAAGTTTGCTGACGTATTTAGTTCTAATCAACACTCTAGCAACGTCGAACTTTGACTGTAATTCTGTTTCCTCATCGCAACGAACAAATTCTCCAACACTGCTGAATATGAATTTAAAGAAGTCGTTTCTCTATGCATGGCATGGAACGCCATAACATTTAACCCACGTTAGCCGATCTTTATCAACTTCAGCTGGAGACCATTGTCTAATATCAGAAAACCACTCTGATAGCCATACTTCCTCCTCCTTAATCAAAGTCTTGACTGCATTTTCTTCAAGGTCTTCCAATAAACACATCGTAGCTCCCATAGGAGTGATTTTAACGTGGAAAAATCCTTCCCTATTAAAGATCTCTTGGATATTATAAGCATTCCCAGGGGTCTTAACATGCCCCACAAATGCCTCTTCAAACCTCTTAATATCCTCATCCTGAATATCAAAAGATAGGCTTGCCCAGTTAGGTTTATTCATCTTGAAATCTCTCTTGGTATCTCTGTATAGAGGTTTCAAGTTTACTCTTCCTCCATCAACTACGTCTGCATATGATTTACCCGATGTGTTCTGCACCCATACCATTCTTTCTCTGTGGATTCTTGTTCCTGTGCTTTTCTGTTGTCCCCAACTGGTATTTCTCTTTTGAGGCTCCATTCTCCTAAACCTTGGTTTGTTAACAAATAATTTCCTGTCATTGATTTGAATGTTGTCTAATGACAAGGCCAGAGATCTCTCATCTTCCACACCTCTAAATCTCACAAATCCAAAAACGATTCCCTCTTTTGTTTCTCCTGGCAGGCATGAAGACTTCTATCAGAGTGTCGTATTCCTTGAACACCATCGCCATATCTCTTGCATTGTGATTTTCCGGGAACTCTGTAAAGAAGAAGGACGTTACATCTTTACTGCACTCTTTATTTTTCCCTCTTTTATCCGTCCATATTGATACCCTGGTGACTTCTTTCCCATGGTTCCTTCTCTTGACCGTCTCCCATTCCATGTTAACCCACTAACGCTAATGGTTCACTCCCTTCTATCAATGGAATCCTTAGAATCACCCCAAACACGAGCCAAGGCCCATTTCCCTAAGGCAAGGAGTTTAAGCCGAAGACTAATGTGTAGAGTGAATCAGATACCAGATTAAGAGAAGAAGCGAATGAATAAAATCTAATGACTTATTTTATCAAATCATTAAAATAATGATGTGTCAATATATAAAAAATTATTTACTCTTTTTTATTGATACCATTGAAACAAAATTCTATACTAACACAATTTATATTAGCAGCCATGCGTAATTCAAACAACATTGAGTTGACGCCGCCTCAATTCTTTATGAGCAACAAACTAGGGGTGTTCAAAAATATGGTTAACTGAATTGTATACTTGAATTGAATTGCATTGCACTGTAAAAAACTGAACCACATAAATGGTTAATGAACTGAACCATTTAATTAAAACAATTCAAATTCAGTTTTAAACCGGTTCAGAACCATTTTTTTTTATAAATTGATTTAATTATATAAATTAATTAATTTTTAATAAAAAAAATAAAAAATTCTGAAAATTAAAAAAATATCAAAAATAAATAAAAAAATTCTACAAAACATATTTTTTTTCCTAAAAATAAAAAAAAAAACTAACATCGATTTTGTCCGAAAAATCGATTTTTTCAAAAATACGAAACATTGATTTTTTTTCAGAAATATAATAAATCGATTTTTTCAAAAATAGGAAAAAGTTTGAGTTTTTTCTGAAAGACATAAAATCGAGTTTTTCCAAAAATATGGAAAAATCGATTTTTTTGAAAATATGAAAAAATCGAGTTTTTTTTTAGAAATTTAAAAAATTGAAATTTTTCAGAAATACAAGAAATCGAGTTTTTTCGAAAATATGAAAAAATCGAGTTTTTTTCAAAAATATAAAAAAAATCAAAATTTTTTGAAAATACAAAAAATCGAGTTTTTTTTTTAAAATATAAAAAAATCGACAAGCATTGATAAGCAAAATAGTTTCAGGACTTTTTCTTTTTCACTTAAGAAATAAATGCTAATGATATAGAATTCATCAACGATGATTTTTCATATTCGCTTAAACTTTCCAGAATGCAATAACGATTCATCAACATGTACAGAGTATATCTAAACTTAAATAATTCTTCGTTTTTCCCATTTATTATAGCTGCAAATTTCAATAATATATTAATGATAGTGCAAAGATGTGTTTTCCTCGTGAGAAATTAATATGGTTGTGGCTATCCATTTTTTTTGATAGGCAATCAGAAAATTATATTAAGGGAGTATTAGGGGTACTCCAACCCAATAAACACAAACAAAATCAACACCACATCAACTATGTAAGACTACAAAATATTCGTCGGACATTTAATCCAGTCATAGAAAGTGCAATTTGACTTATATTTATTTCTAATAGGAAACCACCACCAAGCTGTAAGTATATTAGTGACTTAACTCGTGGATATGTGTTTTCCAACATAACTCTTAATGGATTAAATGTTTAGTCCTATCAATTAGAATAAGTTAAATGATCTCTTAAATTAAATCGAGTTTTTTGGAAATATGAAAAAATCGAGTTTTTTTCGAAAATATGAAAAAGTCGAGTTTTTTCAGAAATACGAAAAAATCGAGTTTTTTTTCGAAAAATATGAAAAAATCGATTTTTTTAAATATAAAAAAATCGAGTATTTTTGAAAATATGAAATTGGTTTAAAATTTGATTTTGAAAGAGTTCAAAATATAAATTGGTTTAAAATTGGAAACTGATTATAAACTAGTTTATAAATATAAACTAGTTCTAAACTAGTTTTAAACTGAATTTAAACCATTTTAACAGTTAACTGGATTTTATTGAAGTGGTTATTGTAAACTGAACCAAACCATAAATGCGGTTCGGTTCAATGCAGTTCATGAACCATGAACACCCCTACAACGAACCACGTTTAGCATCCGATGGTTCCCATTCCTTCAGAAGGAGAAGAGTTTCGCAATCCAATATGCACTGATCACCCTCCACCAAACAGACGAACCGACAACATTTTCTTCAAAAAAAAATTAATTTTTTATTTAAAAAAAATATAATCGAATTGAAAGATTTGAATTTTGAATAATGACCGGATTATAACCGAATCCAAAAATAAAATATGGTTGGATAACCAGCCATTAATAATTAAACCGGTTAATAACCGTTTAAATATATTCGAATATTTTAAATGGATTTGGATTTAGTTATAGATATGGATCTTACAATCGGACAATGCGACTTCAATTGCAGTTTCATTGTAGTTTCGATTAGACTTCAATTACCGACAATGTGACTTCAATTGTAGTTGCATTGCAGTTTCGATTAGACTTCAATTGCCGACAATGCAACGTCAATTGTAGTTACATTGTGCTTTCAATTACACTTCAATTGCCGACAAACCCAACCATTTTGCTTCTGGTGTGCATTTATGGTATGTACTGTTTGTAGATAAATAAATGAAGTGTGAAAATTAACTTGGATTAAATTAAGGTGGATATATCCGAACAGGTTCAATATATTGGTGATGATGTAAATTCAAATGAAAAGTATGAAGAGGATAGTCAAGAAAATCTATGGATCAAAGTCAATGTTGATCAAAGTGGTTTTTATAGGGTGCATTATGAAGACAAGCTCGCAATTCGATTGAGGAAGGCATTACAAAATAACTACTTGCTTCCTACTGATAAATTTGGTGTGTGCAAAGTCATAATGATAAATGAATAGAATCTATAATTCTACGATACAATTTTTTTCTAGGCGGTTTTATTAAATAAGTGTTTTTTAATTTTACAGGCATTTTGGACGATGGAAACGCGCTATGTCAGGCTTGCAAACATGTCATACCCCAAATTTGTCCTACCTGTGTATCTTTCATTTGTACATCCACCCACTAACTATCATTCAGAAAAATAAAAAAAAATGTTGTCTTCAACTTCATCCCTCTTTTATTTTTATCCATTTTCAGTTTAAGTCATATCTATATTTTAACCTTTTTTTTATCCTTTATCCATTTCCAATTTTAAAATCCATTTTTATTAATTTTCATAATATCCATTTGTTAACCAATTCCAATATCCCTTTCATTGGTCTCTGATATTCTGATCGTTTGCATATCCTTTTCATTGGTCTCTGTTTTCGCATTTTAGTAAACATATCAATAATCATGCATTTTTTTGTTAGAATTTAATTTGTTTTATTTCTTTTTTTTCACTAACTATTTTCAATTATCTTTTTTTATTATTTTTAGTTTTATTATTATTATTTATTTATTATTATTATTATTAATTTTATTATTATTAGTTTTATTATCATTATTAGTTTTATTATTATTAGTTTTATTATTACTAAGCTTTATTATTATTATTATTATTATTATTATTACTACTTCTATTTTGTTTATCTTCATGGTAAGTGGGGACCACTCAATCATTCTAACACTTCACATGGATTGCCAACTTGGATTTATCAATGACCAAAAATCATTCTCACACTTCACTCATCAATGGCCAAGAATCATTCTCATAAAGTCACATGGATTGCCACATCAACACTCCCACTTTATTCACACTATAAATAAGATCTCTCTTTCTCTCATTTGACACACCAGATTCACCCCACACAAAGGCTGAATACTCTCTTAATTTTCTCCCTCAATTATTCTTGCAAATTTTCTGGAGAGAAGGATCGTCTTCATTTTTCCATAACTCGTGCCGTTGAAGAGACAGTGGACCGACTCCACTAGGTAACATTCACCTCTTTTATTTCTCCGTTTTCAAAGTACCATGATCATTTATCTATGCTATTATCAAGTCCATTAGCATGTTAATATTTTTCTGGAAAAAGTATTGTAATATCCTATAATTTTTGTTTGGTTTTATTATGAATGATGTTTAAAAGATAAGATAAAAATTCAAAAAGACAAAAAGAAAAAAGCTTCATCACCCCCCTTTTATTATTTCATACTATTTTTATTTTATTTTCCATTTATTTCTTAATTTTGTTTCTCTAGTTTTTATTTTAGGAGCACTTTGAATTTTTAGTTTCAATTTATCATGTTATTTCTTGAACTCATAACTTTTTCTTTCGAATTTTGTTTTGATTTTTATTTTTCGGTTACGATCTTTATTTCGATTTTTAGGGCCAATGATGTCAAAAACATCTTGATATTGGGTGATTTTTAAAATCGGTACCAAATCTTGATTTATATGAGGCCTATTTATTTTTATTTCAAATTATTACATTATTCGTTTTGTGGGTCAATGAAAACCATACATCAACGATTTATCGATTTCTTGATTAAATCTTGATAAAGGTGAGACCTTTATTCTTTTTCCTATTTATTTCGATTTTATTTCATTTTTTATTTTATTTATCTTTTTGGGTCCGTGAAAACTAAATATCGATCGATTTATCGATTTCTCGACTTAATCTCGATAAAGGTGAGACCTTTATTCTTTTTCCTATACATTTTCGATTTTATAATTTTTATTTTATTTTTATTCATTTTGGGTCCATGAAAACTAAATATCGATCGATTTATTAATTTCTCGATTAAATCTCGATAAAGGTGAGACCTTTATTATTTGTATTCATTTTCTCGATTTAATTTCTTAATTGCCACTTTATATTTCTTTTATTTTCATTTTAGTCAATGAAAGTCAAAAAATCGTTGATTATCGATTTGTCAATTAAATCGTGATTAAGACGAGACCAACTTTTATTTTATGTCAATACTATCTCTTGTCTATTTTTATCTCGATTATACTATTCATACTCTTACTATTGTTCATATTCATATCCATATCTTATTCACATTCATGTTTATCTAATCATCCTTATTTGTTCAAACGCTTACTTCCCGATTAAAATACTCAACACATATTCAAATCGTTTTCTTAATTAAATTGCGAAAGAATTGAATTCTTGAGGTCTAGCACTTCTTGGGTTCTTGAGTGACCACCATTGGGGCGCACGCCTTGGGTGGTGTGTCATTCGACCTTTCGCTCCTAAAACACTCGTCTTAACTATTTGGACAAAGGAATGCCATTGGAGTCTAGCATTCTACATGGTACTTTCGTTGTTCATCAAACAATATTTCATATATCAATTGAATGAAAAAGGTGTCGTTGGGATCTAACAGCCCAATAATGCCCCGATTAATTGGTTGCGAGGCCGACGTCCCGTTTATCGAATAATCGTCATTCCTAAAACACTTAACAAACCAAACCGTTTTCAAACCAATTCTCAACTCGTCGTCGAGCCACTCTTCAAAACATTCTCGTAAGTCGAGTGCCTTTTGCCTCGTCGTCAAATGCACACTCGCACACTTCGTAGGTTTCGTTACTAGGAGCACCCTTAGGAACAAGTATCGATTCTCACTTCTTTTCTCAACCAATCCGACTCAATCTTTTTCAAACCGTTTTCTTAATCAACTAACGAAAGGAGGAGATTCTTGGAATCTAGCATTCCTTGGATCTTTGAATGAATGACTCTTGAGGCACACTCTTGGGTTGTTGATCATTCACCCTTTCGTCCTAAAACACTTAATCTTTATCAAACATTTTCGTAATCAACTCACAAAAGAACTGAGTTCGTGGAGTCTAGCATTCCTTGGATTCTTGAGTGAAAGCTCTCGAGGCACGCCCCTTGGGTTGTATGTCATTCAATCTTTCGTCTCCTAAAATTCAAACACTAACCCCATTCTTTTCGTGGGCGTACCACGAACTACGACTGCTCTGATTCTTTATTCTCGTCCGAGTAAAGATACGTAGGCACAAGATTGCGATGATCTTGGCGAGCTACCTTTTTCTTTTTCCCCCGTTTGTGTCCACACTTTTTCTTTTTCCCTCGTTTGCGTCTACCTTCCCTCCATCTTCCGTCAAACCCCGTAGTCGAACTACGATTGCTCTGATTCCTCATTCTCGTCTGAATAAGCATACGTAGGCCCGAGGTCGCGATGATCTTGTCGAGCACCCTATCCTAAAACCACCCCATTTCCCTTAGCAATCGAAACCTTTTACCTTACCTTTTCGCATATATCGTTGAGAAGAAAATAAACAAGCTTAGATAACATTCCTCACAATTCGAACTAAGAGGTTCCCGTTGAGTACAACGGACGTGAGGGGGTGCGCGTACCTTTCTCTCACGTAACCGACTCCCGAACCCGGAATGTGGTTGTGACGACCATGTTCTTACCTCCCCCCTTAAAGGTTTTCTCGATATTTTCCTTTCCCTCTTTTGGGATAAATAAAGTACGGTGGCGACTCCGTCGAACTGTTTTCCGCGCCTTTTGCGCGAGGGTCGTGTCTTCGATCAAGCGATTTTTTCGAGGTCCGACAGATGGCGACTCTGCTGGGGACCATTGCTCTATGCAAGAGAGAGTTGAGCCTAACTTAGAGCGATTTGTGAGGAGCGTTATCTTTGTTTGCATGTTTTTTCTCGTTTAGGTATTTGTTCTCTTATTGCTTTCTCCTATTGTTCTTATCTGTTGGGTCTTGGGATGATATCATGAGTAAATCTCTACACCCGAGCTTTGGTAAAAGCAGAGAGAACATATAGTTTAGAATTGGATGTCGAGTAGTGTTAGTCCCCAAGGACTCGCTCCTTGTGTGCCTAGCATGAAAGCTCCCCTAGAGTAGACCTTTTCGTAGATCTTGTTGTAACACAGCTAGCCTATCACACGACTTGATTCATAAAGGGTCCGTGACTCTATGAACCACTCTTAGAACCAAGTTCTATATTGGTGGTCGTGTAGTGTCAGTCTCCAAGGACTCGCTTCTTGTGCGCCTAGCATGAAGACCCCACTCAGGGGAGACCTTGTCGTCATTCTCGTCATAATGCAGCTAGCCTGTTGCGTGACATTGATGCGATTTGTGTCCGTAATCCTGGGAACCTTATCCGTCAACGTAGAAACTATCCCGTGAGTGGGTTTGTGGGTAAAGAACCTAGAACTTTCCTCATAGAGCCTACCTATAAAGTTTCTTTGATCAAGGACTTTGGTCATCTACCCATGAACTGCCAACCTTAGAAATGTTTGAACCTGCGATCTGCGATCCTGGATCTTGCATCTTACATTGCATACATGTCATTGCATTGCATTGCATCTGTTATGCATCTTACATTGCATTTTCAACCTCAGAATCCCACTCTAACTTCCTTCTTTCTCTAGTAAATCAAGCTGATTCCTCGACACCAGTACGCAACTCGAGCCAACACAAGAAGAACGATGGAGCAGATTCAGCAAGAGCAAGCTGCCTTCAGAGAAGAAATAGATTTTATGAAGGGAAAGATTGATCAGATTCTTGAAGCCATCATGATGGCCAGAAGAGAAGAAGAACTACGTGAAGCCTCTGCCGCCAACAACACTGCACAGGTTCAAGGGTCACCCTCAAGGCTCTCAGCTCCTATTCCCAACCCCATCACTTATGGGATACCAATGAACTTCACTCCTGCCACTGAAGGAGCCACCACTCTACCACCTCCAACCCCTGGAGTTACTATTGGAGCTATTCCGCAAGCCCAACCTGTTGTCACTCAGATTCCTATTCCTCATGCTGAAGAAAACCTGGTAGATTAGTATGATGAGGTACAGAATTACCGTGCTGCTATCCCAATTGCCAATCCTACTGCTGCTCAGGATTCTAAAGCCATGAAAATGTGTCATGATTTAGCTGAGAAATTCCGAGTCATGGAGGGGCGCAACTCAAAATCTTTGAACGTTCTTGAAATGTGCTTGGTGTCAGACGTTGTCATTCCTCCCAAGTTCAAAGTACAAGAATTCCCGAAGTACAAAGGCCTCAGTTGTCCCCACATGCATCTAAGGATGTACTGCCGCAAGATGGCTGCCCATGCCAAAGATGAAAAGCTGATGATCCATTCCTTCCAAGACAGCTTGTCTGGGGCATCACTCGAATGGTATATGCAGTTGAAGCGTAGCAATGTGCGCACTTGGGATGATTTAGCTGATGCACTTGTCAAGCAATACAAGTACAACACTGACCTTGCTCCGAACCGTACTCAACTTCAGAGTATGGCTCAAAAGGACAACGAATCCTTTAAGGAGTACGCACAACGTTGGAGAGAGTTAGCTGCAAGGGTGCATCCACCTCTGGTTGACCGTGAACTGATCGACATCTTCATGGGTACTTTGCAAGGCCAATACTATGAGAAGTTGATTGGTAATGTTTCTGTCGGATTCTCTGATTTGGTGATTGTCGGTGAGAGAATCGAAGAGGGTCTGAAGAGCGGAAAGATCCAAGGAGGTTCTAGCAGCCAGTCTCAAGCCAAGAAACCTTTCAACAATGGATTCAAAAAGAAAGAGGGCGAAACAAATGCTGTTTATGCTCAGAAGGGGCAAGCTCCACAAGCTCCAGCTCCAATGCCTTATCAAATGCCATACTTCCAGTATCCATATGTTGCTGCTGCGCAATACGCTCCTGTCATACCCCAAATTTTGACCACTAAGATTTCCCATCATTGTGCAAATCATCAGCACAATATGGATGGACCATCATACCTCATTAGTCTCCCCAAAGGTGGGTGAGCATTCACTACAAACAGGATTTAGGGTTTCAAGCCCTCGCAGAGCTCTTAGACAAAGGATCAATCAAGGAATGACATGATCTTCAACTTGTCTAGCCTCTCAAATATCCACAATGGATCAAGAGGACTCCCACTTCAAGGATTAAGCACAAGGCTGCTCCCTTCTAGGTGGATCAAGCCTCAGGATCGCCAGTGTCACCAAATTAGGGTTTGGTCGACTAGGGCCTCCAGATGGAAATTTTCCTCTGGGCATGAGCCAATGCTTTAAAGCATAACCTAAAATGCTCCATGGAACATCATAAACCCCATCATCAAGTCAATTTAGCCTCAGGGGATGCATACATCAAAAATCAGGAATTAGGGTTTCTTGACCTAATTCACCCCTAAGTTGACTTTTGGGACAAATCATGAGCCAAGACCTCAAGACATAATTTGAGGGTCTCCAACATACCACGTTGATCCATTTGCAACAATGGATTGACCCAAGAAGCTTGAGCAACAAGTTTCAATTTCATCTGAACCACAGTTAGGGTTTCGCGAGAAAAGTCAACTGTAGATTTGACTTTTGACCAGGACATGCTCCCAAGTCGTGGGACACGATTAAATACACCCTATAACACCCATGGAACATGTCCATCAATTTTGATTTAGGTCAAGGACATGATTTCCTAAAGGATCGCACAGTTTGGAATTCATCTGATAAAAAGTCAACTGTGCACAAAAGTCAAACTTTGACTTTTTGAGATTTTTCATAAAAATGGTTTTTTAACCCTAAAATGATGTTAATGTGTGATTGGAATCATCATTCATCAAGAAAAATCAAAGAAAGTGGGATAACTTGTAAAAGGGGTAACCATAAAAACTTAGAAATTTTTCTAAGTTATGGAATAAAGTGGCAAGGGTACCAACTTTGGAGGATCATAACTCCTAAACCACAAAGCCATTTTTTCCCATCCAAAGCTTGATTTGTAGCCCTCATGGCCCTCTACAAAAGTGTCAACTACACTTCATCCCAATTCATCATGGATTTTGAGTTATGGTTGGATCAAAATGGCTAAAAACTTAAAATTGACATTTTTCAGCACTTAGCCAAAATCTGCCTTGTAATTTCAGCACAATGTCCCAACTTCAAGGCTGTTTTTCTCCATGATCCAAGTTGAACCAAGTCTAGGGCCAAACATCAAAGTTGAAGTACGTCATCTAAGCTTTCCGGAAAGTCATAGAACGTCCATGTAGCATACTCGAGCAGGGAGTTATGGATCTTACAAAAAGGCTTGCTGCAGCTGAATTTTTCAGGGCAGATTTGCACATTTTTTGTGCCACACGAATTTTTAAGCCTTGTCTTCATTTTGGACACATCTAAGGATCAAATCCAAGTGGGATGATTTGATCCATGAACCTCCCAAGTCCAAGGAACCAAAAAAAGCATGTCAAAACCTAGAAATCCCTAAAAAAGGGACAAAACTCCAATTTTGGTTTGGAGCATTTAATGGATGCTTAGAGGTGGCATGAATTGAGTTTCCTCCAACTGAATTCAGTCAAGATTCCTCCAACAATTAGGGAACCAGCAGCCTGTGCTCTAACCTCTAGTCAATGGCTAGAGGAGACTTGGATTTTCATTGGCCAACATTGGCCAAACCTCTGTTGCAGCCACCATTCACTATTGCTTGCAAAAAAAACTTGCTCTACTATAAATAGAGCTCATTTGTGCTCAGTTTGAGTACACCAAAGCCATCAAACGGATGCTTTCCTCAAATTCTCTCTTTCACTCCAAAATGCCTTCTTTAGTAAGGAAATTCTGAGTTTTTGAGTTAGAGAGCATTTCCATCACAGCTCATGATCCTAACACCTCATAAACATCATATGTAGGTGATCCAAACTCTCACAAGTGACCTATAACACCAACATCACAAAGTCACATTTCAAAACCTCAAAATGGCACTTTTTTGCATTTTTTAAGCCATGTCTTGATTCAGTCACTTTCCAAACCAGATAAAACCTCAAACACACTCTAAATATCATCCTTGAACTGTCCCAAATGGTGCCACACATCTGGAACACCATTTGAGAAAGTTGGCATTTTGGCCACTTTTGACCATTTTGCGAGAAAGTGCTCAAACTTGCTCCAGAGGTTTCCAGCCGATTCCAACCATCCTAAAAGCTTCTAAGAGGTCATTTGAGGTTGTCCAAAGCATCAAATCATTTCTGGAACAAAGCACTTGGTAGGTTGCCCAAAATCTCCAAAAAAGAGGTAAAATTCACAACTTGAATTCTTTGAATCATGCTTTCCTTTGTTGTCCACATACATGCATTATATTGAACAATTCTTGAGGCAAAAATGTAGTCCTTAATGTGTATGTTGTGATCCTCCCACTGTTTGCATTTTAACATGTTTATATGTGGAATTTTGGTTGTTTTAAAATCATGTCAAATTCTGGTTTTTTTTATTGGTGTGTTCTGTACATTAAGTTTTAGTGTGCATGAGTAACACCATTGGATTCCTTGTGAAAAATAGGTCAATATAGGTTTTTACGGATTTCAATTCTGATGAAAATTGAGAGAGTCACGCGCGTTGGAAATTTGACGCGAAACGACGTCGAATTAACGATAGCAGTTCTGGTTTTTTAATTGCTACGTTTTGTGTGTTGATTTTCCATATGTGTGAGTAATACCATTGGATTCCTTGCGAAAAATCGGTCAAGATAGGTTTTTACGGATTTCAATTCGGATAAAAATCGAGAGAGTTACGCGTGTTGGAAATTCGACGCGGAACGATGTTTTCAAAACAGTGCAGTTCTGGTTTTTTTATTTCTGCGTTTTGTGTGTTGATTTTCCATATGCGTGAGTAATACCATTGGATTCCTTGCGAAAAATAGGTCAAGATAGGTTTTTACGGATTTCAATTCCGATAAAAATCGAGAGAGTTATGCGTGTTGGAAATTCGACGCGGAACGATGTTTTCAAAACAGTGCAGTTCTGGTTTTTTTATTGCTGCGTTTTGTATGTTGAGTTTCCGTGTGCGTGAGTAATACCATTGGATTCCTTGCGAAAAATCGGTCAAGATAGGTTTTTACAGATTTTGATTCCGATAAAAATTGAGAGAGTTAGGAGTGTTTGAAATTTGATAAAAAACGTGTTGAAAATTAAAGTTTCGGTACTAGTTTTTACCCCATAAGAAATATCGGAGATGATATTGTGACATCTTTCCTCTTTTTCTTATTTTTTATTTTCAAAAATCAACCAATTTTTTTTACATAGCAAAAAATCATCATTTTCCAATTCATACCCCATAATATTTTAATCCACAAAAAATCACAAAAAAAGTATTATTTTTAGATTATTTTTAATATATTTAAAAATAGTGTTTTAAATTGTTTTAAATGTTTTTAAAATAATTTCTTTTTTAAAAAACCAAAATGATTTTAAATATTTATGTGGATAAAATATTTTTTTTTCATAAACTTTAATCATTATTTAATGATTTTATTTGATATTTTTATCATTTTTTACTTAATTTTTCTTGGAAAAATGCCTTAAAAAATGAAATTGGGGTTTTCTTTTATTTTCACCCTAACAAATCTTTTTCAAACACTTTGGGCCTCTATTAGAGTGTAAGACTCAATCCCCTTTTAACCAAAACAATTTTGGGTCTCACTTATTGTATAAGTCCCTTTGCGTTAAAAGAAAACCTCGGCGCGATCGCCATTTTCAAACAGAAAATCAACTGGGCTTCTCTTTGAGCTGCAAGTCCCATTTCTTTTCATTTTTAAACACTTGGGCCTCTATTAGAGTGTAAGACCCAACTCTTTTTTTTTAACAAAACAATTTTGGGCCTCAGTTATTGTATAAGTCCCGATACATTAAAAATCTCGGCGCGATTGCCATTTTCAAACAGAAAATCAACTGGGCTTCTTTTTGAGTTGTAAGTCCCATTTCTTTTCATTTTTAAACACTTGGGCCTCTATTAGAGTGTAAGACCCAACTCTTTTTTTTAACAAAACAATTTTGGGTCTCAGTTATTGTATAAGTCCCGATACGTTAAAAATCTCGGCGCGATCGCCATTTTCAAACTGAAAATATTTTGGGCCTCTTCCTGAGTAAGCCCCATCTTTTGTACAAAAATACATTTTGGGCCTCTAATAGAGTGTAAGACCCAACCCCTCTTTTTTATCACTTTATCATATTTTCTCATTTTTCATATTATTTTTTAATGATTTGGAAAATTAATAACTCCCTCAATTTTGATTATTTTTTATTGGTTCTTTTTCTAAAAAATCACAAAAATAGTAAAATATTTTATTCTACAAAAAAATCAAATTTATATTATTTATTTAATATAGTTGGTATTTTTGTGAATAAATTCGTTTTTAATTGTTTTTAAACATTTTAAAAGTGAATATTCATCTTGAAAATCAAAACTAAATAAGTTTTAAATCATCTTGTGATTAAAACCTCATTTTTCAAATCTTAACCAAAAATCGCAAGTGGTTTATTTAAACTTATTTGGTTTTTTTTGTCATTTTTTATTAATTTTCTTTGAAAAATTACTTTTAAAAAGTGAAAATTGGGGTTTCTTTGATTTTTAATCATACTCAAATGTTTCAAGACTCTTTGGGCCTCTAATAGAGTGTAAGACCCAATCCCTTTGTAAATACCAAAATTTTGGGCCTCAGTCACTTGTATAAGTCCCATGGTGTTTCCAAAACCTCGGCGCGATCGTCGCCCTTTTTAAAATTAACCATTGGGCCTACCCTCGAGTAATAAGACCCATTTCTTTTCTTAAAACTCACTTGGGCCTCTATTAGAGTGTAAGACCCATCCCTTTGTACAGAAAACATTTTTGGGCCTCAGTTACTTGTATAAGTCCCTCTGTACAAATTCAAACAGTGCGCTCACTGATAAAACCCTGGGCCTCTCCTTGAGCTGTAAGCCCCAAATCTTTCTTTTTCAAAGCACTTTCTCCTTTGATTTTGAGTATACTGTTGTTTTTAATCTGTCTTTGTTGAACAACTAACCAAACAGCATGGAAGCTCTACAACCGAGTAAGTGTTTACACGCTTTCATTTACCGCTTTCATATACATATAACTGTATTGTGGGGCTGTTTCGTTGTAAGTCTTCTTTCATAAACTCATATCAACTGTGTAATAATAGTATAGATATTTAAAGTTTCCCCGGCAACTACGTCTAGAACTAGGTGACGCCGTTTCGTTTATTCGTAGAAATAGACAACTAGATCCCCAATAGGATCACCAGATACAGTCTTCTCTTAGGCTGTCCTCATTAGGAATTGTCAAGAAGCTCTACTCCCCAAGATGAATGTATTCTCCGTGAATGGCATCTTTGAGTTTCTTCCAAATTCTCGAACTTTCCTGACTTTGATCTATTCTCGGTGAATAGCATTGCCTTGAATTTCTCGGGGTTTGGGGACCCATCGGCTTCTTAAAAGCATCGGCCTCCTCTTGGGCATCGTACAAGGACCCACCGGCTTCCTAAAAGCAACCTAGCCTCCTCTTGGGCTTAGTACAAGGACCCGCCGGCTTCTTAGAAGTATTCACAGCCTCCTCTTAGGCTTCGTATAATGATCTCTTCCTCCGGGAATGATAGCCTCCTCTTGGGCTTCGTACAAGGACCTGTCGGCTTCTTAAAAGTTTCTAGCCTCCTCTTGGGCTTTGTACAAATTGTCCCGACGACCTCCTAGAGGTATAGGAACAAAACCTAGTCATCTTCATAGAACAGTCCTGTCAAAGAGTCTACTACTGTTTCTTAAAGCATAGTACAAAAGATAAAACTCTAGACTTGGACAGTCTAATATCCTTGAGTCTCAAAGACATTCTCAAGTGACCCCTTCGTTAAATAGGAAGGAAACCCGCAGACTCGGACAGTCTCAATACCCTTTGGATTTCCCGTTTCCTCAAAGAGAAGGAAATATCCCTGATCCTCAAATCAAATCCCTGAGTACAGTGTTGCTAATATAAGAACTGATTTTCTCTTTAAAATCAGTATACTGGACCTGTCACTTAATTGAAACAGTTACCATAGCCTCCTCTTGGGCTTTGTTCAATGATTCTTCCCAGCGAAGCAAATGTTTAACCTCCATCTCGGGCTTCGTACGAGATACCAAAATTCTCCCCAGTGGAGTCAAACAACGTTTAGCCTCTCTCTCGGGCTTTGTACGAGACACATAAGAGACTTCCTCATTGAGTCACTCAACCTTGTAGCCTCCATCTCGGGCTTCGTACGAGATACAAAGACTCTCTTGTTGAGTCAAACCCTTTCAGCCTCCATCTCGGGCTTCGTACGAGATACAAAATCACTCTCTTGTTGAGTATAAAAGACTCTCTTGTTGAGTCAAACCTTTAGCCTCCATCTCGGGCTTCTTACGAGATACAAAAAACACTTTCTTGTTGAGTATAAAAGACTCTCTTATTGAGTCAATCACCTTTTAGCCTCCATCTCGGGCTTCATACGAGATACAAAAACACTCTCTTGTTGAGTCAAACCTTTAGCCTCCATCTCGGGCTTTGTACGAGATACAAAGACTCTCTTGTTGAGTCAAACCTTTAGCCTCCATCTCGGGCTTCGTACGAGATACAAAATCACTCTCTTGTTGAGTATAAAAGATTCTCCTGTTGAGTCAACCCTTTTAGCCTCTCTCTCGGGCTTCGTATGAGACACATAAAAACTCCTTCTTGTTGGGCCAGTAGCCTCCTCTTAGGCTTTGTATAAGGAAACCCCGGTTGAGTCAATCAACCTTTTAGCATCAAAGTTGTGCCTCGTTTACAGTATACAAACATCAATAAATCCTTTCCCTTCATCTAATCGCTGTAAGCAGAAAGCCTCTGGATTATTTACATCCACGCCACTGTCCCTCTTTTAGCATGAAAAATTCCTAAGGAAAGATGGCATTGCTCTACACTGAGTTAAAGTCTTCTCCTTCAGGTTGGAACTCCCCTATAAAGGAAATTATGGCATTTCCGGATTCACATATCCCGGTTAAAGTAATTCTCCTTTATAAACAGTTGTGACATACAACCCCCTCTTTAGAGATGACAAATTCTCTCTAAAGTCAACACCCTTCTAGCTTCATATCTTGGGCTTTGAACAAGATACAAATAGACTTTTTAGCTTCATATCTTGGGCTTTGAACAAGATACAAATTACCATTCACTTCACGTATTGGGCTTTGAACAAGACACCAAAACACCCATTTCCTCCCATAGAATAGGAGGAACTACGAACGCTCTGATTTCCCTGTTTCGGTAAACGGGAATAAGTAGGCATAAGATTGAAAGAAAAATCTTAGCGAGCGCACTAAACAAAAAACCCAAATCCCATACTCTCATGTATTTATCAAAAGCATCAGTCCTAACATCCTAATCCTTGTTCTCCGCCAGAAACCTTCTGTCTAGATAAAAAAAAAGAAAACAGTATTGGCGAAAATACAAATAACCAGTACAAAGGCCCTCCACATTGATAGCATCCATAACCTAACAGACCGCTGTTTAAACTCAGTATGCAAAGCAGGGTTAATTGGAGACATCTATTTCCCTTCCTTATTCAGCTCACAATATGATAAAAAATGAATCGACCTGTAGTAAGCTCAAACCGCAGAGAGCGACCAGCGCTTAAGACCCGCGTCCAAAATCGCTCGCTACAGCTCCAATGCCTTATCAGCCAAATGTTCAAGCTATTCAAATTCTAACGCCTCAACAACAGGCTCTTCAGCAACAATCCTACAACCATCAAGGGTATCAGTATCCTCCTCAACATCAACAACAGAGAGATGCTCAACAACGCCAGCCTAATCAACAGAGGACAATGAGGCCTGATAGAGACTTTGATCGTCTACCAACATCAAATGCTCAGATCTTTGCTCAATTGATGGAGAAGAGGGCCATTACTCCGAGGGACTTAGCTCCTCCAACTGTCATTCCCCCAGATTATGATGCTAATGCTCATTGCGAGTTTCATAAGGGTCCTCCAGGGCATACGATCGAGGACTGCAGAGCTTTCAAACACAAGGTTCAAGACATGATCGACTCAAAGTTTCTCACGTTCAATGGGAGGGCTCCTAATGTCATCAATAACCCTCTGCCACCGCCAAACTAGTGCCAGCATCAAGTCAAGTCAAGTAAAGTTCATTCCCCGAAGAAGGCAGTCATGTTGCCATCCCATCATTTGCATTCTTGTATTTTTCGTCTTTATTTGTTTAAGTATTGTATGCTTTGAACATTGTTGTTTGTATTTGGTTTTCTTAATGTATTGACTATGCATGTTTTGAATTAATTATGTCGTATTCACTCATTTCTCCCATTTACTGCAAAACACTGACACATTTATCCACTTCGCTCTCTTTATCGACTGTTGTTTAGCAATGATTAGAGGGAGGATGATGAAAACGAAATACCCATAATTTCAAAATGTATGCTTTCGGATAGAATCCCGCCGATGATGTATAGGCATTGTTTCAACCCCCAAACACTGGAGAGACAAGGAGTTAATCCCTAGTAAACCACTTCGAGCCTAGAAGTAGCAGTTTCCTTCAGATATTCAAACCCTTACACCCAACCTGGGGCAGGGTAGTGTTCATTTAACCCAATTACGGACTCAAATCACAAGACAAAATCCAAAAGACATGACGTTTGTTCATCAATGGACATGACTTGGCAGTCACAATCATCCAACAAAAACAAAACAAAAAAAAATCAAAAGTCTGCTAAGTCGAACACCTCAAAGGAGACTTAGGAAAAAATCAAAGCAATCTTGATGGACTCGAAAAGAGAAATCAGTCCATGCAAAAGATAGGGATCAAAATCAAAAGAGGCCCTCGAATCCTTAACAAAGACAAAATAAGATTCAGTGACCATCATATCAAAACTAAAGGGCACTGACATCCATCAAAAACAAAATAAGGTGACTGTCAGTCCGAGCAAACCTTGAATCATCACGCTTACACCGTTAACCCTTTTGGAATACAAACATGTGCAAAATTAACTGAACGTAGGACTGGAGTTCATCACGAAGAAGGGGTGGGCACAAATCATACTTTGAGCCTAATATCCTTTATTTCATAAACCGCGAACCAGACCACGTTACAACCCTCGAGAGACCTAATTGAGGCGAGGTTTATTCTGAAAGCATACTGTCACGAGGTTGCGTAAACTGACTCCCCATATTTGCTAATCTTCAGCATTGGTGCCATTCTCCTTGCTATATTTTTCACACCATCAAAATCAGCACACGTTTGGGCTAACGGTCCATTCGTCTCACTATCACGACACTCCAATAAACAACTCTTTTTCAAAACTTGTATGAGCATTACATTAAGATTACCATTTGTAAATGTGCAATTTTAACTGCAAATCAGTGCTTGACATCAATATAATTCCAACAAGGGGCAATTGAAGAGGAATTTGAATTTTCAGTGGTGCCAACCTGAAGCAAGATCACCTCAACACCCTCAATCTGGGGCAACTCCTTCAACAACTCAATCAGGGATAAGACATCTCAAAGCATATCAAAGTTCAACTTCCAAAGATCAAATCGCTTCAAAACTGGTTAATCAGGGGCATACCATTACCATGTTTAAACTGGGGCAAGACCCATTGCAGTAGGAAAATCCCTTCTGTATATTCAACTTAGACAAGCATACATTTCCAGACACTGTCAATCATCAAATTTAGAGCAAGAGCACGGTCTTCTTGAGTTGATCACGTCGCTATGCTCATTTTCAAGCAATCCTGACCCTCAAGCACAGAGTCATGGTCTTCTCAGAAATGACTTATCATCAAGCAATCAAACTTAAGGCATCAAGAGCATCTTCGTCTGCTTCAATCATGGCGTCTTCAACGAACTGAGTGTCGAGGAAATCAAATCCCTCCCACCGCCCAAAGTCCAATCCGCATTAGCAACTACCCAAAAGTCCACCATGCTGACACCTCCAAACATATCCAATCTCTCGTTCGCAATCATGCACATCATATGCATCGCATTTGTCATCATAAACATCATTTGCATCACGTGCATACCGAAAAACAATCATACTCCCCCAGCACTTGCATCTCCACGCGTCAGCATTTGCATTGCACATCATTACAAAATCAAGCATTCATACATGCGTAAGATCCAGGATCAATCTCAAGACTGCAAGACGATCTTCAGCCCAGTCAGGGGCATCTTTAGAAAATCCGGGGGCGTTCCTCACGGAGTTGGTTTAACCTTTTGTTGATCAAGACAAGATCTCAAAGCAACCTTCTGCCCAGTCAGGGGCATCTTCTTCAAATTCATGGGCATACCCCATGAGGTCTTCAACCTTCTGTTGATGAAGATGTGATCTCCAAGCAAGTCAGTGTGCATTCCTCATTGGGTTGTGTTCCTCAACCTTTTGTTGCTGAGGTCGTCATCCTTATCCCAACCAGTAAACATTCCTCCGAGTCAGTGGGCGTTCCTCATTGAGTCTTTTTCGTAGTTGAACTACGACTGCCCTGATTCTTTATTCTCGTCCGAGCAAATATACGTAGGCATAAGATTGCGTAGATCTTGGCGGGTTACCTTCTTCATTTTTCACTGTTTCCCTTTCCTTTTTGTGGGCTTTCCCCATTGAATTCTTTACTTCAACCTTTTGTTGATGTCTCCAAATAAATCTCATCACATCCCCAGCAAACTTGACCTTTTGTCAATTGCCTTACTATCATCCTTTTGGTGATAGCCAAACCCAATCAACTCAATTCAACCTGCATCCTTTTGGTGTTCGTAACCCTCAAATAAGCAGTTCCTATCATCCTTTTAGTGGTAGTAGCTTGTTTTGATCCGTCATCCTTTTGGTGTCGCCTATCCATAAACCCTTGGTCTGTGTGTCATCCTTTTGGTGAGTGACACCCTGTGTGTGTGCCCTATTATCCTTTTGGTAATAGCAGGCTGTGTGTGTGTGCCCTATTATCCTTTTGGTAATAGCAGGCTGTGTTGTGTACCATACTATCCTTTTGATAGTAGCAGGTTATGTGTGTGTGCCCTATTATCCTTTTGGTAATAGCAGGCTTTGACCTCATTTTCATCCTTTTGGTGGAAGGGCCTGTGTGCGTGTGTGCCCAATTATCCTTTTGGTAATAGTAGGCTTTGACCTCATTTTTCTATCCTTTTGGTAGAAGGGTCTTGTCGTACCTCGAAAAAAGAGAACGACCTCGCGAAGCGCAATCGCACGCCCGCAGGATGGACTTAACAGAGTCGCCACCGATCTTTATTTATTCCCAAAGAGGGAAAGGGAAAATATCGAATAAAACCCCTAAAAAGAAAGGATAAGAATATGGTCATCGCAACCAATGTCTGAGTTCGGGAGTCGGTTACGCAAGGGGAAGGTATTAGCGCCCCTCCCGTCCGTTGTACTCAACGGGAACCATTTAGTCAGGGTCGAATGTGTGTTAGCTTAAGGTTTGTTTCTAAATCTTCTAGTTATTGGGATGGAAAAAGGGAGAAATATTTTCATATTAAAGAGAAAGGACCTAAAGGTTTTTATTACTAGGGGGCTCGACAAGACTTCGCAATCTCGTTCCTATGTATCCTCGTAGTGCAATGAGGAACTCAGAGCCTTCGTAGTTCGGGGCTACGATGAAAAATGGAAAGGTGGAATCCAAGAAGGCATTGGATGTAAGGAAAAGGTGGAATCCAAGAAGGCATTGGATGTAAAGGAAAAAGATGAAAAAAGAAAAGTTAGCTCGCTAGGATCTCGCAATCCTATGCTTACGTATTCTCAAGATGAACTTGAGAAATCAGAGCGTCCGTAGTTCTGGCTACTACAGTGAAAAGCTTGAAAGCAAAACTTGTGAGGATTGATTGTTTAGGAGAAGAGATTAATGGCTATCTCTTATGAAAGGATTTGGATGAAGGGTTAAAGGTTGGTGAAGGAGAAGAGATTAATGGCTATCTCTTGTGAAGGTTAAAGGAAAGGTTAAGAGTCACAAGAGATTAATGGCTATCTCTCGGAAGAGCTAACGGTTTAAAAGTGGCTTGAATATGTTTTAAGAATGCCAAAGGGTTATGCCAGAGTGCTAGACTCTAATAGTCCTTTTCATTCAAGATTGGTTGTAAAATTGTTTGTTGGACAATAAACATTGATAGTAATCAATTGTTCGAAGAGTTGTTCCAAGATGCTAGATCTTGACGGGTCTTACTCATCCAAGTTGAAATGAAAAATAATTGATGGACAATGAGCTATTGACGATAATCAATTGCTCAAAGAGTTATGCCAAGATGCTAGACCTTGACGGCTCTTATTCGTCCAAGTTGATATGAAAATGGTTTAATGGACAATGAACGCTTGATAAAAATCAATTGTTCGAAGAGTTGTGACAAGATGCTAGATCTTGACGGCTCTTATTCGTCCAAGTTGATTAAAGGTATTTTGAGGAGCGAAAAAATAAATGAATGGCTACCCCAAAGTGCGAGACTTGAGACCAATCGTTCGAGGTTTCTGCTAGAATGCTAGATTCCAACAGTCCTCTTCTTTCGTATTTTTTATTTTTTTTAAAAAAGTTTAATCATTAATTTTAAATGGAAAGATTTAGGTACAAAAATAAATAAATCTTAATAATAGTATAACAATAATAAAAACATGAACACATAAAATATTACATTTTTACAACATAACTTCACAAACTAAATATATATATACTAAACTACTAACTATATATGGTATGAACAAAAATAAAGGATGAATGATACTCACAAACTCCAAAGCTAGCAAAGGTTAAACTTGTTGTGTAGAAGGAAGTGAAAGTGTTTTGATGGAAGTTGTTGTTTGTTTATGGAGATGAAGGAAAGGTTAAGGAAGAAGAAGGAGGTTAGGGAATGTATGTGTGGTATTGTTGGTGCCAAAAAATGAGAGAATGAGAGATCTTATTTATAGTGTGAATGAGGTGGGAGTGTTGATGTGGCAATTCATGTGACTTTATGAGAATGATTCTTGGCCATTGATAAGTCCAAGTTGGCAATCCATGTGAAATGTGAGAATGATTCTTGGCTATTGATAAGTCCAAGTTGGCAATCCATGTGAAGTGTTTGTACTACAATGTAGTGGTCCAACTTACCATTTTTCCCTTTATGGACATGAAGACAAACAAAAATAAAAGTAATAATAATAATAATAATAATAATAATAATAATAATAATAATAATAATAATAATAATAATAATAATAATAATAATAACAAAGCTTAGTAATAATAAAACTAATAATAACAATAAAGCTTAGTTATAATAAAACTAATAATAATAATAAAGTTTAGTAATAATAAAACAAATAATAAAACTAATAATAATAAAACTAATAATAATAATAATAATAATAATAATAATAATAAAACTAATAATAATAAAATTAATAATAATAAAATTAATAATAATAAAATTAATAATAATAAAACTAATAATAATAAAAAAATAATAATAATAGTAAAACTAAAAATAATAAAAAAAGATAATTGAAAATGGTTAGTAAAAAAAAGAAATTAACAAAATTAAATTCTAACGAAAAATGCATGATTAATTAGATGTTTAACTAAAATGCGAGACGACTGACTCAAGATAATATGCAAACGATCAGAATATCTGAGGGTAAAATTTGGGTATGACAGTTGCCCCTATTTAAATATCTTCACCGGATGACGTGAGTGATGGTAGTCCTCGAGAGATCAAGGTGAAAGGTATTTAAATATAGATAACCGAAAATTTTGCCCTTAGATAGAATGCAGATGCTAAGGACAGCTAACAGATATGCAAATGCAGACAAAAACGAAAGCAGACAGGGACAAAGTCCAACAATGAGCAAATCACTCACTGAGGATGACAACAACACTGGGGAAACTGAGATAAAACTGGGGGAAACCCAAAGTGATGAAGCAACTGGTTCAGGAGTGACCGGCTGATACTTTAGAAAGAAAAGATAACACAAGATCCTCAATGGAAGCAACACCGGAAAGACGGTCTCCACTGAGGAATCAAAAGTCACCATCCATGAATGGAAATGGACGGAAAAGAGTCACGACATTCAGAAGATCATTGAATGAGGCGAGGAGAAAAACTGGGAAATACATGAGACAAGCAAACATCAGAGGTATTCAGAAAAACGTTGAATAAACTCTGGAAAATAACAGACAGTGGAAACATTCAGAAGAGCATTGAATGAACTCTGGGAAACAAATCAGAGATATTCGGAAAAGCATCGAATAAACTCCGGCACACATCCAGAAAAGCATTGGATGGAGAATGGAAACAGACTTGAAAACATTCAGTAGCCGTTAACCAAAGTCAGAAACGAATTGAAGACATCTAGAGGAACATTAGATGAAGACAAAAATTCTGAAGATACATCCGAAACATTTAGAAGAGCATTAAATGTACGGGAAAAAGGTTTTGAAGACATATCTGGAAAAGCATCAGATAAGCGACATTATATCTGGAAGAACATCAGATGAACAAGATCATATCCAGAAGAGCATCAGATAGACACAAAGGGCTCTGGAAAAACATCAGGAGCAAAAGACTTAATCTGGAAGACAATCAGAAAGAGAAAGGCACATCCAGAAAAGCATCAGATGATGAAAGCAATGTCATTCTGGAAAAGCATCAGAATAAACAAAGTGATTATCTGGAAAAACATCAGATAAGTTCTGGAGCGACCTCGCGAAGCGCAATCGCACGCCCGCGGGATGGACTTAACAGAGTCGCCACCGATCTTTATTTATTCCCAAAGAGGGAAAGGGAAAATATCGAATAAAACCCCTAAAAAGAAAGGATAAGAATATGGTCATCGCAACCAATGTCTGAGTTCGGGAGTCGGTTACGCAAGGGGAAGGTATTAGCACCCCTCACGTTCGTTGTACTCAACGGGAACCATTTAGTCAGGGTCGAATGTGTGTTAGCTTAAGGTTTGTTTCTAAATCTTCTAGTTATTGGGATGGAAAAAGGGAGAGATATTTTCATATTAAAGAGAAAGGACCTAAAGGTTTTTATTACTAGGGGGCTCGACAAGACTTCGCAATCTCGTTCCTACGTATCCTCGTAGTGCAATGAGGAACTCAGAGCCTTCGTAGTTCGGGGCTACGATGAAAAATGGAAAGGTGGAATCCAAGAAGGCATTGGATGTAAGGAAAAGGTGGAATCCAAGAAGGCATTGGATGTAAAGGAAAAAGATGAAAAAAGAAAAGTTGGCTCGCTAGGATCTCGCAATCCTATGCCTACGTATTCTCAAGATGAACTTGAGAAATCAGAGCGTCCGTAGTTCTGGCTACTACGGTGAAAAGCTTGAAAGCAAAACTTGTGAGGATTGATTGTTTAGGAGAAGAGATTAATGGCTATCTCTTATGAAAGGATTTGGATGAAGGGTTAAAGGTTGGTGAAGGAGAAGAGATTAATGGCTATCTCTTGTGAAGGTTAAAGGAAAGGTTAAAAGTCACAAGAGATTAATGGTTATCTCTCGGAAGAGCTAACGGTTTAAAAGTGGCTTGAATATGTTTTAAGAATGCCAAAGGGTTATGCCAGAGTGCTAGACTCTAATAGTCCTTTTCATTCAAGATTGGTTGTAAAATTATTTGTTGGACAATAAACATTGATAGTAATCAATTATTCGAAGAGTTGTGCCAAGATGCTAGATCTTGACGGGTCTTACTCATCCAAGTTGAAATGAAAAATAATTGATAGACAACGAGCTATTGACGATAATCAATTGCTCAAAGAGTTATGCCAAGATGCTATACCTTGACGGCTCTTATTCGTCCAAGTTGATATGAAAATGGTTTAATGGACAATGAACGCTTGATGAAAATCAATTGTTCGAAGAGTTGTGACAAGATGCTAGATCTTGAAGGCTCTTATTCGTCCAAGTTGATTAAAGGTATTTTGAGGAGCGAAAGAATGAATGAATGGCTACCCCAAAGTGCGAGACTTGAGACCAATCGTTCGAGGTTTCTGCTAGAATGCTAGATTCCAACAGTCCTCTTCTTTCGTATTTTTTATTTAAAAAAAAAAGGTTAATCATTAAATTTAAATGGAAAGATTTAGGTACAAAAATAAATAAATCTTAATAATAGTATAACAATAATAAAAACATGAACACATAAAATATTACATTTTTACAACATAACTTCACAAACTAAATATATATATACTAAACTACTAACTATATATGGTATGAACAAAAATAAAGGATGAATGATACTCACAAACTCCAAAGCTAGCAAAGGTTAAACTTGTTGTGTAGAAGGAAGTGAAAGTGTTTTAATGGAAGTTGTTGTTTGTTTATGGAGATGAAGGAAAGGTTAAGGAAGAAGAAGGAGGTTAGGGAATGTATGTGTGGTATTGTTGGTGCCAAAAAATGAGAGAAAGAGAGATCTTATTTATAGTGTGAATGAGGTGGGAGTGTTGATGTGGCAATTCATGTGACTTTATGAGAATGATTCTTGGCCATTGATAAGTCCAAGTTGGCAATCCATGTGAAATGTGAGAATGATTCTTGGCCATTGATAAGTCCAAGTTGGCAATCCATGTGAAGTGTTTGTACTACAATGTAGTGGTCCCAACTTACCATTTTTCCCTTTATGGACATGAAGACAAACAAAAATAAAAGTAATAATAATAATAATAATAATAAAGCTTAGTAATAATAAAACTAATAATAACAATAAAGCTTAGTAATAATAAAACTAATAATAATAATAAAGTTTAGTAATAATAAAACAAATAATAAAACTAATAATAATAAAACTAATAATAATAATAATAATAATAATAATAATAATAATAATAAAACTAATAATAATAAAATTAATAATAATAAAATTAATAATAATAAAATTAATAATAATAAAACTAATAATAATAAAAAAATAATAATAATAGTAAAACTAAAAATAATAAACAAAGATAATTGAAAATGGTTAGTAAAAAAAAGAAATTAAAGAAATTAAATTCTAACGAAAAATGCATGATTAATTAGATATTTAACTAAAATGCGAGACGACTGACTTAAGATAATATGCAAACGATCAGAATATCTGAGGGTAAAATTTGGGTATGACAGTTGCCCCTATTTAAATATCTTCACCGGATGACGTGAGTGATGGTAGTCCTCGAGAGATCAAGGTGAAAGGTATTTAAATATAGGTAACCGAAAATTTTGCCCTTAGATAGAATGCAGATGCTAAGGACAGCTAATAGATATGCAAATGCAGACAAAAACGAAAGCAGACAGGGACAAAGTCCAACAATGAGCAAATCACTCACTGGGGATGACAATAACACTGGGGAAACTGAGATAAAACTGGGGGAAACCCAAAGTGATGAAGCAACTGGTTCAGGAGTGACCGGCTGACACTTTAGAAAGAAAAGATAACACAAGATCCTCAATGGAAGCAACACCGGAAAAACGGTCTCCAATGAGGAATCAAAAGTCACCATCCATGAATGGAAATGGACGGAAAAGAGTCACGACATTCAGAAGATCATTGAATGAGGCGAGGAGAAAAACTGGGAAATACATGAGACAAGCAAACATCAGAGGTATTCAGAAAAACGTTGAATAGACAGTGGAAACATTCAGAAGAGCATTGAATGAACTCTGGGAAACAAATCAGAGATATTCAGAAAAGCATCGAATAAACTCCGGCACACATCCAGAAAATCATTGGATGGAGAATGGAAACAGACTTGAAAACATTCTGTAGCCGTTAACCAAAGTCAGAAACGAATTGAAGACATCTAGAGGAACATTAGATGAAGACAAAAATTCTGAAGATACATCCGAAACATTTAGAAGAGCATTAAATGTACGGGAAAAAGGTTTTGAAGACATATCTGGAAGAGCATCAGATAAGCGACATTATATCTGGAAGAACATCAGATGAACAAGATCATATCCAGAAGAGCATCAGATAGACACAAAGGGCTCTGGAAAAACATCAGGAGCAAAAGACTCAATCTGGAAGAAAATCAGAAAGAGAAAGGCACATCCGGAAAAGCATCAGATGATGAAAGCAATGTCATTCTGGAAAAGCATCAGAATAAACAAAGTGATTATCTGGAAAAACATCAGATAAGTTCTGGAAGAACATCAGAACAAAAGACTCAATCTGAAAAAACATCAGAAAGAGAGACACATCCGGAAGAGCATCAGATGATGAAAGCAATGTCATTCCGGAAAAGCGTCAGAATAAACAAAGCAAAATATTTGGAAAAACATCAGATAGGTTTTGGAAAAACATCAGAACAAAAGACTCAATCTGGAAAAATATCAAAAAGAGAGACACATCCGGAAAAGCATCAGATGATAAAAGCAATGTCATTCTGAAAAAGCGTCAGAATAAACAAAGCGAAATATCTGGAAAAACATCAGATAGGTTCTGGAAAAACATCAGAACAAAAGACTCAATCTGGAAAAACATCAGATAATTCAAAGAGAGAGTTCTAGGAAAACGTCAGAACAGAAAACTCGATCTGGTAAAACATCAGAGGAGACAAATATATATGACATCCAAGAACGACATTGGATACAAAAGAGGAACAAACATATCCGAAAAAACAATCAGATAAGAAAGGTCATATCTGGAAGAACGTCAGATAGACACGACAATATCTGTTTGGTAGGTGCCATGTAAGTTGGACTTTGACCATAAGGTAAGACGTGGATAACAACACGACATCGGGAGAAATGCAAATGAGGATGAAACACTCATGATATGCATATGGTATATGAATTATACAGATGATATATGATCAAATGCAAATGCAGATGTCGACGACATGGCTCGACTCTCTTGGAAGACAAGACTGGAAGACTGATTCCTCAACACAGAGATCACTGTCGTTCTGCTTGGGACTAGGGATGCTACTGCAGAACACATCTCTGCCACACTGGTAAATTGTATCCAAATTGATAATCCTTGTAGGAAGGATGAAGAGCTTCCTGGGGATTCTTCAAGTAAATTGCCCCAGATTAGCTGACTGTTGTAGATGACCTGATCATTGCTTCAGCTTGATTGATTCTGGAGATGACCGTTTCATGGTGCTCTTAGGAAGCTTGCCCCAGTCTGAGTCTTGAAAGATGATTGTTTTTGCTGTACACTGGGATTTCTTGCCCCAGTATGAGTCTTGAAGGATTTTCTGGATAAACCAAATCTAAAAGTCGCCATTAAACCACAAATCTTGAACTGATTCTCAACAGGATATGGAAGGAACTTGCCCCTGATTGGATCACCGACCAAGTTTCTTATTTGTTTGAAAATTCCTTAAGAAGAAAACTAATTTGTAAACAAAAGTATTTGTACAAACATGGTAAACGCAAAGTTCATGCAACTTTTGGAATCAATCATTTTTTAAAAAAGGCGAAGTATATGAGTCGTCAGTCAGAACACGGTGGTTCAAGACATTAAAGTGAAAAGTTTAAGCAAAGGGTGTGATGCCCAAAATAGATGATCTGCAAAGATCTTTTGGAGTCAGTTTACGCAACCTTGTTGTAGTATGCTTTCAAAATAACCTTGCTTCAATTAGGTCTTTTGAGGGTTATAACGTGGCCTGGTTCATGGTTTAAGAAACAAAGGATAAAGGCTCAAAGTTTATTTGTGACCCACCCAATCTATGTGATGAACTCCAGTCCTATGCTCAGTTAACTCATACTATGTACTCAAATTCCCATGAGTTAGGAATCGCACTGATGATAGTATTGATGATGGTTCAGAATTCAATGGACTTGAGATGTCAGTCACTGCTTTCTTACTAGACTGTTTGACTTTCAGGATAAAGGGTTTAAAGATTTCCTCCTTTGGTTATCATACAAAAATTTTTTTTTTTTTTAGTGACTGCCTGGGTTAAGGATTACAGTGAATTGACGTTTGACTTGAAAGACATCTTCGACACTTGCTTGCTGTGTGCGAAGGAAAAATTATGAATGCACCATTTTGTTGAAAAGTGTCTCGCATGAAACTCTTGCATTTGAATGCATAATCAAGTTAACTGAGAACTACCCTGCCCCAGGTTAAGATTGCGGGTTTTTATTTGTAAAGAAAGAAACTCATACTTCTAGGCTCAAAGGGGTTAAAGAGGGGTTAACTTCCTTATTTCTCTGGTGTTTAGGGATTGAAACAATGCCTTACATCGTCAGTAAAGTTTTGATTTGAAAGCATACCACAACAATTATGAGTATAATGTTTCATCATCCTCCCTCCAATCTTTGCATAATCAAGAAGAAAGTGGACAAGAGAATTTTTTTTATTTTTCTTGAAAGAGAAAGCATTAAGTAAATAGCAAACACAAATGAATTGAATCAAAAAGTTGCAAATGGTCATTTCATTAATTTTGAAAGTACAAACACCATTTGAAAGCAAACAGCTAATACAAGATAAAAAATGCAAACAATAAAAAACAAGGCCTAGTGACTAGTCAACAACGTGGATGGGCTGGCTTGTCTTCGGAAAGTAGTTGAGCTAAAGTCGACTGAAGCTTCACTTGCCCTGACAGAGGATTGTTCTTGACATTCAGCATCTGATGTTAGCTCTAGTCCTGTATTGGTGTCGAGGAATCAGCTTGACGACTCACGGGTGATACTGGAAGATAGAGATAGTTAGAGATGAGTAACTAGACAAACAGACGCATGCAAAGGATCATGCAAAGATGCAAATGATATGCAATGTCATGCAACACAGGATGCAGAAAGAAAATGCAATGTAGATATTGTTAGGATTTGAGATAACACGAATAAATCAGAACATCCTATTAGGTAGGTCTCCCTATAACGGATAGTTCTATATTATCTACCCATAAACCCACTCACAGGATATTTTCTATGTTTTTGATAAGGTTTCAGAGTCACAGACCTTAGTCGTATCAACGTTATGCAACTGGCTAGCCATTTTACAATGAGAGTGACGAAAAGGTCTATTCTGATCGGGGTTTTCATATTGGTTGGAGAAAGGAGATATCCTTGAAGTCCAATATTACGCAACCACCAAAATAGCACTGGTTATAAATGGGGACCTAGAGTCACGGACCCTTCATGAATCAGCATCATGCAACAGGCTAGCTGTTTTATAACGAGATCTACAAACAGGTCTACTCTAGAGGAGCCTTCATGTTAGTTGCTACAAGGAGCTTGCCCTCGTAGTCTAACACTACTAACTACCAAATCTAAACCTATGTTTTCCCTCTGCTTTTTCCAAAACTCAGGTGTAGAGCTTTATTCAAGATATAAGATACCCAAAGCCCACACATGGATATACAGAGATATATATGAAAAAGAAATAAAGCAAGAGCAATAAAACATATAATCAAAGAAGGAAGAGAAACAAACAAAAGCTAAACACACATATGAAAACCTAACTAAACTAGGCTTGACTCAATTAGGGATGGGTTATTCCCCAGTAGAGTCGCCATCTGTCGTACCTCAAAAAATGAGAACGACCTCGTGAAGCGCAATCGCACGCCCGCGGGATGGATTTAACAGAGTCGCCACCGATCTTTATTTATTCCCAAAGAGGGAAAGGGAAAATATCGAATAAAACCCCTAAAAAGAAAGGATAAGAATATGGTCATCGCAACCAATGTCTGAGTTCGGGAGTCGGTTACGCGAGGGGAAGGTATTAGCACCCCTCACGTCCGTTGTACTCAACGGGAACCATTTAGTCAGGGTCGAATGTGTGTTAGCTTAAGGTTTGTTTCTAAATCTTCTAGTTATTGGGATGGAAAAAGGGAGAAATATTTTCATATTAAAGAGAAAGGACCTAAAGGTTTTTATTACTAGGGGGCTCGACAAGACTTCGCAATCTCGTTCCTACGTATCCTCGTAGTGCAATGAGGAACTCAGAGCCTTCGTAGTTCGGGGCTACGATGAAAAATGGAAAGGTGGAATCCAAGAAGGCATTGGATGTAAGGAAAAGGTGGAATCCAAGAAGGCATTGGATGTAAAGGAAAAAGATGAAAAAAGAAAAGTTGGCTCGCTAGGATCTCGCAATCCTATGCCTACGTATTCTCAAGATGAACTTGAGAAATCAGAGCGTCCGTAGTTCTGGCTACTACGGTGAAAAGCTTGAAAGCAAAACTTGTGAGGATTGATTGTTTAGGAGAAGAGATTAATGGCTATCTCTTATGAAAGGATTTGGATGAAGGGTTAAAGGTTGGTGAAGGAGAAGAGATTAATGGCTATCTCTTGTGAAGGTTAAAGGAAAGGTTAAAAGTCACAAGAGATTAATGGTTATCTCTCGGAAGAGCTAACGGTTTAAAAGTGGCTTGAATATGTTTTAAGAATGCCAAAGGGTTATGCCAGAGTGCTAGACTCTAATAGTCCTTTTCATTCAAGATTGGTTGTAAAATTATTTGTTGGACAATAAACATTGATAGTAATCAATTATTCGAAGAGTTGTGCCAAGATGCTAGATCTTGACGGGTCTTACTCATCCAAGTTGAAATGAAAAATAATTGATAGACAACGAGCTATTGACGATAATCAATTGCTCAAAGAGTTATGCCAAGATGCTATACCTTGACGGCTCTTATTCGTCCAAGTTGATATGAAAATGGTTTAATGGACAATGAACGCTTGATGAAAATCAATTGTTCGAAGAGTTGTGACAAGATGCTAGATCTTGAAGGCTCTTATTCGTCCAAGTTGATTAAAGGTATTTTGAGGAGCGAAAGAATGAATGAATGGCTACCCCAAAGTGCGAGACTTGAGACCAATCGTTCGAGGTTTCTGCTAGAATGCTAGATTCCAACAGTCCTCTTCTTTTGTATTTTTTATTTAAAAAAAAAAGGTTAATCATTAAATTTAAATGGAAAGATTTAGGTACAAAAATAAATAAATCTTAATAATAGTATAACAATAATAAAAACATGAACACATAAAATATTACATTTTTACAACATAACTTCACAAACTAAATATATATATACTAAACTACTAACTATATATGGTATGAACAAAAATAAAGGATGAATGATACTCACAAACTCCAAAGCTAGCAAAGGTTAAACTTGTTGTGTAGAAGGAAGTGAAAGTGTTTTGATGGAAGTTGTTGTTTGTTTATGGAGATGAAGGAAAGGTTAAGGAAGAAGAAGGAGGTTAGGGAATGTATGTGTGGTATTGTTGGTGCCAAAAAATGAGAGAAAGAGAGATCTTATTTATAGTGTGAATGAGGTGGGAGTGTTGATGTGGCAATTCATGTGACTTTATGAGAATGATTCTTGGCCATTGATAAGTCCAAGTTGGCAATCCATGTGAAATGTGAGAATGATTCTTGGCCATTGATAAGTCCAAGTTGGCAATCCATGTGAAGTGTTTGTACTACAATGTAGTGGTCCCAACTTACCATTTTTCCCTTTATGGACATGAAGACAAACAAAAATAAAAGTAATAATAATAATAATAATAATAATAATAATAATAATAAAGCTTAGTAATAATAAAACTAATAATAACAATAAAGCTTAGTAATAATAAAACTAATAATAATAATAAAGTTTAGTAATAATAAAACAAATAATAAAACTAATAATAATAAAACTAATAATAATAATAATAATAATAATAAAACTAATAATAATAATAATAATAATAATAATAATAAAACTAATAATAATAAAATTAATAATAATAAATTTAATAACAATAAAACTAATAATAATAAAAAAAATAATAATAGTAAAACTAAAAATAATAAAAAAGATAATTGAAAATGGTTAGTAAAAAAAAGAAATAAAACAAATTAAATTCTAACGAAAAATGCATGATTAATGAGATGTTTAACTAAAATGCGAGACGACTGACTCAAGATAATATGCAAACGATCAGAATATCTGAGGGTAAAATTTGGGTATGACAGGTCTGTGTGTGTGTGTGCCCTATTATCCTTTTGGTAATAGCAGGCTTTGACCTCATTTTAATCCTTTTGGTGGAAGGGTCCGTGTGCGTGTGTGCCCTATTATCCTTTTGGTAATAGCAGGCTTTGACCTTATTTTCATCCTTTTGGTGGAAGGGTCTGTGTGCGTGTGTGCCATACTATCCTTTAGGTAGTAGCCGACTGTGTGTGTGCCCTATTATCCGTTTGGTAGTAGCCGGCTGTGTTGTGTGTCATACTATCCTTTTGGTAGTAGTCGGCTGTGTGTGTGTGCCCTATTATCCTTTTGATAATAGCAGACGTTGACCTTATTTTCATCCTTTTGGTGGAAGGGTCCCTGTGTGTGTGTGCCCTATTATCCGTTTGGTAATAGCAGACTGTGTTGTGTGCCATACTATCCTTTTGGGTAGTAGCCGGCTGTGTGTGTGTGCCCTATTATCCTTTTGGTAATAGCAGGCCGTGTTGTGTGCCATACTATCCTTTTGGTAGTAGCAGGCTGTGTTGTGTGCCATACTATCCTTTTGGTAGTAGCAGGCTGTGTGTGTGCCCTATTATCTCGTCGGTAATAGTAGGTGTTGACCTCTTTTTCATCCTTTTGGTGGAAGGGTCTGTGTGTGTGTGTTAACTATCATCCTTTTGGTGATAGGTCTGTCATCTTTTTGGTGTCAGACGTCATGTATTTCAACTACCCAATCCCTTTTCTCTCTTTCAGACAAATTTGTGGTCTTTTTATATCTAATTGACTTATACCTCGATAAGACTGAACGTCGTAGCAGTTCATTTTACTCGGTTTAAGTCAATTAGATATGAGCATCTGTCATACCCCAAATTTGTCCTACCTGTGTATCTTTCATCTGTACATCCACCAACTAACTATCATTCAGAAAAATCCAAAAAAAATGTTGTCTTCAACTTCATCCCTCTTTTATTTTTATCCATTTTCAGTTTAAGTCATATCTATATTTTAACCTTTTTTATCCTTTATCCATTTCCAATTTTAAAATCCATTTTTATTAATTTTCATAATATCCATTTGTTAACCAATTCCAATATCCATTTAATTGGTCTCTGATATTCTGATCGTTTGCATATCCTTTTCATTGGTCTCTGTTTTCGCATTTTAGTAAACATATCAATAATCATGCATTTTTTTATTAGAATTTAATTTGTTTTATTTCTTTTTTTTCACTAACTATTTTCAATTATCTTTTTTTTATATTATTTTTAGTTTTATTATTATTATTTATTTATTTTTATTATTATAATTATTATTAATTTTATTATTATTAGTTTTATTATCATTATTAGTTTTATTATTATTAGTTTTATTATTACTAAGCTTTATTATTATTATTATTATTACTTTTATTTTGTTTATCTTCATGGTAAGTGGGGACCACTCAATCATTCTAACACTTCACATGGATTGCCAACTTGGATTTATCAATGACCAAAAATCATTCTCACACTTCACTCATCAATGACCAAGAATCATTCTCATAAAGTCACATGGATTGCCACATCAACACTCCCACTTTATTCACACTATAAATAAGATATCTCTTTCTCTCATTTTACACACTAGATTCACCCCACACAAAGGCTGAATACTCTCTTAATTTTCTCCCTCAATTATTCTTGCAAAATTTCTGGAGAGAAGGCTCGTCTTCATTTTTCCATAACTCGTGCCATTGAAGAGGCAGTGGACCGTCTCCACTAGGTAACATTCACCTCTTTTATTTCTCCGTTTTCAAAGTACCATGATCATTTATCTATGCTATTATCAAGTCCATTAGCATGTTAATATTTTTCTGGAAAAAGTATTGTAATATCCTATAATTTTTGTTTGGTTTTATTATGAATGATGTTTAAAAGATAAGATAAAAATTCAAAAAGACAAAAAAAAAATGCTTCATCACCCCCCTTTTATTATTTCATACTATTTTTATTTTATTTTCCATTTATTTCTTAATTTTGTTTCTCTAGTTTTTATTTTAGGAGCACTTTGAATTTTTAGTTTCAATTTATCATGTTATTTCTTGAATTCATAACTTTTTCTTTCGAATTTTGTTTTGATTTTTATTTTTCGGTTATGATCTTTATTTCAATTTTTAGGGCCAATGATGTCAAAAACATCTTGATATTGGGTGATTTTTAAAATCGGTACCAAATCTTGATTTATATGAGGCCTATTTATTTTTATTTCAAATTATTACATTATTCGTTTTGTGGGTCAATGAAAACCATACATCAACGATTTATCGATTTCTTGATTAAATCTTGATAAAGGTGAGACCTTTATTCTTTTTCCTATTTATTTCGATTTTATTTCATTTTTTATTTTATTTATCTTTTTGGGTCCATGAAAACTAAATATCGATCGATTTATCGATTTCTCGACTTAATCTCGATAAAGGTGAGACCTTTATTCTTTTTCCTATACATTTTCGATTTTATAATTTTTATTTTATTTTTATTCATTTTGGGTCCATGAAAACTAAATATCGATCGATTTCTCGATTAAATCTCGATAAAGGTGAGACCTTTATTATTTGTATTCATTTTCTCGATTTAATTTCTTAATTGTCACTTTATATTTCTTTTATTTTCATTTTAGTCAATGAAAGTCAAAAAATCGTTGATTATCGATTTGTCGATTAAATCGTGATTAAGACGAGACCAACTTTTATTTTATGTCAATACTATCTCTTGTCCATTTTTATCTCGATTATACTATTCATACTCTTACCATTGTTCATATTCATATCCATATCTTATTCCCGATTAAAATACTCAACACATATTCAAATCATTTTCTTAATTAAATTGCGAAGGAATTGAATTCTTGAGGTCTAGCACTTCTTGGGTTCTTGAGTGACCACCATTGGGGCGCACGCCTTGGGTGGTGTGTCATTCGACCTTTCGCTCCTAAAACACTCGTCTTAACTATTTGGACAAAGGAATGCCATTGGAGTCTAGCATTCTACAAGGTACTTTCGTTGTTCATCAAACAATATTTCATATATCAATTGAATGAAAAAGGTGTCGTTGGGATCTAGCATCCCAATAATGCCCCGATTAATTGGTTGCGAGGCCGACGTCCCGTTTATCGAATAATCGTCATTCCTAAAACACTTAACAAACCAAACCGTTTTCAAACCAATTCTCGACTCGTCGTCGAGCCACTCTTCAAAACATTCTCGTAAGTCGAGTGCCTTTTGCCTCGTCGTCAAATGCACACTCGCACACTTCGTAGGTTTCGTTACTAGGAGCACCCCTAGGGATTAGTATCGATTCTCACTTCTTTTCTCAACCAATCCGACTCAATCTTTTTCAAACCGTTTTCTTAATCAACTAACAAAAGGAGGAGATTCTTGGAATCTAGCATTCCTTGGATCTTTGAATGAATGACTCTTGAGGCACACTCTTGGGTTGTTGTTCATTCACCCTTTCGTCTTAAAACACTTAATCTTTATCAAACATTTTCGTAATCAACTCACGAAAGAACTGAGTTCTTGGAGTCTAGCATTCCTTGGATTCTTGAGTGAAAGCTCTCGAGGCACGCCCCTTGGGTTGTATGTCATTCAATCTTCCGTCTCCTAAAATTCAAACACTAGCCCCATTCTTTTCGTGGGCGTACCACGAACTACGACTGCTCTGATTCTTTATTCTCGTCCGAGTAAAGATACGTAGGCACAAGATTGCGATGATCTTGGCGAGCTACCTTTTTCTTTTTCCCCCGTTTGTGTCCACACTTTTTCTTTTTCCCTCGTTTGCGTCTACCTTCCCTCCATCTTCCGTCAAACCCCGTAGTCGAACTACGATTGCTCTAATTCCTCATTCTCGTCCGAATGAGCATACGTAGGCCCGAGGTCGCGATGATCTTGCCGATCACCCTATCCTAAAACCACCCAATTTCCCTTAGCAATCGAAACCTTTTACCTTACCTTTTCGCATATATCGTTGAGAAGAAAATAAACAAGCTTAGATAACATTCCTCACAATTCGAACTAAGAGGTTCCTGTTGAGTACAACGGACGTGAGGGGGTGCGCGTACCTTCCTCTCACGTAACCGACTCCCAAACCCGGAATGTGGTTGCGACGACCATGTTCTTACCCCTTAAAGGTTTTCTCTATATTTTCCTTTCCCTCTTTTGGGATAAATAAAGTTCGGTGGCGACTCTGTCGAACTGTTTTCCGCGCCTTTTGCGCGAGGGTCGTGTCTTCGATCAAGCGATTTTTTCGAGGTCCGACAAAACAGTCGCTTTCAAGGGCAACTATTTGATAATTCTATCAAAAATGATTTTCCAGATTATTGATTTGCTAGATTTTAAATTTGATGCAACAAGATGATTTTAATTTGTTTCCTAAACTATATTCAAACTTCAACAATCAACATCAATGTCAAACAACTTTTTACGATAATATTTTCTACTTTCAAATTGAATTTTTGTTAGATCATGGTAAATGAACATTTCTTCTATTTAATTTAAATATTATGTCATTTGCAGTAAGGAATTTAACTTTAATTTTTTGCAAAAGACTGATGAAGGAGTTCAATTTTTGAGCTCTTTGGCTGATGCTTCATGTTGTTTATTTTGTGATTTCATTCATGATGGAAGAGAAATATTTTGAAGAACTATAGACATGTATTGTTGGGACTTTTGTTGTTCTGTATAAATCAGATTTGAAATGCTCTCACTGATCCCACTCATGGTAAGGATTCTTTTTAACTTTGTCTCCAAGTATATTACTCCATATTTCAACCATGAATATTGAATCCTGTTAACCTATATCTGTCTATCATTTCAGACCGAACGCATGACCGATGTACAACTTAATACAGACACATTGGTTACATTTAGTCACTTACATTTGCTCAAATTATAAGTGGTTGAGATTGTCGTTCTTCGCATCAGTAACCGCTTCAGGACAATATAGCTGAATTTTTATGCGACTGCCCTGACACATTTCTACAATCAATCGGCATAAGGTAAATAACGGAGTTCGCAACCCCATAAACTTATTAGCCTTTGAGTCTGGTAATATAATTTTAATTTCTCTTGACTACCAACATTTCTGCACCACCATTTGTTTCCTGCTTCCTAACGCAAACAGCTAACCTTAAGACATTCATGGAAGTAGGAAGGTCTTGAGCAGCAACCACTTCAACAGAAAACAAACAGCTTAGTTTCTGCATTCCAATATCTTAAAGTGTCCGCATAGGATTCCACTTCCAAATCCCTTTCTTCTCATTTGGTCCCAAATTAGTTGTTGATGTCTTAGCTGCCCCCACGTGTTTGGTATTTGTCTTTGAAATTCTATCCTCAAGCTTTGATCTTGATCGCCATGGGACAAGGACATACAACGGGATCACTGTTTGTTACTACTTTCACCATAAGCTTCAACTATGTGTCTGTCATTCTCATCATCATCTTCAATAGACGAAACAGGAGTAGTTCGCGGAAAGATAAGCGAAGCTGTTCTTCGAGTCGTGGCAGACATGTGAATTGTTTGGTTGTGGCACCACTACACTTGCACTGATTGGTATGTTTCATAGATAGAAGATGCTGATTTTGTGAAACTTCTCTTCCTCGCCTCAAATTCTTTAGAATATTAAGGAAAACAGAAGAAGCCAAAGTACATAGCAGTGGAAAAGGTTATTTCAACAGTGCTAATATTTATTCCTAACTTTGTTTACTTAATATGTAAGTATAATATTTATCTTTTTGTATTTTCAGAATTTAATTTCTTTGTATTAAGTCCAGTTGTTTGAATTTTTCATTGTTCAAAGGAATTTTGTGTCGATACATCAGTAAGTATCCTCTGTCTATATTGAATTGTTGTATATGAACTATTATGTTGATGTCGGTAAAAATTGACCTATATTCTGTTTTTATAGATGCATATGTCATTTGCCTTGAATGCAAAAGTCTTGACACAATACTTTCTAAGGAAAACCATGTGTTCTTTCTCTGGTATAAAGAAGGTTAAATTCAGTGTTTTAAAAACCGGACCGGTCATCAAACCGGTGAGGGTACTGGGTCACTGGTTTATCGGTCGAACCACTGGGTCATTGGTCGAACCGCATGACCAAACTGGATTAAACCGGATAATTCGGTTGAATAAACCTGTCATTATAATAGGTATAAAACTGGTAAAACCGGTCGAACCGGATGATTCAGTCTCTAAAAAATATAACTAGCACTTAAATTTTTTGAAAATATCATATCATAAATTCATAGGTTCATAATTTAAATTCAAATTTTAAACAGAGTCTAATTGTAAATTTTAAATAGAGTCTAAATTAAACAGAGTTTAATTTAAATTCATAGTTTTAATGTTAATAGAAAATCAGTTTTAATGTTAATAATTAAAACAATACAAATATTAACATTATTCTAAATAATAAATTTTCCAAGTCTATATATATAATGGAAATCAGGTAAGTCTAAAATTATATTATATTTAGTTTTTTAATCTGTGTTCTTAAATTTCTATACAAATATTTGTATGATGGTTTTTCAATCAATATAAATACAAAATAGTAAAAATAGTTTTGTGGATATTACAAAACTTAATTTGTGTATCACTTGAATTAAATGAGTGATCACTATTATTCTTGGAGAAAAGTTCCTATGTATTTGAGTAAAAAAAATTTAAAAAAAAAGTTAATTTTTTTTTAAAATAAGCAGTTGAACCGCCAATTTGCGAAAACCGCCGGTTTTCCCGGTTCGCACCGGTTCACACCGGTTCCCACCGGTTCGAAGACATGACCGATCGAGCAAGTGAACCCGGCCGGTTCCCGGTCCAACCGGCCGGTCCGGTCCGGTTTTTAAAACACTGGTTAAATTTCTATGTGCCAATTTCCTCTCTTTCTTTTTATCTCCTTTAGACTTGCTTCCCTCTCAAATATATAAGATCAAGACTTTGTGTCTTTATGGTAATTCTTCCATTGGATCCATGATTTTTTATTTTGATGATATGATGGTTTTGAGTTTGTTGTTTCAATTCTAAGAATCACATTTATGAGAGAATACATGGTAGGGAATGAAAATACTATGTTATAAGGTTGAGAGAAAAATAATATAAAAGTTGTTAGAAATGACATTACATTACTTGCTATAACTTTGATTGTTCCCATGTATTTATTCTCAACTCAGAGTGGAAAAATGGACTAAAGTGAAGTGAAAATTTTATAACTTGCTATAACTTTTATATTGGTCGTGGACTAAAGTGAAGTTAAAATTTCAAGGACTTAAGTGAAGTTAAACTCAACAAATATCTTATAATTATATTGATTTGTTTTGCGTTGTGGACTGAGAAGTTCAGTTGCACCGATCAAGGGTGGTTTTGTTGCTCGTGTTGGCCGTAGAACTGTAGGGGGACATGATTTTGTTGTTTTATCCCTTCATTTTTGGAATCTATGTGTAAAATAAGGAGAATGATAATAAATTTATGGTTGGGGCTATTTAAAACTATAATGTAATTTATTAATTGATATTAATTGAATCAAAACAATAAAAGTAGAAATATAGTATTTCCCTTATTTAAATAAGGGAAATTTTAATATTTACGGAAAAACTGTACCACTAATCCAAATATATTTAAAATATATATTTTTAATTATGATCATTATAAATATACATAAGATCAAAGTAAAAACATATACAAACCCAACAAAGAAGAAAGACATGAAGAAAATCAGAAATGAACCAAACACTTCGCGGGTTGTCAGAGCCGATCGATGAGAAATCCACCCCGGATCATCCAAATGCAAGTTTCCATGATGTTTTCTAAGCTAATCTACTAAAGAAATGAAGTATGATGGAGTGGGAGCAAAAATCACCCAAACCATCCCTAAAAAATGTGTTTTTACCCATATTTATTGCTGTCATCATCGTAGACCGCGCTAAGCCCGGTTTTGGCGCTAAGCGCGCCCTTATTAATGCTAAACCGCCTTAAAAGCGCGCTAAGCACGGTCCAGCGCGCTTAGCCCGGGCAGCACGGGAATGAAAAAATTCTGCACTTGTTTTCTTCATAACTTTTGAACCGTAACTCCGTTTTTCGCCCGGTTCGAAGCGTTGGAAAGCTTATTCAATGCTCTATCTAACAATACTCCAATATCAATGCTTTAATACCTATAAAAATAAATGGAAAACAATTAAACTCAATGATATTTACACGATAACACAATACATACACTATAAAGTAAAGTAAACGTATTTGCAAACAAAGCGGGGTTTATTCGAACGATTTTAACAAAAAGTATCGATAAGTGCAACAAAACTTATATACAAAAATAGTTACAATTAAACTTATCAACTCTCCCCAGCTTACATAATTGTTTGTCCTCAAACAAAGCCAACATCTAAAGGAACAAAAGCGAAATCCAAGAAATCACGCAACAACAAGTTTTTACAAACAAAAACAAATGTAATGGTTCAATCGAAAATGGTACACACAAAGTAAATACTTACCACTAAACTTCAACGATAACATAATCATGAAACAAATGCTAAATACAAAAGTCATGCGAAACATTCTAAAACAACACAAGTTCAAATGTGAATCACACCTAGCAAAAACAATCATCGGTAGATGAAAAACATAAAATGAGGGATTTTTCGCTCACACAACAATCTTGCAAACAAAAGACTAAATTATGCAATCATCTAAAAATCATGCTGAAAACACAAAAGCAAGAATCAAAAGGACTTTCAGGGCTATAATGTGGTCGGGTGAACAAACAAGGAATAATTCCTAAAGCTAATCGAAACAAAAACTTGCCTAAACCTAAGGGAGTGATCAACTCACAAAAGTTCAAACACAAAATTTCAATCAAACTTCTTCCAAAATCCCAAGTGTTACACCAAACACATAGAACTTATTAGCACAACATTATTCTGCTCTTTTTGTTTTTATTTTTCAAAGCTTTTTCAATTTTTTTCTTTCTTTTTCTTTTCTTTTCTTTTTCTTATTTTTCTCTTTTTTCTTTTCTTTTTCAACCTCATAGCAACCAACAACATAAGTGAGCAAACATTGCTCTCCCCAACTTGAATTCAACCACATCATCATGTGAATACTCCCTACTTCCTATGACAAGGTAAAAATTCATACAACAATACAAAGTTGAGGGCTCAAGAAAAAACAACAATCAAGATCCACACAAAAAATGAATTGATACTCATAGACAAGCTTCAAGCTCAAACAACATGGATAATGACCAAAGGCTCAAAGGGTTTACAAACGATCACATACTCACAAGGTGAATTGCCTATTTGGCTAAGGTAGTTGTGCTCAAAATGAAACAAGTGCCTTAATCCTTTTCATGCTTTCAAATAATCAACACAAACAAAAGATTAAGCATAATAAAATCCAGTTAAAACAAGAATATTAGTACTCCGAGCATATATGAACAATGGAAGGCTTCCTCACAAAAAGGGCGGGAACTAAAGTGATTCACATACGAACAAGTATATAAAAGAATGAATGGCATAGAAGTTGTAAAAAACCTAAGTATCATGAATATGCTAAAGTTTAGAAAGCGATAAACACATACCTTAAACGTGTACAAAACTTTAAACACTATCATTACCACGCATTCGCAAGTTGAAACGATAAAAAATAGACAAACACCGAATGCGACTTCAAGCAATCGAACCAAAATTTGAGTCCAAACAATAACAAAAGAATTAGTTATATACGGTTATGTACTATCTAAAGCCTAGGAGAAAGTGGGAAAAAGGAAGGCAAGTGAAACAAAAAGAATTCACTGGCTCATCTCAGAGAGCGTGCTAAGCTAGCACACCCGCGCTAAGCGCGCTACATCAGAAGCAAAAAAACAGGACTGCAAAAATGCATTTCATGCTACCTCCACTATCACCTACACAACTCAATTACAAAACATACAATATTTACTGTTGTACCCCAAATTTTACCCTCAGATCCTCCGATCATTTATCATAGCATTTTTAATCAGTTTTTTTTTTGCGTTTTTAGTTAGATATTTCATTGAACATTAATCATGCATTTTCTTCTTCCATGTTTATTTTATTTTAATAATAATTATATTTATTTATATTTAATTTGTTATAGTTATCTTAGATATATTTAGGATTTGTTTAGTTTAATTTCAATATAGCTCATCTTTTACATAGTTTATATTTAATTTAGTTTTTTATTATAACTTTAATTTTAAAATTAATTTAATTTTTATTTTTAGTTTAGCTTTTATCTTAGTTTAGTTAATCAGATTAATTTTAATTTTTAGTTTATTATTAATTTAAATCTAATTTGATAGCTTAATTTTTAGTGGTCTAATTTAGTTCTACTTTTAATTTTAATTTTTATTCTAATTCTAATTAGTTTGTTTTTTAACTTTAATTTAGTTTATTTTAATTATTAATTTTTCTTAATTTAGCTCAATATAAGTAGCTTCTTTAATTGTTAAAAAATATATAAAAAAAACCATTTTTTTCATTTCTCATTTTATTGTTACAAAAAAAAGCCAAAACCTTCAGCCCACTAAAAATAACTTGCAGCAGTTATCATAAAGGTAGAATTGCAGTATGTGGAAAAGGCGAAGATCACAGCCTGTCAATTCTTGAACCAAAATTCCAAAATTCTGCAACAAAACACACAAACTATCGGCTACTTTGCTACTTTCCAACAAGCCTCACACAAAATCCTGCAAGTTCCCTCCGTCTCCCAAACCGTACAAAACCAACACGCCCCTTCTCAAGCCAAAACTTCTCCAACAGACAAAACAGTACGACCCCACCACTCTACACAAAGCCTACACCACAATTACCTTCAAAAACCACTTTCCACCATAACCTGCTACAGAGGTACACATAACTTTTGTTGCCAAAGCGTGCTATAATGGCCATAAACCTGCAAGGATGTACGGAGGAGCAAAGATTCAGAAAAAGAAGAAAAAGAGAAACATGAAAAAGGTCTCTGAATCTAATCCACTTCTCCTCATCCTCCTTATAGCCCTCTAACCAACTTCCATACTCATACTCATAAACCATTATATCATCCTCTCTTCACCAGATTCACCATAACCAATACACAAAAGCCCAAATTTCTCACAAACTTCAAAATTAAAACCCACTTGAAATCACACAAAACTGAAGTAAAAATGGTTAATGGGTGGAGAAAAGCATTTTACACATCCATTCCTAGAGACAGAGAACCAAAAATTACAACCGAGAAAAAACAACAACATTGTGATAACTCTTCAACCAATCCAAGTCCTAGAATCAGTTCTAAGTTTAGTTTTTTTCTCAAATCCATCAACACCAAGATGTCAATCTCAACCTTCATCAACAGGTTCATCTACTCTTCGTTGCAGAACCTCAGTAGCAACTTCTTGTTATGTTCCCAATAGTCCAAAACTCCTAAATCATTCACCCTTTATTTTTCTTCCACCAATCAACAACACCATAATCCGTCACCACGCATACAACAACAAACCACCCTGTTTCATCTTCTTTTTTAAACCAGTACCCTGTTCTCTCCGCTTTACCACCAAAGCCCTTCTCAACCTTATTTTGGGAAGCTTCAATAAGCCAACAAAACCCTGCAAAAATCTCTCCCAAATACAAGCTTCAAAACCCAACCTCATTCAACCTTCAACCACAACCTAAAACCTTCTCAAACCCAACAAACAACCCTAAACTTTCCTCCCCAGTTTCAATCACAAACCAACAACGACTTCTGAACCTTACTCGCTCTCCCTCAAATCAATAACCCTTCAACCATCACCACTCATCCTCCTCCCTTCAACAACATTTAACACCCATTCAAATCTGAGAACCCAAATTGAACCAAAGAGTGAGACGAAGGAGATGGAAAGGAAAGCTAAGACGAAACCAAAGGCGTAAACGAAACCTTGTAACCGAGACCGTGAGAGAGCGGAGAACCGAGGCAGACGAAATCAAGTGAAGGAAAGGTTGGATCTGTTGTTTGACCTTGCATCTCTATCGCTTTCCATGGAATCAACATTTGTTTGATTTGAAAAATGGGATTTGATTTGTGTGGTCTTGATAGCTTTGTTTCTTCTTTGAAACCTGATAGTGTTTTAAAGAGGTTAACACGTTTTGGTTTCCACCGTGTTTGTTTTGAGAGGAGTATAGCACCGATGATGCCATTTATTTTCGGATTTTTGTTGCTCTAAAACATCCAGATGGTTGTGGGTCTTGGGCTGGTTAGCCCGTTCTGAATTATTCACACCCACCTCACGATTTCTATACCCCCATTCTTGTTTTTTATAATAAGTTCAATTAGTTTTTGTTTTACTAGTTCTTTTTCTATTTTGTTAATTTCTATTGTTTTGTGTAGTTTATTTATTTTAGATGTTTTCTCTCTAAATTAAGTTTATCCTATTCTCTTTTCATTTCAATTCTCTTTTAGGGCCTATGATATTAAAAGCCACGATTTTTATTGATTTACTTTACTAAAAAATCGTGATGACTATGAGGCCGTTTTTGTTTATTTTATCGGTCAATGAAAATCTAATTAAAAAGGTATTCGATTTATCGATCTAAATTCCTTATTTAGATGAGACCGACTTCATTTCCACTTTGAGCCCATTTTCTTTATTTTTATTTGGGCCAATGATATTACAGAAATCACGACTTAGTCGATTTATCAAATTACTAAAAGTCGTGATATGTATGAGGCCACCTTCATTATTTTATCGGTCGATGAAAGTCGAATATCATAGATTATCGGTTTCTTGATTAAATCATGATTAAGACGAGATCGACTTTAGTTCTACTTCATTCTGTATTTTCTTATATCTTCATTTTCATTTTTGACCGATGAATTCTTTCTATTCACGAACGTTGTTAGCGAAGCGACGAACCTTCATTATTTCAAATCTGTAGTGAGTGATCATTGAGATTTCTTTCAATACTTTGAGATCGTGATAGGTTACCTTCGACTAATCAACGAGAGTTTGTGACTCAAGATGACGTCTCCACCTTTTCTTTTCGTGTGGCACGATTTCATCGGAGAATGATCTTCTATATCATTTCTCTATCGTGTCTTAACACAAAGATCAAATTGTGCATCCTCCTATAGTATGGTCTTCCTCATAGACCGTACTACGACGGATCAACACTACATTAGATTCGATTCATCGATCCAATAAATTAATCAAAAATCACTAAATTTACTTTCAGTCAATATATATATCTTGATGTATTCTTTATGTCGATTATTATCCTTGTTAATATTATCATTGTCCATATTTATATCTTGTGTATATTGTTCATTTTATTTGTTCATTTAAAATACACTAATAAATATCGAAACCCTAAAAAACTCAATTGACCGGACTGTGGTTACTATTGTGTTTTGGACTGAGGACTTAGATTTAGGACTTTTACCCTATGCTCTTGGAGTGGAGGTTTTGACTCTTGATCTTGGCTTGCCAGTGGCCCATCAGTGGGAAGTGTTTATGCACTATTTTGGTTAGATCTTTCTATCTCTTGCTATTTACATTGAAGCACTCATTTACTTTTGCTTGATGTTTGCTTTTCTTGATACTTATATATATGTTTGCTTGACATTGTTTCTTAGCATGTTAGCATGATAAACATGATACTATGTGGTTACCATCATTCTTTGATTTATTATCATTTGATTTTGATGTTTTGATTATTACCATGTTCATATTACTTTGTTCATACTATCTTGATTATACTTTTGTTCATATTCATACTGTATATATCATATTCATGCTTGATTCTTGACCCTCCTTCCAAAGGAAAGTTCCTACTTTGACTCCTAAGTCCATAAACTACTCCCGTTTCATCCTTGGCCTCATAAGAGCCGTGTCCCTCATAGTTTAGTAATAGGATGAAGTTATCATGAACTCCATGTGATTCTCACTATCATGAGAACTCACTTTACCTTTTACTCAAACTTACAGAGTTATCATGAACTCTGTGTGGTTCTCACTATCATGAGAATTCACTTCCTCCCTTCATAACGTAGACTTAGAGAGTTATCGTGGACTCTACGTGAGCTTATGCTCATTTCCTTTGGAATGTTGGCCATAGTCAATGTTTCCTTTTCTTTCACCCTTAGTTAGGTGAACTACGGTTGCTCTGATTCTTTAGTCAGATACGTAGGCACAAGATGCGACGTCTTGGCGAGCAAACTTAGTGTACATATCCTTTAGGTCTTTACCTTTACATTTAGCAGACATTCTTTAGCAAACAAACATAACATAACACAAACTAAACAAGAGGTTCCTGTAGAGTACTACAGATACCTAGGGTGCTAATACCTTCCCTTTGTATAACCAACCCCCGAACCTTAGATCTCCCCCCCTTAGGTTTTTTAATGATCTTGAACCTTTCCTTTGGATAAATCAAAATCGGTTGTAAAAGAAATATGATGCAAGTTAATTAATAGCTTGTTATCCGATTTTCACCGCAACATTTACACATACAAACTTCCTCAAGTTAAACACGACAAGCTTGAGGAAAACAAAACTTAACACCTTAACACGAACTACCATAAACATACTAAAAGAATGGGAGAAAAAAACATTAGAAACTAACAACAATAAAACATGCTTGTTTTACGTCATAAGTTCGACACCTATTATTTACAAACCAACACGTTGCTTCGGAAGAGCCAAATGCTTTCACTCCCGCCTTTGCTTTCATCTCTTCGAGCTCTAACCGGAACTACACATCTAACCACACTTTTGGTAAACGTGAAGAGAAACAAATATATACATTATATTCACAATTATGCAAAACATGTAAAATTCACAAATATGGTAAACATATACAAGTATCAATATAAACAGGTGAAAATAGACAATATATACGATATCTACAAAACTCAAAAACAAAGAAACTATCGCAATGCGATCCAATAAAAACACCAATCCCCGGCAACGGCGCCATTTTGTTGGAATGCGGTATAGCGGCAAGCAACAAAAGTTTTTGGAAGTATTTTTCCGGGAATTTATCGTGTCCACAGAGATCGGTGCTACTGAACTGCCGTTCGACAATTTAAATGTTATTAAGTTTGGGTTTAGAATTGGTTGAAACATAAAAACAGAAAAGTAAATATTAACACAAAAAAATTCATTCGTCAGAGAGAAAAGACTTATCAAGCATGTATATATTTCACTAGTCACAAACATAAATTTATCGATCATTTTCACTCTACTACAATACTCATCAAAATCATCCAGTATCGCTCACAACAGTGTCCATCTCTGGCACACTGAGCTGAGAGAGCAACCGTATCACTCTCGTTGTCGCCCTCGCGCACGATGCCTCAAAACACGGAAGGCATTAAGTTCCGACACCATAAAGATTATTATCTAAATCTATCTCTAGCATCTAGACAATAAATATCAATCCCTAATCAAGATTCATGATGTTTATCTCTAACACAACACAAATCTAAACATAAATGCAAAATGATCAAGGAAGACATCGATAATGATTTGTAAAGCAGATTTTATGCAATATTATGATCAACAAAGATACATATGTTCATAGTAAATATACAAACACCCAACAAGATAGAGTTTACAAAAAGAGGAAAAAGAGATAAACCAACACTTCTCGAGTTGTCAAGACGATTGATGAGAATCCACCTCCGATTCGACAAGATGCAAGCTCCATTTGTTGTTTTCAAGCTCTCCTATGAAGAAATGAAGTTTGATGGAGTGGGAGCAAAAAATACCCAAACCATAACCTAAAAAATGTGTTTTTACCCATATTTATTGCTGTCATCATCGCAGACCGCGCTAAGCCCGGTTTTGGCGCTAAGCGCGCCCTTATTAATGCTAAACCGCCTTAAAAGCGTGCTAAGCGCGGTCCAGCGCGCTTAGCCCGGTCAGCACGGGAATGAAAAAATTCTGCACTTGTTTTCTTCATAACTTTTGAACCGTAACTCCGTTTTTCGTCCGGTTCGAAGCGTTGGAAAGCTTATTCAATGCTCTATCTAACAATGCTCCAATATCAATGCTTTAATACATACAAAAATAAATGGAAAACAATTAAACTCAATAATATTTACACGATAACGCAATACATACACTATAAAGTAAAGTAAACGTATTTACAAACAAAGCGGGGTTCATTCGAATGATTTTAACAAAAAGTATCGATAAGTGCAACAAAACTTATATACAAAAATATCTACAATTTTCACTTATCAATGGCCTTCAGCTAAACTTTCTTCTTGAGAGCTTCTTTTATATTCACCGGTTCAGAGTCTACTAACATGGCACACTGAATGACGTCCCCTTCAGAGTCTATTTCAGTATCTTGGAGCATGTCAAACTCTGCAAATCTTCTTGGAATGCTTCTAATTCCTTATGGCCTTTAAACATGTTCAGAATCTTCTTTGGACGTTGGAACAATATCAGATGCTAGAACTCCATAAGTACCACCTTCAGAGGCATGGCCACCTTTAGAGTTTGGAATATTCCTAAAGTCTAGATCTCCACCAAATTCTGAATCACCATCACAATCTGGATCAGAGTTAGATTCACCTTCCGAGTCAGACTCGCCTTCAGACTCTGACTCACCTTTAGAGTCTTCTTCAGCTTCAGAGTCATCTTCAAACTCTGACTCATCTTTAGAGGCTAAGTCTCATTCGAATTCAGAAATACCTTCAGAAGTTAACTCAGGTGTTAACACCACACCAGAGTTAGATTGAGACTTGTTCTAATCCCACACATCTGACTCTTTCACAATGACATCTCTGTTGGATTCAACCTTGTTAGTGACATGACCACATAGCTTTTAAGCACATGTACTGTGTTACCCTATAAGCAACATAACTCTGCTTCTGTCATCCAACTTACTTCTCTTAGCATCTGGAACATGTTTGTAACAAACAAAATCAAACACCTTCTGATGTCTCACACTTTGCTTATCTCCAGTCCATTTCTCAAAAGGAACAATTTCCTTTAGCTTCTTGGTTGGACACCCGTTGAGCACATATGTTGCAGTGGCAATAAATTCTCCCCACAAGGTGTGAGGGAGCTTCTCCTCCTTCAGAATGCTCCTTGTCATATCAAGCAAAGTCCGGTTTCTTTTTTTAGTAAGACCATTATGTTGAGGAGTGTATGGAGCAGTCACCTCATGCTCAATTCCATTATCCTCATAGTACTTTCTAAACTCTACAGAGTTACAGTCACCTTCACCATCAGTTCGAAGAATCTTTAGAGTCTGACCACTCTGATTCTCAGCCTTGATTCTGAGTTTCTTAAATTCAGCAAACACTTCGTGTTTGAACTTTATAAGGGGTACCCACGTCATCCTTGTGAACTCATCCATAAATGACACAAAGCATTTATTCCTTCCTAGTGAAGGTACTAAAAATGGTCCACACACATCAGAATGCACCACACCCAAAGTATACTTTACTCTTTGAGGCATTTCAGATGCAAATGGAAGTCTTGGTTGCTTCCCTCTCATGCACATATTGCACGACTTCTCTGCCTTATTAATTGCAGGAATTCCATGTACCAACTTCTTTGAGTTCAGATGCCCTAAGCTTCTGAAGTTCAAATTACCATATTTTTTGTGCTACAACTCACTTTTCTTCACAACACTTGTTGCATTAAGGCATTCATAGTCTGCAGTTTTTTTTATCAACTTTGAATATTCTATTCCTTCTCTGTTCTGACCTCATAATCAGCTTCTGATTATAGTCATACATCTTTAAAAGATTTTCCTTCATGGTAACTGAAAATCCTTTCTAAATTAATTGACCTACTTTCATCAGATTGCTTTTCATGCCAGGAACATACCACACATTCTGAATCAATGCAGTTTTGCCATTATCAAGAACTACTCTAACATTTCTCATTCCTTCAGCATTCAGATACTTATCGTCAGTATATCTGATCTTGGTGTTCTCACCAGAGTCAAACTCAACCAATCATTTCTTATTTCTAGTTAGGTGATTTGAACAACTTGTATCCATGTACCACCGGTCTTCCAAAGACGCATTATCAGACTCAGAAGCCATTAATAGCATAGGTTCATCATCAGAATCTACTTTGGCTATGTTTGCTTCTTCTGACTTCCTTTCCTTGTTTGATCAACAATCAGCAGTGAAGTGGCCAAACTTCTTACAACAGTAACATCGAACTTTCCTCGTGTCATACTTCTCCACCTTTTTTGAGCACTCTTCTACCTTTCAGAAGTTGAGGTTTTTGACTTCTGAAATCCGTCATATTTCTTCATGGTTTCTGACCAAGACTGCTTATGATATTTCTTACCAGAAGCTGCTTTCAGAGCCTGCTGCTCTACCTCCATTTCAGAGTTTCTCTCAGTCAGACGCAACTCTTGTGCCTCTAGACTGCTTTGCATCTCTTCAATTCTCATGGTGCTAAGATCCATAGAATGTTCAATTGCTATAACAATGTAATCAAACTGAGGAGTAAGAGATCTAAGTACCTTCTCAATGATCTTTTCTTCAGAGAGAGTTTCTCCACACGACTTCATCTCATTTGTGATCATAATCACTCTAGAGATGTAGTCAGGTACCTTCTCATTGTTCTTCATATTGAGATTCTCATATTGTTTACGTAGATACTGAAGTTTCACCTCTTCACTGATGCATCACCGCCGTAGCACCATACTAGCGTGTCCCACGCAGCCTTCGCCGTCGTCGAATCAGTGATCTTCTCAAACACATTCGCATCCACACATTGATGGATGTAGAACAACGCCTTTTTTTATCTTTCTTCCTCATATCATGTCGAGCATTCCTCCGCGGATCCGTTGCATTTGCCAAAAGTGCAACCAGAACGTAACCGTCGTTGACGAGATCAAGAACTTCTTAAGCTCCAAACAACACATGCATCTGAATCATCCACCGATTTCAGTTTTTGCCATCGAACACTGGAAGCTTAGTACTCAGATTACCGTTTCCGTTCATCTTCAACCTTGTGCAATTCACTCAGATCTCACTAAACACTAGTGTTTCCCAATCCTGCAGAATCAAGAAATGTGATTTTGTTACGATTCCAGTAAAAATTTCAACACGAATTCAAGAAACGAAATCAATCACACAACGTCTCACCGTTCACTCGTGTTTCCTTGTGTTTCCCTGTGGATCTGAACCGGAGCTCTAAATACTAATTGTTGGTGCATAAGATGAAAAAGATGAAGATGGAAGAAGAGAGAAGTGAGAAAATTGAATAACAAACTTCTACTACTCTTGCAACTTGTTTGGTTTATATACACAAACAATAATGAATGATTACAACTTGTTTGGTTTATAGAATGGTTACAATTTGTTTGGTTTATACATACAAACAATAATACCACGTAGACGAAAATGCGAACCCACACTAGTTAAGTTAAACTTAACAAAACTAATACTAAATATAAATTACATCTAACATCATCAATTTAGAGTAGTTGACACTTTTATTTAATAATTCTCATTGCCACTTGTGGCGTCAACTAAACCAAGTTCACATGTCATCAAATTAAAATAAAAAATAGAGTTTATAGTATTAATTAATATAATTAATAACTGAAATAATGTTTTATAAAATATTTTCAACTTAGCTTTGTTATATTCATCACCATTTTCCTAATTAAAAAAAAGAAAAATCCTCTATCATCATTCGCACCTCACAATTGCTTCGTCATGATCCTCGCAACTGATTCTATACATTAAAAAGTAAAAGAAATCTAATTCAATCACCTTATCTGATGAGGATCTCCAAGAATCATGAGGAAAACAAAAGGGTTTAATTACTAGAAGTAAAACTAAGAGATTCCAAAGGAAAATGGAAGTAAAATTGCTATTTTATTGGGTTTGAAACTTGTTGGAGAAACCAATAAAGAAAAATTATTTCAAGTATCATTTGTTTCTAGCTATGAGTCTTAATTGAAGTATAATAAAATTGTAGAATTTCATCTTTTATATCTTTTAGTTGTCTATTTTTGTAATTGAGACAATTTGTATCTCTTTATAAATCTATTGTGTAACTTGGGTTTATAGATTAGTTTTAGAATATATGGGGTGTGTTTAGCATTCAACTAGCAAACATATAATTAAGATTTAACTCATTATTGTAACTAGTTTTTGAAAATAATAGAATATACAAATTCTATATACTTTTGTGTGAGGTAGATAATTCTCTCATATGGTTCTTGGTTGAACCATTGTGAATCTTATCAAAAGGCTTTTAACATCTCTTGTGACAGTAGTATTTTGAGTTATCTTTCTCACAGAAGTGACTATTGATCTTTATTTCATCTTCTAGCCAATTCCACATTCTTTTTTTTTTCTTTCTTTTTTTAAAGTTTTCAATATCTTCTTGTTTCATTTTGTGTTCTAGGATAGTTCTTGAATAATTGGAAAGGCTTATTAATATTTGGTTCATATCTGTTGGTATCATTGAGCCATAACCATGATTTTTCATCTCAATTTTTTATATTAAGTCCTTCCACCATGTTCTTGAATAATATTTGAGTTTTGAATATTATTTGAGTATTAAATCCTTTATTCTTGATACTTAATGAATTGTGTGAATATATTTATATGTTATTGGATGAAAAAATTAGGCTTAAGTCTCATTATATTTCAAATAAAATAACTTTTCACACTCTCTTGTCTGTCTATTTTTGCTGTTCCAAGTTACAAAAGAAAATATTAATGTAGAATTAGATTTGGTAGTGATGAATGTGTTTTTTTCAAGGAGAAATGTCCTTGGAATTCTTAGTGTCTCAAATTGTTGAGAGAAAATAAGAAAGATTAAAATTCCACCATCCAATGTTACTGTTGCTGCTCCTATTATCATTGGTTTTGATTTTGATTATGTATTGTTGTCCAAGATCACTTCTTAAATATCTAATATTGTAAAGCAACCACAATAGATTCTTGTCAATGATACCTGTGCCACGTTTTCATCCGATGTTAAAGGTTTGAACTCTTTTAATCTGTCAGGTATGTATCCCTTCATATTGATCTTTGATTATGGAGAATCACATCATATGTCATATGATGATAAATAATTATGTATTTAAATCTTGCTTCATCTAAGTTAGTTATGACTGTTGATGGTACACCTATGCCATTAGCATGTATTAGTTATGTTTCTATAATTAATATGTCATTTTATGATGATATCTTACTTTGAGTCTTTCTTATGTTAGCCAATTATGTGGTTTTAGTTATTCTGTTACATTTTATTTCACTTCTTGTTTTATGTAAGATCCACAATCTGGGAGAGGTCGTTGACAGTGGGCTTTATGTTTTGGATAGTTGTGAGTCTCATATACCACATCCTCAACTACTAATTTCATTATTGATTTATTAGCTTCTTTTAGTTTGAATTGTTCATCTTCTATTTTTTATTTATGACATTCCCATATAGGATAAGTATATGCTCATAGAATTAAGTACTTGACGTCTACTATAACATCAAAAAAGTTACAAATCAATTATCTTTTAGATTGTTGTGGTAGTAAACTTGTAAAATTTCCAACTCTACCTTTTAATAATAGAGTTTATATTTCATATGCACACCCCGACTTAGTTCAATCTAATATATAGGGTCCATCACCGACTCTTACTAAATGTAGACCTAGATATTAATATCCATTTAATAATGACTATACGAGTTACTATTGGGTTCACCTTATGAAAAATCATTGTGAATTTTTGACATTTATCATATGGTTCGTATGATGGTTAAGACTCAACATAATACTTTTATAAAATGTTTTCTTTGTGATTTAGGTGGTGAATATACCTTTAATAAATCATATAAATTACTTGCATATGATGGAATTATTCCATAGACATATTATATTGATACCCCGCAACAAAATGGAGTTGTTGAAACAAAACACCCTCTCATTATTGAGACTTTCCACTCCCTTTTGTTGTCTACTTCAGTTTCCATGGAGTTTTAGGTTAAAACAATGTTTACTGTTGTTCATGTTATTAATATAATCCCATTGTAAGTCATATTTGTCTCTTTTCAAAAAATTGTATGATTATATCCCTGATCATTCTTCTATGAAAGTTTTTGGCTCTACTTGCTTTGTTCTTCGTCCACAAGTAGAACGCAATAAGCTATCTTCTCATTCTACCGTATGTGTTTTTTTTTGGTTATGGGGATGATCAAAATGGATATTGTTATTATGATCCTAAAGCAATAAAAATTTATGTTCTCGTTATGTTTTATTTCCTTATCACGTTCCTTTTTACCCTCTTTCTTTTTATTCTAATATTACAAGTAGTGCAAAATTCACATATATTGATCCTTTTGGTCTTTAATGATAATATTTCTAGTGATTGTAATTTTGAGAATTCTAGGTTTGATACTATTTCTAATCCTGAAATTGAAATCCCTCGTATGCCCACGATTACCTAAGAACCTCCCCTGAATGTTGATCCCCCTCCACGTTATCCGTCTCATGATCGTAAGTCTACTCAATTTCTTATTTTTGTTTATTCCGCTTACTCTTCTAAGCCTAGCCATATAAGTGATGACCAAAAGTGAAAAAGAGAGTTCAAACTCTTATTCTTCTTTAACTAAAAGTGAATAGGGCAGTGAGGATTCAACCCTTTTAGGGAATTTGATTATGGCGAGGATATTATTGGGAATTCACTTAAAATATGAGGACTCCTCAGAAAGAAAAAAACTATTTTTCAAACATGGTTTCTAGTTCAAGTAAAATTGTGTTCTTTGATAAATGATGTTGTGATTTGCACTAATGTAGATAGTGCAAGGCTAGTTACAAAACTTAATATTCATATTACTCCCCACCCTGGAACCTATAAACTTCAATGGTTAAGAGAAGATGAAGAAATTATTTTTGATAAATAAGTGTTAGTTAACTTTAGCATTCATGAATATCAAGATGAAATTTTATATGATAGTGTACCAATGAAAGACGATCACCTTTTACTTGGTAGAGCATGGAAATTTGAGTGGAAAGTCCCCCATGAAGTGTGTAAAGAAGAAATAGCTCTTAGACTTTAAAGAGAGAAGAAAAACAAGAAAGAATCCAAAAATGTGGTAATAAGTATTTTTCCAAGGCTATATGAGAGCTAAATAAGAGAAACAACAAAAAAATCAAGGAAAAACTAGTGGATAACTTGTTCTTGAAAGAAATGATCTTTCGAGAACTGCTTCGAGTCTAATATGTGTAGTTGGGAAATCATCTGACTGGTTATAGACAAAGGATGGATGAGGTTTTTTTTCTTTTCTTATGGGACATGGGTTCAAAGATCCAAGGTACAGATGAATTTGATTGCTTTTAAAAAAAAAAAAGTTTCCCCAGGCATGATCTAGGGTTTGCAAAAGGTAACCAAAGTCTTGGGTTCACAAGAATGTTTGCCTCTTACGAAAATTTACTTGTCAGACATCAACTCCTTCAAGGGAATCTATTTTGGGTGAGGTTCTCATATCAACCCCATGAGAAATACATCTCGCAGACCCATACTACGCAACCATCTAATTTTGGGTTCTAGACAGGGTTCTGAGAGTCATGGATCCACAAGAATGATTTCCGCTTACGACAATTTAATTGTTGGACGTCAACTCCTTTAAGGGAATCTCTTTTGCGTGAGGTTCTCGTATTGACCCCACGAGAAATTCATCTCACAAACGCATACTACACAACCATCATTCCTAGTTGTCCAAAGGTTCAATGTTCTAAAAAGATCTTTAGAGCCACGAACCCTAATGAAAACATTGAAGCTTACGACAAATTACTTATCGAATGATAACACTTTCAAAAGGATCTACTCTAAGTGAGATTCTCGTGTCGACCCTAACGAGAAATACATCTCGTGGACCCGCACTACTCAACCTTGTTCTATCTTATGTTTGCAGTTTAGACTCAGGGATAGAGTTTTTCCCTCAAGGTTTTTTGCAATCAGAGTATCCAAGTACCAACAACATAATGGAACCATATTACATATTACATAACGCAATATAGATAACAAAAGCATAAAATAAAGAAAAGCCAAAGAACTAAACAAACATAAGCACACAACAAGCCAAACTAGTCTTGACTCACTTAAGGGGAACTCCCTAGCAGAGTCATCATTTGCCATACCTCGAAAAAAGAATATGACGCTCACGTAGCGCAATCGCATGCTCGCGGGATGGATTTACAACTAAATTATTGTCTCCACCAAACTTTATTTATACCTCCACCAAACTTTATTTATTTCCAAAAAGGGAAAGGAAAATTATCGATAAAACCCCTAAAATAAAAACTAAAATTGTAGTCGTCACAACCAAATCGGGTTTAGGAGTCGATTATGCAAGGGGAATGTATTATCACCCCTCACCTCCATTGTACTCAACATTATCCATTTAGTTAGTTATGCGCATTAGTGTTAGTTTTTGAAATGTTTGCTTTTCCGAGTTTATTAAAAAAGGAAAAAGAAAAAGAAAGGGGTGGTAAAAAGTTTTTTTTATTAATGTTCCTAACTAGATCGCCGGTCTCACTCCCACGTATCTCTGGGTGCGATGGAGAACTTAAGGCTACATAATTTTAGGTATAAAACCTATGTTTTTTGGTCGATTTTAGGGAAAAATATTTTGTCATAATCGACGGAAAACACTGCTAACTACCCAAAACAGTGGAGAAGGGAACATTTGCATCACAATAGAATGGATAGACATATCAACATTCGCTGGAAAACGTCGCTAGTTACTCACATATATAAGTGGACGAAGCGTTGTCTTGCATCCTCTCGAGATAAAATATATTTCGTTTGTGAAAAGAGTTTGAAGGGTTGAGACAAATGGAAAAATAGTTTGAATGAGTTTGATGTATTTTTAGGTTGGAAGTAAAGTATTTATGACTTGCAAGCTTTTACAACTTGTGTCTAATACTCAGAACTATGACTGGATTTTACACCCAGGTAGTTTTTCCTTCCATTTTGTTATAAAAAAGAGTCGAAGTTCGTTTGAATTAGTTATTTTTTATTTATTTGAGAAAGGAGCTTGACGTTGGATCAAGCGTTTTATTTTCATTGGGAATATAAAAATGGTTAAATGTTTTGGTTTTTATTTGGGAAAATGTATTGACGTTGGATCAGGCATTTTATTTGGGTTTACGAAATGGTTTGAAATGGTTTTGAAAATGGTTTGAAGGATGAATGGGAAGCGAGAATTGTAACGTAAAGGTGCAAATTGGATTGCGAGGGGTGCGAATTCAAGCGTATTGACGTAAACTCGAGTATAAGGCGTAAATCAAACGCCACAAGGATCGAATCGAGTATACATACGAAGCATTCAACATGATAAAAGGATAAAAGAGCATACACAATATTTATAACACACACCATCATAAATGAATCGAAAAAAAGGAAAGCAAAATGAAACATGCACGAACTAAAATCATGACGCAAAGACGCGAGTCAATGTCGCGTACGCGAAGAAGTGCAAGGCTACCACGAGAAATTCATATTCAATTTAAATGTAACGAAGTTGGATCGTTGTATCATAACACGAATAAAAAACGCAAATTGCTAACGCGTAAGCGGTCATCTCAAATAAAATCGAGAAGCAACAAGATAATAAAAATCAATGAAAAATCACAAGTTGCAAATTGAAACGCAGATCGGTAAGAAGTGTAAGTTCGAATAGTCGCTCTGCTAAACCATCAGACGCGCATACAAAATCAAAAGCAACAACAACCACTAAAAAGTTGCACGTAAATTAATAAAAATCATCCATAACTTGCTAACGCAAACCGATCATTGCTAGATAGATTGAAATCGAGCGAATGCCAAACTCAACAAAATGAAACATAAAATAATAGTGAATTTTAATGCACACTAATTACAACATAATGCAACCGAATATCCATAATGTAATGCTAAAATGTAAACAAAATTAGCCCGCATACACATCGACAATGTTATCAATATATCAAACTAAATTTTGGCAGAGTAACGCTATATGCATTATGTTCAACAGGTGGATTTATCCGATTTAACACAATAAAAGAAAACATCAACCAATCACAATATGTTTTTCATTATTTCAACAATGTTACAACATTATTACAATAGCTCAGCGCAACTGATATCAAAATCCAGCACACAACAACGCAAAGATATCAAAATACAAAACTCAACAAAATAAGAAAATGAAAAGCTAAATCATAGTCTAACCAAAATGTTTTCGAATCGAGGAAACAAACCAATTTCAAAAGAGTTGCTTTGTTGAATGTGATTGTCATCGTTAGGTAATGGAAAGATTGTTGTTGATGCAGTGTCATGGAAACAATGACTGAGTTTTCGGCGCAGGTTTTATGAAGCAAGGTGGAGGACAATTGTGGACATATGTGTGTTATGGTTTTTGCAGGAAAAAAAGGTGAAGTGAGGTTTGGAATGGTGAGAGTAGGTTCATTAAACTTCATTGATCCACAAGCCACAAAAACAATAAGTTCAACCAAAGTTTTCCTTTTTACAGCTTTATCAACAATGTTCTTACCAGGGTCAGTAAAATTAAAAGTTACACAACAAATATTCAACTTTCTCACAAACAAGTTCAATTTTTTCAGCATTCAGAACATCCTTAAACAGAACTAAAGATTCAATCCCAGAAACCATGATAGCTAGAAACATGGCCAACGAAAAAACTTGTTTCTCGTCGCTCGTCGTGGTTATGGTAGAATGTCGGGAGCAAGGTCTTATGTGACTGTTAGTGGTGGAACCGAGTGCTATGGTGGAGGAAGTATAATGGAACCATGGGTTGAATGGGTGGTAGCAGGGTGATGTTGTTGAAGGTTTACGAAAGTGGTTTAAAGCAAGATGAAAAGGGTGATTTTGGAGGTTGTTTTGAGAGCTTGATGAAAGTGGCAGTATTGTGTCGTCGGCGGCAAGGAGGGAGAAAACAAGGTGTTGCGTTTTGAAGGGTGGTACCGGTGTGAAGGATAATAATTAGGGTGAAGAATTAAGATTGCAACAAGGTTGTGTGCTTCATGCTTTGGTCCTATGGTTTTTTTGAAAGTGTGTTCCTGTATCAAAAGAGTGGGTCACATTATATGGAGAAAGGGATGAGGGTAGTCAGACGGAGAGTTTGGCTTGGAAGAAGGAAAGGAAAAGGTTGGGTAAGGTGAACAGAAAGGATGAAAATGAAAACATTGAAAATAAAGTTCTCAGGTTTCAATTTTTGAGATGGCCCTCTTTATCCTCTTTCCTTCGTTTTTTATATTTTCTCACTTTTGTCTAAGAAATAGAGATGTTGGAGCCAACCAATGGAGATATCTCCTCAAGCAATAGTGTGTCGCATTGTGTTTTTATTGTGGTCAGTTCTCCCTCAATTTCCCAACATCATTAAGTATATATATGATCCAAGTTAGGGTTTATTATTTTTACACATTACCAATAATGTCCTTTTGCTATTTTAGAGATAAAAATAAATAAAACTAGTTAAGACCATATAAAATCAAACACTTAAAAATAATTAAAATAAAATTGAAATAAAACCCACATTAGTCTTATTTATTTTTTATGAACTTTTTGAAACAAAAAGAAAAATAAAATGGATTAAAATGAGTAAAAACTAGAGCATAAAAATGTTCAAAAAATTAAAATGAGTGCATCTAAATGATCTACGCGAGATAAACTTCTGGAAAATAGACAGATTTTGATTAAATTTTTAAGTAAAAAAGTTCAGTTGAAAAAGCTCAGACTAATCATAATGCAACTGCAAACAGAGTCAAAAAAAAAAAGAGCACGCCAAGTTAAACTACACAAATCGTAAAATAATAAAACTGATGTCTGCAAGTTCGATCTCGAAAATTTTCACGCGTTGATTTTACGTACATTTGAGAATCAATTCAACCTGTATGTATGTAGAACCAAAAATTTATTCTGGTCAACATTTTAAGCATTATGTGAGATGAAATGTATGTTATGATATGCAGATGATGCAAATGCCATAATAAATGTATCGGTTTATTGATCGAGGAACAAAATTAGGGTATGACAGTTTCGCGTTGATCATTTTAATGCATTCCGTTTAATTTTTTGAACATTTCACACAATTTTTATTCAATTTGAATCCTTTTATATTTGTGTTTTTGTCAAATTTTTCGAAATATTTAAATTGAATAATCTATGTTTTTGTCTTGACTTTATTTTGATTATTTAAAATAATTTGGATTTTATTTGATTTAAGTGTTTCAAACTCATTTTTTACTAAATAACACTCAAAAGGGTGTTATTGGCATTCTAAAAATATAAGAATCCTAATATAAAATATATATATATATATATATATATATATATATATATATATATATATATATATATATATATGTGTGTGTGTGTGTGTGTGTGTGTGTGTGTGTGTGTGTGTGTGTGTGTGTGTGTAAATTTTGTGAGAAGAGAGAGGAGGACCCAGACCACCCTTGAAACTCCACGCGACGCATAGTTTCTAGGGGAAATTTTCTTTCTTTTCCAGTGGTACATCCTTCCCTGACTTTACGAAAGCTCTCACTCAGTTGTCATAAAAAAGAGAAAGAAAAAAAGCAACCAAGGAGGAGAGGCCACTTGTTTTGTCCCAAACTTCCACCTACCTAGAGCTGGAAAAATGGGCCGGGCCTACCAGGCCGGACTGAAAATCCCGAAAAAATAAAGGTCTTGGACAAGAAAATTAGGGCCCATTTATCATTCGGGCTCTTTTAGCCCGACCCGTTAAAGCCCGAACTCTAACCGGGCTAGCCCGATCGGGTTGCGGGTAGCCCGTTTATTTTATAAAAAATAAAAATAAAAATAAAATCTAAAAAAAAATGTGTTAGTTATAATAATAATGTGTTTTTAAAAAAAAAATAGTACAAATAATAAAATATTACACTTCAGAATGACGTTAAAGGCTTAAAACCCAATCCATTCATTAATACTATCCATTCCAAAAATTCATTCATTCACTACATGTTTAAAAAAATAAAAAAATTTAAATTAAAGGCATAATATTTAATATACACCGTACGATACAATATAGAAAAAGATATTCATTTGTTCTCAAACATGTTCTAAGTTCTAACCCTAGCCACTTCCAGCCACACAACCAATACGACAACGATGATGCACTCTCACTGATTCCATATTGCACTGCACAAATACCCCAATCTTGTTACTGATTTCATTAATATTCTCGAAGCTAGCACAACTCCGCACCGCACCGCATCACGCCGATGCCCCTAATATTGTTCTTGCTTTCACAGTTTCACTGATAATCTTGAAGCTGACAAACTTCTCAAGGTAACGATTATTATGTTATATGAGAATTTGTGTCATGAACAATGTCTATATCTTCTATTTGGGTTGTGTTTGATATATTTTGTTAATACACAGAGAAAAGAAATTTGTGTCTGGAAAAGGAAATTGCTTATACATGAGAAAATGATTTTGTTTACGAAAAAGTTTTTTCTAATAAATGGGAAAATAAGTTTTCTAATGTATGTTGTTGTTTTAGGTTTTGTGTCTAAAGTGCGTGTTGTCCTTTTTTTATTAAGAATTTGCAGAGATTTTCTCCTGATATTTTGTAAAATGTCAATGTGAATTTGGAGCTTTCCTGATCATCTTTTTGTTTGATATTTATGGACAATAGTTTGGTAATTTGATGGCCTTATTTAGTGGCCTTATTTTGTGTTTTAATTAGTGCATACTGCAGAATGTAAAGTAAGCAAAACTTAATAACAAGTTTGCTAGTTATCTGACATAAGTTATTTATATTATATTTATCACACAAGTTGTTCTCTCATGTTAAGTATATATGTAACTTGTATGATATAACTCTCATTTTGCTTAGCTATTAGTTATAGTAATGTGTTTGTCTTTGAAGTGTGCACTTAATATGACATTTGAAATTGCAAATGAACTTGTCACCACTTTTTTCTATTTTTAATAATTATGTGTTTCTTTTTTCTTTAGTGTCTCAATATGAATATTTATGGTGCTGGAAAAAGTGTAGTTTTAGATGATGATGATGAACTTCAAATTTTAGAAACTCCTCTACTACAAGTTAATCAACCTCAAATAGCCAATACACAAGATACCACTAAGACACCAAGAGAAAAAAAGAAGAGGGCACTAACATCTGATGTGTGGAACCACCTTATAAAGATTGGTATTGGTATTGATGGAAAAGAAAAGTGTAGATGCAAAGGTTGTGGTTCTATTTTGGGTTGTAAAGCTACCGGTGGAACCACGCATTTAATTCGTCATGTTGATTCTTGTAAATTTCTTCTTGAGAAACATGGGAATGTGAGAGATATGCTTCTTGATATGGAAGGAAAATTGAAAAGAAGAAAGTTTGACCAGAAGGTTAATCGAGAAATTATAGCTGAGATGATAATTACACATGGTGCCCCATTTAATATAGTTGAGTGGGAAGTCTTTAGAAAATATCAAAAGTTCATGAATGAGGAATGTAAGTGGATTTCTAGAAATACCATTAAAACTCGAGCACCAATGCTAAAAGCAGATTCTGATGCAACTGTGGTTATTGGAATGCTTAATACATCACAAGCCATCTTTGCAAGATCGGGACATCTTTGACTTCTCTCCTTCCAAAAAGCTAATATATCAAAAACAAATGATGGTGGAAGCCTTTGGTCGGCTAAATAAACATCAAGTTCGGATGTTCCCGCGGCACTAACTGTTTGGCTTTCATACTCTTCAAATTCCTACAAATATATTAAGAATTATGAAATTCCTACAAATTTTAAAAATGTTAATGAAACTATGAAAGTGCTAAAAAAAATTGATAAAATTAACTTACTTCACATACATACAATGATTGTGGCATCTTTGCATTGCTTCCTCCATATGAAGAATTAGCTTGTTGTGAATGTCCTGTATTGGAAGAATGACTACCATTTTTAACATATTCTTCATACAATCTAGACAAATCATTCTTGATAATCTTTAACTTCTCTTCAGCTTCTAATGGATCAACTTGTTTATATGCAAATGATAAAAAATTTTGCTTCTTAGTTGGATCCAATATAGCCCCAAAGGCTAATATTAATACTGTACTATATTCGCTCCAATACTTGTCAAATTTCTCTCTCATTTTTATAGTCATACTCTTGATCACACAATCTTCACTTGTCAAATTTGACTTCAAAAGACATTCTATCTTCCATATTTCTCTTATATACAAATTTGATGTTGGGTAAGAAGATCCAGATATCAAATTTGTAATATTGTAAAATGGCTTCAAAACTTCACAAATTACTTCAGCTCTTTTCCATTCAACAATACTCGGACATAACTTGTAATTTGGATCACACAAACTTAAGCTATAAAAGGCACGCTGATAATTAATAGCACTCTCAAGCATGATATAAGTGGAGTTCCCTCTAGTGGGGGTATCGATCCTTAATCCAATTGATGTATCAATTCCATCAACATTGTTAACAGAATGAAAAAATTGAATTGTTCTACTTTCTGATGCCCTCACATAATGCACGCTTTGTCTAATTTTATGTAATGCATCGCTTGCCACCTTCAACCCGTCTTGAACAATAAGATTCAAGACATGTGCACAACATCTAATGTGAAAAAACTCTCCATTAAGTAACAAGCTACTTGACAATCCTAGGTGCTCTTTCAAATAGTTTTGCATGTTATCATTTGCAGAGGCATTATCTAAAGTGAGAGAAAAAACTCTTCTTTCTATGCCTCATTCTCGTAAAAGTTCCATCACCTTCAATGATAATTGAGGTCCCGAATGTGGTGGTTTTAAATGAGAAAATGCGAGAATTTTATTATTCAGCTTCCAATTCACATCAACAAAATGAGCAGTTAAAGAAATGAAACCATGATTTGTGCATGAAGTCCAACAATCAGAGGTAAGACAAATTCTTCCTGAAATTTGAGCCAATTGTGACCTTAACCTTTCTTTCTCAAACTTATAAATTTCCATTACATCGGTTTTAATGGTATTTCTAGAAATCTACTTACATTCCTCATTCATGAACTTTTGATATTTTCTAAAGACTTCCCACTCAACTATATTAAATGGGGCACCATGTGTAATTATCATCTCAGCTATAATTTCTCGATTAACCTTCTGGTCAAACTTTCTTCTTTTCAATTTTCCTTCCATATCAAGAAGCATATCTCCCACATTCCCATGTTTCTCAAGAAGAAATGTACAAGAATCAACATGACGAATTAAATGCATGGTTCCACCGGTAGCTTTACAACCCAAAATAGAACCACAACCTTTGCATTTACACTTTTCTTTTCCATCAATACAAATACCAATCTTTATAAGGTGGTTCCACACATCAGATGTTAGTGCCCTCTTCTTTTTTTCTCTTGGTGTCTTAGTGGTATCTTGTGTATTGGCTATTTGAGGTTGATTAACTTGTAGTGGAGGAGTTTCTAAAATTTGAAGTTCATCATCATCATCTAAAACTACACTTTTTCCAGCACCATAAATATTCATATTGAGACACTAAAGAAAAAAGAAACACATAATTATTAAAAATAGAAAAAAGTGGTGACAAGTTCATTTGCAATTTCAAATGTCATATTAAGTGCACACTTCAAAGACAAACACATTACTATAACTAATAGCTAAGCAAAATGAGAGTTATATCATACAAGTTACATATATACTTAACATGAGAGAACAACTTGTGTGATAAATATAATATAAATAACTTATGTCAGATAACTAGCAAACTTGCTATTAAGTTTTGCTTACTTTACATTCTGCAGTATGCACTAATTAAAACACAAAATAAGGCCACTAAATAAGGCCATCAAATTACCAAACTATTGTCCATAAATATCAAACAAAAAGATGATCAGGAAAGCTCCAAATTCACATTGACATTTTACAAAATATCAGGAGAAAATCTCTGCAAATTCTTAATAAAAAAAGGACAACACGCACTTTAGACACAAAACCTAAAACAACAACATACATTAGAAAACTCAATTTCCCATTTATTAGAAAACACTTTTTCATAAACAAAATCATTTTCTCATGTATAAGCAATTTCCTTTTCCAGACACAAATTTCTTTTCTCTGTGTATTAACAAAATATATCAAACACAACCCAAATAGAAGATATAGACATTGTTCATGACACAAATTCTCATATAACATAATAATCGTTACCTTGAGAAGTTTGACAGCTTCAAGATTATCAGTGAAACTGCGAAAGCAAGAACAAGATTAGGGGCATCGGCGTGGTGCGGTGCGGTGCGGAGTTGTGCTAGCTTCGAGAATATTAATGAAATCAGTAACAAGATTGGGGTATTTATGCAGTGCAATATGGAATCAGTGAGAGTGCATCATCGTTGCCGTATTGGTTGTGCGGCTGGCAGTGGCTAGGGTTAGAAGTTAGAACATGTTTGAGAACAAATGAATATCTTTTTCTATATTGTATCGTACTGTGTATATTAAATAATATGCCTTTAATTTAATTTTATTTTATTTTTTTAAACATGTGGTGAATGAATGAATTTTTGGAATGGATAGTATTAATGAATGGATTGGGCTTTAAGCCATTAACGTCATTCTGAAGTGTAATATTTTATTATTTGTACTATTTTTTTTTTAAAAACACATTACTATTATAACTAACACTTTTTTTTTTTAGATTTTTTTTTTTTATAAAATAAACGGGCTACCCGCAACTCGATCAGGCTAGCCCGGTTAGAGTTCGGGCTTTAACGGGCCGGGCTAAAAGAGCCCGGATGATAAATGGGCCCTAATTTTCTTGTCCAAGCCCTTTATTTTTTCGGGCTTTTTGGCCTGGCCCGGTAGGCCCGGCCCATTTTTCCAGCTGTAGTTTTGATGATGTGACGATACTGAATATAGTTGGATAGTGTGTGTGTGTGTTGGTTATTGATTTTAGATGCACTGAGCTATTGTAATAATGTTTTGATACTGCTGAAATGACGAAAAATATATTGTGATTGATTATTGTTTGTTTTATTGTGATTAAATCAGATAAATCCCCAGACTCCACATAATACAAATGTCGTTACTCTGCCAAAATATAATTTGATACATTGACAGCATTTTGATACGTATTCGACTTGACTTCGTTTGTGTTATAGCATTACAGTCTGCACATCTGGTTGCATTATGTTGTAATTCGCGCGAGTTAAAGTTCATTCTTGATTTGCATTTTCGTTTTGTTGAGTTTGACATTCGCACAATTTCGACCCATCTTGCGATGATCATGTTGAGCGTAGCAAGTTAATGGCTGATTTTATTAGTCTACGTGTGAATTTTTAGTGGTTGTTGTTGTGTTTTGATTTTGTATACGCGTCTGATGGTTTAGCATAACGAAAATCCACACTTGTGCTTCTTTCCAATTCATGTTTCGACTTGCAACTTATGCTTTCACGATGTTATATTTTATTGCTTCTCGATTTTATTTAAAATGATCACTTACGCATTAGCAATTTGCCATTTGATTTCCGTTAAGATGCAATGATCCAACTTTGTTACGCTTAAATCGAATCGTAATTTATTGTGGTAGCTTTGCACGTCTTTGCGTACACGACATTGATTCATGTCTTTACGTCATGATTTTAATCCGTGCACGTTTCTTTTCGCTTTAATTTTTTTTATTTATTTATGATGGATGCATACTTTAAATATTTTTTATACTAATGTGTCCTTTAATCATGTTAAAGGCTTGTATATATCTGATTTATTTTACTGGCGTTTGATTACATCTTGTGCTAGAGTTCACATCACTACGCTTGAATTCGCACCACTCGCGATCCAATTCACACCTTTGCGTTACGATTCCTAACTTCCCATTCATCCTTCGACCATTTTCACCATCGACTCAAAAATAATTTCAAAACCATTATCGACGCCATTTCAAACCATTTATCAAACTATTCCGCAAACACGAATAAAATGTTTGATCCAACGTCAAGCCATTTTCACAGATAAAAACCAAAACACTTAACCATTTTTGTATTCCCAATGCAAATAAAATCTTTGATCCAACATCAATATCATTTCTCAAATAAATAAAAAATGACTAATTCAAACAAACTTAAACTCTTTTTCATAACATAGTGGAAGGAAAAAACTACCTGGGTGTAAAATTCAGTAATAGTCCCGAGTATTCGACCCAAGTTGTAAAAGCTTCCAAGTCATAAATATTATACTTCCAACCTAAAAATACATCAAACACATTCAAACCATTTTGCCTTTCGGCCCAACCCTTCAAACTCTTTTCACAAATGAGAGATAATTTGTCTCGAGACGATGCATGAAAACACTGCATCCAATTATATGTGTGAGTAAGCCATCAATGTTTTCCTCCAAATGTTGATATGTTTATCTATTCTGGCATGGTACAAACATTCCCTTCTCCACTATTTTGGGTAGTAAGCAATGTTTTCCGTCGATTGTGACAAAACAACTTTCGCTAAAATCGACCAACAAACTAACATTTTATACCCATAAGTATGTAGCCTTAAGTTCTCCATCGCACCCGAAGATACGTATGAGCGAGACCCGCAATCTCGTTAGGCACGTTAATGAAAAACTTTTTGGGAACCCTTTCTTTTTAAAAAAAATAGGAAAGCAAAAATTTCAAAAGCTAACACTTATACACATAACTAACTAAACGGTTCCCGTTGAGTACAACGAACGAGAGGGGTGCTAATACCTCCCCTTGCGTAATCGACTCCTGAACTCGATTTGGTTGCAACGACCATAATCTTAGTCGTTCTTTTATGGGTTTTATTGATATTTTGCCTTTCGCTTTTTGGGAATAAATAAAGGTCAGTGGCGACTCTGTTAGTTCATCCTATGAGCATGTGATTGCGCTTCGCGAGCCTCATATTCTTTTTTTGAGGTATGACAAGATGAAGCAAATGTTAAAAGAATACAATGTGTCACAAGATGTCATGATATTATACTATGAAAACATGGTCATGGACACTGCTTTGGATTTTCACCTACAAACATTGATGACTATTTAGGGAAAGGAAATATCATCAGTGTTGGCTTTGTACCATCCCTAAAGACCATTACTTAAGAAATAACATGATATATTCATGATGATTGGCCTTCCAAAAGTTTGCTAGCTGCTTTAAACCTCAACTTCAAATATGCCATTCTTACAAGATTGGGGTTTCCAATTGGACACCCTCCAACCATGGCTCACATATTACTCTTACCCTTTCTAAATTTTTGTATCAAATAGAGACAAGTGTATCCTTTGATTTTTATGAATATGTGTTTGAGCAAGTTTTTAAGCACACATAATCCAATGCCATAAAACTTCCTATTTTATTCCTTTCTATGATTTCTGGAACTTTAATTTACCAAAATAATGACATTGTTTCCATTGAAGATGAAGTAAATGTTTCTCATAGTTTCTTAAACTTTATTTATAAGTTTTTTTATAGGAAACATATCCCTAGCATTATTCTTCCCAATATTATAAATATTGATAAGTCTCATCTAGCTGTTAATAAGAATATGATTGATGTCCCACTCATGTATGGGCCTATAAGAATACATCTACTTAAGGTCCTTATGCAAGAAGCATAGGCATTACGAGAAATCATAGCTACGTCCACCACCACAAATGGCGTGGTTAAAGGACAAATTCAAATGATGAATCCAAAGACTATAGGTGTCTCATCTTTCTCAAGTTGTTGTACAAGATGCAAAGAAAGATGTTGATACACTTGGTGTAGATGAAGACTTGGAAAGTAGTGATGAAGTGAAGAATAGAAATGTGAGACTGACTTTAATGATGACTCTACTGCCTCATCTCAGTTAAATGATGATGGGTTATGTGATATTTCTTTTTCTTTTTGAATAAATTTTTAATTCTGTTAAAGATGTATGGTCGAATCATTTGTTCTCATCTGATAATTTTCCCCTGTGTGGGTCACACATTGTGTTCTCTAGTGATGTTTCTTATGCCAATGTATGGGCCAGGTAATCAATTATTTGTTTTTGGTATGCCCTTTGGGTCCTGGAAGTCTCCTCACTTTATCACTTTTGAGGCAAATAGGGTTAGAGTAATCACATTACTCTTATGTTATACTACTTAGTTTTCGTATATGCAGTGATCTCTAAGCTAATTGTGCATGCCTGCATGCTCGATTTATGCTCCGGTGCGATATGATGTTAGCTTCCAAACATGATTTGTTTGTTGTCTTTAACTATTTTTATCTAGAGATATGATTTGGAAGAATGCTTGTAAGATGTATATGACATCTTGCATGTTGTTAATTGGCCTAAAAATAGCCAAATGAGGAGTTCGTTATTACATTTGATTGATAATATTTTATAGGCAAGATGTTCTAACTTTGTGAGACTTTTTTTTTCTTAAGTTGGTTACTTGGCGAGCGTGTTTTAATAGATTGACTTTTGATCAAACATGATTTTGTTTCCATTTTGGTTCAATCGAAGTTTTGATTTAAAGCGCGTTTTTTATGTGGAAAATATTTTATTTTGAATCCTTTACTAGAGATATTGGAATTTTTATTTATATCAAACTAAAATTTAATTAGATTTGATTTACTTAATATACAAATTTGGAATTATGAAGATTGATTCTTCTTGCGCCTTTTGGAATCCAACCATTTTTGGGCCGAAACCCTACTAGGCTTTTATGTTGGATGTTATTGTTCTTTAAGGAGGTATTCTACCTCATGTCAAGACTCATATCTTGTATTTTGAAATCTTGCGCCTTATAGTTTTTATCGAGTCTTTTGTTTTTGGTTTGTAATACTCTATTTTAGGGTTATCTTTCTAAGCTACAAGGATATAGTATTTTCTTTGTAACAATGAATTATTACTTCATATATTTCTGTAATTGTGCAAAAACTTGGGAGAGTGTTTGAGTGAAAGTGATAGGGGTCTCAGATTTAGGGGGAGACTTGAATCGAAGTTCACAGATAGTATTAGGAAAAGTGCATTGAATTTGGAGAGTTCATATGAGACCTCGTGTACTATTGACTACTAAGAGTGAATTTCATTTTATTGGGATGATGTTCTTCAAACGTATGTGATTTTTATCGAACTAAGTTAACAATTATTTGCGTTATTTATTTTACTCATTTGATATTTTTGTTACGCCTTCTGATTGTCATACACATTATTCCAACATTGTGTGTAACATCTTGCCACCTATCGAACATAATTTCACTATTAGTTTGTGTTATGTATGATATATGTGTATTATTTTGAACAATTTAAAATTTGTATTACATTTAAAAATATGTTATAATATTTTTTTTTAAATAATATATAATATTTAAAAATATATAATATTTAAAATAATATTGTATTTATAATAAAAAATTTGAAATTTTTATTTAACCTTTTATAAAAAAAAACATATTTTGCGTCGAAAATTCCACAACCCATATAGAGTTTAAGAAGCAAAATATATTATATTTGTACTAAACAATTTTATGTTTTGCCTAACCATATATAAAGCGCGAGGTCAATTAAGACTTAAACGTTTAGTTTTAGATAACCCGATTTAAAACGCATTCATCTGTTTCTTAGCTTATGGAAGATTTCTGAGGATTTTGGTTTAAATTCCTAGTCCAAAGGACTATGAACCCTATCATTAAGGATCTTTTTTCCATCCCTGAGGCAGATTCAAAAATCAGTTCTTTCTTTCCCATTTAACATCTCAGTATTTCTTGTTAGGTTTGAGTTTTTTCTACAATTTTCTTTGTTTGTGATGGCGGCTTGTTCAATGGTGCAACATGCATATTGGGTGGAGGTGCACAAGTCGAAGATCAACTATGACAAATCACCAAGGAGATCTGTGTGGACAGCCAGAGGTGGCAAAACAAATATGGAGGTAGGAGATAAAATGGCTTAATTCTTTTTAACAGAATTTCCAGACGGTTTTGAGGCCAAAGAGATGTTCAAGATATTCAAAGAATATGGTATTTTGCTGGAGGTCGTTATCCCACCAAGGAGAGACAAAACGGGGAAACACTATGGATTAGTTCACTTCAAGAATTTTGAAGACGTTAGAATGATGGATGTAAAACTTGATAACATTATCATCAAGGGTAGGAAACTTTATGCCAATGTCCCCAGATTTAACCGTGTAGGTGCATGGCCTCACAATGATGGAAATATACAACACTCGAAGGTGGTGGATACACATACCAGGAGACCTAACCATATAAGTGAAAAGCAAGATCATAATATTAGACCAAACATTACTTTGGTTCAAATGGTGGGTGGACAGAAAAATGGGTTGAGATATAATCATGCAGGGAGGAATATAAGGAACAACCACAAAGATTTCAAAAAGGATTATCTGGGAATAAATCTTTCTTTTGTCCACTTGTAACTTAAGGTTGATAAAGAAGATCTTCAAAGGTTCGGGAATGCATTTGTCGGAGTGGTGGCAGAAGCAGGTATGACTTACAATGTTCAAGATGCTTTATTTGCTGAAGGATGTTTTTGCATTAAAGCAACTTCCATGGGAGCAAACCCGTGTCTCTTAGAGGAGGAAGTTGAAGGAGATATTTAGAAGTTGATTAAGGAAGAGTAAAGTTGGGTATCCCATTGGTTCTCCGAGGTTCATCCATGGTCACCAGAATATGTGGATAACGAGATACTCATCTGGATGCGATGTTATAGACTCCCTTTCACGTGTGGTGTGCTCAATTCTTTAAATTTATAGCAGGTAGAGTAGGAGTATATGTATGTTCTGATGATGAAACTGAAAACTTGAAGAAGTTGGATGTTGCTAGATTTTTAGTTAGAACAAAGTTTGCTATCAATCTAAGTGAATTATTGAATGTTGATGTGAATGGAAAAACATATAGAATCAAATTGATAGAGGATTCTTAGGGGCTTATAAGGATCAATCCTATGTTTCATAACAAAAATTCAAGTTCATATGAAGTTTCTAGTAATGACCATGATGATGATAACCGGGGAGATTTAGCGGAGGAGGATTTGGAAGAGGAAGGCGGAAGGCTTGCCGAAAAATACAGGTAACAAAGATGGTGTAGACACAAATTCTAAAATAATAGGAAATGATAACAACAATGTAGGGGGCAAGTTGGTGAAGGAATTTTGAGAAAGCGATCAGAACTCGGTGGCGTGTCATCTTCTTTAGGCTTAGGAAACAAAAAGTGTATTATTGAAAATAATTTCGTGGAAGGCATGCATTTGCAGAATTCAAGTCACAAGTAAAATCCTAATCACATCGATACTACTGAGAAAGCAGATGTGGGACCCATATCTTGTGGAAGTCAAAAAGGCATTATGGAAGCTGGAAAAATTAGAGATGTTGAAATGTTAGCTATTGGGCCTAACATCACAATAGCTGATACAAAGCATTCTTGTGGTGGCCCAAGTTGCATTTTAAAACCCAGGAAAAAGAAATTTATTTTTGATATTTATGAGAATTTGAAAATTCCTTTTTCATCCTCCTATTATTTAGCCCTAATTCTTTCTGATAATCCCAAATTGACAAACCCTATTTTTGCATCTCTTCCTCAAAATACCAATCTTAGTTTCAATAGTTCCTTTGTTGAAGATTCAATATCTCATTATTTTGGAGGTTCGGTACTATGATGTGATTCTATTTGGGACTCAGACTTAAATCAAAGCAATTCTCGTATCTTGAAGAAAATTGAAGATGCTCCAAGTAGGGTGTGCGATTCTATTAAGACATTGGGTATTGAAAGATTTGAGGATGAAGAGATATTTAGGTGTATGATCAGAAATATGGAGGCCAACGATAGAAACACCAAGCATATTCAGATGGAGGCTGAAAAGGCGTGTAGATGAATATTGTGACTTTTAACAACAGAGGATACACCGACAATACCAAGCGAAACAGAATCAAAGGAATCATCAATAAAGGAAAAGCAGATGTGTGTTTCTTATAGAAGACAAAATGTAAGAACATGGTGTATAGTAGAGTTCTTAGCCTTTGGGGAGGAATAAATCACGATTGGTCTGCATCTAATTCATTGGGTCTATCTGGTGGTATGTTGACAATCTGGAGAAAGGAATTTTTGTCTCCAATTGCAAGCTTTCAGGGTAAAGATTTCCTGGGTTTAAATGCGTTGTGGAATAAGAGGAACATTTATTTGCTAAATATATATTATTCTTGCAATTTGGCTGATAAGAGATGCATGTGGACGAATATTTTGAATCTTAAGGCTAAAATGAAGCCAGAAGAATGGTTGTTAGCTCTAGATTTTAACGCAATTAAAAATGGTGATGAAAGTAAGAGCAATCGGGCCCATGTAGGGCTGAGATGGAGGATTTTAGATTGCTCATTGATTTAATGAATTTGGTAAATCTTCCTACGTTAGGTAATAAATTTACTTGGTTATTGTCATACCCCAAATTTTACCCCTAGATTCCATCATAATTAATTGCATCATTTGCATAGCATCAAGAAGACCATGTGGTTAATCAATCAAGGTTTGTGATATTCATTAACATCTCAACTATGTCACTCACCAAGGTTTTCCCTTCATAAAAAATAAAGTTTGAGGTGGCATCTAATCAAGATCATCCAACTTCAATTCCTCAAGTGCACCAAATTAGGGTTTTTGGTCAAAGTCAACTGGACGTTGACTTTTCAACCAAGACATGATCCCATGCTTAGGAATATGATTCAAGAATTTCAAGTACATATTTGAAGTCCTTTCACATGATCTAAATAGCTCAAGATGTTGGATTCATTGACAATTGCAAGATTTGGATTCATCTGATACAAAGTCAACCTGATCAAAGTCAAAATTTAACTTTTGACTTTTTATGTCAAACTTGATTTTCTCAAGTCAATAATCATGAAAATATGAAAGATAAGTGAATTGGATCATTATTAATCAATAAAATCAAGGAGAAGATTCAAAGTTGTGAAATTAGGGTTTTGGATTTTTTCAATTATGGAAACACATGATCAAGTGAACAACTTTCCAAGATCATAACTTCTTCCTCGAGCATCCAATGAAATCACTTGAGGACTTTTCTTAAAGATGGCATTTTATACTTCAATTTGATGAAAATTACAAGCCTAAAGCATTCTTGGAGTGGAAGTTATTAATGTTCAAAGTTAAGATTTTTCAACTTGCTGAAAATCCAAACACTTAGAAATTTTTCTATGTTTTTCACCTTAACAAGTGTATGACTTTAGGACAACTTTGTGATCAATTCAAGTAACCACTTTTCATGCCCAAGGTATGCAATTGAAAATGACATTACATACTTTAACATTATGGAAGAATTGGATCAAAAGCTCATAGGGATTGGAAGTTATGAATGATTAAAGTTGAGATTTCCCAGTTGTGAAGATTGCCAAATACTTAGAATTTTTTCTAAGTGTCAAACAGTTGAAAAATCTAATTTTGATGACCAGTTTTCTCAATGATCCAATTTGATTTTATTCAAGTGATTAACATCAAAGTTGTAGCATATGGTGTCTTCTTTCCAATGGGACAATGAACATGAATTTGTTTTGCTTAAGCATGAAGTTACAAAATTAAGAAGTAGCCATGTCAATGCTGATTCTCCAAGACAGAATTGCATCAAGTTGGTTGTGCAAGATTTGGAGGGATCTTTTGGCCATTTTTTAAGCTTCTTTTCATCATGTGTTCAACTTGGAACTTGTTCATTGTCATGAAATATTCAAGTAGGTGGCAAATTCAGCAAATATGATCTTCATTCATGGTGTAAAGCTTTGATCCAACATGCTAACATGGTTTGATTTTGGCTAATATATGATTAAGCACTTTAATCATGTTGACTTGTTGGAAAAGGCAAGAACATGATCCTAACATCAGATAGAGTTGGTACCAACTCAAATCACACTTGCAAAGTCAACTAGGAGCCACCAAAATGCAAAATCCACCTTTTGTACTTTTAACCATCTTTTTGGTTTTCCTCTAAAGTTCATCATACAAAGCTATTGTCCAATGCCCTTAATTCAGATCATCCACACTATAAATAGAGGCCATGTTTCATCTGCAAAGACACACAAAAACCTCAAGAAACACAAAATCACCATTGCATAAATTCTCATATTTTCAAGTTTGTCAAGAAAACCAAAACTTGTGATCTTCTATTTCCTCCAACCAAACTTCATTCCAACACCACAAACACCTCACATAAGCTTTATAGAAGTGTTACAAACCCTTAGAACACTCCTGTAGCAGCTAGAACACCATATCACTATCTCATTTTTTTCCACTTTGCAAGTTTATTTGGATATAGAATTCCAGAAGGTTTCAAGGCAAGCTAAGCACATCAACACACTCCTTGAGGTCCAAGGAAGCTGCAGGGATCATCACATTAATTCTGGGAGGGCTCTAAAGCAAAGCACAATTTCACCACTTTGAGGTAAGTTTTCATTTCTGGAACTCTATGATAGAAACATTATTTTGATTTATTCTTCTTACCAATATGCTTTCCATGATGTGAGGATTGAAATCCCTATGCTTGTGTTCATTGATCATGCTTGTATGCAATTTAATTTTTGTTAGAAAAATTAGGTTTCTTCTGGTTTTCCATTGATTTGTTGAGCTAGGATTAATATAAATGAAATTGAATGGCATGGTTGAGTCCCTTAGAAAATTCTTATCAAAATGGTATATTAACTTGTTCAATTTGGTTGAGAAATAAGAAAGTAGCAACTTGAATTATGGATGAAGATGATGAAGCTCGTGGGGAAGACGACAATGGCGTGGTGCCATTTTTCATATTTAAAAGGAAAATTTAATATATTATTTTTTGCTTATGATTATTAGACAAGGCGCACGCCTTGTCCCAGTGGTCAGGTTGTTGTTTTCATGTGTGAAGAGTGAGGGAAGGGGTTCGAACCCCAGCCTCCCCAATTTTTTTTACCTCTTTCTCATTTCCTCTCTTTTCGCCTCCTTTTTCTTGTTTTTTTTTTCTTCTTTTACTCTTTTTATTTTATTCATTTTATTTTCTTTATTTCTTTTATTTTTAAATAAAGGCCAAATAAATTATTTATTCCAATTTTAATTTTTAAATAAAAATCTAATATTATTTTATACATTATTTATTTATTTATTTATTTTGTTAATAAACTTTAAAAATTTCAAGAAATATATCATTTGTTTATTTAATTATTATTAAAAAACCTTTAAAAATTTCATTTTTTTATTTCTTCTTGTATTTTCATCCAAAATATTTGTGATTGTACATTCATCAATATTTTTATACTTTGATTTTTTACTCTTTAATTATTTAATTCATATACTTAGTTTAATCATACCATTAATTCTAAATGCTTTGTTTTGTTCATGATTTGTAAATGTTGATTAAATGATTGGTGAAGATTCTTTGATTAAATTAGGATAGTTGTTCAATCCATGTATGATATAAAATTATGAATGTTTGACCACCTTAGGTTTAAATTGAAATATTGGATTGATGAATGACATGTATGAGGGTTAAATGCTTTGTTGCCCTAATTTGTTTAAGAAAGATGTTTGACTTTTTTTACCATGTTTAGATCAATCTTGCAAAATGAATTTTTGTGATAAACATGAACTAAATGCATGCTATACCATGAGTGTGAAGTCTTGAACCATGATTGTTAATATGCCATTAAACTTTGATGATGTCTTATCCATGTGTAGGCATATGTTTGCCTTTATTGTGTTAAACATGATTGATCCCTCATGACTTTGTCAAGTCATCTTTACATGATATTTTCATCAATATAACTTGTGAAATTTTGTTCACTTTGGTTTATTATTATCATACCTTTCCCTTGTGACTTTGTCAAGTCACCCTTAGATGATGTTTCATCTAAATAGCATGTAAGCTCTTTGTCACCCTAAATTAATCCCTATTATGCCTATCTCCCCATGACTTTATCATGTCATCTTATACCACCCTAACCTAACTTTAGGAGACAAGTTATAACTTATTTGATTTATAAATCATGTATGAGTAGGAGGTATTGCCATAACCACAACCTTTCATCAAACCCTAATCTTCATTAAGATTCCTCAACTTCTCATCAACCATAATCTTCATCAAGATTATCACCCTTCATCAGCCCTAATCTTCATCAATATTTCTTACCTCTCATTAAACCCCAATCTTCATTAAGATCACCAACTTCTCATTAAACCATAATCTTCATCAATATTCCAACTTTTCATCAACCGTAATCTTCATCAAGATTCCAACTTTCCATCAATCTTATTCTTCACCAAGATCATGAACCTTTCATAAAAACCTAACCTTCATCAAGATTATGAAACTTTCTTCAAATCCCAATCCATATCTCAAACATCAAACAACTCAATCTAAACTTAACCCTACCAATTTGAACCACTCATAAACCGATCCTTGGCCCTTCATCAAGAGCCTGCCTTAACAAACCTATGACTCTTTATCTAGTGTCCTAATAAACCTTAAGCCCTTTGTCAAGTGCCCTCTTCAACTTTGGCCCTTTGTCAAGTGCCATCTCAAGACTTTTTTCTTCTCTAAAGATAGCCAAAATACTTCAAATTACATAAATGCTCTTTTAAAATAAACTTGAAAGAAAAGGATTGTTGGAATCTAGAATTCTAGCAAAACTCTTGAAAGATTGGTCTCAAGTCTTGCACATTGAGATAGCCAATTATTTCCTTCTTTCATCCTTAAAACACTTGTTAAATAACTTGGACCAAGAGGTGTTAGGGTCTAGCACTTTAACACACCTCTTTGAACCATTGATCACTATTAATGTTCATGGTCCACAAACAATTTTCTCAATCAATCTTGAATGAAAGAGACTGTTATAGTTTAACACTCTAGCATAAACTCTTTGAACAAATTGATCATCGTCAAATGTTCATCATTCTTAAAACATATCCAAACTATACTCAAGTCTCCATTTTATGAACAAACCTTGATTATCATCAAGAGACCAAAACATCTCCATAATTATGAACAAACCTTGATTGTCATCAAATGTATTTTCCTAAACAAAACTTCAAGATCAAAGACTCTTTTCAAATGAAATATGTTGTCTTACTAAACACTAGGGCCATGTTTTGACTACAACCATTGAGTTGAGATAAGTGGCATGAATGGGATTTGTAAATCCATTCAATGTGGTGAAAAGGTCTGCTCCTCATTTGTTTTGGGTAAAACAAAGTTCTTACGTTCATTAATATAATTTAGCTTTCGCTAAAATTAACCAACAAACTTTTAGCTGAACTACGATTGCTCTGATTCTATCCTTCTAAGGATACATAGACATGAGTCTGTAAAGTCTTGGGGAGCACCCTAATAATAAAAAACCTTAGCTCCCTCTCTCTTAATAATAATCATTTCTCTCTCTTTTACCATTCAAATAAGTAAAAGATTAGAAACAATCCTTAAACTAACATTCATTCAATCTTAACTAAATGGTTCCCGTTGAGTACACCAGACATAAGGGGGTGCTAACACCTTCCCCTTGCGTAACCGACTCCCGAACTCAGACATTGGTTGCGATGACCATATCCTTCCCCTTTTTCTTTTAGGGGTTTTATTCGGTATTTTCCCTTTCCCTCTATGGGTATCAATAAAGATGGGTGGCGACTCTGTTAAGTCCATCCTGCGAGCGTGCGATTGCGCTTTGCAAGGTCGTGCTTATTTTTTGAGGTACGACAGTTATGCTCTAACGGTAGAAGCTGCACCCACTTGGATAGAATTCTTATTTCCAAAAATCAGTTGAAAGATTGGAATACAGCAAGTTAAATCGTGGGTAGTAGAGATGTTTCGGATCACAGGCCGGTTTGGATCAAGGCTAGAAATATAAATTGGGCCCCCAAACCATTTAAAATTTTCAACTGTTGGTTTGACCACCCCGATTTTATTAAGTTTGTCAAAGAAGAATGGAATTTGTTTCAGGTGTTGGGTACGACTACACACATACTGATCACAAAATTCAGATTACTCAAAGAGAGGTTGCGGTGGTGGAACATAAATATCTTTGGATAGTTAGACTTAAACGTGGAACAGGAGGCAGATATTATCAATGAAGTGGAACAGAATTTGGCTGAGGCAGCTATCGAGATTCCAAAGTTTGAGTTACAAAGAAGACAATAAGCCCAAATCAATCTGTGGAAGAATCTGCGAATCAGAGATAGTATATTAAGACAAAAATCGCGGGCTAAATGGATTCTTGATGGGGATTAAAATACAAAATACTTTCATGTCATTTTGAAACATAGAACCATAATCAACACTATCTTCTCCATTTGTTTTAATTCGAATAGTGTGGATGAGGTACGTACATCAGGTGAAATTGGCTGCATTAAAACACTTTAAAGAAAGATTTCAAGCTTCTACTTGTGCTAGGTCAGAATTTGATTTCTCTGGGATCACACGAATTTCCTTGGAAGACTCTAACATGTTGGAGGATACTTTCAGCATTGAAGAAATTAGAGATGTCATATTTGAAGAGGGTGGATATAAAAGTTCTGGCTTGGACAGATTTAATGGTGAATTTATCAAGCATTGTTGGGACATTATTGGCACAGAGATTATAAATTGCATTCATGAATTCCACGCCTCTGCTTGGTTACCTAAGTCCATTTCTTCGTCATTCTTAGCTTTGATACCCAAGAAGGATAATCCATAGAGTTTTGATGATTATATACCCATCTCTCTTATTGGTTGCGTTTACAAGATAATTATGAAACTCTTGGTTGTGCGGTTAAAATGTATAATGGATAAACTTATCTCTAATACTCAAACCGCTTTATTCAAGGAAGAAATTGTTAAATGGTGTATTGGTTTTGAATGAAATCATTGGTTTTTCAAAAAGAGGCAAGAAAAGTTGTGTCCTATTGAAGGTAGATTTCTAAAAAGCGTATGATTGTGTGGACTGAACATTCTTAAATAAGACTATGTTGGCTATGGGCTTTGGCGCGACTTGGTTGAAATGGATGGAGGGAATGGTCATGAATAGCTTCCTGTCGGTTCTTATCAACAATAGTCCTACGCATGATTTCAAAGTTTCGAGGGGTCTTCGCCAAGGAGACCCTGTATCCCCTTTCTTATTTGCTATGGTTGGTGAAGCGTTGCCGTTATTGGTTAATAGGGCTGCCTCGACAGGGTTACTTCAAGAGTTCAAGGTCAATAATACAATGTCTTATAAGATATTGCAATATGCGGATGATACAGTTATAATTTGTGACGATTAGTGGTCCAATCTGTGGGCATTAAAAACGATTTTGAAGGGTTACGAATTGATTTCTGGCCTCAAAATCAATATTGCAAAAAGCTGCCTGTTCGGATTCTGGGTGGAGGAAACTTTCGTAAACGCGTCACAACAATTTTTAGGATGCAAGATAGGTTTCATGCCTTTCAAATTATTGTGTGTCTATGTGGGAGGTAATCATCGTAGGTTTTTGTTTTGGAAACCGATACTAGACTGTTTGAATAGGAGATTAGCTAAGTGGAAAGGCAAGTCATTGTCCATGGGTAGGAGAATCACTCTCATCAATGCTATCCTCACCAACATCCCAGTTCATTTTCTACCATTCTTCAAAATTCCAAGGAAAGTGATGTTGTTCATAGTATCTATCCAAAGAATATTCTTGTGGTGTGGTTCAAAAGATACGCGAGGAATCACCTGGGTAGGTTGGAAAACTATTTGCAAAGCAAAAGCGTATGAAGGTTTAGGAGTCAAAGATATTGGATTCTTCAACAAAGCTTTGTTGGCTATATGGTTATGGAGGCTGCTTAATGATAAAGAAGCTATATAGAGAGGAATTATTGATGGGCGATATGACGATGTTGTGAAATCAATTATGTCCAAAGAATCTGTCAAGGCTGGAAAATCCATTTATTTGTGGTGGAAGGACATAATGTCATTTAATGGAGATGCAGGCGAACGTAATTTCGTTGACCACTTATCTCATACTCTTGGTGATGGAAGTAGGATTCTATTTTGGAAATCAAGATGGTGTGGTGATAAACCTTTACAGTTTGTTTTTCAGAATTTATTCAATATATCCAACTTGCACTTGGGATCTGTGAATCAAAGGGGACAATGGATCGATGATGAATGGTTTTGGAATTTTGATAACATAGAGATAGATGATGACCTACTACTGCAGAACGAGCTTGAATCCTTATCGCTGTTGTTGTGTGATAGCAGTCCGAAAATTATAGGCATGGATTCGATGGTTTGACCATACTCTATCATGAAAACTTTTATTGTCAATTCGTTTTACGGCAAGTTAATATTTGGCACGGGAGAACACCTTGGTGGACGAGGAACTTATTAGTGCATTGAAGCTCATTTGGAATCTCCAATTCCAGTAAAAATCAAAGTGTTTGCGTGGCGTTTGTTATTAGATAGAATACCTACAATTCTTAATATCGTGAAACGTGGTATTATCAATAATCCTCACGATTGGGTATGTGTCTTTTGTTTTTCCTTTGAAGAATATACTTGTCATACTTTCTTTGATTGTGCTAAAACAACCATGATTTGGAGATTTATTTGTGGCTAGTTTGGGGTTTGTGAGGTAAATGTATCTTCGTGCTGTGAACATTTGAAGGCTTGGATTCAAAAGGTTATGCCGAAGATTTCGATATCTAATGCGGTTGGTATGTGGTGTATTGTTTGTTGGAGCATTTGGTATTCTAGGAACCAAATACTTTTCAACGACGAAATCAGAGATCCGAAATTAGTGGCACAAAGGATTGTGTTTAACTCTTGGTGATGGCTATCAAAGACAAATAACCTTCATGTCAATTGTACTTATTATGATTGGTACAATCACCCTTGAGATTTCCTTCAAAAATAGGATTCTGTTATTATCTGTGAATATTTTAGGATTGTATTTGGATTGGGGTACCCCTAGTACCCATTTGTTATTAATATATTCTTTTACTTATAAAAAGAAAAATAACTCGATTTAACTCTAAAACTCCAATAGTTAGGGTTTAAATTCTTTTTTTTTTCGATAAATAAAATAATAATAACTACTATAAATCCATACATGTAAGTGTTGTTATATATTAAATAAGAGTTTTAAAATGTATATTTTATTTGAAAATACTTATATTCAATAGATTGAAAATTAAAACAATTAACTTTTTTAAAGAATAAAAAGTATGTTATTTTTAAAAGATTTGTATTCAATACAATATATTTTTTTTATTTGAAATTTTTAAAGAGTGGTAGGACACTGTTAGCATAACTTTTTCTTTTATTTGAAATTTTTAAAAAGTGTTGGTAGGAAATTCGTTAGCATAACTTTAAAAATATTAATCTTTATCCATCTGAAATTTTAAAGAGTGCTGGTAGGACACTTAAAGGTTTAAATTCTACACATGCATGTAATAATTAGGAGAATTAAAAGTGACAGTTTTTGCATGATTTCAGATTCGCCATGACAACCAAAAGAGTTATTGAAAACATTTAACCAGAAACTTTTTCTTACACAATGAAATAGTTTATTAACTGAAATAATCAAAATTACAATGGTGGATAGGGAAACATATGGAGGACACATGCATTGCATTGCTTCAAATCCATTGAGCTTTAGATACTTCACAAACCTAAGACAAGAATATAACATAAGCAAAAACAAAATCATAATTAAGTATTATCAAAGTATACAAAAGCATGAACATAAAATAGTGACAAAATGAAAACAAACATTACCTTATGATCTATTTTCTTCATCAACATTGTTCATAGTTCACGTGGATTTGTAATTTGGAATAGGAACTTGACCAGACTCAATGTGTTTGAGATCCTCCAAGAGTACCTCATAGTGTCTCTTAACTTCCTCAACTGATTTACCGCCAACCGCTTTCGCCACATTCTGCCAACGATCCGGCGTATCTTTGTCGAATTTCGCAAGTGCTTTTTCAAACAACTTGTTTTGTTTTGGTGTCCAACTTGAAGCCATTGATAATTCAAGAAGGAGAATATAGAAAAAAACTTGTTGAGTATGAAAATGGTGTGGTGATTGTTGTGTTTATAAATTGTTTGAAGATAGTAGGTTGTAGCTAATAAGAGAATCTCAATAGCTAAAAGTTGAAAAACATTGTGGCCCTTTTCTACATTGGAACCACAAAATGAAGAAGGACAAAGGTACAACTACATGCCAAGATGAGAGAATCAATTTCCAATGAATCAGGTTCCAGATTTCAATTCTTATTTCCTTTTTCTCATCATATTTTAGATCTAAAGTTGCTCACTTTGATTAGCTTCATAATACTATACGTTAAAATCTTAAATGCATGCACTTAAATTTAAAAATGTGTTCACTATTTAACTTGTGTCCGTGCCAAAGACTAAAACAATATATAATTACATATAATATCTATTTATCCGCAACGACGATAACAACACATGTAATAACGTTCAATATCTATGTGTCAACGTTAATGTAGTGTTAATGTAGACAAAACATCGAGGATTTTTCTAGTGGTAAAGGTTTTGGTCTTTAGAAACTGCTCCTTTCAAAATTTCAAATTTGAATTCTGCTCGGTGCAAACAATTTTTGTGTTTGGTCATATCCATATAGAGTTTTGTTCTGTCTTTACACAAAATCTCTCACAAATGAAGAGTGAGATTGAATTCTTAGGATTAATCAATCGCAAGCGGCCAGATACCAAGATTTTGAGAAAAATGATTATAGAAAGCAAATATCTGAGGTTGGAATAGTCATTATCAAGCATCAATGATACTATGTGCTGAACTGATAAAAAGTTGATAGTATTATTTTATTTTATGCAGTTCTTAGATTTTTGGAATTGATTTTTTTGGATTTTTTCAAGTTATTACTAAATTCCAAAAGGTTATAGCTGGCTATTTGAAACATGTGAATATATTCTAAATTTCATATCACTATTTGTATATGTATTTCCTTTGTTGTTTTTAATCATTGCTGTTGCCCAATTTCCAATCCATGAAGCTACCAGCATTTGAAAACGGGATTAAAGTTGTCAAATGGACCAGTAGTTTAAAAGAAAAAATTACAACAGTAAAAAAAAAAACATTTGTTATCAAATGGATCATTCTTCAAAATATGAACATATAAATAAAAGGCTATAAACTCAATATTATCTTGGCAATCAGAGCTTAATCTTAAAGATATCACTTAAACAAATATTTTTCATCTTTTATATTTTTTCATTCAATACCACCTACTTTGTTTTCTAAACACATTAAGGAATGTGGCTCCTTTTCTAGGTATGCAGGATGGGTTATATATCTTGCAAATAAATTTTAGAGCACAATTCAGAGAATGAAATCTCGCACTGGAATTGTTGGAGTTATGCTTCCATTTATGCATAAAAAGTTTGAAGAAGATGAAAATGGAAGAGAGAGAATAAGAGATTAAAAAATAGAAATTTAATTAACTTTTATTTAATATAAAAAACAGTTGCAAAATGAAATTAAATTGCACCTTCGGTTAATATACATAACCTCAAATGCAAATGTCAATCAAATAAAAGTTAAATACAATTTAAATTCAAACCAATTACAACTTGAATTTAAATTACTATTAAACACCATCCCTTAATTCATATTTAAGTTAAAGTCATCAACTCCAATTTTATCCCTCAAATTGATGAAGTGTCCAGTCTTGATTGTCTTGGTAATTACATCAGCAATTAAGTTATTTCTGAGTGTTGGCATCAACAACATCAAATACTCCATTCTGAACCTAGATGTACAGAAAATGGAACTTTGTCTCTATATGTTTGTTTCTTTCATGCAACATTGGGTTCTTTGCCAGACTTTTGGAATATTTGTTGTCTATCATCATCTTGACTTGTTTGCTCACCTTGACTTTTAGTTCTCGCAACAAGTTTATCAGCCAAAAGCTTGACAAGATGACAAAGCACCAACTATGTATTCAGCTTCACATGTTGACAAAGCAACAACTAGTTGCTTCTTGGAACACCAAGAAATGGGGGCTCTCAGGTACTTAAACAAGCATCTTGTAGTGCTTCTTCTGTCAACTTTGTTTCCATACCAGTCAGAGTCTGAATAACATATTAGCTTAGCATCATATGACCCTCCAAATGGAAACAAAATGTCATGCTTCTGAGTTCCTTTCACATACTTTAGTATCCTGACTACAGCTTGGTAATGTGACCATTTTGGTTTACTCATAAACCTACTCATTATTCCAACTGCATAACAGATGTCAGGTCTGGTATTACACAAATATCTCAAACAAACAACCAACTGTTTAAAGGTTGTAGCATCTATATTCTCACAATTATCATTAGAGTCCAGCTTATGATGTGTCTCAACAGGTGTGACTGCTGACTTACAATTCATCAACTCAAATATCTTCAGCAGCTCAAGTTCATACTTCAGTTGGTGCACAATAATTCCCTTCTCAGAATGCACAATCTTCATTCCTAGAAAATATTCCATATTTCCAAGGCCATTCATCTCAAATGCATTTATCGGCATCTTCTTGAACTTTTTCATTTCAGAAATACAACCTCCTATCAGTAATATGTAATCAACATAAATAATCGCCAGAATCACATTGCCTTCAGAGGTATGTTGAACATATACACCATACTCCATCTCACAATTTATGAATCCTTGAAGCTTAAAAAATGAATCAATTTTCAAATTCCAAGCTCTTGAAGCATGTTTCAGTCCATACAAGGCTCTATGCAATTTGTACAGCATTCCTTCCGGATTCTTTTTCACAAATCCAGGAGGTTGTGACACATAAACTTACTCTTGTAAAGAACCATTCAAAAAAGTTAATTTCACATCTAAATGCATCAGAGGCCAATTCCTATTTGCAACTATAGCAATCACTAGTATGATTCTTTCATGTCTAACTACAGGAACAAATAATTCAAAGTAGTCTAAACCATATTTTTGCAGAAAATCCTCGATCTATTAACCTTGCTTTGTACTTAGCAATTGACCTATCTGGTTTCAACTTTGTCTTATATACCCATCTGACACTAATGGCTTTCTTGTCCTTGGGCAACATAGTCAACTCTCATGTCTGGTTTCTTTCAATTGCCTCAAGTTCTTCTTTCATAGCCTTCCACCGCACCTTCTTTTTAAGTACTTCATTGATATTGACAGGTTCATAGTCCAACATCATGGCATACTAAATAACTTCCCCTTTAGAATCAATCTCGGTATCTTGCAGCAGTTCAAAATATGCAAGCCTTCTTGGAATCTGTCAAATTCTTTGTGGCCTAGTTTTATAGACAAGATCACCTTCAGAGGCTCCACCTTCATAAGCAAGAACACCATCAGAAATTTGATTACAGCCAGAGTCTAGATCATCGTTAGAATCTGAATCATTATCAGATTCACCTTCAGAGTTTGACTCGCTTTCAGACTCTGACTCACCTTCAGAGTCTCCTCTGGAGTCATACTCATCATCAGATTCAAATTCAGCTTTAGAGTCACCTTTAGACTCTGACTCATCTTCAGAGGTGGAAATACCTTCAAAACGTAACTCAGGTGTAATTACTGCACCAGAGTCGAATTGAGACTTGCTTCAATCCCACGCTTCTGATTCTTTTACAACAACATCTCTGTTGAATTCAACTCTGTTGGTGACTTGACAGTAGAGCTTATAAGCACATGTATTGTGGTAACGTATAAGTAACATGACTTTGCTTCTGCAATCGAACTTCCTTTTCTTAGCATCTGGAACATGTTTGTAATAAACAAAACCAAACACCTTCAGATGGCGCACACTTTACTTGCTTCCAGTCCACTTCTCAATAGGAATAAATTCGTTTAACTTCTTAGTTGGATATCTATTGAGCACATATGTTGAAGTGGCAAGAGCTTCACCCTACAATGTATGAGGCAAATTCTTCTCTTTCAGCATGCTCCTTGTCATATCAAGAAAAGTTATATTTCTTCTTTCAGCAATGCCATTGTGTTTAGAAGTGTATGGAGAAGTAACCTCTTGCTCAATTCCATTTTTCTCACAGTACTTATTGAACTCCATAGAGTTGAACTCACATTCACCGTTAGTTCTGAGAATCTTCAACCTTTGTCCACTTTGATTTTTCAGCTTTGACTTTGAACTTCTTGAATTTAGCAAACACCTCATGTTTGAACTTTTTGAGGGCTACCCATGTCATTCTGGTGAACTCATCCATGACACAAAGTACTTCTTCCCTCCAAGTGAAGGTACTGGAAACGACCCACATACATTAGAATGCACCACACGCTAAGCATGTTTTGCTCTCTGAGGCACTTCCTGATGAGAATGTCAATCTTGGTTGTTTGCCTCTAATGTGTACATCGTATGATTCCTCTGGTGACACTATCTTAGGAATTCCATGTACCATATTCTTTGAACTTAAATTCCCTAAGATTCTGTAATTCATTTGCCCCAATCTTTTGTACCAAAACTCACTTTCCTTTACAACACTTGTTGCACTAAGGCCTTAAGAGTATACAGTTTTCACATTCACCTTGAATGTCCTATTCCTTCCCTGTTCCGACTTCATAATCAATTTCTTATTACAGTCATATAGCTTTAAGAGATTGTCTTTGATGGTTACTAAACAAAATTTTTCAATCAGCTGATTTCTCTTCATGCCAAGAACATACCACATATCCTAAATCAGTGCAGTTTTACCATTGTTCAGTGTTACTGTTACATTTTCATTCCTTTAGCATTCAAATGCTTATCATCAGCACATCTGATCTTGTTCTTTATACTAGATTCAAAATCAACCAAACATTTCTTATTTCTAGTTAGGTGATTTGAGCAGATAGTGTCCATATACCAAAAGTCTACCATATTTTCACCTTCATTCTCAGATGACATTAATAGAACAGGTTCAACACCTCTGGCTATATTGGCTTCTTCACCCTTTCTTTCCTTATTTAGCCAATAATTAGCATCAAAATGGCCAAACTTGTTGCAATTGTATCACTGAACCTTTCTCTTGTCAAAATTCTCTTTTCCCTTATAAATACTCTTATGTTTCTTCTCATCTGGATTAGAGGATTCTGACTTCTAACCACCACCATACTTTCTTCTGTTCTCAGAGCATGCTTGCTTCTTGTTCTTCTTGAAAAAAAGAAGCTTTCAGAGCCTGCTCAGACTCTATTTTAGAGTTCCTCTCAGTCAGACGCAACTCTTGTTCCTCTAGACTGCTCTGAAGTTCTTTGATTCTCTTGGTACTTGTGTCTTTAGAATGTTCAATAGCTACTACTATGCAATCAAACTAAGAGTAAGTGATCTCAGTACCTTCTCAATAATAACTTCTTCAAAGAGCGACTTCATAAGCCTTCATCTCATTTGCGACCACAATCACTCTAGAGATGTATTCAGGTACCTTCTCATTGTCCTTCAAGGTGTGATTCTCGTACTTATTATGCAAGGATTGCAACTTCACCTTCTTCATTGAGGCGTCGCCGCCATAACACCGCATTAGTGTATCCCACGTCGCCTTCGTCGTTGTCGCATCAGCGATGTTCTTAAACACAGTCGTATCAACACACTGATGGATATAGAACAATGCCTTTTAATCTTTCCTCCTCATTTCACGTTGCGCATTTCTATGTGTTCTTGTTGCAATTTATACAACCGGTATGTAAGCTTCATTTACGAGATCAAGGACTTCTTAAGCTCCAAACAACATACGCATCTGAATCATCCACTGATTCCAGATCTTTCCATCAAATACTGGAAGCTTTGTGTTCAAGCTACCATTTCCACTGTTCATCTTTGTTTTTGTGCAAATCACTCAGTTCTCACCAACACTCGTGTTTTCCAAACCTTGAGAATCATGATCTGTTATTCTCCTCGATTTCAAACTTCAATTTAACGTGAATTTCAAAAAAAAAAATCAATCACAGACCTCACTACACTCGTGTTTCTCTGTGAATCGGACTGGAGCTCTAGATACCAATTTTTGGAGTTATACCTTCATTTATGCACAAGAAGCTTGAAAAGGATGGAGAGAGAGAGAGAGAGAGAGAGAGAGAGAGAGAGAATTGTAACTACCTTTTACTCAATATGAAAAACAATCACAAAATAAAATTGAATTGCAACATCAGTTTATTACACAACCTCAAATTCAAATACCAACCAAATGAAACTTAAATGCAATCTAAATTCAAACCAATTACAATTTGAATTTGAATTATTATTCAACAGGCACTACATTAACCTTAATCTAGCCACCCTTTGAGAAATTTACTCAAAGTTATGAAGCAACTTCAACCGCCTTAAAAATAGATTTAATAACTTACAGATTACGAATCAAACTCTCACCCAAAATTAGGTATCATCCACATACTAAAGATGAATAAAAATAAATTAATAGTTCCAACCTTAAGGCTAATAAAGAAATTAGGCTATGTAGCCTTCCCAAAAATCCTTAGCAACCGGGAGAAAACAAAATGGAGTCAACAGATCTCCTTACTTCAAACCTCCATAGAGAACATGTCTCAAAGCACGTCACTTATCACAAAAACCAAAATTTACAAGCATACAGTCAAGGAAGCTCCACTTAAAAGAATCATAATCTTTTTTAAATTTTAATATAAGACAATCATTTTCATATTTCTTAGCTATGTCGACAATCTCGTTCACCGCCACCACCCCATCCATCAAAAGTCTACCTTTGATAAAGATGATTGATTGTGAGATGATTTTGTCAGTCTCTAAAACTAGTCTAGAGGCCAAGACTTTGGACGCAAGCTTACACAAGCACTTCGTGAGGCCGAAATAGGTAAAAAGTTACCTACATGAGTTGGACAATCCACCTTAAGAATCAAGGCGAGAAAATAAGAAGAGAAATTGTAAAAGGTAATTTCCATAGAAATAAATTATAATAATCAAACATCACACCCACATCCACTGTAAGAAGCTACCAAAATCTCTTAAGGAAGGAGAAGTGAAAACTATCTAAGATAGGGCTATTATTCCTCTCACTCAAAGCGACCACCAACTCAATCTCTGAAAGGAGGAAAAGGAACACAAGGCTATAACAATCATCAAGGGGGGACTATATGGAAGTGCACGTCATCCGGAGTCGGCCTATCAAACGATAACTCTAAGAAATGATTGATAAACAACTCTGTCACCTCATCACACACCTCATTAACCTTATCCACCAAACAATTATGAACACATAAACCTAAAATAGTGTTTATCCATATTCTTGTATTCACACTAGCAAGATAATAACATAAATATGCACCTTCTTCTCTCTTCCATCTATCCCTAGAATCTTGTGCAAGTTGAGAATTTTTATAAATTAGGAGGGACCTAAGATCACTACTTCTAGAAACAACTTTAAAAATATCATTATCTCTAAAAAAAATTATAATCCTAGATGTTGTACCTCAATTTTTATTTTTAGATATTCTGATCTTTTGCATAAGTATTATAAATCAATTATCTTTACATTTAGAGTTACGTAAGCCATTAGTCAATAATCACGTTTCCGTTCCGTTTAATTTTTGTCAGTTAATTTTATTTTGATTTTTGTCTATTTGCTCCGTAGATTTCTTATCTCATTTTTAATTGAATCTTTCAGACATAATCTTTACATTTAATTTTATTTTTAAAAATTTAGAATTTTATGTTTTTTAGTTTAGAATTTTGTTTTACTTACTTTTAAGTCTTTAGTTTATTTTAAAATTTATTTTTTTCTTTTTATTAATATATTTTCTTTTTGCTAATAATCATCAAATTTCACTTTGTAATTTCATTTAGTAACCATTGAATTTATTTCTTCTTTTTATTAACTTTATAAGTATTATTATTATTTTACCTTTTATTATTATCAATTTTATTTTTATTGGTGTTATTATTAGTATTATTGTTATTATTTTTATTTTTGTTATTTCTTTATTATTATTATTATCTAGTATCAACAAGTCTGGATGTGAAAAAAAGAGAAGGACAAATGAATTAAAGAGGAAAACAATTGAAAGCAGGACTTGTACTAGAAACTTTGGGAAAAAGAATTGATTTGAATATATACTTTCAGCTTGCGCTAGAAAATAGAGGGAGGAAATTCATTTTCAGAAGCCACAGAAATCTAACCTATAAACAAATACTCATTCTCTCCATCTTTCAAAAAAAAAGAACTTTATTCATTCTTCTACATCATGACAATAGACAAATAAACTATCCATGCCCTGCAACATCTTCCTCTTCATTCACACATTTCATTCCTCTATTCATAATTCACCCACTTGATCTTCTTCATCAATAACCCAGCCTCCACACTCCATTATCTGCCCCACCTCAAACTTCATCACCAATGCTCAACATATGAGTTCTGACCTAACATAATCAACCATTTTCCAATCTGCAGAAAACTCACCAGCCACTCATCTGCCTCACCTCTAATGAACCGCAGCCACTAATCGGACCACCAATGATCAGAATAGAATTTTGAAGCCCTCTTTCCATCAACCTAACCACCCTCTCACCACTCATAAAACCAGAAATAGTAAAACAGGACAAAAGAAGAAGAAGATGGAGAACTGAGACTCAACGAACCCATACCCATATCAATCAGAACCACGGTGAATCGCGGAAGCTGCGAGAGACGAGAGCGGTTGAGTTCGTAACGAGACGGAGACGAGAGAAGAAGCCGCTTTCCATGGCCACCACGTGCGTGAGCAATTGAACCAAGTCCATTTGGCTTTTCTCTTGTAAGGCTGATAATTTGATTGTTTTCTTTTCAATATATGTTGATGTTCCTTTTGAGCGTGATTTATTTCCTTTCATCCTTGTTTTCATCCGTCGTATCCTTGTCTTTCCTTTTAGGGTTTATTTAAGAGGCAAACTGGGTCTGGGTCAAGAGGGACCCGACCCGTGTGGATGGTGGAACCGCCTAGTTCCATTCCTTGGGCCTAATCTGTCAATCCCTGGCCATGGAGTTTTTTTTTAGATAATTAAGTTACTAAGATTTTTAATGTGATATTTATCTTACTTGTTTTTTTTAGACTTTAGGTAATTAGTTTTTTAGTTAAAGAAATTAGTTAAGTAGATTATAACTCATATTGTTATTTAGTTTCAATTAGAATTTTAACTAGTTAGTATAAATTAGGTTTTAACTCATTAGCTTTATTTTTATAACTAATATATTTTTAGCTAGCTAATTTTAGAGTAGAGTTAATTAGTTTAGACTTTTTAGATTAGAATTTAGAATTTAGTTAATAGGTTTTGGTTAAATTTTAGTCTTAATTAGTTAGTTTATAGTTAAAATTAGTTTAATTATTTAATTAGATTTTATTTGTTAGATTTTTAATTCCTAATTTTATATTTTTATTATAGTCAATTTCCGAGATTCATTTTCAACTTAATTCTTATTGTATTCACTGTATATATTGATCTTCATTTACTCTTGACACTTGAGGTTTTCCTCTCTGCCCCTATGTCACTTACTATCATTCCAAAAGAAAGGGTTCCCCCCTGTTGATTGACATGTCACTTAGGATAGCCTTGTCCGTCATTCCATTATCTCACGCCGCCGCGCGATTGAGACTTGCATTCCCTTTTTGCCTAGGCTTAGGTTTTGAGTCGCCGCACTCCACGTAGGTGTCTTGCTGTCAGACCCTACTTTCCTGTGGACACTTCTTCCCTGTTTTTACCTAGCCTTAGGATTGGAGTCGCCGCATTCCACGTAGGTGTCTTGCCATCAGACCCTACTTCCCTTGGAACCTTGACCACAGTCAAGAGTTCTTTACCCCCGTAGTAAGGGGAACTACGGACGCTCTGATTTCTCAAGTTCATCTTGAGAATACGTAGGCATAGGATTGCGAAATCCTAGCGAGCCACCTTTTCTTTTTTCTACCTTTCCATGTTTTAACCTTTTTCTATTTCCACCTTTCTATTTCTCACCCTTTTACCTCATTGAGGGGAACTACGAATGCTCTGATTCCATTCCCGTCAGGATACGTAGGTACGAATGCGATGTCTTGGCGAGCATACTTAGTGTATATACCCCTAGGTCTTTACCTTAGCACATTTCCCTTAGCAAGCAACTTTAGCGTAACACAAATACTAACAAGAGGTTCCTGTAGAGTACTACAGATATCTAGGATGCTAACACCTTCCCTAGGTATAACCAACCCCCGAACCTTAGATCTCTAGCAGTGTTCCTACATAGCGTACTTAGGGTTTTTCGATCTTTACCCTTTCCTTTGGATAAATCAAAGCTCGGTGGTGAATTTCAAAGATGTGTGAGTCAAGTTAACTAATAGGTTGATATCCGATTCTCACCGCAACAGAAATGGTGACTTCACTGGGGACAGTCTCCCCTAAGAGGGTTAATCCCACCTTGTTTGTATTTGTGTGATCTTACATGTTTGCTTGCTTGTATATCTGTACATATTTATATATCTGTATATACCTGTTGTGCTTGGGTTTTTCTGTGTGCATGGTTGTTACTTTGAGTGGTGAGATAAGTCCTAACCCGGACTTGAGCATACACTTATGATAGAATTGTGGTGTAATCAATAGTCGGTTGTTGGGAGTAATCCTAACAATTTATGTCATATGATGACCACACTCAGTTGAGGCCCTTTGGGATTGTTGATGTCTGATGTGAGTAGCCGCATTGATGTCACTCTTCCCAATTTGAGAGCTCGTGATTCTCAGGACCGTAGTTACCTTCACCCCACTTAGCCTCTTAGGATGTAGTGCAATGACTATGAGGGAGTAGTCCCAAATGGTTGATACGCGATACTACACTCAGACGAGTTTATCTTGAGAATATTATTAACCCGCGTGAGTAGTCACGTAGGCCGATAATATCCGAAAGATTTATGTTGACTCTGAGAACTTTTAGAACCCTGTTCCATGAATTATGAACCCTAGTACACACCCTGTGGTTGGTTCGTTACCCAGACTTCATGCTGTGATCTCGAACCTTTGATCCCACTATGTGTGTTTTGCATCCTATTTGCATCGCATTGCATATCATTTACATCTTTGCATGATTCATTGCATGCGTCTGTTTGTCCAGCTACTCATCTCAAGTTGTCTCTATCTGCCAGTATCACCTGTGAGTCGTCAAGCTGATTCCTCGACACTGATACAGGACTAGAGCTAATATCAGATGCAGAATGTCAAGAACAACCCTCTGCCAGGGCAAGTGAAGCTTCAGCCGACTTCAGCTCAGCTACTTCTTAAAGACAGGGCAACTCATCCTTGTGTTGATTAGTCACTAGGCCTTTGTTTCTTGTTGTTTGCATTTTCTTTATTTTGTAATGGCTGTTTGTCTTCAAATAATGTTTGTACTTTCAAAATTAATGAAATGAGCATTGCAACTTTTTTATTCAATTCATTTGTGTTTGCTATTTACAGTTCTATGCTTTCTTTTTCAATAAATGCTTCATCTCTTTTCCACTTTATTTGTTATTATGCAAAGATTGGAGGGAGGATGATGAAAACTTATACCCATAATTGTTGTTGGTATGCTTTCAAATCAAAACTTTGCTGACGATGTAAGGCATTGTTTCATTCCCCAAACACTGGAGAAATAAGGAAGATATCCCCTCGTCAACCCCTTTGAGCCTTGAAGTAGGAGTTTTTTTTCTTTACAAATAAAAATCCGCAATTTTAACCTGGGGAAGGGTAGTTCTCAGTTAACTTGATTGTGTATTCAAATGTAAGAGTTTCATGCAATACGCCTTTCAATAAAAGGTTGCACTCATAAGTTTTCCTTCGCACACAGCAAGCAAGTGTCGAAGATGTCCCTCAAGTCAAATGCCAATGTTGGTTCGCCATAATCATTAAGTTGGGTAGCCACTTTCCTTACCCAAAGAATGAGCCGAGTCCCTTTCAAGGAAAAAGCTAAGAAAGATGGGAAGCTCATGACCTTGCCTTATACAAAAAGGTTTGTACAACAAAAAGGAGGAAATCTTTAAATCCTTCATCATGAAAGTCCTTCATGGCAAACATTGGTAAGGAAGTAGTGACTGCCATTTCAAATCCTTTAACTTCTGAACCATCATCATTATTATCATCAGTGTAATTTCCAACCTTTGGGAGCCCGAGTTCATAATTTGAGTTAACTGAGCATAGGACTGGAGAACATCACGAAGATTGGGTGGACACAAATAAACTTTGAGCTTTTATCCTTTGTTTCTTGAACCGTGAACCAGGACACGTTATAACCCTCAAAAGACCTAACTGAAGCAAGGTTATTTTGAAAGCATACTACAGCAAGGTTGCGTAAACTGACTCCCAAAGATCTTTGCAGATCATTTATCTTGGTATCATACCTTTGCTTTACCCTTCACTTTAAATGACTTGAACCTCCGTGTTCTGACTAATGCCTCATATACTTTGCCTCTTTCAAAAATGATTGATTTCAAAAGTTGCATGAACTCTGCATTTACTACGTTTGTATGAACATTTTTGTTTGCAAACTGGCTTTCCTCTTAAGGAATTTTCAAACAGTTAAGAAACTTGGTCAGTGATCCAATCAGGGGCAAGTTCCTTCCATATCTTGTTGAGAATCAGTTCAATATTTGTGGTTTAATGACGACTTCTCAGAATTGGTTTATCCAGAAGACCTTTCAAGACTCAAACTGGGGCAAGATTTCTAAGAGCATCATGAAATGGTCATTTTCAGAATCGATCAAGCTGAAGCAATGATCAGCTCATCTACAATAATCAGCTAGTCTGGGGCAGTTTACCTGAAGAATCCCCAAGTAACTCGTTATCCTTCCTACAAGGATCATCAATTTGGATATAGTTTACCAGTGTGGCAATGATGTGTTCAGCAGTAGCATCTCTAGTCCTAAGCAGAATGGCAGTGATCTCTGTGTCGAGCAATCAGTCTCCCAGTCTTGTCTTCTCCACAAAAGAGTCGAGTTGTGTCGTCAGCATCTGCATCTGCATTTGACCATATATCATCTGCATAAATTATACCATATGCATAGCATGAGTGTTTCATCCTCATTTGCATTTCTCTCGAGGTCGTGTCGTTATCCACGTCTTACCTTGTAGTCAAAGTCCAACTTACACGGCACCTACCAAACATATATGTCGGTTCCTCTTTTGTATCCAATGATATTCTTGGATGTCTTCGCCTGTCTTTTCTCCAATGACGTTCTTGGATTTCATATATATTTGCCTCATCTGATGTTTTACCAGATCGAGTCTTTTGTTCTGATGTTTTTCCAGATAGTCCTTTGTAATTCTGATGTTTTTCCATAATTTCATTTCTTTTACAATCTGATGCTTTTCTGGACGTGTCTCTCTTTCTGATGTTTTTCCATATTGATTCTTTTGTTCTGATGTTCTTCCATAACTTATCTGATGTTTTTCCAAATATTTCGCTTTGTTATTCTGATGCTTTTCCGGAACGACATTGCTTTTTACCATCTGATGCTTTTTTGGATACGTCTCTCTTTCTGATGTTCTTCCAGATTGAGTCTTTGTTATCTGATGTTTTTCCATATATTCGCTTTGTTTGTTCTGATGCTTTTCCGGAATGACATTGCTTTTACCATCTGACGTTTTTCGGGATGTGTATCTCTTTCTGATGTTTTTCCAGAATCTCATTTCCTTTACCTATCTGATGTTTTTCCAGATATTTAGCTTTGTTATTTTGATGCTTTTCCGGAACGACATTGCTTTTTACCATCTGATGCTTTTCCAGATGTGTCTCTCTTTCTGATGTTTTTCCAGATTGAGTCTTTTGTTCTGATGTTCTTCCAGAACTTATCTGATGTTTTTCCATATATTTCGCCTTGTTATTCTGATGCTTTTCCGGAACGACATTGCTTTTTACCATCTGATGCTTTTTCGGATGTGTCTCTCTTTCTGATGTTCTTCCAGATTGAGTCTTTGTTATCTGATGTTTTTCCAAATATTCGCTTTGTTTGTTCTGATGCTTTTCCGGAATGACATTGCTTTTACCATCTGACGCTTTTCTGGATGTGTATCTCTTTCTGATGTTTTTCTAGAATCTCATTTCCTTTACCTATCTGATGTTTTCCAGATTGAGTCTTTTGTTCTGATGTTTTTCCAGAACTTATATGATGTTCTTCCAGATATTCGGTTTGTTTGTTCTGATGCTTTTCTGGAATGACATTGCTTTAACCATCTGATGCTCTTCCGGGTGTGTCTCTCTTTCTGATGTTCTTCCAGATTGAGTCTTTAGTTCTGATGTTCTTCCAGAACCTATCTGATGTTTTCCCAGATAGCCCTTTGTGATTTTGATGCTTTTTCGGAATTACATTGTGTTGCGGTGAAAATTGGATAACAAGCTATGAATTAACTTGCATCATTTTCTTTTACAACCGACTTTGATTTATCCAAAGGAAAGGTTTAAGATCGAGAAAAACCTAAAGGGGGGAGATCTAAGGTTTGGGGGTTGGTTACGCCTAGGGAAGGTATTAGCACCCTAAACGTCCGTAGTACTCTACGGGAGCCTCTTGTTTTAACTTGTTATTTCTTACTCGCTTGCTAAGGGTGATATGCTAAAGGTTGAAACCCTAGAGGTTTGTTTCTAAGTATACTCGACAAAGCATCGCACTTTGCGCCTACGTATCCTTACGGGAGTAGAATCAGAGTATCCGTAGTTCACCGATCTAAGGGTGAAGGAATAGGAACCATTGACTATGGCCAAAGTTCCAAGGGGAAAATGAGTATGACTCATTTTTAGAGTTCACGATAACTCTCTAAGTCTATGTTATAGGGGAAAGTGAGTTCTCATGATGATGAGAATCACATGGAGTTTAAGAACTCCAACCTACTTCTAAGTTATGATTTCATTGGCTCATGATAGCCAAGAAATAAGGGTAAACCTAGAAGGATAAGGTAGGGTGGTTTGTTTAGTGACTTATGAGTCAATTTAAGCTGTTCTCCCTATGGAATGGGGGGAACAATAATAGTTATAAATATTACCAAGATAGAGATTATAATCAATAAGAGGATAACAATTAAGTGTAAATAACACCAAAACATGATATGTACATCCATGTAGGAGCATGATAAAAGATAACAAGATGGTTCATAACAAACATGAGCAAATGAACACAATCATGGCAAAGTTTTCAAGAACTATGAAATTAAAAATGAAACAAATCATATCAACACAAATTCATCTTGAGAATTCTAAGAGGTGCCACATTTTATGGATAATAGTGATGAGGTGTCAACCAAAACTCAAACTAAACCTACTCGAAAGTTCAACTACATTGATGGTCACACTAAAAAATAAACTCTTAAAAAAACTTGGAACAACTTAGAAAATTGTCTCAAAAGTGAGAAAATAAATTCATCATTAGGATTGAAAAATTCTTAAAATAATTATTGAAATAAAGTGAAAAAAAATAAAATAAAAAGAATTAGAAACTTTAAAAAGTTGGCATTTATTATTAGTAGAAACTATTTTCTTTTTTAGAGAAATAAATGATAAAAAAGGGTATTTGGAAAGGAAAAAATGACGTGGGGGTGCACTGGCAGAGACCAACTGAACTGGGTTTTTAACAAGCGACAGTTGGTGGCAAAGTGAATGCAGCCCACGATCCAATGAAGAAAAGGAAAAAAACATTCAGGCAAGGGATGTTACACGATATAATACATGAGTGTATGCACAACCTCATCAATCGGTCACCTTATTTTTAAGCTGCTAAATGACAAGCATTGTACTTGGGTTCCTCTTTACACGGGCATGCTCTTTTTAACACACAAACATTGTTCACTTAATGGACCACACAACAAACTCTTATTCCATGGAAAGAAAAGGACAAGAAATATTTGGAATTGGCCTTAGAAACGAATGAAAATGAGTAGCAAGGTTGATGTAGCAAAATATTCCAAGAAAAATCATAATTTTTCCAAGTGTAACATATTTCACCGTGTCACCTTTGGTGTACCATAACGTAATAACCATACCACCAAATCTTGAAGTTTTTGATTCTATGTAAAGAGGGCATTTGATATATCAATTCTCATGTGGAAAGTTGCTTGAGATAGTGCTTGTAACAAAAAAAATCTCCACAAAGTCATGTATATGAATTGGCAATAAGGACTTAGAGAATTTCTCTAAGTTATTGGATTTTCACAATTTGAAATATCCCCCTTTAAAGGATTATAACTTGAGATTGGTTTATCCAAATGGGGATTTCCACACATGCTTGGAAAGCTTGAAGAACAAGGAAAAACTTTCATGTCCAAAGATTTTTAATTTGAAGCCTGTAACTAGGTGAAAAACAGCCATGAAGTAGTGTGCAAAATTGGAACAAAAACGTTGAAAATTTCACTAAGTCCTAAAGACATATTATCTTCCAAGTCTCATAACTTAAAACCCATGCATTTTTTGGAAGAGGTCCTCTAATACACTTTAAAGATCATGGAAAGAGCTTCCATTTGAGCTTTGAGTCACTCAAATTGGATGTGGGGTTTGAAAGTTATGACCTTCCCAATTTTGCACAAGTAGTGAAATTTCCACATTTGAAAAGTTTCATGGACCAATCATTGCTTCCTTTGCAATAAAATTCTCAAAACTTGATCTCTCATGCCTTAGCTCAATAATGAGACATGTCATGATGAATTGTGGCTTGATTGCTTCATTTTGGGATCAAAATCTTAAAAGTCAAAGCCTTAGTCAAAACCCTAATTCCTTCAAAATACAACTGAATGGTCTTTGATGATCTTGCTTCTTTTCCTGTGCAAACCCTGGCTTTCTCAAAGAGAACAAACTCGCAAGATAAAGTGGTATACTTGAATCTAAATGCAAATGCAAGATGTTATGACATCTAAGGGGTAAAATTTGGGGTACAACACATTGCTTTTACCATCTGACGCTTTTCCGGATGTGTATCTCTTTCTGATGTTTTTCCAGAATCTCATTTCCTTTACCTATCTGATGTTTTTCTAGATTGAGTCTTTTGTTCTGATGTTTTTCCAGAACTTATCTGATGTTCTTCCAGATATTTCGCTTTGTTATTCTGATGCTTTTCCAGAATGACATTGCTTTTACCATCTGATGCTTTTTCGGATGTGTCTCTCTTTCTGATGTTCTTCCAGATTGAGTCTTTGTTATCTGATGTTTTTCCAGATACTCGCTTTGTGTATTCTGATGCTTTTCCGGAATGACATTGCTTTTACCATCTGAATGCTTTTCGGATGTGTCTCTCTTTCTGATATTCTTCCAGATTGAGTATTTGTTATCTGATGTTTTTCCAGATACTTGCTTTGTTAATACTGATGCTTTTCTGGAATTACATTACTTTTGCCATCTGATGCTCTTTCGGATGTACCTTTCTCTTTCTGATTTTCTTCTAGATTGAGTCTTTTTCTCCTGATGTTTTTCCAGAGCACTTTTTGTGTCTATCTGATGCTCTTCCGGATATGACCTTACTTATCTGATGTTGATAACACGTAAATGTATCGGTTATTTGACTTGATTTACATTCGATTATTATATCATTTCCGTCTAATTTTCGATTATTCTGAAGGTATTCAAGTGTTTTCACAATTATTTCAGTTTCCAAGCTAAATAGGAGCAAAGTGCAAAAAAGTAGCAGAACAAGGGAAGAACAGAGAGAAACAGCAGAAAAACCAGAGAAATTGGAAGTTTGTGAGTGTGACGACCGTCACACATAGTGCCACGACCGTCATACATTCAAAAGCTGTGACGAGCATCACACCCCTTGTCACGACCGACACATACAACCTTCCCAGATATTAAATTTAAGTTACGTGGTCTCTCTCAACGGATGTAACTCAACAAAGCCACGATCAACCACCGTCCACTAACATCATTACTTGGAAGGTACTTCAGAAAGTCAACCGCCTACTACTTCTCCAACTTCCCACTTCTCCCATTTTTCTCCACCACTCATTTATGCTCCATAGAAGTTACAAAACGAAATCCCCCTCTATATATAGGATTTCCCTTGTCATTTTGGATCATCCAAGTTTTTATACGTGAAAGCGCTGTAGAATTTATTTTCATAGTTTTAGGCAGATATTACCTTTGTAAAAGTGGTAGTTTCTCACATCAAGGAACTACCACACCATTATTATTTAGGCCTACAATTTATGTAATTCTTGGATCATCAATCTTGTCGCCATTAATAAAAGTCGTTTTAGTTCTGCATTTATTCCAAGTCCCGCAATTTACTTCAAGTCTTTACAGGTTCTTTATCGCATTGCTTATTATTATTGTTTATCGCATTCCTAAATTAATTATCATGATGTTTTCAAATTCAATTATAATGTTTATGTTGTCTTCATTTAATTCCATGTCCGACTAAATGTTTAGAGTCCGGTATGTGAGGACCGTCGTTCCGACGGGACTCGGTAATTAAATTAGCGTTAAATTAATAAATTCTGTTTTGGTCTTTGTTTCCAAGTTTAATTTAAATAACTTCGTCACGAGAGTGAGAGGTTATTTAACACTATTCCGTCACGAGAGTGAGAAGCAAGTAAAGGTTGGAGCCGGCACTGCGAGAGCGTGGGGGTCGAACCAGATAGTGGGAACGGGGCATTGATCCTAAAAACAGCGAGAGCACTTTAGGTATCGATTAGGATCTAATTGATTTTCAAAATACGTTTTCTAATTAAAGCGGGCGAGCGAGAGCAAAATCCTGTGGTTAGGAGATGTGGCTTTTGTCAATAACGCGAGAGTGTGAGGCGGAGTCTTTAAACCAATATTTTCTACGGAACATACGTAAATTAACGCCAACCAATTACAGAGTGCCTGAGGTACACGGAATCCACATTCCGGTCTCTCTCCTTTCTTTCATATTTTCTAAAGTTCATTTTTTAGTTTTAGACTTAGTTTCCCCTTAATCAATCATTCATTAGACTTAGCTTTACAAAGCAACGATAGATAACGATAGGTTGATATTGGTCTTTGTGGGTTCGACAATCTTTTATATTACTTCGATATTTCCGTGCACTTGCGGACGCATCAAGTTTTTGGCGCCGTTGCCGGGGACCAACAGTCAATATTGTTATTCCGTTGTTGCACTGTATAGACTAAGGCACTCCTAAATATATATATATATATATATATATATATATATATATATAATAATAATAATAATAAAAAAATTATAAAATTAAAAACTATGTATCACCTAAATTTTCTCTATGATAACCACTCACAATATCTTGAGGAGCCGCACCCAAATTTTCTCTACAATTATCAACCGCAATACTCCCAATATTTTGAGGAACCGCAACCAAATTTTTCCTATGATTACCATTCCCAAAATTTTGAGGAACCGCAAGAATCACATAATTCCAATCTCGAAATACTAATGGAGGATTTCAACGCGACACTAACTCATTTCCACCCAAATTACCACTCCCAATATTTTGAGGAACCACAAGAATCCGTCAATTCCAACCTTGAAGCATTAATGGAGGATTTCATTGAAACAACAACTAATTCGAGGTTAGAATCTATGATGGAGCACTTTGTGGAGACACAAACTCTCCAGAATGAAGAACTTAGAAAACAACATCTCGATACTTATGAAACCCTTAGGCGGATGAACACTATGGTCGAGTCCCTCGTGACTCACACTGAGGCATTAGAGACCCAAATCTTACTACTTGCACTGACACCTATAGGACCCTCCCCTGAGGAGCATGTGGATGTTGTAACAATCATTAATGAAGAACAAATCGAGAATCCCGAGGAGAGTGATAATGAGGTCGAGGAGAGTGATATTGAGGTTGAGAAGAGTTCTGGTGAGGAAGAAGTAGAGATTGAGAAAAAATCACTAGGACCACCTGAAAGGGAGGTCGTCAAAGAGGCAGAGAAAGTAGCACCTAAGGATGTTTCTCATCCCTATATCCCACCGATTCCTTTCCCGCAAAGGTTTGTAGAGACTAAGGTAGACTCCCAATCCAAAACGTATGTGGAGATATTGGAAAATATCCACACCGATGCATCTTTGTTTGAGGTCACGCATAAAAAGAGAAAATTCGAGGACCATGAAACTTGGGATATCATTACTGCTAAGAGGGTAAGGTTCAACTTTGAGGTGATGGATCAAATAACTAAGCCCAAACTTGAAAAACTAATAGTTAGGATACATCCAGAACCACCACCACAAGTTCAAAAGAATGAACCACCCCACAGAAGGAAGAAAAGAAAAGGTGAGGGATATGTGAGATGGCTCAATAAGTGGCCATGGAAACCGAAAATTATAAGTCGTCGAGCTATCAACGTTAAACAAAGCCCTGCATGGGAGGAAACCCACGAGCTTTTAATTTAATGTTTTAATTTTATTGTTTGTGTTTGTAGAAAATAAAGAATTGTATCGCTTGTCACGTCTCAGCTATATTTAGGCAAAAGATCTTTATATGACAATCCCTTGAGATGACCTGGTGCCCACGCACATTTCTACGAATGTCGCTGCTGGTGGTGACACCAATGATGAGTATGATGGGAGAAAGCATGTCTCTCCTGTACTTCCTTCGAAAATAGGCAATATAATGAGCGGCTTCAAGAAAATGAAGTTTCAGTAAATTCAGATAATTTGTAGTACAAGACGTCGGAGTAGAAGTGGCCAGCGAAGACAGGGACAACAAGGGAAGAATCAGCGCGAATTTAGCTGTGGTAGCACGCAATGGCATTCATACAGGTTCTATTTTTCCTTTTTCACCATTTATCAAAACATTGAGGACAATGTTTGGTTTAAGTGTGGGGGAGGAACTTTACTGCTTTCATTTTACCGCTTTCTAGTTAAATTCACTATTTTCTAGCATGATTTTAAAAAAAAATTCTGTTTTAATGTTTCGTGCGTCTGTGCATGTGCTGTCGAGTCTTTATGTTGATTTTATGTTGTTTATCGATTTCCCCATTCTCTTAGCCATACCAAATATTTTGAAAATTTTTGCGTTAAAAATAGGGTTTCTTTTGAAAATCTTAGGTTACATACGAAATTGAGGTTAGATTGTGAGACGTGGGAAAAATTCCGCAAGATCGGTATCGTCTTAACACCGTGAGCCTCCCTATTATGTAAATCGATTTGAGTACTTGTTATGCCATAGCCTTAAGTTCTCACCCCTTTAGTAATCCCTAATTAGTTTATTTAGCAGTCAGCACCATCCTAAGCATGCATTAAGTAGGAAGCCGATGCAAATAAGTGTATGATCTCAAGCTTAAAAGGTAAATTGAGAAAAGGAAAAAAATGAATGAATGAAAAGAAATGCTCCTTCTAAGTTAGGTGATCCTCACCCGATCATTTAGCCCAACGGTGCAAACTTCTTTATTGATATTTAAGCCAATGTGCAAAAAAAAAAAGAAAAAAAATTGATGATAATAATGAGATCATAGTCACTAACAGGCTATCCTACCATGAGTGTGAAAGGATAACGGGCTTAATGTGATTGCGTCGGAATGAAAAAGGGATGAAAGAAGGATGAGTGAGTTAGGTTTAGGTATAATGACATGATTCAGATTGGTTTGTATAGGAGGGAGGTTGATGACCGCAAAAGCGGAATTGTGTTGTTACGATATCCTTAGTATGTAAGCAAGTACCTATGACACAAACTTAACCGAAGTAGAGTTGGTAGCCTAGGATGAGTATCCGTATGCACTATTTATCCTACGAGTCATGTTTTGCTTGAGGACAAGCAAAGGTTTAAGTGTGGGGGTGTTGATAACACGTAAATGTATCGGTTATTTGACTTGATTTACATTCGATTATTATATCATTTCCGTCTAATTTCCGATTATTCCGAAGGTATTCAAGTGTTTTCACAGGTGTTTCAGTTTCCAAGCTAAAAAGGAGCAAAGTGCAGAAAAGTAGCAGAACAAGGGAAGAACAGAGAGAAACAGCAGAAAAACCAGAGAAATTGGAAGTTTGTGAGTGTGACGACCGTCACACATAGTGCCACGACCTTCATGCATTTAAAAGCTGTGACGAGCGTCACACCCCTTGTCACGACTGGCACGTACAACCTTCCCAGATATTAAATTTAAGTTACGTGGCCTCTCTCAACGGATGTAACTCAACAAAGCCACGATCAACCACCGTCCACTAACATCATTACTTAGAAGTTACTTCAGAAAGTCAACCGCCTACTACTTCTCCAACTTCCCACTTCTCCCATTTTTCTCCACCGCTCATTTATGCTCCATAGAAGTTAAAAAACGAAATCCCCTCTATATATAGGATTTCCCTTGTCATTTTGGATCATCCAAGTTTTTATGCGTGAAAGCGCTGTAGAATTTATTTTCATATTTTTAGGCAGATATTACCTTTGTAAAAGTGGTAGTTTCTCACATCAAGGAACTACCACACCATTATTATTTAAGCCTACAATTTATGTAATTCTTGGATCATCAATCTTGTCGCCATTAATAAAAGTCGTTTCAGTTCTGCATTTATTCCAAGTCCCGCAATTTACTTCAAGTCTTTACAGGTTCTTTATCGCATTGCTTATTATTATTGTTTATCGCTTTCCTAAATTAATTATCATGATGTTTTCAAATTAAATTATAATGTTTATGTTGTCTTCATTTAATTCAATGTCCGACTAAATGTTTAGAGTCCGGTATGTGAGGACCGTCGTTCCTACGGGACTCGGTAATTAAATTAACGTTAAATTAATAAATTCTGTTTTGGTTTTTGTTTCCAAGTTTAATTTAAATAACTTCGTCACGAGAGTGAGAGGTTATTTAACACTGTTTCGTCACGAGAGTGAGAAGCAAGTAAAGGTTGGAGCCGACACTGCGAGAGCGTGGGGGTCGAACCAGATAGTGGGAACGGGGCATTGATCCTAAAAACAACGAGAGCACTTTAGGTATCGATTAGGATCTAATTGATTTTCAAAATACGTTTTATAATTAAAGCGGGCGAGCGAGAGAAAAATCCTGTGGTTAGGAGATGTGGCTTTTGTCAATAACGCGAGAGTGTGAGGCGGAGTCTTTAAACCAATATTTTCTACGAAACATACGTAAATTAACGCCAACCAATTACAGAGTGCCTGAGGTACACGGAATCCACATTCCGGTCTCTCTCTTTTCTTTCATATTTTCTAAAGTTCATTTTTTAGTTTTAGACTTAGTTTCCCCTTAATCAATCATTCATTAGCCTTAGCTTTACAAAGCAACGATAGATAACGATAGGTTGATATTGGTCTCTGTGGGTTCGACAATCTTTTATATTACTTCGATATTTCCGTGCACTTGCGGACGCATTAGATGTTTTTCCAGATATTTTGCTTTATTATTCTGATGCTTTTCCGGAACGATATTGCTTTTTACCATTTGATGCTTTTCCGGATGTGTCTCTCTTTTTGATGTTTTTCCAGATTGAGTATTTTGTTCTGATGTTATTCCAGAACTTATCTGATGTTTTTTCGGATATTTCGCTTTGTTATTCTGATGCTTTTCCGAAACGACATTGCTTTTACCCTCTGATGCTTTTCGGGATGTGTCTCTCTTTCTGATGTTTTTCCAGATTGAGTCTTTTGTTCTGATGTTCTTCCAGAACTTATCTGATGTTTTTCTAGATATTTCACTTTGTTATTCTGATGCTTTTCCGGAACGACATTTCTTTTACCATCTGATGCTCTTCTAGATGTGTCTCTCTTTCTGATGTTTTTTCAGATTGAGTCTTTGTTCTGATGTTCTTCCAGAACTTATCTGATGTTTTTCCAGATAGTCCTTTGTAATTCTGATGCTTTTCCAGAATTTCATTTCTTTTACCATCTGAGGCTTTTCCGGATGTGTCCCTCTTTCTGATGTTCTTCCAGATTGAGTCTTTTGCTCCTGATGTTTTTCCAGAGCTCTCTTTGTGTCTATCTGATGCTCTTTTGGATAAGACCTTGTGCGTCTGATGTTCTCCCAGATATATTGTTGCTTATCTTATGCTTTTCCGGATATGTCTTCAAAAACTTTTTCCCGTACATTTAATGCTTTTCTAAATGTTTCGGATGAATTTTCAGAATCTTTATCTTCATCTATTGCTCTTCTAAATGTTTTGGATGAATTTTCAGAATTTTTGTCTTCATCTAATGCTCTTCTAGATGTCTTTGATTTGTTTCTGATTTTGGTTAATTGCCGCTGAATATTTTCAAGTTTGTTTCCATTCTTCATCCAATGCTTTTCTGGATGTGTGCCGGAGTTTATTTGATGCTTTTCCGAATATCTCTGATATGCTTCCTGGAGTTCATTCAATGCTCTTCTGAGTGATTTCGTTGTCTGTTTTTTCCCCAGAGTTTATTCAATGTTATTCTGAATACCTCGGATGTTTGCTCGTCTCATGTATTTCCTAGTTTTTTCCCCCTTACCTCATTCAATGATCTTCTGAATGTCGTGACTCTTTTCCATCCATTTCCATTCATGGATGGTGACTTTTGATTCCCCAGTGGAGACCGTTTTTCCGGTGTTACTTCCATTGAAGATCCTATGTTATCTTTTCTATCTAAAGTGTCAGCCGGTCACGCTTGAACCAGTTGCTCAATCATTTTAGGTTTCCCCAGTTTTGTTTCAACTTCCCCAGTGTTGTATTCATCCCCAGTGACTGATTTCTCATTGGGTGAACTTTGTCCCTGTCTGCTTTCGTTTTCGTCTGCGTTTCTGCATTTATCATTCCACCATTTTAATCATACTAGAGTTCATAGCATGTCAGCATCTTGTTTTGTTTCCTTTGTCCATAGCATCGCATGTCAGTGCATCTGAGGACAAAATTTTCGGTTATCTATATTTAAATACCTTCCACCATGATTTCATGAAGATTATCATCACTCATGTCATCCGGTGAAGATATTTAAATAGGGACAACTGTTGTACCCCAATTTTTACCCTCAGATACTCTGATCTTTTGCATAAAAATTCTAAGTCAACCATCTTTGCATTTAGAGTTACGTATTCCATTAGTCAATAATCACGTTTCCGTTCCGTTTAATTTTTGTCAGTTAATTTTATTTTGATTTTTGTCCGTTTGCTCCGTAGATTTCTTATCTCATTTTTAATTGAATCTTTCAGACATAATCTTTACATTTAATTTTATTTTAAAAAATTTATAATTTTATGTTTTTTAGTTTAGAATTTTGTTTTACTTACTTTTAAGTCTTTAGTTTATTTTAAAATTTATTTTTTCCTTTTTGTTAATATATTTTCTTTTTGCTAATAATCTTCAAATTTCACTTTGTAATTTCATTTAGTAACCATTGAATTTATTTCTTCTGTTTATTAATTTTATAAGTATTATTATTATTTTACCTTTTATTATTATCAATTTTATTTTTATTGGTCTTATTATTAGTATTATTGTTATTATTTTTATTATTTTTTTTTATTTATTTATTATTATTATCTAGTATCACCAAGTCATGTCCATGGTCACTACCAAACAAACTGTCCAAATTCCCTACGCCTTTTACCACAACATTCACCAATATGGGACCTGTCCACAAAAGCCAAACTTCACCAAAATTGTGTAACTTGCAAAACTTACTCCAAAATAAGTTTGACCAATGACCTGCAAAATTCAAGAGAAAAACAAAACCAAGGTCACTTTCATCAAAACCAATCCTGCTAACACTACTGCTATACAAGATGAGTATCACCCCATCGCTCTTCTCCATGCTACATCACCATCACTTACCAACTATCCATGCTACCTCACGAAGAAACCATCATCTTCGCATAAAAAATTTTGTCACTTGCACAAGCGTCCAAAACCTGATCCCTACAATAAGCCATCTGCATCAAAGACCTTGGACCAAAAACCATCCCAAGCTGCCAAAACAGAAACCTGCTTCATAAGAACCAAGCCTTGCACCAAAATGGGAAACAAGTCTGGATGTGAAAAAAAGAGAAAGACAGATGAATTAAAGAGGAAAACAATTGAAAGCATGACTTGTACTAGAAACTTTGGGAAGAAGAATTGATTTGAATATATACTTTCAGCTTGCGCTAGAAAAGAGGGGGAGGAAATATATTTTCAGAAGCCACAGAAATCTAACCTATAAATAAAGACTCCTTCCCTCAATCTTTAAAAAAAAAAGAACCTTATTCATTCTTCTACATCATGACAATAGACAGATAAATTATCGTTGCCCTGCAACATCTTCCTCTTCATTAACACATTCCATTCCTCTATTCATAATTCACCCACTTGATCTTCTTCATCAATAACCCAGCCTCCACACTCCATTATCCGCCCCACCTCAAACTTCATCACCAATGCTCAACATATGAGTTCTGACCTAACATAATCAACCATTTTCCAATCTGCAGAAAACTCACCAGCCACTCATCTGCCTCACCTCCAATGAACCGCAGCCACTAATCGGACCACCAATGATCAGAATAGCATTTTGAAGCCCTATTTCCATCAACCTAACCAACCTCTCACCACTCATAAAACCAGAAATAGTAAAACAGGACGAAAGAAGAAGAAGATGGAGAACTGAGACTCAATGAACCCATACCCATATCAATCAGAACCACGGTGAATCGCGCAAGCTGCGAGAGACGAGAGCGGTTGAGTTCGTAACGAGACGAAGACGAGAGGAGAAGCCGCTTTCCATGGCCACCACGTGAGTGAGCAATTGAACCAAGTCCCTTTGGCTTTTCTCTTGTAAGGCTGATAGTTTGATTGTTTTTTTTTTCAATATATGTTGATGTTCCTTTTGAGCGTGATTTGTTTCCTTTCATCCTTGTTTTCATCCGTCGTATCCTTGCCTTTCCTATTAGGGTTTATTTAAGAGGCAAACTGGGTCTGGGTCAAGAGGGACCCGACCCGTGTGGATAGTGGAACTGCCTAGTTCCATTCCTTGGGCCTAATCTGTCAATCCCTGGCCATGGAGTTTTTTTTTTAGATAATTAAGTTACTAAGATTTTTAATGTGATATTTATCTTACTTGTTTTTTTAGACTTTAGGTAATTAGTTTTTTAGTTAAAGAAATTAGTTAAGTAGATTATAACTCATATTGTTATTTAGTTTCAATTAGAATTTTAACTAGTTAGTCTAAATTAGGTTTTAACTCATTAGCTTTATTTTTATAACTAATATATTTTTAGTTAGGTAATTTTAGAGTAGAGTTAATTAGTTTAGACTTTTTAGATTAGAATTTAGAATTTAGTTAATAGGTTTTGATTAAATTTTAGTCTTAATTAGTTAGTTTATAGTTAAAATTAGTTTAATTATTTAATTAGATTTTATTTGTTAGATTTTTAATTCCTAATTTTATATTTTTATTATAGTCAATTTCCGAGATTCATTTTTAACTTAATTCTTATTGTATTCACTGTATATATTGTTGTTCATTTTACTCTTGACACTTGAGGTTTTCCTCTCTGCCCCTATGTCACTTACTATCATTCCAAAGGAAAGGGTTCCCCTCTGTTGACTGCCATGTCACTTAGGATAGCCTTGCCCGTCATTCCATTATCTCACGCCGCCGCGCAATTGAGACTTGCATTCCCTTTTTACCTAGCCTTAGGTTTGGAGTCACCGCACTCCACGTAGGTGTCTTGCTGTCAGACCCTACTTTCCTGTGGACACTTCTTCCCTGTTTTTACCTAGCCTTAGGTTTGGAGTCTCCGCACTCCACGTAGGTGTCTTGCCGTCAGACCTTACTTCCCTTGGAACCTTGACCACAGTCAAGAGTTCTTTACTCCCGTAGTGAGGGGAACTACGGACGCTCTGATTTCTCAAGTTCATCTTGAGAATACGTAGGCATAGGATTGCGAGATCCTAGCGAGCCACCTTTTCTTTTTTCCACCTTTCCATGTTTCTACCTTTTTTATTTCCACCTTTCTATTTCTCCCCCTTTTACCCCATTGAGGGGAACTACGAATGCTCTGATTCCATTCCCGTCAGGATACGTAGGCACGAGATACGATATCTTGGCGAGCATACTTAGTGTATATACCCCTAGGTATTTACCTTAGCACATTTCCCTTAGCAAGCAACTTTAGCATAACACAAATACTAACAAGAGGTTCCTGTAGAGTACTACAGATATCTAGGATGCTAACACCTTCTCTAGGTATAACCAACCCCGGAACCTTAGATCTCTAGCTATGTTCCTACATAACGTACTTAGGGTTTTTCGATCTTTACCCTTTCCTTTGGATAAATCAAAGCTCGGTGATGAATTTCAAAGATGTGTGATTCAAGTTAACTAATAGCTTGATATCCGATTCTCACCACAACACTGGAATCAACATACCCAAAAACGTCTCACCCTCAACGCATTAGATCACCCTTTAAAAACTTGAGATTCCCTTTGAGAATGAAGGTTTTCCAACCCACAGAGGAAAATTAGCCTGACTTTGCAAGATCGCGTATAGAAAGGGGAAATGATCAAGCCAATGATTATTGAACCTAAAATATTTAAGGCCCCAAAGCTGGTTAAAGTAAGAGAGAACTAAATGAAAATGGTTATAAACCTTTCTAGGTAACGCTCATTGGAGGACACTCCCTATAAGTCCTACCATCTATCAAACAAACGGATCATATCGAGATGACTAGTAGTCTTCACATTGGGTTCATACCACATAAACCGTCTGTCATACCCTAATTTTTACCCCTAAGATTCCACCCATCATATCATTTGCATCTCATCAAGATCACATGCATGGTATCCTTCTAACCTTCACTTCTTTGGGTTTGCCTTTTTGGGAGATCATCAAGTACCATTTATGTTTCTTTTTTCCTCTATTGCTTGCTTACATTCTAGCATTTCTAACGTTATTCAAAATACAAAAAAAAAAAGTGTTGTTTTCCCTTTCTTATTGTATAAGGTAGGGACTTGCAATCAATGGATCAAGCTTGGTTTCTAAATTAGGGTTTGGATTCTCAAAGTCAAAGTTTGGTCAAACAAATGATTCACAAGAGCTTTCATTTCAAGGCATGACATATAATCTTAGGTCATACTCATAATAAGCTTCATTCAACATCGTTTGACCAAGAGAAGTTCAAGTTTGGTGCATGATTTCAAAGTTGATTCAAGTATGGTTCATGTGTTTATTTCCATGCCTTCTTCATCCAATCTTTAAGCAATCATCAAAAATTATTCAAGGGACAATCAAGCTTCCTTAATTGGGTATTCAAGGGTTCCTCATTGGGCATTTGGGTGCAAGAAAATAGCAATAAATCTCAAGTTGTCACATGTTTGGTTAGCCTAAAGTCAAGTATGGCATGTCACTTGATCCAAACACCATAACTTTCTTATTTCTCAACATTTTTGGAATCTACTTTGAGCCAAATGTCACATTTGAATTCCTATACAACTTTGTTTTAAGGTTCAAACATCAAATCAACCTCTAAATCCATCAATTTTGGGATTTACTCAACTGCCCATGTGTGCACAAAAGTAGGCCCAAGACTTAGTCGACCTAATGCATGGCCTGAAATTTCAGGCCACAACCCCAACTTTGAATCAACGCCATTTCCAATCCATGCATCCTTTTGATGTGATTCTTGTTGCATCTGATTCTTTTTAATGAGAAGATCATTTGGCACAAAGAAAATCTCAAAACGTACCAGTGAATTTCATTTAGCATAGCTTTAAACATGGTACCTTGAGCTATGCTTCTTTGTCAGTTTCAGGTCATAATTTTCATGCCAATTCTCAATTTGGGACCACCTGCGCACGTGTGAACCTTTTGTACAACCAAAACGCGTGCAAACAAGTGCTAAATAACCATTTTTCAAGATTGAATCACACATTTCATCTTTTCCCTCACATGGATTGCAAATCAACAAATTTCATCTTGGTTCACACGTATTTCAAATCCACTTCACGTTTGTGAGCTCAACAACACTTTCCTGATAAATAGAGGCTTGATTTTCCTTCATTTGGAAGCTTTGAAAGCCAAATAAACTCTGCAACCATTTGAACCCAGTACATCAAAAAACCAGTTAACCATTTCTTTGATTCAAGCTCTTTTAGCTTCAAATATTTGCCCAGAATCACTCACCAGCCTCCTCTGAAACAAATTGAAGCAATCACGGGGCTTGAAACTTTCTGCAACATTCAACTCAAATCCACCATTGTTAACCTTTGAAGCTTCAACTGAAAAGGTAGCTACGAGTAAAATTTCTGAGGAAACAAGTTACTAAGGTGTTCGTCTTGATTCACTGATTGAAAGCTGTCAACTATCTGGAATTTATATTTCTTATTAGTCATTTAATTTTACTTTGAAGAACTAGGGTTCTTCGTGTTCTTGAGCAAATTTTCTCTACTCAGAGCCAATCAATGGCTCTGATGCATAGAGACATGGACGATGAAGTGTTTAGAAGTTAAATTCATGCTAAAAACACGAGTTCATGGATTTGCATAAATTAAGCTGAAGGTTGAAGATGAAGTGCTTCGCGTATGTTTTCAAATGGAAACTAGCAGTTGGTGCCCTAATTCAAACAATTTTTATTTTCTTTTTTTCATATTGTTTTCTTTTTTTTTTCTAATTTATTTTTAATAGCTCCTTTTTTAATTTTGGCTCCATTTTTTTCATAAATCATAAAAAATATTTTCTACCACATATATTTTTTTTACAGTTTTTATAATCATTTTGAATTTAATTGATATTTTCCTTTATTTTCCATTTAATTTTCATTTTGCATTTTATTTTTAATCATTTTGAAACTTTTTCGCTCCAACTTTTGAGACCTCTTTATTTACAATATTTTTTACTTCTCATAATTTTCTCAACTATTTATTTGATGTTTTGATGCATCTTTTGATTTTTTTCCTTTCAATTTCCATTTTAATTCATTTTAAATCCTTTTTATTTTGATTTTGTTCAAATTTTTGGAATGTCTTGATTCTTGCTCTTGATGATTGCTTGGTTGAACATATTTTCAACATCTCAAGTCCTTGATTGATGATCCTTTGGTTGATTCAACCTTCTTTGGTTCAAACATGTTAATGAATGATCATCTGATCATCTTTAGCACTTTGTATCAGAGATAGGTTATACCTTGTTTAATCGTGCTTTGAGCCATTTGACTTGTTGATAGATGATCCCTATGTGATTGCTTGAGCCTTCATTGCATTCTCTCTATCCTCTCTTCTTTTTCTTCTTTTGTTTGACTTTTGTGTCACATTGTTTTAGGAGGAGGATTTTGTATCATTTCTCAAACATGTTTGACATATAAATTGTTATTGACCAGCCTCAAATAGGTTTGACTTCTACATAAGTCCACTTACAATTTCTTAACATAGTGCTAAATTGTTCCAACTCGGTTGAATTCTCATTAATACTAACACTGACATATTAATTGTGCTAACATCTAACATTTATTATTAGGATCTTTACTTTTATGGCATTTGCCTTTTATGTCATTTACATCATGCCATTTTTACATTCTTGCCTTTTATTTTTGCTCGTAACTTTATGCTTTATTGCTTTCTTATTTCAAAAGAACAAAAACACTATAAAATGTCTAAAACCCTAAAAAAAGTTTAATCTAATCTTATGGACTTTGTGTTACTGTCCCTTGCTTAAGGAGTATTTTGGACTTTGGGCATTAGGACTTAATGATTCCATTTATTTGGAGTGGTATCTGAGAATTTGTGATTCATTTTAAGACTTCGTATTTCCTCTGGACCATTGTGATATTCATTCTAACACTTGGATGCTCTTTATGGTTTGGTGACCTTGGTTGTCCATCTGCTTGTTCATCTTGTGGCTAAATCCAAAGGAAAAGGAATGCTTATTTTGACCAATGTCAAATGCTTGCTCCTCTTGTGGTTAGTAGACTTGCAGACATAAAGGCTTTCTCTTGGGCTACCTTACAATGAGACCATTTACTTTATGCTTTAGGATAGTCTCTTCATCTTCTTCTCATTTCTTAAATTTTCAAAACGTCTCCCTATTTCAAAAACTTATTGTTTTTAAACTTCAGGCTTTTTCTTAATAAGTCTTGAATTTTTCAAGTGATCCAGAAAATCTTTTTCTTAATAAATGCTAAAACACTTAAGCATATTCAAAATCTTTTCAAAATCTCAAAAAAAGACAAATCTCATCAAACTTCTTTTTGTGCCTTTGTGCACTTTTCTTTAAGATCTTTTTTTCAAAATATTGTATATTAGTTTATTCTTGTAGTGATGCAAACCATTAAACTTCTATAAGATTCTGAGAAATGATTGACATTTTCCACTTGAATGTTGAGACGTGCTTGTGAGAAAGTCCAAGTAAAATTTCTCTATATCAAAATGATGCAAATTCTCATTTCCTCATACTTGTGGATATTAATTTGAGTTTTCCACTCGAATACGACAAAATGTCTTTTCATTTAAAATCAATCAACAAACAATCCAACATTTTATAAACACGGATTTGCAAGTGACTCCTATGGAGTACCATAGATGTGAGGGGTGTTAATACCTCCCCCTTGTATAACCAACCCTTGTATCCAGATCTCTCTTTTTTTTGTTTTTTTTTTTTGCTTTTTGTGGATTTTGTTCGACCTTTTCCCTTTTCCCTTTGGAAACAATAAAGTTCAATGGCGAATCTTGCTTTTCGAGTTAAGTTAATCAATAGCTTAATCTCAATAATTTTTCCCGCAGCGACAACTTGCGACTCTGCTGGGGAGTAGTCCCTAAGAGGGTTAAGCCTAGCTTGTTTATCTATGTTTATATTATTGCTTTTGTTTGTTGTTTTGTTTTTGGGTGCTTGGTGATCTCTGTGTGGTGAGATAAGTTCACCATTTTCCTCAAATGCACAACTTCTCCAATGACATGATACTTAGGAATCTCCTCTAAACCATTGAATGGTATCTGATCTAATACAAGAAATCCCTCGTGATTAGAATACTCCTCTAAAGTAGGTGCAAGCTGGTAATCAGGGAACGTGAAACACCTATATGCTGAATCATAGAACTGGACCAAGGTATTCAAAACTCTGTCTTCTACATCAGTGTTCAACATAGTCAGAAGTTTCCCATAGAGGTCTTGGAAATCAAAAGGACAAGTCACCAAAGATCCTAACTTCCTAGGCTCTTTTAATTTAGGACGCTTGAAACAGAACTGGTGAGTGTTTCTCCTTCCATAGTCCATACTAAAATTACCTACGATGTTTTCAAATAAAGTTCCTAAGTTCCTTAAAACCAGGTAAAAAAGAGATGTTTATGAATGAATGAATGCATGATTATGCAACAATCACAAACATGATGGGTTCAAAGGTTCAACATCACGAGGATGGAGCCAGGTGGACAAGGTAACAACCATCCCACAGGGTATGTTCTATAGATTTGGATGCCTTGAACAGTAATCGGGTTCTAAAAAGGTTCCAAGAGTCGTAAATCCATCTTTCGAATATTACCGATTTAATGACTTGCTTATAAAACAATAATATTTTCAAGAGAACCTCATCTGAGTGTAGTATCCTCTATCAACCATACCAGGCCTACGCCAGGAAGGTCACCACACTATATCCTACATGACCAATAGGGGTTAAAAGTGTTTAAAGGTCTCTCAGAATCCCAGACTCGTAGGTCGAAAATAATAACGCCATTACGACTACTCGCAGGACATTAGTACCTTCAAACGGGCCTCCTCGGAGCGGGGTTCTCATGTCAACCTTAAAAGGTTTAATGCCCATAAGGTCAACATGACTATACCACCATCCTAGCTTAAGTGCACTCAAGTCTGGGTAGGGGTCTTATCTCACCACACATAGATCACCAAGCACCCACAAACAAAAACAACAAACAAAAGTAATAATATAAACACAGGTAAACAAGCTAGGCTTAACCTTCTTAGGGACTACTCCCCAGTAGACTCTCCAGCTGTCGCGGCGCGAAAATTTTGAGATTTAAGCTATTGATTAACTTAACTCGAAAAATCAAGAGTCGCCACCGAACTTTATTTTTTCCAAAGGGAAATGGGAAAAGGTTGAACAAAACCCACAAGAGGTAAAACAAAAGAGAAAATCTGGATACAGAGGTGTTAGCTCATAAATCCGACGCCTGCATTAAGTTGGAGGAATTAATTGGTGTTAAAACTCTTTGAAGAGGTCCAAAGGAGTGTTCGACTGGATCTTCATGTTGAACTTAAAGCGAAGATGCTTGTATAAGGAAAGGATATGCTCGGGACTTAGAAATATTTCCAAGAATTTGGAAATAACCTTCGACCGATATTACTGACGATGTCCGACGCTAAGGGATTCAAATTCAAATAAAGAAGGGAGTAGTTATTCTTGTCCGCTCTTGAAAAAGACAAGTGGCGCACATCCAAGGGACAGAAGCATGCAGCGTGACACTTGTCATGTGTTAATTGTTTTAGGGAATTTACAGCAGTTAGTTTTATTATTATAAATAGGAGTTCTAGCAATAGGATTCAGGGTGTTGTGTTCACTTTGTACAAATTACTCCAAATTTACTCAAAGTATCCGCGTGTAGAGAAAAGAGTCTTGTGAGAATGTACGTGATGTAAACACCATTTTCTTTTTCAATGCAATTTACTTCGGCCTTTTATCAAGAATTTATCTTTTACTTTATTGCAAGTTACGTTTCAGGATTGTGTCTTACCTTTATATTTTCAGCCTTTCTTTGATGTCTTCAGCCTTTTTGACTTAAAGTTCTTGCACATATTTGAAAAACCACATTTTAGATAAACTTCTCTTTATGAACACTTTCGAAGTGTTTAGTTCTTTAGAATTTATTTTAAATCAATTGTTAGCACATGTCCTAGGATCAATCTGATCGATCCTGTGAGTCACCAAAGTTAGATTTGGAAGATCAGCGGTTGTTTACCAATTTTGACGGTAAACAAATTGGCACGTCCAGTGGGACATTGCTAACTTTCACAAAGATTTTTTTTCTAAAATTTGAAAATCTGCATTTATCAATCTTTTCCTTTTTGAAAACTTCGTTGTATGTTATTGAGAAGTGGAAAAGTAGCCACCACAAACGAAGAAAGACCAAGGAGAAGATACACGAGAAAAATGGCGAGGAATACTAGTCAGCCAATTAATCAAAACCCTCAAGTGAGTGGTTCTAATCCTCAATCGAGTGATTCGAATGCCCAGCATAGTACCATTGGCCCTCAAAATGTGTCTAGGAGTGACGTGGTGCCACCCCCAGTCCCTCCGACAGGGGGGCAAACAGCGCCACCCGTTATGTCAAAACCAATACCATCAATGGGAGGACCAGGGTCAACATATATGAGGTCTTATACTCAACCCGTTGTAGAGTACATTGGGCCACAAGGATCTATTCCTCAAACTCCACCAGGAGGGACTTCGACGTTCAGGCATTTTCCTCCTCCAGGGTTTTCACAACCTTTACCAAGGAATCCACCCTATGGAATGCCAATGTCAATAATGCAGAGCCTCCAAAATGCCCCCCCCCCCCCTGTGTTCTCAGAAAATATAATGTCTTCACCATTACAAGGTTCAGGATCTGGGATAAATATGGGTTGAAATAGTCAAAGCGTAGGTGTAGGATATTCCACCCAAGGTCCTAGTCTAACAAATACTTCTATAGTATGTTTAGGACAGCAAATGGATGAGAGTAACCTATAAATGGTACAAACCTTGTCCCAAACTATGGGGGAAATTTTCCAGCCTTTGATCCAAAACACTACCCAGGCCAACCAACAATTAACAGCTCAATTGGCGCGTATGGCAGAATTTATGGGTGTACCAGCCCCTGTTCGACACCCACCAAGAGAATATATACAAGAAAATCAAGTTGTGGTTATTAGGGAGACCATTCCCCAGCAAAACCCAAGGAATATACCTGAGGCGAATCTAGAAAACCTGGGAATAGTCAAACCCCCTAGAGTCGAACCACATAGGAACCAAGTGCCCATTCCTGTAGAGAGGGAACAAGGGGTAGTTATAGTAAATAGAAACCAAGATGCTGACCATGTTGTGCAACAAGTTCAACGTAACAACATAGCAGCAGATAACAACCTAGCAGCCATGGTTGAAAGGATAATGGCTCAAAATGGGGTAAATTTTGGTTTTACAAGGCCAAACTATACATCACCGATAGTGGATTACATTCTCCAATCAAAATTACCTCCTAGGACGAAGGTCCCAAAGTTTACCAAATTCTCAGGGGATACCACTGAATCTACTGTCGAACATGTGGCCCGATATATGATTGAAGCAGGAGAGATTGCAAGTGACGAAAGCCTTAGGATAAAATATTTCCCAAGCTCTCTTACTAAAAATGCTTTCACTTGTTTTACAACCCTGCCTCCTAACTCAATCCATAATTGGACTCAGTTAGAAGGTTTGTTCCATGAGCAATTCTACATGGGGCAAACCAATATCAGTTTGAAAGAATTGGCTAGCATAACACGAAAGTTTATTGAGCCAATAGACGATTACCTGAATAGGTTTAGATTACTTAAGGCTAGGTGTTTTACACAAGTTCCAGAACATGAATTGGTCGAAATGGCCGCTGGTGGCCTTGATTACTCCATTAGAAAGAAGTTGTATACCCAATTTCTGAGGGATATGGCCCAACTGACTGATATGGTTCGACAGTTAGAACGTCTGAAAGATGAAAAGGCTAAGTTTAATAAGAGTAAAAAGGTAGCCTATGTTGAATATAATGAGGATGTCGAAGGTTTGTATGATGAACCATTGCAGTTCGACGAAACTGAGATAGATGTTGCTGAATTGAAGCAAGGTTCTCCTTACGCTTGCAAAATGTTAGCCCCTTCGAATGGGAAAAATCCTGTCGAATTTGAAAAGAATGATAGGTTTCCAAAGAAAACATATACTTTTGATGTCACTAAGTGTGATGAAATTTTTTATTTGTTAGTTAAGGATGGACAAATGATAGTGCCTGTTGGCGCTAAAATGCCACCTTTAGAACAAAGAAAAAAGAGAGGATTTTATAAGTACCATAATTTTCTGGGTCATAAAACTTCTCAGTGTTTTCTTTTTAGGGATTTGGTGCAAAATGCTATTCAGGAGGGCAGGCTGAAATTCGAAGAGAAGAGCAAAAGTCAAATGAAAATTGACTCTGATCCGTTGCAAATAGTGGATGTCCATTATACTGAGCCCACAGAGGTGCAGATGGTTGAAGTTGTTGATAACCTCAACTGCTCAATCAATATGGTGGAGGTTACTGAGGACTTCGCCAATGATGTTGTTCTGGTCAAGGTTACTGGTGATTTTGACATCAATAACACGGAGAAACTCATGAGCGAGGCCACTGATGGCTTCGACAAAGCTATTGATGGCTTGGACGATGGGATCAATGAAGATTCCAACATGATGTTGGTTACTAAAGAAACTGCTAATAGTTTCATTAAGATGGACAGGGCTGCTGAAGGCCTTGATGCAGACTTCTACAAACTAGATCTTAGTGCTGATGTCGACATGGACATAAATATGGTCGAGATTACACAACAAAAGACCATGGAGGTTGATGAAGCAAGTCGCCAAGAAGAATATAACAAATTGGCGTATCCAAAATAGGAAGAGACTATTATTGATTTCCTTCACCGCTGCCAAAAGAAGGGGTCAGGGGTTATGCTATGCCCCAGATGCAGTGAAATCTTCGACCAAAAAGCTGCCCATAATCTTGAGGGGGTTAGGAAGGCTAAAGAAAGAAGGAGGCAAAGAACATCTCAGGGTCAAAGGGGTTTCGATCCCAGAAGGTCCTCTTCGAAGCAAGTGGGAGAAAGAATGCAGTTCCCAGGGGCCAGGCTCAACACTTTCAAACCAACAAGTAATGCACCAACGGGAAGCTGGATGAAACCTGTCAAAGGCAGGGAAAAAGGCCAGAAGAAATGGCAGAAGTTTGACGTGGATAGAGGTTCCTCAATTGAGTATCGGAAGGAGTCCCATACTTCCAACAAATCGGCCTACATCTCCCAAAACTACAAAGGGAAGAATCCGATGACTCGGTCATAATGGAGGAGAGAGCAACGCAGAAGGAAAGCTCTCAGGGAGGCTCAGTCGAAGGACCAAGGGGAGTCCAGTACTAATGTCCATACTGATAGTAATGGAAGGGACAAAATAAATATTGCTGAAAAAGTGCCCGTGGGGCGAAAATTGTTTTCCTCCCAAGAGGACAAACATTAAAGACTATCGAAGATGATGAGGAAATGACAAACAACTTCGACTCTGAGTCTGAGGTTTCTCTTGACATCATAGTCAATGTGGTGTCTGTAATACCTAGGGATTTCGACAGAATTACAGAGGTTGAGGATTTAGATGCTTGCACTAAAGCAGAGATGGCAGCGCACAAGCCTGTGTGCTACTATATTATGACTAATGGGTGCGTTGAAGAGCAGAATGCCTTCTTCGAACGACCTACGGAGGTGATGAAAGGTCACCTAAAGCCTCTCTACATGACTGGAAAAGTTGAGAACGTACCAGTAAACAAGATATTAGTTGATTGTGGCGCAACAGTAAACCTGATGCCACATTTCTTATTGAATAAGATAGGCAAGTATGATACTGATATTAAGCCACATAATATGGTCCTTTCAAATTACGAAGGAAAAATTGGCTCTATACTAGGTGTTATACAAGTTGACTTGACGGTTGGGACAATTACTAGGCCTATTGTCTTCATGGTAGTGGAAACTAAAGCCAACTACAATCTGCTCTTAGGGCGAGAGTGGATACATGGCATTGGAGCAGTTCCATCTTCGATGCATCAAAGGATAACCATCTGGAGGCCGGATGGTATAGTTGAGAACATTGAAGCTGATCAGGGGTATTTTAAAGCACCAATAAATCATGTCAACAGAAGACAGATCGACAAGCACTTAGCTCATTTTTCCCCTTGCGGCCCAGCAGACTTTGAGTTTGTTCCAGATGATGAGACATTTTGCTCTTTGTACCTATACCCCGTCGATGGTTTCCGCTGGGATAAGGAGGTGCCATGAGAAAGGCTCTCATACCTTGGCGAGCCTACAATAGACCCCACAGGGTGGGGAAGTGAATTCAGTGACAATGACTGAGTTCGAAGTATTGACAAGAATTTCGGCCTATGTGGCTGAAACCAAACTACAAGCGGCTTTGGAAACCGCCAATGAATACATGGCTGGCGAAGCTAATTCTGGATTCCACCAAGAAGGTCTTGGTAAGGACTTCGACCCAGAGCCACCTGATAAGGTTTAGGGTGTAGAACAAGGCCAGAGGCTTGATTCCATTTATGATGATGAGCCTTTGGGATTTGAAAAGGATCCGCTGGGAAATAACATTAAGATGCTAGCGCAGGATCCGTTAGAAGAAATCGACCTAGGAGAGGGGGCAACCAAAAGGCCAACATATGTCAGCGCCAATCTTGACCCACAACTTAAGGTCGAAGTCACCCAGTTGTTGTAGGAGTTTAAAGACTGTTTCACCTGGGACTATGATGAGATGCCTGGTTTGAGTAGAGAGTTGGTCGAACATAAGTTGCAGATCAAGCCTGGGAAGAAGCCAGTCAAACAGAATCCAAGACGGTTTGCCCCGGAAATTCTCTCAAAGATAAAAGAGGAAGTCGAAAGTCTCCTTCGATGTAAATTCATCTGCACTGCCAGGCAGGAGATTTTCTAGGCTTTGTGGTCCACAAAAAGGGGATCAAGATCAATCAGAATAAGACCAAGGCCATCATGGAAGCGAAAGCGCCATAAAAAAAAGGAGTTGCAATCACTGCTGGGCAAGATTAACTTCTTGAGAAGGTTCATATCGAACCTAAGTGGAAAAACGCAGGCCTTTTCACCATTACTTCGATTCAACAAAGATAGGTTCAAATGGGGGCAAGCTTAACATGATGCCTTCGACAAGATCAAGGAATACTTGAGTCATCCCCCAATTCTCTCACCACCTTGTAGGAATAAGAGTATGAGATTGTACATAGCTGTGTCAGATAGAACCTTAGGGAGCATGTTGGCTCAAGAGGATGAGAATGGCGTCGAAAGGGCCATTTACTACCTTAGTAGAGTTTTGAATGATGCAGAAACCAGGTATAGCATGATCAAAAAATTATGCTTATGCTTGTATTTTTCTTGTACAAAAATAAAGCAATATATAAAACCAGTTGATGTGAATGTTTCGTCTCATTTTGATGTTATTAAACATATGTTGTCTAAACCTATTTTGCATAGTCGAATTGGTAAATGGGCACTAGCATTAACTGAATATTCTTTAACATATAAGCCTTTAAAGGCTGTTAAAGGATAAGTGGTAGCGGTCTTCATAGTCGACCACTCCATAAATAAAAGCGCTTTAAATTACGTCGAACTGGAACCTTGGAAGCTATACTTCGATGGCTCTAGCCATAAAGATGGAACAGGCATATGCGTGCTGATTATTTCTCCTAATAAAATTCCAACAAAATTCAAGTACAAGGTCGAAGGACTTTGTTCCAACAACGAGGCTGAGTATGAGGCCCTGATAGCTGGACTTGAAATTTTGTTAGAATTGGGGGCAACTCGAGTCGAAATAATGGGAGACTCGGAGTTGATTATAAAGCAAATTACAAAGGAGTACAAATGTGTTAAGGAAAATCTTATCATGTACTTTGTAATAGCCAACAGACTACTAAAGAAATTTGAAGTAGTAAGCATTCGACACATACCTCGACTAGAGAATCAAGTGGCCAATGACTTGACTCATATTGCTTCTGGGTATAAGCGTTCGACACATACCTCGACTAGAGATTTTTGCAATAGACAGCTTGACAGACAAAGACTGGAGGAAGCCTATAGTCGAATACTTACAGAATCCAACAGCGTCCACAGAGCGAAAGGTCAGGTATCAAGCTTTAAGTTATGTTTTTCTAGGTAATGAATTATTTAAAAAGACCCCTGAGGGAGTCTTACTTAGATGCCTTAGTAAATCAGAGGCGTATCTTGCCCTTTCGGCTGTCCATAGTGGGGCATGTGGGGCACATCAAGTAGGCCATAAGATGAAATGGCTATTGGTTCGACAAGACATGTATTGGCCTACCATGCTAAAGGATTGCATTGAATTCGCCAAGGGCTGCCAGGAATGCCAAGTTCATGCTGGCATACAACATATCCCTGCAAGAGAGCTGCATTCTATAGTCAAACCATGGCCTTTTAGAGGTTGGGCTTTGGATTTAATTGGAGAGATTCGACCAGCATCCTCCCAGAATCAGAGATACATTTTGGTAGGTATTGACTATTTTACGAAGTGGATCGAAGCGATACCTTTACTAAATATGGATCAAGAAGATGTGATCGAATTCATTCAAAAATATATCATTTATAGGTTTGGAATCCCAGAAACAATTGCAACAGATCAAGGATCAGTCTTTATTGGTCGAAAAATGCAGGAGTTTGCTAGAGAAATGGGTTTCAAACTCTTAACCTCTACACCTTATTATGCTCAGGCTAATGGTCAGGTCGAAGCAGCTAATAAAGTGGTGATTAGTTTGATTAAGAAACATGTGGGAAAGAAGCCTAGGAATTGGCATAAGACATTGGACCAGATCCTATGGGCATGTCGAACCTCTCCCAAAGAGGCAACTAACACTACTCCATTTCGATTGACTTTTGGTCACTGGCGCTCCCAGGATTTTCATCCAGGTACAAACGCGAAAGTGGCGCAGAACACAGAGTCGCCAGCCGTGTATATTTATCCCACGAGAGGGAAAGGGAACACCGCATAAACCTGAGGAAGAGGGAAAGGAATGGTCATCGCAACCATAGCCTGGGTTCGGGAGTCGGTTACGCGAGGGGAAGGTGTTAGCACCCCCACGTGTCCATCGTACTCGATGGGAGCCACGCTTGTCGTCTATTCTAAGGGTGAGTTATCCTAACATCTATGGCTGTACTAAAATAGGGGAGGGGAAAACAAAGACAGACTCGGTAGGACGTCGTCGTCCTAGGCCTACGTACCCCCTTTGTGCAATGGGGAATTCAGAGTCAACGTAGTTCGGATCAAGTTCTTTTTGTGTTTTTTATGAGCGAAGTTAAGTTCGCGTCCGACAGTTAGGGTCGATGCCTGTTTGCGACTAGACGGAAGGTAACGTGCCCTTTTTGAAAATAGCCTTTAGTTTGACAATCCCGCAGGATAAAAAGGTTTGAAGTTTGTTTGTATTTTTTAGGACAGAAGTGACTTGAGTTAGTTCATAACTCAACTTGAACCAAAGTCTACGACACGGGAACGAATGCGTCGCATGGTCGTCCCCAATAGGACGTATGCTCAACACTCTAGAAGAGAGAAGGGGGACCCCTCAATCTTCATTTCCTATGTTTAAGGCTTGTGTGCAAGGCAAGTTGACCTTATTAAGTATCTTAGAAATGTTTTGAGATGATAAGAGGGACTCAAAAGAAAAGAAAAACACTAAGGGGATTCTATCCTAATGTTATCATGCAAAGATGGCCCTAAGGGGATGTTTGGAGGGAGACTATCCTATGGAATTTAGTCCTAATGTTATCATGCAAAGGTGGCCCTAAGGGGAGGTTTGACAACAACCTAAGCCTAAAGAAAAGAAAAGATGAGAGAAAGAAAGAGTGAGGGTGGACATGGATAACTATCCACACCCTCAAATAACTTACCTCAGCCTCTGCATAAAAGGTTAGTGCAAGACAGACATAAGTAACTATAAGACGAATGAAACCCAAGCAAGTCACAAACCAAAGAGAAAAGGTTATAAACCAAATGAAACTCATCCAAGTCAGAATGTGGATGACCTAACCATGTGCCTAAACATGCTATGCAAATGTCATATGAGACATGCAAACAGATATCCAAGCATCAAACATCAATAGAAGAAGAAGGAAGCATATAAGTGAAACATGTTCAAGTATGCAAGATGAAACATGAATGACATATGATATGAATGCAAAGCTCCAAAGTCAGAAATATACATCAAATGAAATACAAATGAAGGATATGGCATGGGATACATAAACCAAACATAAATCATGAAGAGACACAGGTGAGAAGAAGTGAGAAAATAAGTCAAAAAGAGGCATGTAAATCAAACATTGAACATGGGCACACAATATGCAACAACCTCACACCAGTGACCTATAATTATAATCAAGTGACCTATAATGATTCAAACATGATTCATGAAGTCAAAGAAGCAATCCCAAATGGTGGCACAAGTGCCTTCTCAAAAGAGTAATCAGACATGATCAAAGATGTGCATACAAGAAGGCCTCAAACAAAGAGCAATCAAACAATTAGCAAAACATCTTATAAAATTACCAAATTAAAATGTAACACACCTCAACCAGTGGCAAACAATATGTTAAAAGCTCATGCCAAAATTCCCAAGATAGGTCACTCAAACAATTATGTAAAGTCAAATGAGAATTATGAACTAACATGCAAAAGAGGAGGACTAAAATGCAATATGAACAAGTTTTAAAAATGAGAGAAAAATGTTTTAATGACATTCAATATGTTGATGAAACAATGCAAGAAGAATGAGTTCAAAATGTTTTATGGATGATGAGAAATAAATTCTACAATGCAATGTGCGCAAAATGAAACAAATTCAAAAAGAAATTATTCAAATAATTAATTCAAATGCTAAAAATAAAATAAAATGATAAAATAAAATTTGAGAAAATTTTATAAAATTCTAAATGCGATTCATGAATTTTCTTGTAATTTTTTAATGCAAGTATCTATTTTTAAGAATTAAAAAAGAAAATAATGCAATCAAATAAAATAAAAGGAATTGAAATATGCATGGGGTATGAATAGCAACTGGTTCACGTTGGAAAGTACAATGGGCTTAAGTGGAGGGGTGTGAATAGAAGGCCCAGATCACCAAAAAAAGGAGCGAAATAAAAAAGGGGAATACAAAGACTCAGTCAACCCAGTTGACTCACAAGAGCCCTTGGATCCATCTAACGCATCAGATTTAGTCAACCAAAATACAAGTACTCATGATAGACGCTCCAGATTAAGCAATACACCATAATAAACATACACACGCGCACACACAATTACCCAGAATTAAAATAAAAGAATGCGTGAGGAACACACCATTCATTAATGCGTTGGCATTGTATAGGCCATCAGATCATATCAACGTATGTGAATGGATCGTCAAAAGCAAGATGAGAGGTCTAGATCGGAGGTGCATGGTAATTAACATGGATGGACACACACACAACTAATGACATAAAACAAAATTTTAAACGATGTGGCAAGCTGTGGACCGTGGGATCAAAGTAATAGACGGTCGTGATTTCATCTTCCTCATTGAAACCCTAGCCGGCCGGAAAAAGAACCAGACGCCGGAGCCCTAGCTCCGGTCGTCATCTCCGGTGACCATCACCCCCAAAATCCCCAGAAAACACATATAAGTACACTATTTTGATCAGAGAAACATGAGGATCAAGAAAATCACATTATTTTTCACAAACAATCAACACAAAGAGCAAATCGAACGAAATAAAGTATGGTTCAAAACTTTAAAACTCATCATACAAACAATCTAAACGTCCAAACTCAAAACAAAATATATCAGGATTATCAGTGAAGGTCACACATCATTATACGCACCAAAAAACTAAGTTCTAAGACCATGAAAAAATGCACTAACCTGAGATTATGCAATACGTGTCCTTGTTGTTAGCTTCAAATGATGGTTGCTTCGTGCTCTATGGATCCCAAGGGTTCAGATTGTGAAAGAAGTTTTGGAAAAACTCTTGTGGATTGTGAGATTCGAAGCAATGAAGGATTAGGGTTGAAAGTTTTGTTCTCCTCAAAATCACGTGTCCCCCTCCCCACTGAGTGCATGAGTTAGCTTAAATACTTTAGGTTATTCCACTGATAATCATTTAGGTCTTAATAATTCCTTGGGTAATGAGTTTTGGGTAATTTGGCAAATTTTCACTTTAAGTTATACACCCTCCTCCATGCATGTACACCCAAGCCTTTTATGATGGATCACTTATTTGTCAATTGCTAATCACACCTGAATTGGATTTGGGCCTTGAAACATCTTGATCCATGAGCCTTGATGCTTCTTGCAATTTTACATAATGTGAAATAAGTGATGAACTTGTCATGGAATCCCTTGGTTCAAAGGCCAAAAATGATCCTTATGGAATGTACTTTGATGTTATAATGTGCCTTGAAGCAATGGAACCAAATATAGGTCACTATGTCCCAAAATGCAAAAGTTGTGAAAATGGAACCATGAGAAAACCCTAAAAACCACCTTGCCTTCTTTTGGTCATAACTTGAGTTTCACAAATGATATGGAGACCATCTAGTACTTGTTGGAAAGGGGAGAAAAAGATATTCAACTTTCATGTTTGAGGAAAAATCACTTGAAGCTTCTTTGATGATGAAAAGTCAAGTTGAATGTAATGTAAAAACTTGCCAAAAATGGAAACTTTCAAATTATAGGTCATTTCCATATTTAGTAACTTTTGTACCAACCCTTGATTCTTGATAAATGGTACGAGACTTGACTCTTGAAGACCATATGAGGATGTGAGACCTTGAAAACCTTGAAGAGAACCTCAAAATTTCATAGTTGACTTCCCCTCTCACTGTTGACTTTTCCCCAATTCTCCTGATTCCCAATCCATTGGCCAATTGAACTTCTCATGAACCAAACTGATGGACAATCTTCCATTCCTAGATACTTAGGGACCCAAGGAATACCATGGAATCAAGTCTTGCCTGAAAAATCAGAAATAAACTGACTTTATAGCAAACCCTAATTTTGGTACCCTTAGTCTAGGAGGAAATAACATAGTCTCCAAATCCAAATTCCTCTAAATATGATGTGTATCCTATCCAACAAAGATAAGATATGCCATTTGGTGATGATAAAAACCCAAGAAGCTTGCCCATTGGAGTAATAAACCCTAATTTCTGCACTGGTTAGGAGAGAGTGATCCACTTGAGATCTTTTGGACAATATAAGGACTCTTGCTTGACCCTTTGAAGAACATCTTCTCCTCTTGAACTGCCTCAGGCACCTTGACCCCATGCTAAGAACCAATGATATGCACACATGATAATGCAAAAAATAAAATGAAACATAAGTCAGTTAGTACTAAAGGTAGGAGAGCAAATTTTGGGGTGCTACAGTCACGATGCAGTGTTACCTGTCGAAATCTACCTTTAATCAACAAGGATCCAAAGACATCATGAAATTCCTTATGAATCTTATTGGAATATGATGATAGATGAATTGGTAGATTTGGACGAAGAGAGACTTAACGCTTTGGAATTGTTGAAGAGACAAAAGAAAAGAGTAGATAAGTCTTACAATAAAAAGGTTAAGATTAAGACCTTTTCGCCTGGAGATTTAGTTTGGAAGGTAATCCTGCATATGGATCAAAAGGTTAGAGCCTTGGGCAAATGGTCCCCAAAGTGGGAAGGCCCATTTCAAATTACGCAAGTATTTTCTAATGGAGCCTATGAAGTCGAAGAATTAAATGAGGATAAAAGAATCTTGAAATTAAATGGCAAGTATTTGAAAAAATATAAACCAGCACTTCAAGAAATCAAAATTGCTAAAGAATAATTCGATGTAAAAAAGGCAAAGCCAACAATGGTACTCATGAGTGCCAAAATGGCTTAAAGTCATTACATAAAAAGCCTCAAAGGGCTATGGAACATTGTACTTAAAGGAAAACATTACAAAGAAATTAACAAGCTAGAAAGGGAGATTCTCTTTCATCTTCAAGTACTTCGACTTCTGGAGTTCAAGGCGCCTTTCACACAGGGTCTTGTCGGATCTTAGGCGTACAATCTCTTTCTCCAGTTGTCGAGCTTCCTCGAAAAAGGTGATGGCATTATCCAGCTCTTTCGACAGGTCAGAGTCATCAAAGGCAGATAACTCAGCGTTGCGCTTTTTGGCCTTTGAGATCTTGGCTCGAAGCTTTTTGATCTTTCGCTCCCAGGAGGCAATGTTTTGATCATTAGAGGCGATCTCCTGCTTGTTCTTTTCTTTGGTTTCCTCCAATTCTGCTACCTTATTCTCAGAGTCAGTGACAGAAGCCCAAGAAGTAACCTCACTTCCAGATTTGGTTGAAATTTCCCTCTCAATTTGAGACAGCCGCTTGAGGTCAGCATAGACTTGGCCAATCATAGTGTTAAGCTCTAGAATGATGGTGGCAGATTCAGGGGAAATAGCATGGATGTCGACTTGTTAGAGGAGATTTTTTAGAGAGATGTGAGTGACATGATCCATCTGTAAGAGTGTGAAAAGGTCACCCTTAAAAATCTTCTCTTTAATCTTCAGAAGGATGTTATCCTCAGGTTTGCTTGAAGGATGATCTCCAGAGGCAGTCGAAACATTAGGAGTTTTGTCAGAGGAACTTCCTCGACTGCCAAGAAGGATCTTTATGTATTGTTGAGGGTTGCTGGCCTTCAAGGCATCGAGTTCCTTTTCAGAAAGGCCTGCTCCATACACAGTTGAGGTTACCTTGCCTTCAGTAGCAGTAGTAGTTGCTGGAGTAGTGGTGGCTTCGACAGGTGTCGACTCATTATCAGGTCCTTTGTCAGCTTTCTTCTCCTCACCTTTGTCCTCCTCTTCTTCATCTTCATCCATTTTGTCATCAACATTTATGTTAGTTCTTGGATTGGCTGGAATTTTGGTAAAACACAGTATGTTCAATGTTGATGTCAAGGTGCTGATGTTGCAACATTGAGTCTTAACACTGGGCTGTGTTAAGTAGTTAAATTGCTGAAGTTGGATGTCTGATGTCACATGGCGATGTTGTGACATTAGATATGCAGAATTAATAACATCAGGTTGTGATGTTGTTAGGAGAGCAAGCTGTCTCATTGGATGCGAATATTTTGGGATAGATATTTTCTGCTGCGAAGGAGATCTGGTGCAGATTTGTAGGACATTTAAAAGGTTGAAGGTTTAAAAAGATTTTAGGAGAAAATCTGTATTAAATATTCAGTTTTAAATATCAAATCTGGCGAGATTTTGGAGCAGGTCCAAGACCAATTCAAGGAGCTATATAAAGCGCACCAGTACTAGAGAAAAGCAACGAAGAAAGTGAGCCAAAGACTGAGAGTCGTTTTGTGTCTTCGTGCATGTTTTTGTAAGCCAATCGAGAGTGAATTGGTATTGTGATTTTGAGTTGTTCTTGATCAAAGCTGTGAAGCATAATCAAGTAGTGGTATTCAAAGTGTGTGATCATTGAAGTGTTTTAGGGATTGAGTAGTGTTCTCATATCTAAGTGGTTTCTTAGGTAGAAAGTCACTAGTAGGAATTAAGTTTAGGAGATTGTCAACTGGGTTGTTGAGTCTGTAAATTAATTCTACAAGTAGTGAATTTCATCCCTGGCTTGGTAGCCCCCAGACGTAGGTAGTTAGACCGAACTGGGTGAACAATTTGGTTATTTGTTACTGTTATTACTGTCCATTTGCAGAGTGTGTTGTTGTGACATCGCACCTTAACATCACACGTCTGATACCAGAATTTCAATTGGTATCAGAGCAGGCATCCTGTCTGTCTCTGGGTGAGATCTAGGGAAGTTACTTTCTGGTGTAAAGATGGACAAAGAAGTTGGAGGATTCGTCAACAGACCCCCTATATTGGATGGTTCCAATTATGATTATTGGAAGCCTAGGATGACCACCTTCTTGAAATCCTTGGACAGCAGGGCTTGGAAGGCCATTATTAAAGAATGGAAAGCACATGTTCTGTGTGAGAAGGAAGATGCTGGTAAAGATAAAGAAGGCACCTCTAAGCTGAAGCCTGAAGAAGAATGGACCAAAGAAGAAGATGAGATTGCCCTTGGAAATTCAAAAGCCCTAAATGCTATCTTCAATGGAGTTGACAAGAACATATTCAGGTTGATCAACTCATGTGAATCTGCTAAGGATGCATGGGATATTTTTAAGGCTACACATGAAGGATCATCTAGAGTAAAGATGTCAAGACTTCAGATTCTAACATCTAATTTTGAAAGCCTGAAGATGAAGGAAGATGAGATTGTTCATGACTTCCACATGAGTGTTCTTGAGCTGGCCAATGCATCTAGTGCTCTTGGAGAGAAAATGTCAGAAGAAAAGCTTGTAAGGAAGATTCTTAGGTCACTTCCTAAGAGGTACAAGATGAAGGTGACTGCCATTGAAGAAGCACAAGACATCAGCCAGATGAGGGTTGATGAGCTCATTGGATCTCTTCAAACATTTGAGCTTGGGTTAAATGAAGAAGAACCTGAAAAGAAGCCAAAAAGTATAGCCTTGACTTCAAATGCTCAAGATGATTAAGGGAAGAGTACTGAATCCCAGGAGGATTTATCTCAGGCCATAGCTATGTTGGGAAGGCAGTTCAACAAGGTGTTCAAGAGGATGAACAATAACTCCAGGCCTAATGTCAAGAACATCTCTTCTGACATCAGCAAGTCAAAAGAGAAGGATTAAGAGAAGACTGCCCAAGATAAAGGAGTTCAGTGCTTTGAATGCGAAGGGTATGGACATGTCAAGAAAGAGTGTCCCACATTCTTGAAAAAGCAGAAGAAGGGCATGACAGTTTCCTGGTCTGACTCTGATAGTGAAAGTGAAAGTGAGTCAACAAAGCATGTCAGAGCTTTGACAGGAACTGTTGTTTCTGATGATGATTCTAGTGATGGGGAAATAACTTTTGAGGAGTTAGCTTCTACTTATCAAGAGCTTTGTCTGAAGAGTGCTGAAATCTGTCAAGAAAACAAGAGTCAAAAGAACCGGATTGCTCAGCTTGAGACTGCTAAACCTGATTTGGAAAATGAAGTCTCACTAGTCAAAGCTCATCTTGATCATATGACTAAATCTGTTAGGATGCTGAACTGTGGTACAGACACACTGGATAAGATCCTTCAGACATAAAAGGTTGCTGGAGATAAGTCAGGCATAGGATTTGTGGTTGAGGAAAAAGTATCTGCTGAAGCAAGCACTTCAGGAACAAAGAAGGAGATGTCTCAACCATTGTCTCAACATCAAACTAAGAGACAGGATCCTACACCTAAGAAGGTTGTTCAGCCACAGAATGTTGAGAAGAAAAATAGTACTCATCAAAGGAAGGGGCAGCCTCAAGGAGCTAGTCAGTATATGCCTCCTCAATATCACAAGAGCATGGAGGCTGTTAGGTCCAATCAGAACAGGTTTCATCAGATGTCTCAACATAAGGGTAACTGGTATGGATATGGAAATGGATACAACAATGTTGTGCCTCATTACTATGGAAGAAGGAAGCCTCATCACCATAGGAGACAGCCTAGAAGACAGCATCATCAGTTCAGGAGACAGTCTACCTATGGTAAAAGACAACAGCACCATAGAAGGCAGGCCAACTTTGGAAGAAGGAGACAACATTATGGGTGGGAGCCACAGCAATATCATCATCATAATGGTAGAAGATATAGCCAATTCAGAGATGACAGAGTTAGATGCTTCTATTGTGGAAGGTTTGGACATATGCAGTACTCTTGTTTTAAACTGCATGGTTATCCACAATCTGCTCCTCAAAGAAAACTAAAGGAGGTCAGACCCAAAGTTGTTAAACAATGGGTTCCTATGGAGAAGGTGAAATGTCTGTTAGCCCACACTTCAGATAGACAGTTTGATAAGGATACATGGTACTTTGACAGTGGATGCTCAAAGCACATGACTGGATCCAAAGCTAAATTGGAAGATACTGTTGCTTGCTCTTCAAATGATGTAATCTTTGGAAATGGAGATACAAGAGTGGTTACAGGAGTTGGAAGAGTAAAGTGTGGTGGTGGACCTGAACTTGACAATGTTCTGCTTGTCAATGGTTTAAATGCAAATTTGATCAGCATAAGTCAATTGTGTGATGAAGGTTACAAGGTAAGCTACACCAAAGATGAATGTGTGGTAGCTGATGAGCAGAATGAGGTAGTGATGAAGCGAGTAAGATCCAAAGATAATTGCTATCAGTGGATACCTCAAGTGGACAGCTCATCTAGTAATGTTAAGGTTGATACGTCAGATGGTGACATCAAGTGTGAAAGTATGGTGAAAAGTCAATCTGGATTGATGACTTATGGTGTTGTTACTCCTAAGATGGATGATGTGTTAAAAGCCAACTTGAGTAGTCAGTTATGTGAGCAAGATGAAGGAGTCAATAATGCTGATGGAAGGATCAAAAGTTGTGACCTTAAGAAGTGTTGGGAGCTGAATACTTGCAAGGCCAAGAAAGATGACAACCTGACTAATGACTCCTATAGTTCAGAAGAAAAATTTCACAAGTTGACAATCCTTAGGTTGGAAGATGCAGATGTTAGAGCTGATGTTAAAACATCTCAAGTCAAGAAAGGTACTTCTAGCCTTAAAATAAAGAAGAGTGGTGATGAACTAATTGCAAAAGTGGTTCCTGGGGTTGCTAAACGACTGAAATCAAGAAAGAGGAAAGCTATTGAGTCACCTCCAAAGATGAGAACTGATAAGCAGAAGATCTATGTGGATGGTACTACAAAATCCAGGAGTAAAGTGTTCATCTCTTCCAGAAATAGGAAGATCAGAGATAAGTCTGATGATAATGTCTAGGATATCTCTCAAATGAAGGAAGTCGTTGTTGTTAGAACTTCTGAGAAAATTCAAAAGGCCATACTAGATAACATTCATGTGCTTTTCATAAAATGGTGGAAGTATATTCTGGAAAAAGAATTTGGTATAGATACTCTGGATATGATTGAGTTTGCTAGGATATGGTTCAGAGAGGGTGTGGAAACTTATGGTATTCAGGTGCGTATGAATAAGTTGCTTTGGCTGTGTTTTATTGGGAGTTCCTTGAAGGACTTCTTTGTGCAATGTGTCATACCCCAAATTTATCCTACCTTTTTCAAATTTTCTTGCATTCGATTTTATTTTCATTTCGCATCATCCGCATATCATAGCATGCTCTTCATCGTGCATACTGCCTAAAATGTCAGCCGGAGTAGAAATTCGAATTTACAGACGAACCAGCCAAACTAAAAGTTGGTCCCGATTAATTTCAAAATCCGACAGAACATTGTATTTTCCAAGTGATTTTATTCCACGCTGATAATTTTGGCGCAGTTTGTTTATGTTCGGAAATTTCGATACCCGACTTTTTATTCACTTTTTATTCATTTTATTAGTAATTTTTAGTTGAAAAATATTTTAATTAATTTAGAATTAACTTAAGTTGTTTTATTTAAATATTTTTAATTAAATTAATTTTAATTTAGATAATTAGGGTTTTATTTAATGTCATTTATTTTATCATTTTCTTTTATTTTTTTTATTATTTATTTTTAGTTAATTTAGAGTTAACTTAGATTTGTTTAGATAATTAGAATTTTAATTGAATTTATTTGGTTTATTTTGATTTTTTTAAAAGAGCCTAAAACCCATAAACAAAGTCCATTACACTTTTTTCAAACCAGTACAAATATGCAAACAAAAAGGAAATGGCCAGCCCCAAAGCCATGCGCGACAACCTGCTACAATAGAACAGCACCCTGCAATAATCAAAACCTGCTCTCGCAACAATCCAAAACTCCTGCAATATGAAAATGACCACACAACACTGTGCATAAAATCTGCATTTTGAGAGAGACATAACAAAAAGAACAAGCTTAAGAGACAAGTTTGATGAATGTATTAAAAGGGATGGAGGAAGAACGATTGGGAGACACACTGTGTGAAAAAAAAACCAGAAAAAAAGATTCTAAAAATCATGAAAAAAACTTCCTGCGATTGACACTTTTATCCCACTTCTTCACAACTGTGTGAAAAACTACCCTCTTCCACAATTGTTACACAGCCGAAAAAACTCAGATTCACCTGTTAATCACCTCACAAACATTTCTCACCTTCAACATCATCTATCTTCAATCTTTTTTTTTTCATCATGATTTCCAACACCAAAACTACAACCTCATTTCCTTCATTCAACCAAACCTTCATACAAACAACAAAACCAATGACACAACACCTAACAGAACTTTCCATTTTTTTTGAAAAAAATACCTGCTACATAAAAATATCACAAGGCTTCCTTCTCCACAACCTCTCACTCACCCTCACAGTAAAACAACTTGTTAACTTTCATCATCATTGAGCGTCATTTTTAAAACTTCCAAACCAAATAAACATCCCCTCATGACCGACCACCTTTCCTCGTCTTCTCCAACACCGTCGATATAACCAAACACCATTGTCGGAACACCATGTCCTCCTTCCGCCATGATTCTCCTACAACACAAGTCACCCTCCGTTCTCCAAGCAACCACCATGAGTACATGTCTGCCACTGCCTACAAATGCCCTCTGTAAGTTACACGACATCCCTTCTCACCTGCACAAACCTTCAAAAACCAACCTTTCCAACCTTCAAAAACCAACTATCAGTTTTCAACCCAGATTCTTCTTCACCTTTTACCATTCACCATCTTTAAACCTTTACTCTTCTTTAACCAAGCATCACGAACCATTCCGAAACCCATAACACGGGAACTGAAACCGAATCAGAAGAGGGGGAGAAAAAATTGAAAAAAACGTAACAGTTACATTCGGAAAGAAATCTTTCGAAAACAATAAAAACTCACCACTTGCTTGACCTCGGGATTTCCTCTTCTAAAAACGAATTCAAAAACACCCTCCACCCTGTTCATCTTCTCACCGAACACATTTCCTCCTTTCAACAACCGTAGATCCAGCCTCTCCATTCAACAATTTCCTCACTCAAACCCTCAACCTCCATCTTCTTCTTCAAACCTAAATCACCCACAAATCTTCTTCAAAACCTCACGCCGACACAACAATCGCAACCTATCAACACCACCGCTTCTCCCTTCCTCCGATCGGTTTACCAGTTGTAGCGTAAAACCGACATCGAACGTTTTCTCTAAATCGCACCCGCACAACGCCGCGAGCGAAAGGGATGATTCGCAAAAAGGGAAGGCTTTGCTCTTCCATGGCCGTCGTGATTTTATGTTGGTGATGAAGATTTTGAATTTGGGGCTCACGTTTTCTAACCGTGTACTGGTGTGTTGTTTGGTGTATACATGGCTGAATGTAAAACTGATTCTCACCTTTTTTTTTTCTGATGATGAATTTAGAGTGGCTGACCTTGTTCCATGGGCTTCGTTGGAACTATGCTGGGTTTTTTACAACCCATGTTGTTTTTGCTTCTAGCACCACCCTTCGTTTGGGTTTAGATGGGCTTATTCAAGCCCATGTTGTTTTCGCATGAGTTTCCCATATCATACCCCCTATATTTCTACTGCCAACTCTGGTTTCAATTAGGTTTTTATTGGATTTTTGTGATTACAATTTTTATTAACTTATTTTTTATTTAGAGTTTCATCTACTTCTAATTACGTGGTTATTAATATTAGATTTCGATAATCTGATTTTGGGTAATTTGACGTTAGTTCGTTAGTGATCTTGGTTTATTAAATTTTAATCTCATTTTTTTTAGTTCGATTTTAGATTATTTAATTTTTTTATTAGATGTTGGATTAATTATTTTGGACTAAACTTTCGATATTAATTCTTGCTTAATTTTCAATAATAATCTCGAGTAGTTTTTGTTCAAAGGTCATTTTTTTAATTGATTTTTGGTTAGAATTTTAATTAGCTCTCTTTTATTAAGTTCTTACTAATCTTTTGACTCTCTTGTTAAGTACTTTTGATTTTGGCTCAGTTGATCTTGGAGGTTGATTTGTGACGTTGGACACTTGAGCTTATTGGATTGATCGTACGAAGCTTCTACAAGTCTCCTTGAGTTTTTGCACGCATTGAAGAGGCAACGGACCTTCTCCGTTAGGTACCCTTAGAATCTCAATTTTATTTTTCATGCCTCATTCTAGGATTGTATCCATGTTAGAAGCGTATTTTATCCCCCCACTTTGTTTGATTTATAATCTTTGTGAGGTGTATATTTTTCTCTTGTGGATTTATTTCATGCCTTAATTATGTTTATGATATTCATATTATACTTGTCCAAACCAAAAATCTTTTTTCAAACTAATATTGTGACTTTATGTCAACCATTTTCATACCTTGTAAGTCGATCGTTTTCACGATCGCAACCGACCTTCCATTTGCCTCCTCTTGGGCCTTATGCAACGATTATCCATTTTATTTTGGTTTGTATGCGTGTATGTGATTGGCTCACTTTAATTGTGGCTCGATTATTCCCACTTGATTAATTACACCCCTCTCCCATAAGATTAAAATCAACCTTTTCAAAAGAATAAACAAGCTTGATCCAACGTCAAGTATTTTTTCAAAATCAAATCAATACATTTAAACCACACTTAAATACTATTTCATAAAAGAAGAAAAGGGAGTAGAATGGAATCTTCGATTCTTCTCCTCAATTGTTTGGGCCCGAGGAATCTTTCTTAAGTTCAAGCAGTTGTCTTCTTTAAAAAATCCATAACACGATTACACATCAAACCATTTTTGCAATAAATTAAATCAAATCTTCTTTTCTTAAACACTTGGATGAAAAAGAGAGAGAGTTGGTTCTTCGACTAGCTCTCCCGATTACTTGGACCCGAGGAATCTTTCTTAAGTTCAAGTAACTGTCATCTATTTAACATACTCTAACCATATTAAAAATCTTTCATAATTAAGGATGAAAAAGAGAGAGAGCCGGTTCTTCGACTATCTTTCCCGATTACTTGGGCCCGAGGAATCTTTCTTAAGTTCAAGTAATCGTCACCTAATCAAAATACGAACACATTAATCCACAACTCAAACACTTTTCACAAAAAGAACATTGTTTAAGTCATTCTTTCGCGCATATGAACTAGTGCTTCTGCCTCCCATGACGAGCCGACAAGCCAATGTTTAGCAGTTAGAATGCAACCTAAACTCTCGTTCGCCTAAAACACGTCCAAATCCAACTCTTTTTTTCTCAATCAAATCTTAACATACTCAATTCATACTCAAACAACTTTCATAAAAAGAACATTGTTTAGTCCATTCTTCCGCGCATATGAACTAGTGCTTCAGCCACCCATGACGAGCCGACAAGCCAACGTTTAGCAGTTAGAATGCGAATTAAACACTCGTTCGCCTTAAAAACACAAAACAACCGTAGTCCCACGAACTACGAATGCTCTGACTTTCCCATTGCACGAGGGAATACGTAGGCCCAAGGGTTCTCAATCCTTGCCGAGCACACTTATAAAAACCACCCATTTTTCCCCTTAAAATTAATCCTTTTACCTTAGAAGATAACAAACAAACCTAACTAACTTTCTCACGAATTGAATCAAGAGGTTCCCGTTGAGTACAACGGACGTAGAGGGTGCTAATACCTTCCCTTTGCGTAACCGACTCCCGAACCCGAATTTGGTTGCGATGACCATTTTCTTATCCCTTTCAAAGGTTTTCTCGATATTTTCCTTTCCCTCTTTTGGGATAAATAAAGTTCGGTGGCGACTCTGTTTCGAACAGTTTTTTTTCGCGTCCATCGCGAGGATCGTATTTTTCGAGGTACGACAGATGGCGACTCTGCTAGGGATCTTGCATTGCCCTATGCTAGAGAGAGTCAAGCCTAACTTGACTCGATTCGTGAGAGTTAGATCCGCTTGTTTGTTTATCTTCTCTTGTTTGTTTGCTTGCTTGTTTGATTATCTGTTATCTACTTGCTTGCTTATTTTTATTATATCCTATTATTATCTCCTATGACATTGTGGGGGTTCTCTGATCATTGGTGCTCTGTGAGATGGCTCTATACCCGAGTCTGAGTATAACCCTAGGATTAGGATGGTGGTTATGTAGTGTAGGCTTGCGTGGTCTCTTCCACGTGGGTTGAAGCAAAAACCACCGCTTGGAGTAGATTCCCTTGGAGATATTATTGTTGTGGGGAATCTTTGCCATGGCGGTAATATTTTTGAGGTAGGTCGTTGATCCCAAGGACCATTAACCCATTTACCCATGGTGGTTGGTAGTGTTAACTCTTTGTGAGTTGATGTGAACGCCTCAATCAAATGAGATCCCTCGAACGTATTACTTCCTGACAGTAATATTTTCGACCTCGATCTAGGATTCTGAGAACCCTATTTAGAACCCTTGTGTCGATGGTTGTGTAGTGGACGCCTCCGAGGAATCATTCTCGTGGGGAAGAAATGAAGACCTCACCTAGACGAGATTATTTCTAGAATATTATAGTCGGACAAATCTTTGTCGTGGCTATAATGTTTTCGAAATATATCTGTAACTCTAGGCACCTACCCGTTTAGAGCCTACCTATGGGAGGTCCTGTAATCAAAGATATCCTATGTCTAACTCCTTCCTCAAAATCGGATGTTGTTTTGATCCTGGAACCCTGCATTGCATACTCATGACATTAGCATATAATTTTCCAACAAACTCATCCGATCCTCTATCCATTTCCTGCCAGCTGATTTCCCGATGCTCATACTGAACCTGTGGTAGCCGCAAAGCATTTGAAGCAAGTTCAAGCAGAGATAAAAGTAGACAATTTGAAAGTTGTGATAGCTATGTCAGAGGATAGCTTTCAACATGTAGGGATGAAGGATTTTACCCCCTCATCAGGTTTTGCTGTGACGACTAACCCATTGTATGATCGTCTACCTGGTGATCATCCTCCACAAGTGAACATCCCTGCTCAGTCTCAGATGATGTCGATGTCTGATTCCATGGAGAAAAGGTTTTGTTCCCTTGAAGAGAAAGTCCAAGCTATGAAAGCGCGCGATACTTCTGGGCTTGATGCTGTGGATATGTGCCTAGTGCCAGACTTGGTAATTCCTCCGAAGTTCGAAGTACCCAAGTTTGAGAAGTACGCTGGTCTCAGTTGCCCAAAGCGTCATTTGGTGATGTTCTGCCGAAAGATGACTCCTCATGTCCGCGATGACAAGTTGATGATTTACTGCTTTCAAGACAGTTTAAGTGGTGCATCTTTGAATTGGTACATGGATTTAGAAAGAAGCTGTATCCAATCATGGAAAGACTTATCCAATGCTTTCCTAAAACAATATGAGTACAATTTGGACATGGCTCCCAGTTGCACGCAGCTGCAAGGCCTATCTCAGAAGAGCGGTGAATCCATTAAGGATTATGCACAACGATGGAGAGAGTTGGCAGACAGGTTACAACCACCACTCTTGGACAAAGAACTGATTGACATGTTCTTGAATAGTCTGCATGACACTTATCTTGAAAGAATGACTGGCAGTTCATTCTTAAGCTTCTCTGACCTTATAATAGTAGGAGAACGCATCGAGAGTTACCTCAAAGCTAAACAAGTCCAAGACGTCTCGAGTAATCAAGCTGGTGAAACCGAGTCCTTTAGCAATCCCCAAGAGGAAGAGGAGAATGAAACTAACGCAGTAATAGCAAATGTTGAGTATTCTCAGGGTACACCAGCAAGACTTTATGGCCCTGCAGCTTCTCGACAGTTATCATTGTCAGCGCCATATCATCCTTATGGGCGACCTGTCAATCTTAGGGCGTCATACCAAAAACCTTGGGCTGCTCCCAATGCAAATCAACGAGCCCGTGGTCGAGGATATCAGAATCATCGTCAGAATCAGCATAGGCCTCGAAACAACTTGGAAAGAAGGACTGCTCCTCTCCACCTAGTTCCTATGTCGTACAGTCAACTTTTGCCGCATCTGGTCCGAAGCTCACTAGTAGAGCCCAAAGCTATCAAGCCTTTGCCAAGACCATACCCGCCTGGATACGACCCCAATGCACATTGTGGATATCATGCTGGATCCATGGGGCATTCAACTGAAGATTGCAAAGCTTTTCAAGCCAAGGTGCAACAGTTGATTGACAAAAAGCACATATCATTTCCAGAAGGAAGCTTGGTTGTACACGTCAGTTTCTCGCCCAAATGAGTTCCAAGACTTCATGAGGTATCCCCTAAAGCCAGTGGTTCAGACAGGAAGACTTCCTCAGATACTGGCAACCATTGGAAATTTATCATTTGCATTTGTGATTTTGTTATGTTAAATGCTACTTGTTTTTTAATATTGTTGTTTTGAATGGTAATATTAATGATGTGATCGTGCATTTTCTGATTTAATCATGTCGCATTCGCTCATTTTTCTTTACTTATATAAAAAATAATAATGAAAACAAAAAAAAAAAATTTCTTCCCTATACTTCTTGTCCACTCGCTTTATCAAACTTTTGTTTAGCAAATTTTTTAGGGAGGATGATGAAAACAAGATACCCATAATTGCTAATGGTATGCTTTCGGATAAAATCCTGCCAAGGATGTACAAACATTGTTTCAAACCCCCAAACACTGGAGAGATAAGGAGTTAGTCCCTAGTTAACCACTTCGAGTCTAGAAGTAGCAGTTTCCTTCGGATATTCAAACCCTTACACTCAATCTGGGGCAGGGTAGTGTTCAGTTAACCTGATTGCGCACTCAGTTCACAAAAGCAAAACCCAAAAACATGATGGTTATTCATCAATTACCCATGACTTGGCAGTCACAATCCTCTGAACAAAAAAAATCAAAAAAACAAAAATCAAAAGCCTGCTAAGTCAAACACCTCAAAAGAAGACTTAGGCAAAAATCAAGGCAACCCTGATGGACTCGAAAAGCAAAATCAGTCCATGCAAAGATAGGGATCAAAAACAATACCAAAATAGGCTTTCGAATCCTCAACAAAAACAAAATAAGGTGACTGCCATTTCGAGCATCATCACTCTTATACTGTCAACCATTTTGGAAAACCAACATGTGCAGATTTAACTGAACGTAGGACTGAAGAACATTACGAAGAAGGGATGGGTACAAAACATATTTTGAGCCTTATATCCTTTGTTTCTATAACCGTGAACCAGACCACGTTATAACCCTCAAAAGACCTAATTGAGGCGGGGTTTATTCTGAAAGCATACTACAACAAGATTGCGTAAACTGACTCCTAGAGATTTGCTAATCTCCTGAATTGGTATCATATTCTTGCTATATCTTTCACACCAGCTAAATCAGCACCAAGTTTGTACTTATGATCCATCCATCACACACCTATCGTATCATTCTAATAATGACGATTTTTCAAAAAAAAACTTGCATGAACATCGCATTAAAGTTACCATTTGTGAACAAACAATTTTGACTGCAAGTCAGTGTTTGACATCAAGGAAATTCCAACAAGGAGCAATCAAAGGGGGCTGGGTCATTCAACTATGTTGGCTAGAATTGACATCACCTCATAACCCTATGGAACAGGGGCATTGACATCCAATGATTATGGAATCAGTCAGTTTAAAGCAAGTCCCTGAAGCATTAGTTGACTATGGGGCAAATCATTCAAGAACAGGTTGATCAGGGTAAATCATTTCAAGAATCTACCAACGAGGGGCAAGCCATCTCGAGTTCATCTCATGGTACAACTGCTTCCAACTTCCTTTCAAGGACAAAGCCTTTCACGACTTGGAATTCTGGGGCAAGCCATCTCGAGATCATCTCATGGTACAACTGTTTCCAATTTCTTGTCAAGGAGAAATTCTTTATAGACCCAGACTGGGGAAGGATGAGCCACACAGGGGCAAATCTCTCTGTTGCTTTCAACCTGCTCAAGCAAAAACCGTCAAGTGACATTTAAGTTCAAGACGAGTGTCGGGGAATCATGTTATAACCCCACCAAATAACCTTTTGCCTTCCTTCTAACAAGAAACCTTGCTGCATAGGAACCTATTCATCCACTGGGGCATCCTTGGAAACTTTCATATCATTGCATAAATCACTCATATGCATTGGTCATGTCGCTTCGCTCATTGCATGGACATGTGTATCATACCTCAAGCCTAACTTTCCAACAAGTTTTGACATCTCAAAGCCTGGTATCGTTAGACTTGACACCAAAGTCCAACTTAGCTTGGCAACCTAAAGTCCAATTTCATTTGGCACATATCCAAAGTCCAACTTAGCTTGGCAACCCAAAGTCCAACTTAGCTTGGCAATCTAAAGTCCAGTTCCCGTCTGGAAAATCATTTAAAGGCCCAGTTTCCGTCTGGAAAATCACTTTAAAGTCCAGTTCCAGTCTGGCAAATCATTTAAAGGCCCAGTTCCCGTCTGGCAAATCACTTTAAGGCCCAGTTCCCGTCTGGAAAATCACTTTAAGGCCCAGTTCTCGTCTGGCAAATCTTTTAAGGTCCAGTTCTCGTCTGGCAAACCAATTCAAGGTCCAGTTCCCGCCTGGCAAATCTTTTAAAAGTCCAGCTCCCGCCTGGCAAATCTTTTAAGGTCCAGTTCCCGCCTGGCAAATCTTTTAAGGTCCAGTTCCCTACTGGCAAATCATTTAAGGTCCAAATCCCGCCTGGCAAATATTTTAAAAGTCCAGTTCCTGCCTGGCAAATCTTTTAAGGTCCAGTTCCCGACTGGCAAATCATTTAAGGTCCAGTTCCCGCCTGGCAAATCTTTTAAAAGTCCAGTTCTCGACTGGCAAATCTTTTAAGGCCCAGTTCTCGTCTGGTGAATACCCCTTTTCTCACCAGTTCTCGTCTGGTAGACTATCAAAAAGTCAGTTCTCGTCTGACAAATAAAAGTTTGAACACCAGTTCTCGTCTGGTAATCTATCCTCCAATCCAGTTTTAGTCTGGAAGAATAACCTAAAGTCCAATTTCATTTGGCGCATAACCTAAAGTCCAATTTCATTTGGCAAATCACCTAAAAGTCCAACTTGTTGGCATTTTCATGACCCAAAGTCCAAATTCATTTGGCAATTAACCTAAAGTCTAATTTCACTTGGCAATTCCTAAATCCAATCCCTGGTGATACCCTCGATGAGGAAACCTATCCCCGGCGCGCCCGATCATTTGCATCGTCATATGCATAACATGCTAGCATTACATAATCATATCAAGCACTATCATATCATACGTGCATTAGATTCCCTATCAGTTGCATTTTAGCATGTGTTTCAGTGCATCTCACATTGCATGGCCTTTCCATCCCCAATATAGCATAGCAGGATCCAGGATCAATTCACAAGCATCTTGGCCAGTCCTCCATCAAAGTCGGCAGTATTCTTCTAAAGAGGTTGATACCCCGCTCGTGCTCACAGAATCCTATTCCCCAGCAAGTCATGCTTCAGCCACGCAGTTGATATTGACAATCCCCATCAACTGTCGCTATTCTTACTCCCCAAGCAGAGGTTATTCTAGAAAGCTTCTTGTGAGCTTTCCCCGACAGAGCCGGTGCATCTCCTCCGACAGGAATCTTGATCAACTATTCTTCAGCAAATTTACTGCAAAGATACTGCTTTGGTATCATCGAGGAACCTTATTGGATAAGGGACTGCTTCGACAACCCAGAGAATCCTCTGCCTTTTCAAAGATACGACTTTGGTATCATCGGAGAACCTTAATGGATAAGGGACTGCTTCGACCACCCAAAGGATCTCAAGTTATTTTGTTCAGTTTGAACCCCGCTACCTCATTCTGTTAGCTCTTACACTTTACCTTTTGTCAGACAAATTTTGGGGTCTTCTTGTATCTAATTGACTTCTACCCTTAAAATGAATGCCATGCAGCAGTTCATTCTCTCGGGTTTAAGACAATTAGATAGGGGCATCTGTCATACCCCAAATTTGTCCTACCTTTTTCAAATTTTCTTGCATTCGATTTTATTTTCATTTCGCATCATCCGCATATCATAGCATGCTCTTCATCGTGCATACTGCCTAAAATGTCAGCCGGAGTAGAAATTCGAATTTACAGACGAACCAGCCAAACTAAAAGTTGGTCCCGATTAATTTCAAAATCCGACAGAACATTGTATTTTCCAAGTGATTTTATTCCACGCTGATAATTTTGGCGCAGTTTGTTTATGTTCGGAAATTTCGATACCCGACTTTTTATTCACTTTTTATTCATTTTATTAGTAATTTTTAGTTGAAAAATATTTTAATTAATTTAGAATTAACTTAAGTTGTTTTATTTAAATATTTTTAATTAAATTAATTTTAATTTAGATAATTAGGGTTTTATTTAATGTCATTTATTTTATCATTTTCTTTTATTTTTTTTATTATTTATTTTTAGTTAATTTAGAGTTAACTTAGATTTGTTTAGATAATTAGAATTTTAATTGAATTTATTTGGTTTATTTTGATTTTTTTAAAAGAGCCTAAAACCCATAAACAAAGTCCATTACACTTTTTTCAAACCAGTACAAATATGCAAACAAAAAGGAAATGGCCAGCCCCAAAGCCATGTGCGACAACCTGCTACAATAGAACAGCACCCTGCAATAATCAAAACCTGCTCTCGCAACAATCCAAAACTCCTGCAATATGAAAATGACCACACAACACTGTGCATAAAATCTGCATTTTGAGAGAGACATAACAAAAAGAACAAGCTTAAGAGACAAGTTTGATGAATGTATTAAAAGGGATGGAGGAAGAACGATTGGGAGACACACTGTGTGAAAAAAAAACCAGAAAAAAAGATTCTAAAAATCATGAAAAAAACTTCCTGCGATTGACACTTTTATCCCACTTCTTCACAACTGTGTGAAAAACTACCCTCTTCCACAATTGTTACACAGCCGAAAAAACTCAGATTCACCTGTTAATCACCTCACAAACATTTCTCACCTTCAACATCATCTATCTTCAATCTTTTTTTTTTCATCATGATTTCCAACACCAAAAATACAACCTCATTTCCTTCATTCAACCAAACCTTCATACAAACAACAAAACCAATGACACAACACCTAACAGAACTTTCCATTTTTTTTTTTTTAAAATACCTGCTACATAAAAATATCACAAGGCTTCCTTCTCCACAACCTCTCACTCACCCTCACAGTAAAACAACTTGTTAACTTTCATCATCATTGAGCGTCATTTTTAAAACTTCCAAACCAAATAAACATCCCCTCATGACCGACCACCTTTCCTCGTCTTCTCCAACACCGTCGACATAACCAAACACCATTGTCCGAACACCATGTCCTCCTTCCGCCATGATTCTCCTACAACACAAGTCACCCTCCGTTCTCCAAGCAACCACCATGAGTACATGTCTGCCACTGCCTACAAATGCCCTCTGTAAGTTACAAGACATCCATTCTCACCTGCACAAACCTTCAAAAACCAACCTTTCCAACCTTCAAAAACCAACTATCAGTTTTCAACCCAGATTCTTCTTCACCTTTTACCATTCACCATCTTTAAACCTTTACTCTTCTTTAACCAAGCATCACGAACCATTCCGAAACCCATAACACGGGAACTGAAACCGAATCAGAAGAGGGGGAGAAAAAATTGAAAAAAACGTAACAGTTACATTCGGAAAGAAATCTTTCGAAAACAATAAAAACTCACCACTTGCTTGACCTCGGGATTTCCTCTTCTAAAAACGAATTCAAAAACACCCTCCACCCTGTTCATCTTCTCACCGAACACATTTCCTCCTTTCAACAATCGTAGATCCAGCCTCTCCATTCAACAATTTCCTCACTCAAACCCTCAACCTCCATCTTCTTCTTCAAACCTAAATCACCCACAAATCTTCTTCAAAACCTCACGCCGACACAACAATCGCAACCTATCAACACCACCGCTTCTCCCTTCCTCCGATCGGTTTACCAGTTGTAGCGTAAAACCGACATCGAACGTTTTCTCTAAATCGCACCCGCACAACGCCGCGAGCGAAAGGGATGATTCGCGAAAAGGGAAGGCTTTGCTCTTCCATGGCCGTCGTGATTTTATGTTGGTGATGAAGATTTTGAATTTGGGGCTCACGTTTTCTAACCGTGTACTGGTGTGTTGTTTGGTGTATACATGGCTGAATGTAAAACTGATTCTCACCTTTTTTTTTTCTGATGATGAATTTAGAGTGGCTGACCTTGTTCCATGGGCTTCGTTGGAACTATGCTGGGTTTTTTACAACCCATGTTGTTTTTGCTTCTAGCACCACCCTTCGTTTGGGTTTAGATGGGCTTATTCAAGCCCATGTTGTTTTCGCATGAGTTTCCCATATCATACCCCCTATATTTCTACTGCCAACTCTGGTTTCAATTAGGTTTTTATTGGATTTTTGTGATTACAATTTTTATTAACTTATTTTTGATTTAGAGTTTCATCTACTTCTAATTACGTGGTTATTAATATTAGATTTCGATAATCTGATTTTGGGTAATTTGACGTTAGTTCGTTAGTGATCTTGGTTTATTAAATTTTAATCTCGTTTTTTTTAGTTCGATTTTAGATTATTTAATTTTTTTATTAGATGTTGGATTAATTATTTTGGACTAAACTTTCGATATTAATTCTTGTTTAATTTTCAATAATAATCTCGAGTAGTTTTTGTTCAAAGGTCATTTTTTTAATTGATTTTTGGTTAGAATTTTAATTAGCTCTCTTTTATTAAGTTCTTACTAATCTTTTGACTCTCTTGTTAAGTACTTTTGATTTTGGCTCAGTTGATCTTGGAGGTTGATTTGTGACGTTGGACACTTGAGCTTATTGGATTGATCGTGCGAAGCTTCTACAAGTCTCCTTGAGTTTTTGCACGCATTGAAGAGGCAACGGACCTTCTCCGTTAGGTACCCTTAGAATCTCAATTTTATTTTTCATGCCTCATTCTAGGATTGTATCCATGTTAGAAGCGTATTTTATCCCCCCACTTTGTTTGATTTATAATCTTTGTGAGGTGTATATTTTTCGCTTGTGGATTTATTTCATGCCTTAATTATGTTTATGATATTCATATTATACTTGTCCAAACCAAAAATCTTTTTTCAAACTAATATTGTGACTTTATGTCAACCATTTTCATACCTTGTAAGTCGATCGTTTTCACGATCGCAACCGACCTTCCATTTGCCTCCTCTTGGGCCTTATGCAACGATTATCCATTTTATTTTGGTTTGTATGTGTGTATGTGATTGGCTCACTTTAATTGTGGCTCGATTATTCTCACTTGATTAATTACACCCCTCTCCCATAAGATTAAAATCAACCTTTTCAAAAGAATAAACAAGCTTGATCCAACGTCAAGTATTTTTTCAAAATCAAATCAATACATTTAAACCACACTTAAATACTATTTCATAAAAGAAGAAAAGGGAGTAGAATGGAATCTTCGATTCTTCTCCTCAATTGTTTGGGCCCGAGGAATCTTTCTTAAGTTCAAGCAGTTGTCTTCTTTAAAAAATCCATAACACGATTACACATCAAACCATTTTTGTAATAAATCAAATCAAATCTTCTTTTCTTAAACACTTGGATGAAAAAGAGAGAGAGTTGGTTCTTCGACTAGCTCTCCCGATTACTTGGACCCGAGGAATCTTTCTTAAGTTCAAGTAACTGTCATCTATTTAACATACTCTAACCATATTAAAAATCTTTCATAGTTAAGGATGAAAAAGAGAGAGAGTCGGTTCTTCGACTCGCTTTCCCGATTACTTGGGCCCGAGGAATCTTTCTTAAGTTCAAGTAATCGTCACCTAATCAAAATACGAACACATTAATCCACAACTCAAACACTTTTCACAAAAAGAACATTGTTTAAGTCATTCTTTCGCGCATATGAACTAGTACTTCTGCCTCCCATGACGAGCTGACAAGCCAATGTTTAGCAGTTAGAATGCAACCTAAACTCTCGTTCTCCTAAAACACGTCCAAATCCAACTCTTTTTTCTCAATCAAATCTTAACATACTTAATTCATACTCAAACAACTTTCATAAAAAGAACATTGTTTAGTCCATTCTTCCGCGCATATGAACTAGTGCTTCAGCCTCCCATGACGAGCCGACAAGCCAACGTTTAGCAGTTAGAATGCGAATTAAACACTCGTTCGCCTAAAAAACACAAAACAACCGTAGTCCCACGAACTACGAATGCTCTGACTTTCCCATTGCACGAGGGAATACGTAGGCCCAAGGGTTCTCAATCCTTGCCGAGCACACTAATAAAAACCACCCATTTTTCCCCTTAAAATTAATCCTTTTACCTTAGAAGATAACAAACAAACCTAACTAACTTTCTCACGAATTGAATCAAGAGGTTCCCGTTGAGTACAACGGACGTAGAGGGTGTTAATACCTTCCCTTTGCGTAACCGACTCCCGAACCCGAATTTGGTTGCGATGACCATTTTCTTATCCCTTTCAAAGGTTTTCTCGATATTTTCCTTTCCCTCTTTTGGGATAAATAAAGTTCGGTGGCGACTCTGTTTCGAATAGTTTTTTTTCGCGTCCATCGTGAGGATCGTATTTTTCGAGGTACGACACAATGAGTCCTTTGAATGGTGATGAGAAGCTGATGTCCCAAAAGATGTTATAACATCATGTTTGCTGGTGGTTATATCTGAAGATGATTAAGATTGGACATGTGGAGTTGGATGCTCTAGCATATTTGGTCAGAAGAGGTGGAGATTATGGTCATGTGTTTAGTAGTTTGTTCTGGCAAAGCATAACTACTGTCTTTGAAGACTTCACCAGTTTCAACAACTACTGGTGGATGTAAGGATAGAGGAATTGTGATCTCTTGAAGAGACTGGATCTCAGTAAAGCTTATAAGTAAGCTGAGAATTTGTGGAGTTTGTGACACAGTGTTGAGTTTGGATTATTTTGCTGATAGTAAATCCAGTAGTGGAGCATATGTAATACCCTGGTGTCAAGAGTGTCAAGAGTATCCTTGGTGAAGGATGTCTTTATTCTGGTTCTGAAGCTTAGTGCTTACATTATATCTAAGGAGCATCTATATAGTCATACGGGAGAATGATGAAGTAGAAGGTTTGCCTTGGATGGTGAAGATGAATTGTATGATAGCCTTTGGAGAAAGGGACAGTGGTACCAAAATGCATGTACTCAGAAAATGTGCTCAAATGTTCATCTCCATCTAGAGCATTTGTTAATCATGACAGGGGGAGTACTTGTCTATGGATTGTGCAGCAAAGGTGCATTTATTGTGAAGATTGCATGCTGATTAAGCTTGTGGAGATTGGTTGCCTTTTATGAGGATATAATGTCAGATAGCATGACATTAGGCTGTTGATTGGTGTTTTGGTGTGACCTTGAATGGTTCTAGTCATATGAAGCAAATTGTTTGAATCTTGTGCGCACATGCTTCTGAGGAGATGTCTGAAGACAAGATTGAATCACGGCCTTGAATAGATTGTTCACTTGTCTTGGTGTGTGTTATTCTTGGTGTGAGGAGTTGACTTAGAGTTCAATGGAAGGCATTGTGTGTGTGCTTCAGATCTTGTGGATGATTGTGTGAAGCCTTCATAACTGGATGGATGAAGAATATGTCTGGATTTTCAAAATGTGGATATTGCTGACATAAGAAGTATGGTTTTGTACAGGGTGTCATAGGACTAGGTTTGTCCAATTGTGGCTAAAAAGGGGGAGAAATAGCCAAGTGAGCCAAGAGTATCAAAGAGTACAAATGTCAAATGCTGCAATGACAAGGAGTGCTGCTAGTTGTGATGCAGAAGTGCAGAAATTAAGGGGGAGTAATGAGTAATTACTGAACTTTTTTGCTGGCTCATGATTGAGGGGGAGCAGCATAGTTGAAAATTGTTGCTGTTGAAGATGGTGCTGCAGCAGAGTTTTTGTGCAGCACAGTCCATAGTGAAGTTTTTATGATGCTGCTGCTGCTGGATGCTGAAGTAAATTAAAGTTGCTGCTAATGTTGAATTGTGTGCAGCTGGTTGAATATTATAGTTGTTTTGATGCTGCTGCTTGGTGTTTCAAAATTATTGATTGAAGTTTTTCCGCTGCTGAAGTCTCTGAAGGTGCAGAGTGCAGAGATTGTTTTAGCCAAAATTAGCCAAAGGGGGAGATTGTTAGTTCTTGGATTGGCTGGAATTTTGGTAAAACACAGTATGTTCAATGTTGATGTCAAGGTGCTGATGTTGCAACATTGAGTCTTAACACTGGGCTGTGTTAAGTAGTTAAATTGCTGAAGTTGGATGTCTGATGTCACATGGCGATGTTGTGACATTAGATCTGCAGAATTAATAACATCAGGTTGTGATGTTGTTAGGGTTGTGTGTTAGCTGGAATTGTGGAGAGCAAGCTGTCTCATTGGAAGCGAATATCTTGGGATAGATATTTTCTGCTACAAAGGAGATCTGGTGCAGATTTGTAGGAGATTTAAAAGGTTGAAGATTTAAAAAGATTTTAGGAGAAAATCTATTTTAAATATTCAGTTTTAAATATCAAATCTGGCGAGATTTTGGAGCAGGTCCAAGACCAATTCAAGGAGCTATATAAAACGCACCAGTACTAGAGAAAAGCAACGAAGAAAGTGAGCCAAAGACTGAGAGTCGTTTTGTGTCTTCGTGCATGTTTTTGTAAGCCATTCGAGAGTGAATTGGTATTGTGATTTTGAGTTGTTCTTGATCAAAGCTGTGAAGCAGAATCAAGTAGTGGTATTCAAAGTGTGTGATCATTGAAGTGTTTTAGGGATTGAGTAGTGTTCTCATATCTAAGTGGTTTCTTAGGTAGAAAGTCACTAGTATGAATTAAGTTTAGGAGATTGTCAACTGGGTCTTTGAGTCTGTAAATTAATTCTACAAGTAGTGAATTTCATCCCTGGCTTGGTAGCCCCCAGACGTAGGTAGTTAGACCGAACTGGGTGAACAATTTGGTATGTTATTTGTTACTGTTATTACTGTCCATTTGCAGAGTGTGTTGTTGTGACATCGCACCTTAACATCACACGTCTGATACCAGAATTTCAATTTCTATCACTGTTGCCATCAAGTTCAAACTGGTGCATTGTCTCATTATCATCTTCCTCCATCTCCTCACTCCCTTCTGGATCATCATTTTTAGCACCAAGAGTATCGTCCACTAGGGAGCCATCTTCATCAACCAAGTTTGTATCTTCATCCATGGTGACGGCTCCTGGATTTTCTATTTCAGGATGCTGCTGACCATCGTCTTCCTCATGGTCGGAGCCATCCGTTTAGGATTGTTGGGTAGTGGTTTTTGTTGGCGAAGGACGAACTGTTTCAAAGTCAGGTTTGTTAATTTCACCTAGTGAACTCATTCCAGAGCCCAAGTCAGAAGTGGGATGGTATGTAGGCTCGCCTTGGCTATTCAGAATAGTGGCTGGAGAGTAAGACTTCACCACTGGTGGGTTCGAGCCACTTGCATCAGCCTGAATCAAATCGAAGCAAATCAGATCAAAAGGAAACAAGGTAAACAAATGGTGTCGCTCCCAGGATTTTCATCCAGGTACAAACGCGAGAGTGGCGCGGAAAAACAGAGTCGCCAGCCGTGTAAATTTATCCCAAGAGAGGGAAAGGGAACACCGCATAAACCTGAGGAAGAGGGAAAGGAATGGTCATCACAACCATAGCCTGGGTTCGGGAGTCGGTTACGCGAGGGGAAGGTGCTAACACCCCACGCGTCCATCGTACTCGATGGGATCCACGCTTGTTGTCTAATCTACGGGTGAGTTATCCTATCATCTAGGGTTGTACTAAAACGGAGGGGAAGATAAAGACAGACTCGGTAGGACGTCGACGTCCTAGGCCTACGTACCCCCTTTATGCAATGGGGAATTCAGAGTCAACGTAGTTTGGACCAAGTTCTTTTTGTGTTTTTTATGAGCGACGTTAAGTTCGCGTCCGGCAGTTAGGGTCGATGCCTGTTTGCGACTCAGGCGGAAGGTAACGTGCCCTTTTTGAAAATAGCCTTTAAGTTTAGAAATCCCGAAGGACAAAAAGGTTTGAAGTTGGTTTGTGTTTTTTAGGACAGAAGTGGCTTAAGTTAGTTCCTAAGTTGCATTGCACCAAAGTCTAGGGCACAGGGGCGAATACTTAACGCATCGTCCCAAGACAGGACGCTCGCTAAGTACTCTAGAAAGATGAGAGGAAGCCCCTCATTTCTCATTCCCCATACTTAAGGCTCGTGCGCAATACACCTTATTCTTATTAAGTGTTTTAAAGAAATTTGAGATGAGATGAGAGAAGACACAAGGGTAACTCTAAGGGGACTATGAATCCTAAAGTCATCATGCATGGGTGACCTACGGTTAATGAGGTTTAACCTAAACCCTAAAGAAAGAGATGAGAGAAGGAGAGAATAGTAAAGGTAAATATGGATGCTTATCCACACCCTTTAAGAACTTACCTTAGTCCCTGCATAAAAGATTAGTACAGAATAGACATAAGTAAGAGAGATGAGGTGAATGAAAATCAAACAATGGAAAACAATAATGATAATAATCCAAACATGAATTCAGAAATCAAAGGAACAACCCCAAAGCAAATGGCACAAGTGCCTTTCAAACAGATAATCAGATGTAGTCAGAAGTAGGCATACAAGAAGATCTCAAGTGAAAATAAATCAAACAATTGGAAAAATAACTCCCAAAATTCCCAAATTAAATATCAAGGTCCCTCAACCAGAGACAAACAACATACCAAAAACCCCTGCAAAAATTGAAAGTGTTAGTCATTCAATTAATCATGCAAGATTCAGGTGAGGAATAGGGTTCAATGTGCCAAAGGGAAGGACCTAAATGCAATATGAAATAAATTTAAAAATGAAAGAAAAATATTTTTATGTAATTTAGGATGTTAGTGAACCAATGCAAAAAGAACGGATCAAAAATATTTTATGGTTGTAGAGAAATAAAATAAAGAAATTAAGTATGCATTATATGGATAATTCAAAAAGAAGTCGAATTAAATAATTAATTTAAATGACAAAAAAATAAAAAATAAAATTTGTAAAAATTATTAAAATGATAAATATGATGTATGAAATTTTTTAGTAATTTTTTAATGCAATTACATAATTTTAATAATTAAAATATGAAAATGTAAAATTAAAATAAAATAAAATGAATTAATTCGTAGGGGGTGTGGGAAGTAAGGAAAATTCATTGGAAATGCAGGTTGGGCCAGGGTGGGGGGTGCGAATAGCAGCCCAGCCCACCCAATTATTCAGAAAAAAAAAATAAAAACCTGGGAGCTTACCGTGCGCCCCCATGTGCCGTGCACTTGCGTTCATTAATGTGGTGGCGTGTTGTGGTTCGTTTGATTCATCCAATGGCTCATGATTAGTCAACTAATATAAAAGTAAACAAAACTAAATAAAATGATTGGGAGGTCCATGATAATAGCATGGGGTAATATGCACGTAATTATTAATTAAATTTCAGAAGAAAAAAATAAAAGAAATAATAGGTGGCAGCATCGTAGCCACACGATCCAAGCCATGGACGGCCCAGATTGCGTCTTCAACCTCCAGCCACCCTCCTTCGCCGGACCACCGCCAGCCACCGGAACCCTACCGCCGGCCACCACCTGCAACCTATATTTTTCCAGAAAATGCGTATGGGTACACTATCCGACCCAGAATTTCGTCAGGAATCCAAATATGGCATCAAAAACCCCAAATTGTTAGTGCATAATAAAAAACGAATAAAAAACCATTAGGGCACAAAACTTTAAATCCATATTACAAGCAAACCACACGTCCATAATTAAAAATAATTACATCAGGATAATCACCATTCATCACACTTCAATATAGACATAAAAAAGGAGAGTTTTAGGAGCACGAAAAATTCACCAACCTGAGATGGCACAGCTCCAATCTTTACTTTTGGCTGCGAATGGTGGTTGGGTTGTGTTCTAGAAATCACCAGGAAGAGATTTATGGAAGAACTTTGAAGAAAGACCTTGTAATTCGTGAGATCCAAGGAAAGAAAGCTTTAGGGTTCCAAATTGTGGTTCTCCTCCAAATGCACGTGAATGAACCCTAACCAGTGCATGGATAGGTTTAAATAGGCTAGGGTTTTCTTCTGATGAGGAATTGGGCTTGGGTAATCCATTGTTTAATGATTTTTGAATAATTTTGGAAAAATGCATAATGTGAATTACACCTTTCTCCTTGCATGGATACTTGAGAATTATTTGATGGATCACCTTCATTTGGATTGCTAATCACACCATATTTAAATTGGGCCTTGAAAACAAACGATTCATGAGTTTTTTTATGACTCGGCTTTTTTGAATAATAAAAAATAAGTGAAGAATAAACCATGGAATCACTTGATTAAAAAGCCAAAAATGCTTCTTAGGAATTGTTTTTGGATGTTGGAACATGTCTTGAAGCAATGGAATTAATCATAGGTCCATATGTCCCAAAACCTAAAAGTTGTGAAGATGAAACCCTAAAAACCACCTTGCCTTCTTTGGACCATAACTGGAGCTTCACAAATGATATGGAGACCCACTATTACTTGTTGGAAAGAGGAGAAAAAGATATTCAACTTTCATTTTGGAGAGAAATTCATTTGAAGCTTTCTTGATGATGAAAAGTCAAGTTGAATGCAGTGTAGATACTTGCCAAAAATGGAAACTTTTCATTATAGGTCACTTTCCAAACTTAGAAACTTTGCACCAACTCCTGATTCCTGATAAATATGTATGAAACTTGACCCTTGGAGACCATATGAGGATGTGAGACCTTGAAAACCTTAGAGAGAACCTCAAAATTCCACAGTTGACTTCTCCTCTCACTGTTGACTTTTACCCAATTCAACTGATTTTCAATCCATTGGCCAATTGAACTTCTCCTGAACCAAACTGATGGACCACCTCCCATCCCTAGGTATTTAGGGACCCAAGGAGTACCATGGAATCAAGTCTTTCCCAAAAAATCAGAAATAAACTGACTTTATAGCAAACCCTAGTTGTGGTACCCTCAGTCTATGAGGAAATAGCACAGTCTCCAAATCCAAATTCCTCTGAATATGATGTGTATCCTCTCCAACAAAGATAATATATGCCATTTGATGATGATAAAAACCCAAGGAGCTTGCCCATTGGAGCAATAAACCCAAGAATCTCAAAACCCTAATCTATGCACTGGTTAGGAGAGGATGGTCCACCTGAGCTCTCTTGGACAACACCAGGACTCTTGCTTGACCCTTTGAAGCACTGCCTTAGGCACCTTGACCCCATGCTGAGAACCAATGATATGCACACATGATAATGCAAAATGCAATGCAACATAAGCCAGTTAGTAATAAAGTAAGGAGAGCAAATTTTGGGGTGCAACAGCTGCCCCTATTCAATCTTCTTAGACCTGAAAGGATGATAGCAACGGCTTTCAGACATTCACGGTAGAAGGTGATTGAATACAAAAAGAAGCACGAAATTTGCAAACTGTGGGGAGAAAAGATGATTGGAGCCCAGCCACACCTCGTCAAAAAGATTTGACGGAAAGACAATATACCCAAGAAAGAAAAGTGAACCCCAGAACCACATCGTCAAAGAATTGACGGAGAGAAAACATGAAACCCATGAAACACCTCGTCAAAGGGTTGACGGGAAGAAAAGATACCTAACGGACCACATCATCAAAGAATTGACGAAAAGACAGCCCGAACACCCGACCGAAGGGCCACATCGTCAAAGAATTGACGGAAAGAAAATCTGACCGAAGATAACACATTGTCATAGGGATGACAGAAAGAAAATCTGAACGAAGATAACACATTGTCATAGGGATGACAGAAAGAAAATTCTACCGTAGAAAGCACATTGTCATGGGGATGACAGAAAGAAAATCTGCACGAAGGAAACACATTGTCATGGGGATGACAGAAAGGAGACTCGACCGAAGAAAGCACATTGTCATGGGGATGACAGAAAGATGACCGAGGGTAACACATTGTCATGGGGATAACAGAAAGAAAACCTGGCCGAGGAAACACACTGTCAAAGGGGTTTGACGGAAAAAAAGCTGAAAAGGGAACACGTCGTCAAAAGGGTTTGACGGAAAAAGAACCTGACCGAAGGAACACATCGTCAAAGGGGTTTGACGGGAAGAAAACCTTACCAAAATGTCGTCATCAAGGGGTTGATGGACAAAGACTGGTTGAGGGTAAGATCGACGTATGACCTACGACCCAAAAGAAAGGTAAAAAGAGGGGTTAATTGTAATGTCTGCTGGGGATATGTCACCGTCCTGATTGGAAGTTGATTCGGGCTTTCGCGCAAGGTACCAAATCTGGCTTATGCTTCGCATGCATATGTTTGAATTTTGCCGTAATGCTCCAAACGAAGTGGAAATGCTACACGTTTGAGGATGAAATGCAAAATGCTTATGATATGCAAAAGAGACCCCTCCAGCAAAATAAATACTGAAGAGAAGAGGCCAAATCCGCTGGGGATGGCAAACTGAACTGTCTCCGAGGTTACGAACCCTGCCAAGGAAGTCACACTGACCAGCCTTCCTAATATAACCACTGCTGAAGATGAAACCCGAAGAGAACTCCCACTCCGTTGGGGATTACGAATAAACCTTGAAAATGGACCCCAAAGATCTGTTACGGAAGAGGTGCCAATAACCATTGGACTTTGAATCTGGTGGGGATGTCAATCACTGTTGATCAAACCATTGAGATGACTATCACCTGCTTGGGGAATGAAGTCAATAACAGCAAACTTGCTGGAGAATATCATTGAACTTAGCCTGTAGTCGGGGAAACACCCTTAACCTGCTGGGGAATACCAGCCATCACCAACAACTCTGCTCAGGGAACGACGGTTGATGATATCCACTCTGCTAGGGGACAACATTGAGCTTACTCCTCTTCTTACTTTCTACCCTTACTCTGCTGGGGAGAGAAACTCTACTAGGGACGTCACGTGTTGACCATCAACATGAACCCTGCAGATGTGATATGACCAAAATATGCCCTGATACAGCATAGCCCATAAAGGAACCTGTCTTTGAGAGGTCTCATGAAGATCTTATATATCTTGCCCCATGATCTTGATTAACCGTTCTCCTGAAAAAACCCTTTTGCTTTTGGGGTGACCTGCCCCAGCCTTGAAGTGATTTTGCCCTTGACTAGCTGATCTGTGAAGGAGTACCTCTGACTGACTGACCTTCGAGAGATTTGTCGAATCTCGACCTGATTGCCCCAGATTGGCTTAATCTTGGAATGAATCGCCCATTTGATATGACTATTTGATGGCTTGCCCCTGCTCAACGGAGTACTTAGGCATTCTGCACTTATATTGATCAATCTTTTCATTGCAGAAACCTCCCTGATCAAGCACTTACTCGCAAGTAAACAAATCGTTTTGAAAATGACAATTTTAATGCAATGCATATGACAATTTTGAAATCCAAATCTGTTCACTGGAAAAAAAGTTGTGACATATAGTGAATGAATCACTAATCAAAGTGTTGCTGATACCAATATGAATGGTAAGAAGATCCTTTTAGGAGTCAGGTTCGACGCGATCTTTACCGAAGTATGCTTTCGAAACAACCTTGCTTCAATTAGGTCTTTTAAAGGTTGTAACGTGGCTTGGTTCACGGTTTGGGAAAGAAAGGATATAAGGCTCAAAGTTGTGTTTTAACCCACCCATTCTCCTTGATGTTCTACAGTCCTACGTTCAGCTAACTCGACATAAGCGTTCACCTTTCAACAAGGTTAATGAATAGTATGAGGATAGAAAGAACCCACACGGTTTTCGGAGTGACAGCCATCCCTTTTTCCTTTGGTGTCTGCAAACACACGACTTGTTCTTCATTTGATGATTTTTCTTTTTCCATTTTTCGCTTTCTATTCTTTTGTTTTTCCCTGATTTTGCCTGGACTAACTCTTTTGAATTTTTCGATTTCGAAGTCCAGCGGGATGCCCTAACTTTTGCCTAAGCCATTTGTTTTCAAGTTTCGACTTAGCGGGCTTTCTTTTTCTTTTGATTCTTTTTCTCTTTTTTTTTTTGAACAAATCGTGTGACACTGGCTTGTCTGACTTGTTTGAAAGGGATGTGACTGCCTCACTCTTCGGTTGGTGAGGGATAACCATAGATTTGATCCTCGAATTGAACGCTCGGTCAAATTAATTGACACCTACCCTGCCCCAGGTTAAGATTGAGGGTTTTTTCGTTTTCAGAAAGAAACTCCTACTTCTAGGCTCAAAGGGGTTGACAAGGGATTATCTTCCTTATATCTCCGGTGTTTAGGGATTTGAAACAAGGTCTGTACATCATCAGCAAGGTTTTGTCCCAAAAGCATACCATCAGAAGTTCTGCGTCTTTGAATTTCATCATCCTCCCTCAGATCCTGCTTAAACAAGGGTTAGGTATCAATAAAGAAAATATGAGTGAACACAGATGGATTTAATCAAAACATGCATATTCATTTCATTATTGTTATCAACTAAAAACAGACGAGTTTTATAAATGAGTTTGCCTTTTAACAGAAAAGAAACTACGAATGCAAAGAAATGACATGTTCTAAAAGATTGTCAGCTCCGGGGAACTGGGCTTTCCAAGCTTTACTTGCTGCTGAACTAGCCATCTTCAGAATTGCTCATCGAAGTCAGTCTGATAAAAACTTGCACCACTGCTCTCGGTGTCTTCTTCCATAACCTGAACTGATGAACCCACATGACTGGATGAAGGAGAATTGTTGACCTGAATACCCTGAGGCATGAATGAGAACATATTGGAGTCAAGCAGAGTCTGAATCTTGCTCCTAAGCACCTTACAGCCTTCAGTTGAATGCCCATGTGCCCCAGCATGGTAATCACAATGGGCGTTGACATCAAAATCTGGTGGATACGGAAAAGGCACTGGCTTCAATTCCTTCGGCACTATAAGTCCACCTCTGATTAAATCTGGCAACATCTGACTGAACGACATTGGCAACTGAGTGAAATGCTCTCTGGCTTCCTAGGTCTTTGTCGGGCGTGCTGACGCGGCTGACGGCGGTATGACCGTTGATTCTTAGGGGATCCCTGATACGAAAACCCAGAAGATTGTTGACTCTGCACCGTTGAAACACCTGAATACTGAGGATGAGGTGGGGGATATTCTTGGACGGAATTACCTTCTTCCACCCATTCTTCTTGAGAACTGACAACTGATCCACTTTCACTAGCCGGGAAGTTCGAGGCGCTTTGGATTTTTCCCCTCTTGATATCGAACTCAACGTGTTCTCCAAGTATCACCAAGTCAGAGAATTTTAATACAGTAATCAACTTATCGAAGTACGGTCCTTGCAAAGTATCCTTGAACATATTAACCAATTCTCTTTCCAAAAGTGGTGGTTGAACGCGAGCAGCTAACTCTCTCCATCTCTGAGCATACTCTCTGAATGATTCGTTATCCGCTTTAGATAAACCTTGCAACTGCAGGCGGCTGGGAGCCATGTCAAGATTATAACTGTACTACTTTACAAAGGCATTGGCTAGATCTGACCATGATCGGATGCTACCACTTTCCAACTGCATATACCAACTCAATGATGCCCCACTCAGACTGTCCTGGAAACAGTGGATCATAAGCTCGTCATTATAGACATGTGAGGTCATTCTTCGGCTAAACATCACCAAATGTAGCTTCGGACATCTATCCCCTTTGTATTTCTCAAAATTCGGCATCTCAAATTTCGGAGGTAACACAAGGTCGGGCACCAAACACATGCTTGCAGTATTCAGATCAAGAGTATCACGCTTCACTAGGGCATCCAGCTTCTCTTCCAACACACGACATCTTTCATCAAACTGAACAGCCCGTATGTCCTTAGGCTTCGCCTTTGGGATTACCCCTTGGAAATTTGGCACAGAGAAGGCAAAGCGCTGATAGTCTGTGGCATCAAGAGAAGAAGAATGTCCATCTCGGACGATGGTACGCTCGTGTATAATGTGATTCTCAACAGGGACTTGCACAGGTTGAGCTTGAGTAACATTGTTCACTGGAGGTGGAATGCCATTCCCAGTAACTGAAGTCCTCTGAACATTGGCCTCTCCCCTATTCATGGCTGTCATAGCTTCCACAAGTTGATCCAACTGACTCTTCATCAATTCAACATCGGCCCTAGTTACAAACTGATTTTGTTCCCCTGAATTCATGATGATCTCCCCCAAAGTTGATTCAAGTCCGATGAGAAAGTCTAGAAATCAACTGCGGTTTAGACAAAGGATTGATGAGCTCTCTGATCAGATATGCAAAAATGATGCAAGATGCAAATGCAAATGAACATGTTGGAATATTCGCAGGGCGATCCACCCCTTGATTCTACTTTAACAGCAAGGTAGAACGGAACTTCTGCTCATATATTAAGAAAACCAGAGGAAAACCAAATGTCAACCATCACAATCCAAGGTAACAAGCCTGAGCACAATAATCATGGATCCCAACCAACAATCCTGGTGGTGATCCAGAGAGGACAAGAACTACGTTATGTCATCAAAGCCTACAAGTGCCAATTCCCCAGGTTCTGCCGTAGAAACAATCTTGTGAACAGGATCCAGAATAAATGATGGGAACTTGTACGCTGTGATATCCTTCTTCTTCTCGGTACTCATTCTTAATAGTCTTCGGAAACCGGAATCACAGTTAGGATGCAACCCTGCAAATGACTAAACACGTTAGGATGCAAGATGATGATGCAAATGCACACATGGGGTCAAGGCGCCACCGCTAGATGTGCTGTGCTGCTAACTGAATCGTAACCACAACCCGAAAAACCAGAATTCCAGAATACCAAACCACTGAGATAACCAGAAACCCATATAATCAAGCGCTGATGAGAAAACCAGAAAACCGGGTAGGTTGAAGGTCTCGGTTACCTGCAAACCTGCAAATGCCCATCCCCTCTCACGTGTGGGTACTAGGATGTTCAGTATCCCGGGCTCTCAGGTCGAGAAATGATGATACGTTCACCATTTCTGGTTTGGTATCATCATCAATCGAGGAGGCCTCAACTGATTCTCCAAAGCGGAAGGTCCTCAGCTTTGGCACTGAGGTCGAGAAATAATAGTACATTCATCCCTCGGGGTACAGTACTATCGTCAATCGAGGAGTGCCTCCACTGATTCTCTTCAAAACGTAGGGGCCATCCTATGCGAGTTCCAAAGCGGGCCCTCGGGTGCGAATGGGTTTGCCACAGGATGTGGTCTGCCACTATCACCACTAAAGAGGGATGTTTCCACTAAGGTCCTCGATGATCGGTCACCAGAGTCGACAGCTCTCTAGATCAACACCCCAACATGCGCAAGACACACACGTTAGAATGCGTCCCAAGATAGCCTCGTCTGGTTGTGAATTTCGTGAACACACAAACGTACCAAGAGGGCACGTAGGTCCCACTACTTTCCACTCTAGTCCTAGGGTATACTCAAGCCTGGGTATTGAGCTTATCTCACAGACCCACCCAACCTGCAAAACAAGAACAGCCAGCACAACACAGCAGTATGACAGTAATAAAAATGGAATGCAATGCAGAAAATGCGGTAAAAATAAAATACAACAAATAAAGCAAAACAAACACAAAAACACCCAAAGAGAACAAAGACAAGCAAGCGCTAGGATTGACTCGCTTAGGGATGGACCAGCATAGGTCAACCAGAATCCCCAGCAGAGTCGCCAGCTGTCGCTCCCAGGATTTTCATCCAGGTACAAACGCGAGAGTGGCGCGGAAAAACAAAGTCGCCAGCCGTGTAAATTTATCCCAAGAGAGGGAAAGGGAACACCGCATAAACCTGAGGAAGAGGGAAAGGAATGGTCATCGCAACCATAGCCTGGGTTCGGGAGTCGGTTACGCGAGGGGAAGGAGCTAGCACCCCACGCGTCCATCGTACTCGATGGGATCCACGCTTGTTGTCTAATCTACGGGTGAGTTATCCTATCATCTAGGGTTGTACTAAAACGGAGGGGAAGATAAAGACAGACTCGGTAGGACGTCGACGTCCTAGGCCTACGTACCCCCTTTGTGCAATGGGGAATTCAGAGTCAACGTAGTTTGGACCAAGTTCTTTTTGTGTTTTTTATGAGCGACGTTAAGTTCGCGTCCGGCAGTTAGGGTCGATGCCTGTTTGCGACTCAGGCGGAAGGTAACGTGCCCTTTTTGAAAATAGCCTTTAAGTTTAGAAATCCCGAAGGACAAAAAGGTTTGAAGTGGGTTTGTGTTTTTTAGGACAGAAGTGGCTTAAGTTAGTTCCTAAGTTGCATTGCACCAAAGTCTAGGGCACAGGGGCGAATACTTAACGCATCGTCCCAAGACAGGACGCTCGCTAAGTACTCTAGAAAGATGAGAGGAAGCCCCTCATTTCTCATTCCCCATACTTAAGGCTCGTGCGCAATACACCTTATTCTTATTAAGTGTTTTAAAGAAATTTGAGATGAGATGAGAGAAGACACAAGGGTAACTCTAAGGGGACTATGAATCCTAAAGTCATCATGCATGGGTGACCTACGGTTAATGAGGTTTAACCTAAACCCTAAAGAAAGAGATGAGAGAAGGAGAGAATAGTAAAGGTAAATATGGATGCTTATCCACACCCTTTAAGAACTTACCTTAGTCCCTGCATAAAAGATTAGTACAGAATAGACATAAGTAAGAGAGATGAGGTGAATGAAAATCAAACAATGGAAAACAATAATGATAATAATCCAAACATGAATTCAGAAATCAAAGGAACAACCCCAAAGCAAATGGCACAAGTGCCTTTCAAACAGATAATCAGATGTAGTCAGAAGTAGGCATACAAGAAGATCTCAAGTGAAAATAAATCAAACAATTGGAAAAATAACTCCCAAAATTCCCAAATTAAATATCAAGGTCCCTCAACCAGAGACAAACAACATACCAAAAACCCCTGCAAAAATTGAAAGTGTTAGTCATTCAATTAATCATGCAAGATTCAGGTGAGGAATAGGGTTCAATGTACCAAAGGGAAGGACCTAAATGCAATATGAAATAAATTTAAAAATGAAAGAAAAATATTTTTATGCAATTTAGGATGTTAGTGAACAAATGCAAAAAGAACGGATCAAAAATATTTTATGGTTGTAGAGAAATAAAATAAAGAAATTAAGTAAGCATTATATGGATAATTCAAAAAGAAGTCGAATTAAATAATTAATTTAAATGATAAAAAATAAAATAAAAATTAAAAATAAAATTTGTAAAAATTATTAAAATGATAAATATGATGTATGAAAATTTTTAGTAATTTTTTAATGCAATTACATAATTTTAATAATTAAAATATGAAAATGTAAAATAAAAATAAAATAAAATGAATTAATTCGTAGGGGGTGTGGGAAGTAAGGAAAATTCATTGGAAATGCAGGTTGGGCCAGGGTGGGGGGTGCGAATAGAAGCCCAGCCCACCCAATTATTCAGAAAAAAAAAAATAAAAACCTGGGAGCTTACCGTGCGCCCCCATGTGCCGTGCACGTGCGTTCATTAATGTGGTGGCGTGTTGTGGTTCGTTTGATTCATCCAATGGCTCATTATTAGTCAACTAATATAAAAGTAAACAAAACTAAATAAAATGATTGGGAGGTCCATGATAATAGCATGGGGTAATATGCACGTAATTATTAATTAAAATTCAGAAGAAAAAAAATAAAAGAAATAATAGGTGGCAGCATCGTGGCCACACGATCCAAGCCATGGACGGCCCAGATTGCGTCTTCAACCTCCAGCCACCCTCCTTCGCCGGACCATCGCCAGCCGCCGGAACCCTACCGCCGGCCACCACCTGCAACCTATATTTTTCCAGAAAATGCGTATGGGTACACTATCCGACCCAGAATTTCGTCAGGAATCCAAATATGGCATCAAAAACCCCAAATTGTTAGTGTATAATAAAAAACGAATAAAAAACCATTAGGGCACAAAACTTTAAATCCATATTACAAGCAAACCACACGTCCATAATTAAAAATAATTACATCAGGATAATCACCATTCATCACACTTCAATATAGACATAAAAAAGGAGAGTTTTAGGAGCACGAAAAATTCACCAACCTGAGATGGCACAGCTCCAATCTTTGCTTTTGGCTGCGAATGGTGGTTGGGTTGTGTTCTAGAAATCACCAGGAAGAGATTTGTGGAAGAACTTTGAAGAAAGACCTTGTAATTCATGAGATCCAAGGAAAGAAAGCTTTAGGGTTCCAAATTGTGGTTCTCCTCCAAATGCACGTGAATGAACCCTAACCAGTGCATGGATAGGTTTAAATAGGCTAGGGTTTTCTTCTGATGAAGAATTGGACTTGGGTAATCCATTGTTTAATGATTTTTGAATAATTTTGGAAAAATGCATAATGTGAATTACACCTTTCTCCTTGCATGGATACTTGAGAATTATTTGATGGATCACCTTCATTTGGATTGCTAATCACACCATATTTAAATTGGGCCTTGAAAACAAATGATTCATGAGTTTTTTTATGACTCGGCATTTTTTAATAATAAAAAATAAGTGAAGAATAAACCATGGAATCACTTGATTAAAAAGCCAAAAATGCTTCTTAGGAATTGTTTTTGGATGTTGGAACATGTCTTGAAGCAATGGAATTAATCATAGGTCCATATGTCCCAAAACCTAAAAGTTGTGAAGATGAAACCCTAAAAACCACCTTGCCTTCTTTGGACCATAACTGGAGCTTCACAAATGATATGGAGACCCACTAGTACTTGTTAGAAAGAGGAGAAAAAGATCTTCAACTTTAATGTTGGAGAGAAATTCATTTGAAGCTTTTTTGATGATGAAAAGTCAAGTTGAATGCAGTGTAGATACTTGCCAAAAATGGAAACTTTTCATTATAGGTCACTTTCCAAATTTAGAAACTTTGCACCAACTCCTGATTCCTGATAAATATGTATGAAACTTGACCCTTGGAGACCATATGAGGATGTGAGACCTTGAAAACCTTGGAGAGAACCTCAAAATTCCACAGTTGACTTCTCCTCTCACTGTTGACTTTTACCCAATTCAACTGATTTTCAATCCATTGGCCAATTGAACTTCTCCTGAACCAAACTGATGGACAACCTCCCACCCCTAGGTATTTAGGGACCCAAGGAGTAGCATGGAATCAAGTCTTGCCCAAAAAATCAGAAATAAACTGACTTTATAGCAAACCCTAGTTGTGGTACCCTCAGTCTAGGAGGAAATAGCACAGTCTCCAAATCCAAATTCCTCTGAATATGATGTGTATCCTCTCCAACAAAGATAATATATGCCATTTGATGATGATAAAAACCCAAGGAGCTTGCCCATTGGAGCAATAAACCCAAGAATCTCAAAACCCTAATCTATGCACTGGTTAGGAGGGGATGATCCACCTGAGCTCTCTTGGACAACACCAGGACTCTTGCTTGACCCTCTAAAGCACTGCCTCAGGCACCTTGACCCCATGCTGAGAACCAATGATATGCACACATGATAATGCAAAATGCAATGCAACATAAGCCAGTTAGTAATAAAGTAAGGAGAGCAAATTTTAGGGTGCAACAAATGGGCACTTTAAAAAGTGAAATGATAAGTTACCTTGTCACCTTCAGCACCAGGGCTAGAGTTATTGCTTTCAGCATGATCTACGGCTGGTTTAGAGGTAGCCCCAGAAGAGGCTTCTGCAGCACCACTGGTAGTGGTTGTCTTTTTGGAGACCTTAGCCGTTTTAGGCTCAGATTGGCCACCAACAGCATCTGTTTCTTGGCTTGGTTTCTTCCTCTTCTTTATCTTTAAGTCTTCAGGAGGAGATTGGTTATCATCCTCCGAATCAATACTAATTTGGGCAGTGCCCCTCTTCAACTTCCTCTGAGGTGTCGGAGGTAGTTTGTGGGAAGCCTGAAATAATGAGAAGCATTAGGGGAAAGAAAGACTAATCAACAAAAGGAAAAGGTGTGTGACGTACCTTGCTGCCTTCAGCCTTTGCTTCGACCAGCTGTTGAGGTGTGCTCTTCTTGGGTACAGCTGCAAAACAAACAAAGTTACCACAAGTCAGTAATGATAAAGTTCGAACAAAAGAATACAAGATCGAAGAATCCAAACCTTCATATATTTCGGATTCGATGCGAACATCTTCGATACCAATATGAAGGTGTCCTTTGAAACTGTCTAGCGTATGCTTAGTCGGAACCACCCACTGAGCCTTGGGTTTTGATTGTTGTCGAAGGATTTTTATTGAATCCCCACAGACGAACCAGTCTGGAAATGGAGGGGCAAGAGCCACTCCAAAATCAGCGGTGGGCAGTCGAGGAGTCTTCGGAGGAAACATTTCGAAAGCCACTGCATAGCGTTTCTCAAGAGGAACGTATGAAGGGAGTTTCAAACTCTCCATTTTCTTTAAAAATTTCTCCTTCAGCGTAACTGCGGCGTCGCAGACGGTTCGACTAATATCATTTGGTCGATAAACAATTTCAAAGTACTTATGGAAGGCTTGAATCTCTTTAATATGAGTGGATTTACCTTTCTTGGTCTTCTCCTGTACATCAACAAAAGCTTGATCAATCAACTGAGAGAAGCTAGAAACATCAAGGAACTCTTCAGTATAATGCTTCGACCACCAGTCGTGGAACTCTTGAGTGCAGAGATGAGAGGGTTCAAAGTAGACAGGAGTAAGGAGTGATCTGTGAGCATGTCGAGCGAGGTGTGTCGAACTCTGTATTGCATCATAGCTAGTGTGGGGAAGTATCACATGGATTTTCTTCTCATACATGCATTTGGGTAGAGTTTAGACCAAACCAAATTGTCGAGAGACAAGATTTGGTTGGTAGGCCATCAAAGCTATGTGGCCCTTCAGCAGGTTGAGTCGATGAATGATGAGTCGAGGGATTAGGAACGCCTCCCATACACGCTTTGATTCTTCTTCATGCTTCTTGAATGCAGGAGGAAAGGCCCTGGTGAACCATTCAGGACCATACTTTCTTTCAGCAAATGGGGCCATCCTTGGTGTGAATTCATAGCGTTTGGCAAACATTTTGATGAAGCCAGAGAAGGATGCCCTAAGTACCTGCCTTTCTTCATTAGGGGTTAGATGCACCAGTCGAGTCCATTCGACTCGCCTTTCCTTGATCTCTGCAGCCTCTTCATCCACGGTCCCTTTGTTAGGGAGACTGGCTTCAAAGGTGGCATTAAGCCAAAGCTGGAGCAGCCAAAAGGGTCCTGACAGCAAGAGGTTCCCATTGCTTTCTTGATCTTTTAGGCGACCAGCACCTTCACTTAAAGATTCATACAAACTGGCCAATATCATTTCACTCAGGAAAATGCCTCGATCACGGTGCAATTGGTTGGCCAGAGTTAGGTACTTCCTGGCCACTTGCAGAGATTTGGTGCAAAATACACAGCGAGAAAGCCATATAGCTAGAAATGCTATGTGCTCTTGATCTTCGACTGTGTCAGTTCGTTTGTCATGGTAATGGTTCATGAAGTGGGTGTATGTGTGTTTGGTGGTTGAAAACCCTATGCTGTCTTGAGCATCTACCTCAGGGTCATAAACTAGTCCATGTAGTTTTAGCGCTGTAATAGCAGCTATGTCGAAGAGGGTGGGTGTGACAGCAAGAGTTGTCTCTACAAGTCGGCTCTATGTTTTGATGATAACAATGGTATTTGTGAAACAACCATTTTATGTTCTAACGTGTGTTGTGTGCAGATCATAATTACAGAAGATATCAGATCCAACAAAGCACCAGCCAAACGAGCGTAATTGATTATATGCAAAGTTACTATGTGTGACACAAGTCACAAGAAGCAAGTATGCTTCTGTATCTGATCATGATCAGTCAGATCCAAGGATGCCGATATTGCTGTTGTAATGCTCTTGTGGATGCTCTCTGAAAGTGGTTGTGATTCTGAAGATTGCAAAGTTTCTGAAGAAGATAATGTTATAGAGAACCGAAGTGCTGAAGATTCCAATGACTTGAAGTTCTGAAGGCTGAAGGCTCTGAAGACCAAGTACAGAAAGACTCTGAAGACTTATGCATTCTAAAGATCATGGTTTCAAAGGTCAAGTGCTGAAGACTCTGAAGACGGATTCCTAATGGACAGCTCTGAAGTTTCTGAAGACTTGAAGTAGTAAAGGATAATGGGTTTAAAGACAAGTGTTGGAGTTCTGAAGGTTGATTCCTAATGGACGACTTCGAAAGACTGAAGACTTGGAGTTTCAAATATCCTGTTAAGAAGTCTCTACTCATGCTTCAATTAATTACCATCAGAAGCCTCTGTTGTTTTAAAGACAAATGTTACCGTTGTGAAAGGATGTACACATCGCCCAAGAAGATATATCATATCACTTCCTCCACTGTAAAAATGAGATGTGTCAGTACAGCTTTATCATTACACAACGTCTCTTTTCCAACAGCTAACAGTAATTCAAACAGCTATATTTTACTGGGCTTTTTAAAGAAAGGAGTATTCGCTTCTGAAAAAATTGATTCATTCCATCAATGGAGAATTGATCAAGTCATTGTGTGAAGATAGCAACAACGATGAGTTCTCGTTGTAACACTTAAAACATCCAAAGCTATCACCATTTACACATGGTCATTGTTGTTGAAACTCAAAGATCATAAATCAACACAACAACAATCAATTGGTACATAAGCTGTTGATGAAGAAGAAAACATTGCAAATCAGTTAAGTCATCAACCACCTTTTCGTCTGAGCTACATTAAAGATCTGAAGCAAGGAGTTGTTGCTCAAAGCTTGCTCAACCAAGAAGACGAAGAAGAAGAATATCTACAAGATGTCAACAACCATCAAATCAACATACATCTTTGTAGTTTCTTAAGATAGCAAGGAGTTGTTGCTCACATCTTGCTTAAACACTTATGTGTTCTTATGTACTTAAACTTAGGAGTAATATGCTTGTTAAGAAGCATCTTTGTAATCTCCTATATAACTAATTCTTGGTGAATTAGGATTCCTTGAGTGGTCTGTGTGACCGGAGACTCGAGAAGACAATGGTTGGGTGTCATTGTGGAAAAGCCTGAAATAGGGTCAGTAGACGTTATATTCATTGCGATGAATCCCTGAACGTTTAGCTGTGAAATCCTAGCAGTAGATCTTGCGAGATTAGAACCTGCAGGTCAATGTTCGTTATATTCATTAATTTGAATCCCTGAACGGTTCATTATGTGTTAGTCACCAGCGTTAGCCCGTGCATCTGTAATCAGTTGGATTATAGTGGATTAAGTCCTTGTGTTCAAGGCAAAATCACCTGAGGAAGGTGGACTGGAGTAGCCGTGTGGTGAACCAGGATATATCGTGTGTCCTTTACTCTTGTTATGCTTTATGTTATTATTTATGTTTCTGTATAGAGTATCAGAACCTTACATAAGCGAGTCAGAACCTTGCAGCTTAACTCTGATAAGCTTCCGCACTACAAGTTCTGAATAATGCATATTGCGTTCAGACTCTTGTTGGTTCTTATGCTTCATGCATGGCAAGTCTGAATGTTACTTCGTAAGTCAGAGTCTCTCAATGAACTCTGATGTTATCTCAGCGTCTTAATGATAAAAAGCAAAAAGTTGTTAAAGAGTAAATACACAATTCAAACCCCCCTTTCTTGTGTCTTTCTTGCACCTTCAATTGGTATCAGAGCTCCGGTTTTGTTATTGATGGATATCTAACACTTAACAGTGTCAGAAAAAGATCCAGATGCGGTGCGTAGAAATACTCTGGGTGAGATTTCAATCCACTTACAATTTCTGTAACAGCTTAGAAGATGACTGTGTACAAAATTGTGATCAATTGGATTACTTGAGCAAGTCACTGATTCTGGAAGCTTTAGCAGTTGTCAACAACTAAATCTTACTCCTTACCAAAGCTTTGAAAAAGATTGAAGAATCAGCTGATAAGATAGATTCATCAGAGAAGTAGTAATATATGTTGAATGTTTATCTTAGAAGATGCGTTTGGATAAACAATGTATTTGCTCAAGGTTAAATCAACAGAAAACAAGAAATCTTGTTTGCTGAAGATTATTTCTTTATGAGTTTTTGAGATGTTTTCAAGAAACGGATTAGGTCCACCCTTGAATTTCTCGTTTGAAACTCATTTAGAACTTCTTCATGTAAAGAAGAAAGATTATTGTTCTATGATTTTGAACTTCAGAATGAAGTCTATTGAAGTCATAAAACTGAAGAATTCAAACTTTCAGAAATGATTCAACATCTGAATCTTGATTGATCAAGAAGTTAAGAGATTCAATTAAGAACTAAATATTGTTTTCTTGGAAAGCTTTGCAGAAAACTGAAAGAATATTCAGGAAGATGATGTCTAATGAGTCATCAAGAATTTATTAAGAAAGATTTATGAGTCTTGATTATCATAATTAAGTTCTGTTAACTTGAGATTCTATCTCAGTTGAACCATTTGTGATTGGTCAGATTCTATCTGATAAGTTTCTCAGAACCTCATTAATCCAAAATCAGAAGATGTTCAATTTGATGCATTAACTAAAGTCATCTCTTGAAGTCAAAAGAAATTAAGTTGTTGATGTACTTCTGAATGAAGAAAATCAGTTGACATTATTTTAGAAGAAGATATGTTGTTGACCCTTGATGGACCAATTCTATAAACAAGTTAGATCAGCCTTGCAAGAACAATGATTGTCATGCAAACTATGTCATGATACTCACTTTTGAGTAAGCTATGCATCTATTCTAAGAAATAAAGTCAGAAGAGAAACCAGATGATTACTCCTAAACAATAGAACGTAGTGGTCATCTGAAGAGAAAGTTGACTCCAGTTCTTGACTAGAAATCCAAGTTCAGAAGACATCTATATTCTTTAAGCATCAGATTACTCTGAAGGAAGCAGAAGCTAAAAGATGATGATCAGAAGCTCAGAGTCAGATTGGAAAGCACTCAGAATCATTGTAAAAAGATTTCAGAATCTCTAAGGTATGTTTATCTTCGTTCATCCTCATTATTGGAATTTAAAACAGTAGCAATAATTTGAAATTCGCCATTCACTGACATATTAGGATTATTGAAACTTTAATAAGATTCTCACGCATTTATGATTAGACAATTTTCAAGAATTAAATAAGCAGATGTGATTACGTTGTGTCAGCCACCCTTTTACTACTCATAGGCATACGGTGATTAGAGTCTATGACACGTCTTTTCGCTGACTACCACAGCTATTTATAGTTAGTCTCAGAAATGACGAACCTCGCGTGTTCCAGCTTGATAAATAGCTACTAAATCCCAAAGTCCTCCTCACACCATTATCTCCACTCTAGGAAGAATCATTATCTAACTATCAAATAGGTTGAACCTCGTCTCTCAAATATATCAATATTGCTCAAAATGTCTTCCCACAACATTAGAGGAGAAACATCTGATCTAGAACTCCTGAAGGAATTCACTTTGAATTTAAACCTTCTGCCATAAATTAACAAAACAAGTATTCTCTCTGGAATTGAATTTCAGACCTGGGAAAACTACTTCAACATGCTTGTTGGACCTGTCTTTCCTTCACTTGTAACTGAGTTCTGGGCAAATGCACGAGTACTAGAATATGACTTTAGCAAAAATGCTATTTTTTCTTTGGTTGCTGGCTGTCCAGTCTTGATCAACCCTACTATCATAGCTAAAGCCATTAGGTGTGTTGAAGATGGTGTGACTGTGGAAAAAAATATCAACAACCATAGCTTCGACAGGCATATGCACGTCATTTTTGAAACTGAGGGGCGTCTCACTCAACCATGCACCCTCACTCCAATTGCTAAAGATTAGTACAAGCTAATGGTAACTAATTTAAGACCAAGAGAAAGAGGAGGAGGATGTTTATCTGATAAAGAAAGATTATTTATTTTCTTCTTAGTGTCGAGGATCAAAATAAACCTACCCCAATCCATGTACAATCATCTGAAGAAAAAAATCAATTTGTCTAGGGAAGACACAATCTATCAAATTCCATATTGTAGAGTCATCTCCCACATTCTTGATCTTTAAGGAGTAGTTGGTCATTGTAGAAGAAATGGAATGACTGAGAAGATCCTTCCTGAGTTTTGTCAACCTATGACCTTCTTAGTCTAAGATAGGAAGTTAGTTTTTCTTAGAATCACAAGTTACTCAAGGTCCTTTTTTTTTTGTCTGACCTTATGTTCTAAACTTTATGTGTATTTTCTTGATCAATTATTGATGTATCCCTAATTGAGAAGTGCTTATTTTCAAAATTTACGTTCACAATTCCTTGATTAAATATAAGTTTCATTAATTATTAACCGAAATAAAATAATTAGGCATTATAAGAGAATCATATGAAAAGTTTTAGGACTATCTAGAAGCCACAAATTTTCCTTAGGTCATAATTATCTGACGGTTACTATTACCAACTCATAAGAGATAAGATGTGGTTCTTGATCGAATAAACTTCTCTCATTAAAGATCAATCATTAAACCTCTATTCCCACGTTACTTAACCTATCTAGGAAAAATCAACCGTTACCCTCTCAAGTCTCAATAACCGTACTTTACTCATTCATCTATAAAAAGGCTTAACCCTAAATCATTTGTCACAGCTCTCACACTTTCCAAATCGTAAGAAAACTCTGTCTAAATATCTTCCACCATCTTCATCATCTTCTACAATGGCTTTTGTCTCCCAAAATGCCTTAACTCCCAAAACCACACAGATTCCAGTTGACAGTCTCATCGTCATGTCAGAAACAATTGTGAACCTCAACAATCTAAAATCAAATGGATGTGATATTACTCCTTCGATGGAAACTCAAGGATGGAGTAACTATTTCAAGAGGTTGGAAGGACCAACCTATAATTGTTTGGTTAAAGATTTCTGGAATCATGCTAATACAGGCACAACTGTCATTGCGTAAGTTTTCTTATCCGAGAAAACCTTCACAGACCTTCTGATGCATGACAATAATGGATTCAGAATCACTAAAGATCTACTTAATGAGGAAAGAGAGGCTAAGGTCATGGCTTCTATCTTCAGAGAGGGAATGGCAGTTGAGAACCAAATATTCTCAAATCTGAAGGAACCACTACAAGTTTGGTTCAGAATCCTGCAAGGAAGCGTTTTTCACCATCTTCCTTCAAATCAACTAAATGACACTCAAAAGTGTGTCCTGTTCCTTCTCCTTAAAGGAATTAAGATACATCTTTCTTCCGTCCTCTTCAAACTTCTGAAGGAAGCTATAAGAAACTCCAGAACAGGTTTTGACGCGGAAGTCAGACATATTCCATATGGAAGACTCATATCTGATGTTTTGGTTGAATCAGGAGTAGTTGATGATATTCTAATCGATGAGGGAGCATAAAGAAAGCTACTTAAAAGCGCAGGAAAGATTCTAAGATTTAAAGATCTTAAAAGAGAGGATGCTGCTCTGGATGATACGTCATTTAGGAAATTGATGTTGGCCACTAGGGTCCCTGTTGAAGGTTTTCCAAACTTCTCAACACATAATCAAGCAGATATAGGGAATTACCTGCAGCAATTTAAGGAAGACGACATCAGTATTTGGATCAATATCCAGAATATTACTGATGTGCTTCAAGAACTCTCTGGATGGAAGAGAATGGGAAAGAAGCAAGTAAGTGCTGATAATGAGGAACCTTCCTCAAAAAGGGAAAAAAAACTGTCAATAATGCATTAATGTCCTTCAAGGATAATGCCATCACAAGAATTCAAAGCCTAGTAGATGCTTCCAGTACAAGCATAGATCCCTTAGAAATGAAAAAAATCTGGACTGATTTCCATGAATGGATCTCAGAGGAAATTGTGAAGAGCAAGAGATTAGTTGTCACACAAGTAGAGGAAAAACAGCTGCATGCCTCAAGAACTGATGAGTCTGAAAACTCGTCTTCATCCTCTTCCTCATCATTAGGCACCTCTTAGTCTAAACCCTAGGAACATGTTAGGTCTATGTTCTGTTTGCTAAGAACTAGTTAGGATTTAAAAAATTCTATGCTTTGAATTTAATGAAATATCTTTTGAAACTAGTTTATGTTAAACTGCTCATTATCATATTAATCTAATTATGCTTGAAAGCTCAAAAGCTCTAAACTTTTTGATGATGTCAAAAAAGGGGAGAAATAGAAATATGATTTTGATTAAAAAGAAGAATCTTAAAAAGAATGCAAACTCAAACAAATGAATTAATCATATAAAATGTGTTTTCTACTAACGTTTGTTGTTTGATGTTTAACCGAGGAACTCTGAACAAGTTCACTAGGAATTCTTAGAACAGGTTAAGAAAGAAGAACTCTGATAGAAGTTCTTATGAACTGTTTGTTCATATGATCGAAGTTGTACACTTCGTGAACATGTGTTCAGAATCAAATCTACCCAGTACTGTTCAGAAGTTGAGAACTTTCTAAAAGTCAAAGTTATCGTGATCTCTGTTTGACTTGGTTCAGAAGCTGTAAGCTGTTTGAGAATATGATATTCAGAACATAAGAATCAGAAGAAGAAAAGCTCTGAAAGCAGTCAAAGCAAAGTCTACATCTCAAGATGCTTTTCAGAAGAACTATGCAAATCAGAAGTCAAGGACTGTCTGAAGATCCAAATTGAAGATCCAAGAAGAAGTAGTTATGATTCAACCAAGAACGAATTAAAAAGAAAATGATTTGGTATTAGACTAAATCAATAATTGGTAATCAGACTCTGAATATAAAGATTGGTATCAGACTCAGTCTGTAGTGATATCAATCAGAGCTAAGCTGTGAAAAGTTTTCAAATACCTTTATTGGTATCAATTTCAGCACACTAAGGAAATACCTTTCAATTAATATAAGAGAATACCTTCAGTCGGTATCAAACTCAATATACTTTGGTATCTGTCTAAGAATTTTGATTAAATTTGGTATCAGATTCAGAATCAAGCGTTGAATGATCACTAAATTAACCTTCTTTTGGTATCTGATCAAGAATCAAGCTTTGATGAACCATTGAGTTGTGACAGTAACAAGGTTCTGAGATAAAGGCCTGTGTTCAAAGTCAAACTCTGAAAAGTCATGATCTTATTGGTGATTTAAAATTAATATTTCTGAATTACGATTCTGAAGATCCCAATATCTGACTTATGGAAACTAAGGGGAGACTACCCAGAAGATTCAAATGTTAAAATCTATAATCTTCATCAAGTCTGAAACTCAGGGGGAGTTTCTTAAGACAATGTTTGGTTCTGATAAATAGCGAGGCTATGTTATTAGATAAAGAACTGTTTTGGTTATGTGCTAAAATGATTCTGCTGAAAAGTAGAAAATGCTTCAGATGACTCTGAAGATAATGAGCTCTGATATAACGTTAAAAGGAACTAAGTTCTAAAGATATGAAGACGGAAGTTCTGATGAACTAGTCCAGATGCTGAAGACTTTTGTCTCCTTAAAGACAAGATAGAGAAGCATTCCTTTTCTATTCTATGTTCTGGCAACTCAAATTGTTATTTTGTGAGTCTTTGGATCATATGAGATTCTAGATGATCACAGATAAAATTTTGGGGATAACACATTCAGGGGGAGCTGTTGTTCCAGACTCTGAATTTGTTTAGTTTTGGTGATTACCTTGTATAAAATATTCAATCAAAATACATGGTTTTGTCATCATCAAAAAGGGGGAGATTGTGAGAGCAAGAGTTGTCTCAACAAGTTGACTCTATGTTTTGATGATAACAATGGTATTTGTGAAAGAACCATTTTATGTTCTAACGTGTGTTGTGTGCAGATCATAATTACAGAAGATATCAGATCCAACAAAGCACCAGCCAAACGAGCGTAATTGATTATATACAAAGTTACTATGTGTGACACAAGTCGCAAGAAGCAAGTATGCTTCTGTATCTGATCATGATCAGTCAGATCCAAGGATGCCGATATTGCTGTTGCAATGCTCTTGTGGATGCTCTCTGAAAGTGGTTGTGATTTTGAAGATTTCAAAGTTTCTGAAGAAGATAATGTTATAGAGAACCGAAGTGCTGAAGATTCCAATGACTTGAAGTTCTGAAGGTTGAAGGCTCTGAAGACCAAGTGCAGAAAGACTCTGAAGACTTATGCATTCTGAAGATCATGGTTTCAAAGGTCAAGTGCTGAAGACTCTAAAGACGGATTCCTAATGGACAACTCTGAAGTTTCTGAAGACTTGAAGTAGTAAAGGATAATGGATTTAAAGACAAGTGCTAAAGTTCTGAAGGCTGATTCTTAATGGACGACTTCGAAAGACTGAAGACTTGGAGTTTCAGATATCCTGTAAAGAAGTCTCTACTCATGCTTCAATTAATTACCATCAGAAGCCTCTGACGTTTTGAAGACAAATGTTACCGTTGTGAAAGACTGTACACAGCGCCCAAGAAGATATATCATGTCACTTCCTCCACTGTAAAAAGGAGATGTTTCAGTACAGCTTTAACATTACACAACGTCTCTTTTCCAACAGACAACAGTAATTCAAACGGATATATTTTACTGGGCTATTTAAAGAAAGGAGTATTCGCTTCTGAAAAAATTGATTCATTCCATCAATGGAGAATTGATCAAATCATTGTGTGAAGATAGTAACAACGATGAGTTCTCGTTGTAACACTTAAAACATCCAAAGCTATCACCATTTACACATGACCATTGTTGTTGAAACTCAAAGATCATAAATTAACACAACAACAATTAATTGGTACAGAAGTTGTTGATGAAGAAGACAACATTGCAAATCAGTCAAGTCATCAACCACCTTCTCGTCTGAGCTACATTGAAGATATGAAGCAAGGAGTTGTTGCTCAAAGCTTGCTCAACCAAGAAGACGAAGAAGAAGAAGATCTACAAGATGTCAACAACCGTCAAATCAACATACATCTTTGTAGTTTCTTAAGATAGAAAGGAGTTGTTGCTCACATCTTGCTTGAAAACTTATGTGTTCTTATGTACTTAAACTTAGGAGTAATCTGCTTGTTAAGAAGCATCTTTGTAATCTCCTGTATAACTAATTCTTGGTGAATTAGGATTCCTTGAGTGGTCAGTGTGACCGGAGACTCGAGAAGACAATGGTTGGGTGTCATTGTGGAAAAGCCTGAAATAGGGTCAGTAGACGTTATATTCATTGCGATGAATCCCTGGACGTTTAGCTGTGAAATCCTAGCAGTAGATCTTGCGAGATTGGAACCTGCAGGTCAATGTTCGTTATATTCATTAAGTTGAATCCCTGAACGGTTCATTGTGTGTTAGTCACCGGTGTTAGCCCGTGCATCTGTAATCAATTGGATTATAGTGGATTAAGTCCTTGTGTTCAAGGCGAAATCACATGAGAAGGGTGGACTGGATTAGTCGTGTGGTGAACCAGGATATATCGTGTGTCCTTTACTCTTGTTATGCTTTATGCTATTGTTTATGTTTCTGTATTGAGTATCAGAACCTTACATAAGCGAGTTAGAACCTTGCAGCTTAACTCTGATAAGCTTCCGCACTGCAAGTTCTGAATAATGCGTATTGCGTTCAGACTCTTGTTGGTTCTTATGTTTCATGCATGGCAAGTCTGAATGTTATTTCGCGAGTCAGAGTCTCTCAACGAACTCTGATGTTATCTCAGCGTCTTAACGATAAAAAGCGAAAAGTTGTTAAAGAGTAAATACACAATTCAAACCCCCCTTTCTTGTGTCTTTCTCGCACCTTCAGTGGGTGTCATCATCCCACAAGGGAGATGGAAAGTATAATGGGTGTTTTCCCAGAAATATAAAGACGATGCTAATAAATTCGGACAATAAGCAAGACCTGTCTTCGACATCATAATCAGGTCATAAATCCCTAAATCCTTCCAAGTTTCTGCTTTGACTTTCTCTACTTTGGTTAACCAGTTCAAGTAGAGGTCATCGTCCTTGAAATATGGGGTTGCTCTAAACAACCTAGACCCATCATTCAAGTACTTTAAATCTATGTGTTTCAGAGCTACATTGTCGTGGGGTTCAGTTGTTACCCTAGCCATATCTTTTTGCCCTAAGGGTTTAGTTTTACGGTATGAAGGAAAGAAATCACTAATGGTTGTATAATCTACACCTATAGTAGATAAAGGACTAGATAGCACTAATGGTTTGTTAGAAACGGTAACAGGAATCAATACCTGAGATTCGTAGATATGCCTTTTTTCTTCCTTGAGAGGTTCAGGGATGAACTGCTGGTTCTTCACCACTTTGGGTCCACTCAATGTAGCGAAGGGAGGAAGTAGGGGTGAGCTCTTTGGCCCTTTGGCCTTCTGACTTTTCTTTGGATCCTGAGTAATAGTGTTTGAGGACGCCATTGTTGAAAACTTAAAGAAAATGGGTTTACTGAAGGTGAAGAGTCGAAAGTTTTGAAAGAGAAGAAAGTGCGTAGTGAGTATGTTGGAGTTGGAAAAGTGAAAATAGTTTCTGAAGAAACTATTTATAAAGTATTTGGAAACAATAAAAGGTCACTAATCCTCATTAAGGGGCCAAAAGCTAGTGGGACACGCGTCCTCCCAGGAGCGAAAGTAGGGGCGGTGGCAGTTACTACCTATGCCCACGATCTCCTAGACTCTAGGAGAGGTGATGATGGTCTAGTATTTGATGTGATTTCCGAGAAGATGTTTTAGACATAATCATAATTGGACATGACGTCATAAATGTGATTAAAGAGAAATTGAACAGTTTCTTGAGACGTGGGTTAGTCAGTTATGTTGACACCTATGTAGGGTCGAAAGATGGCGTCGAATGGACACTATCAAAAAATGACCTTTCCTTCAGTACTGTCGAAAATGACATTTTTGGGGGGCAATTTGTTAGCTCATAAATTCGACGCCTGTATTAAGTTGGAGGAATTAATTGGTGTTAAAACTCTTTGAAGAGGTCCAAAGGAGTGTTTGACTGGATCTTCATGTTGAATTTAAGTCGAAGATGCTTGTATAAGGAAAGGATATGCTCGAGACTTAGAAATATTTCCAAGAATTTGGAAATAACCTTCGACCGATATTACTGACGATGTCCGACGCTAAGGGATTCAAATTCAAATAAAGGAGGGAGTAGTTATTCTTGTCCGCTCCTGAAAAAGACAAGTGGCGCACATCCAAGGGACAGAAGCATGCAGCGCGACACTTGTCATGTGTTAATTGTTTTAGGGAGTTAACAGCAGTTAGTTTTATTATTATAAATAGGAGTTCTAGCAATAGGATTCGGGGTGTTGTGTTCACTTTGTATAAGCTACTCCAAATTTACTCAAAGTATCCGCATGTTGAGAAAAGAGTCTTGTGAGAATGTACGTGATGTAAACACCATTTTCTTTTTCAATGCAATTTACTTCAACCTTTTATCAAGAATTTATCTTTTACTTTATTGCAAGTCACGTTTCAGCATTGTGTCTTACCCTTATATTTTCAGCCTTTCTTTGATGTCTTCAGCCTTTTCGACTTAAAGTTCTTGCACATCTTTAAAAACCACATTTTAGATAAACTTCTCTTTATGAACACTGTCGAAGTGTTTAGTTCTTTAGAATTTATTTTAAATTAATTGTTAGCACATGTCCTAGGATCAATCTGATCGATCCTGTGAGTCACCAAAGTTAGATTTGGAAGATCAGCGGTTGTTTACCAATTTTCACGGTAAATAGGAGGTTAGTTATGCAAGAGGAAGGTATTAGCACCCCTCACATCTATGGTACTCCATAGAAACCACTTGCAAATCTGTGTTTATAAAAGAGTTGGGTTATTTGTTGATTGATTTTAAATGAAAATACATTTTATCGTATTCAATTGGAAAAACTCAACTTACTTCCCACAAGTATGAGGAAATGAGCATTTGCATCATCTTGATATGGAGAACTTTTACTTGGAATTTCTCACAAGCACGTCTCAACATTCAAGTGGAAAATGTCAATCATTTCTCAATATATTGTAGAAGTATAGTGGTTTGCATCACTGCAAGAATAGAGTAATATCCAATCTTTCAAAAAGAGGCTCTTAAAGAAAAGTGTACAAAGGGACAAAAAGAAGTTTGATAAGATTTATCTTTTTTAGAGTAATACCCCATAACTGTATCATCCCTATTGAAAGACACCCCTTCCAATACAAAGTTCAGTCAAGCAACCTTGACTAACAAGTTAACATGGATTTACTTCAAAGCTTCATCCAAGAACAATACACAATTCATTACCTACGGGTTTCTGAATCTGTACAAGTACCTATGTCTACCACACTGCATCAAAACGATACAGAGGGAGACTTACAAGAAAGCCTACAACTCTCAAAACCCTAAACCCTATTTTCTACTTTACAAAAGTGTTACAATAGGTTCAGTTATTCAGTCCTAGGTCTTGATCTTCTTTTATACTCTTCTGCTTCTTTGGGCTTCGAAACTTCTGTTTATTGACCCCTTGATCCACTGCTGTAATCATTCCTTGATTCTTGCACCAGATTTAGAACCTGTTATATTTGTCAAGTCTAGTCAAGTCAGAATGTCAGGACATTTTCGTCGACATCTTTGTCTGCAGCATTCTACATTAAGTTTTAACCAAAATTTAGTCAAACCTCAGGAGTTTTCAATTACTTTTCGAATCAATGTCTGATTTGAAAGTAAGTTTTCAAAAAAGCTTGATTGTAGGGATTAACGTTTCTCAATTCTTGGTTACTAGAGGCAGCAAACTTTCTAAATAGTAAAATTGGTTTAATGTCGCTTAATTATCTCGATCTCCCATTTGAGGAAAATCAGAATTAGAAAGAAACTTGGAACCAAGTGATAGAGATGGTGAAATCGCGATTGAGTAGGTGGAAAAGCAAACATTAGTCCATTGGTGGTCGGTTTGTAATTTTAAAATCTGTTATATATGTGATTTCAATCTACTTTCTCTTTCTTCTTAGTTCCGACATGTATCATTTATAAATTAGAATCTATTTTCAAACAATTTTTATGGGGTGTGATTAACTGGGTTAAATGGGAGATGATATGTAGACCGATAGAAGGGGGTCTACGTATTAGAAGCTTGAGGTCCATTAATATCACATTGTTAAGAAAATGGAAATGGAAAGTAAATAAGGAAAGAATGGGGATTATAATGCAGTAGCTAATAGGTACATACTGAATTTAAAGGATCAAAATCTCGAGTTGTTTGGTGTTTCAAATTGGTGGTAAGATATTTTCAATTTGGAGTTTAGGGAGTTTGCCACATCAAACGAGTATTAAGTGAAATAGGTGTATAAGAGTTTGGAGTTGGATGGCTAGTCCTTCTAGCCATCCTTTAACTAAGGTGTGGAAGAAGGCGATACCATTGAAATTGTCATGTATGTTTGAAGATTTTTAAGTAATAGAATTCCTATAAAAGACAACTTAACTAGAAGAGGAATATTACCGCAGGGGCAAATAGAGTGTGTAGGCGAATGTGGTAGCAAGGAGTCGGTTTCTCACATAATTTTTAGTGTCTCATTTTTTACAGGTGTGTGGAGCGCAATATAACTGGATTGGAGTATCTTCAGCTCTCCAAGGCTGGCAGCACATGGAACGATTTAAAAGCTTGGTAGACCAAGGAAAAATGTCATCTAAGAAGCTATTTGTTATTTGAGCAGCTTGCATTTGGAGTATTTGAAAACATAAAAACAATAAAGTCTTCCAAAATGAGGATATTTAAATCGAAAAAATATTAGAGGCGGCAAATTTATTGGCTTGGAAGTTGCTTCAAATGTGTTGGAATAATATAGCAAGTGTGAGTAAGTAGGGAAATAGTCCCACATTGGATGAGAATGTGGTGACTTGAGCATTTATAAGTGGGAGAACCCACTCACATATCACCTTAAGGTTTTAGGTGGACAAGTGGTATGTCTCTAACAAAGGTGCTTAGTCCTACACTATGTATCAATGTTCCCTAGTGTAAAACTCCTCTAAAATGGTATCATGAGCCTGAATACCTCGGTCGCTTGATCAAGAGTTGTCGTTGGTAGCATTGGCAATCCATTCCGTTTGCTGAATTTTTTGTCATGTACTTTGGCCTGTGTCGAAGGTGAATTTGTATCGCATTTTCTGATATTAGTTTCAGTAATGATCCAAGAGGTAGTGCAGAAACTTGTTGCAAATTTTTCTTATGACATGGAACTCAGAGAGGTCGCAATAATGTAAATTTGATCCGGTTCTGGGCCACTGTGCAGTGGTCATTTTGATGTCAATCAGTTTATGGCCTCAGTTCTCTAGCATTTCTGATGTGGGATACCAAGGGTCTTGTGCATTCTGTATCCACCAAATCTCAATTTGAACAGTGGACTATGTGGTGTTATTTGGTAATAGAGATAGTTGCTAGGAGTGTTCAAAAAACTGGTTTTCTATTATTGACGCAATACCAGACTGAACCATTTTAAAAAGCTCAGTTCATGTATAAATAAATTAAAAAAATCAAATTGGATCCAATTAAGCCCAAAAACAATAAACCGGTTACTATTTTATAAATTGATTTTCAAACCGGTTCCTTTTCTCGGTGAAGGAATGGACGACACAATAAACACCCAATTTTTTCTATTTTCTTGATTCAGTCGTCATCAACAAAGTAAACATGCAAAAATCTTCTGTTTGAACCGATTCTAATTTGACGTAAATGAAACCGACGAAATTCATCGGCGGCACTCCGCTCACAGAAACCATGGTGGATCCGATTCTAATTTGACGTAAATGAAACTGACGAAATTCAACGGCGGCGCTCCGCTCACAGAAACAATGGTGGTGGTACTGAATGAGTACTGAATGGATTCATTCATTGGTATTCATATAACGGGCAAAATTCACCAATGATGGTGATGCTCACAAACATGAAATATAGGTCTTAATGAAAACCAGTGTTAAAACAAATCCAATCCGATTTGAATCCACTTCAGAAACATAAAACATAAAACAGATTATATGAAATAATGGATTGGTTTTTAAACCATAACCAAAATAATGGTTTGGTTTCTATAGTTCCATGCACAGCCTTAGTAGTTATCATTCCCATACATATCACATCGATGGTTGCAATAATAGTGGCAAAAATGGATCCAGGCTTCTTATATTATTAGCTTTATTTTTCCGATTTTCCGATTAATCTTTCATTGTAATAGGGAACTTGACTTGTGTGAAGGCCAGGACGTGCTCCATTCTAAAGTAAAATTTCTAGTCAAGGCATGGATTATGCCTCGCTTACTTAATGCAGTTAGTTTATTTTGCTCTTACAAAAACAAAAAGTGTGTTGAGTTATTTCTTTTCTTATACATTCAACTTCTAGTACTTGCACAAATTTCACGTCTAAAGATTGTACTAGAACCCTTTTTCAATCTGCGTCATTCATTTCACATAACTATGAAAAGAAAAATCTAGCTTCCAAATATTTATAATTATAAAAATGAAAATACTATTTTAAAGTGCATTTTTACTATCTTTTGGATCATAATTTCTGACAAATGTTCTTTGATGTAAAAGATTACACAAATTCAGAGGTCAAAAACATGAAATACGAGCACGAAACAATAACAGATATAGTCAAAATCAAAAAGGACATTCCAAATGAAAACGCTTACAATAACCAATAAGACAGAATAGATAGAACAGATTATCCAAACTCAATCACTAAAAACCTAAATCAAAGCAACATTAACTCCTCCAGTCTCCTTCTGAACCACCACCACCACCTCCTCTTGAGTACCGAGATCCACCATCTCCATAACCACGGTCCCGTCCACCTCCTCCACCATATCCACCGCCACCTCCTCCGTAACCGCCACCTCCTCCACCATATCCACCACCGCCTCCATCACGACGACCTCCACCTCCATAACCACCACCTCCTCCACCACGGTTATAACCTCCACCACGGTCTCCATATCCACCGCCACCACCTCCATATCCTCCACCGCCACCGCCTCCACGGTATCCACCTCCACCGCCGCCACCACTGCCACGGCTCTGAGCCTCGTTCACAGTGATGTTACGGCCATCTAGATCCTGACCGTTCATCCCTTCAATAGCATCTTTCATTGACTGCTCCGATGCAAACGTCACGAATCCAAATCCTCTCGATCTTCCAGTTTCACGATCAAGGATAACCTGAACAACAAAAAAAACACAAATCGCATCAGATCTGACTCAATTTCACATAAAACGAAAGAAAAACAAAGAAACATGATAGTAACCGATCGATCTTCGCCTTTGATTCAAAGATGAAGATGAACGTACCGATTAGAATAATAAAAGAATCAGTACAGTAACAAGTATCATAGATGAAGTAACGGAAAACAGATCAGAGAGTAACAGAACAGAACAGATCAGATCAAATCAAACGGGATCGAGAAATTCCAAATCCGGTTGGTGTCAGATCCGATCCAGCAACAAACGGACCTTCGATTCGACGATTTCGCCAAAGGTGGAAAACGCTTTTTCGAGAGCGTCGTTGTCGGTGGCCCAGGCAAGTCCACCAACGAAGCATCGGTACTCTTCAGCCATGGAAGAACGAAACCCTAGTAACAGGGTTAAAATGGGAAATAAAGAAAAGGAGGATTAACTAGAATCCACCTAGAAGTGAGTGAGAGCACGAAGGGAAAGGGTTACACCTATTGCTCTTATATAGTGGAGATATTTTCAACTATGGTTAATCTCCGTCCGTTCCTGGCTCTTATACGCCGTTAGATCTAAACCAGGGCTCAAATTGGACTCATGTGGACCGTCGATCTTTACGTCCTTTATTTTCAATTAAAACAGATATTTATTATTAAAAAGCCAAATAAGATTTTTTTTTAAAGTAATTTTCAACAAATGGGTTTTTTTTTAAGGATTTGTTTGATTGCATTATTGCATAGCAAAGGGATTTTTTTAAGTTTAATTTAAAAATAATAAATGGATTATCTCCTCCTATATCTGTAAAGCTACTCACTGGAGTGACGTAATTAAAATTTTTTAATCACCAATTGAACTATTTTTTTTATTGAATCCAAAGGATGAAATAGTGGTTACTATTACAATTGTTTGAATTTTAAAAAATAGTATTACTATTACTTGTGTTCTGCAAAAGTGTAAATAAATTGTATAATTTATAAGATTACAAAATTTATAAAATGGTAAGAAAATATAAAATTTTATTTTAACGAGTTTCAGTAACATAAAATATTTTATATTTAGAATAATTTTGCAAAATAATCTATATATGATATAAATTTATAATTAAATTAAAGTTTATATTCATTAAAATATTGCACATAAATTTAACATTATTTAAATTTGAAGTTTATAGATATAAATTATAGTACTAAAAAGCAAAATTTGAAGTCTAGATATAAATTTATAATTAATTTTACAATGAATTTAAAAAGCAAAATTTGCTTATAATATGGGACGGATGGTGTATGTTCTTATAAGAAAAAAAAGTTAGATTTATAAAAAAATTAATGTATTTGTTCTATATCTAGACTAAATACATAAATCATTCAATGAACATGAAATTAGAATATTTATTTATAATAATGGAAGGCGCATTGCATAGGAGTACACTTTTCGCTTTCATCTCGGGTATTGATATACATCCAATTATCCTTCATTATTCAAGTCGGGTTAATTAGGCGATTATAATTGTCACTTATATATAAGTGTAACTATTAGTCACGTTCATGTATTCACTTAATTACACTTTCTAATAGGTTCACCCTCTCAAATACTAACTTGAGCGTTGAAGTGTTAATCTTAAAAATATTCCCCCCCCCCCCCCCTCCCCTCTTTTCCCCCTCTCTCTTTGGTGACTTAAGACTTCAACTAATGTACCGAAAGTCTTTCCACGATGGTTGTTGTTGCGATAAAGCGGTAGGAAAAAGTAAGTATTATGTTTTATCGTATCCACAGGGATTAGTGCGATATCAAATGCGGTTCAACGGTTTCTATGTTCTTAAGCTTGGTTGTATAAGGGCGAGAAACGTTAAACAAATGAGCAAATAAAACAAAGTATCTAAGACACGAGAGAACTTGTCAGGATTGGATTTCATCCATCGAACAAATATACAAATCTACCAATCAATTATACACAATCTAAAACATTCTTCAATATATCACGTATCTCTCATCAACACCGCTATGCCTAGCCGATGTCGCGAGTTCTACCCTATTGTTTAATCGATTATCTCTCACTCTATCAAATAATGCGGAGCATTAAAATACGATACCCATGGTGAATGTTAGATCTAAATCTATGTCTAGCATTTAGAATCTATAAAGAGATTACAAGGAGAAGAATGAAGATGAACAAGCCTCCAACGCAGTGTCCCGCCGATTGATGCAAATCCAACTCCAGATCTTCAAGATATAGCTCTATTGTTGTTTTCTAAGCTTCTATCTCTAAAGAATGGTATTGATGAAAATGGGTAAAAAAGGTCTTAAGTCCATAACTAAAAAATCTATGAAGAAATGGATATATAGTAACTCAAAAAGTAGAATCGCGCTAAGCACGAGCAGAGCTTGCTTAGCGCGCTCACAAGCAAAACACGCAAATTCTCAAACATTCACAACTTCGTTTACCTTTTCACACAACTTATTAGCACACAATTTATTTGATTGCATAGCAAAGGAATTTTTTTAAGTTTAATTTAAAAATAATAAATGGATTATCTCCTCCTATGTCTGTAAAGCTTAACGTATTGAACTTTTTTTTTTTATAGAATCCAAAGGATGAAATAGTGGTTACTATTACAATTGTTTGAATTTTAAAAAATAGTACTACTATTACTTGTGTTCAATATTTGAGCCAAGGTGTAAATAAATTGTATGATTTATAAGATAACAAAATTTATAAAATGGTAAGAAAATAAAAAAATTCTATAAATTTTAATTTTAACAAGTTTCAAGTAATATATAATATTTTAGATTTAGAATAATTTTGCAAAATAATCTACCTATATGATATAAATTTATAATTATATTAAAGTTTATATTCATTAAAATATTGCACATAATTTTACATTATTTAAATTTGAAGTTTATAGTTATAAATTATAGTATGTTCTTATAATAAAAAAAAATCAAATTCATAAAAAAATTAATATATCTGGTATATATCTAGACTAGATACATAAATCATTCAATGAACATGAAAATAGAATATTTATTTATAATAATGAAAGGTGCATTGCATAAGAGCACGCTTTTTGCTTTCATCTCAAGTATTGATATACATCCAATGATCCTTCACTATTCAAGTCTGGTTAATTGGGCGATTATAATTGTCACTCATATATAAGTGTAACTATTAGTGACATTCATGTATTCAATTAATTACACATGCTAAATGTGAGAGGCTGGCTTTAACACACCTTGCATTTGCTGATGATGTCTTACTTTTTAGTAGGGGTGGCCATAAGTCAGTGGAAATGATTCTGGCAGCATTCAAGTTCTTCTCTGACTCAACAGACCTTGATGTAAACCCTACAAAATGCAAGATTTTCTGTAAAGGTTTGGATGATGAAACAAAAGCTGATATTATTTCTCTGACTAGTTTTGAGGAAGGGCAGTTACCTGTCAGATACTTGGGTGTGCCACTGTCATGCAAAAAACATACTATTAATCACTACATGCCTATGGTGGATAGAATTGTTCAAAGAATCAAGCACTGGTCCTCCAATCTTTTAAGCATCGCAGGAACGGTCCTATTGGTGAAAAGCATATCAGTGGCTATAGTACAGTATTGGATGCACTGCTTTCCAATTCCAAAAATGGTAATTAAGAAGATAAACTCTATCTGCAGGTCATTCATCTGGTCTGGTATAGCAGAGGTATGCAAGAAGAGTTCTGTGGCATGGAAGAACACTTGTAAACCACTGAAGCAGGGTGGTCTAAACCTGATTGATCTTGAGCTGTGAAACACTGTAGCGATGCTAAAATGTCTCTGAAATATTTGCCTAAAGGCTGATAACCTTTGGGTGAAGTGGATCCATAGCCATTATCTAAAAGGTAAGAATGTAATGAATATAACCATAAAAAAGAACAGCTCATGAATTGTGAAGAATATCCTAAATGGAAGGGGCTTAATCAATCAGTTGCAACAGATTTAGGATGAGATGCTATTAAATAGAAAGTTTAAAATGATGAAAGTGTATACAATCCTTATTGATGACCAAACAAGGGTTGATTGGAACCACTTGCTGAGACACAATGGAGCTCGTCCAAGAGTTATTCTCACGCTATGGCAAGCTTGTCATGGTTGTCTTGCAACAAAAAACAGGTTGGTTAAGATGGGTATGATGCAGACAAGTCAATGTCAATTGTGCATGGAATGTGATGAATCTGTGGAACATCTCCTCTTTCAGTGTAGTATCACGAAAAAGATTTGGTCTGATATATTGTATTGGATGGATATTGAACACACACCTCAAATTTGGGCTGAAAAACTGAAATGGATATTGAGACACACCAAAGGTAAAGGCTAGAAAGGAAAATTCTTGAAGATTGTTGCTGCGAAGACGGTGTACGGTATATGGCAACATAGAAATAATGTTTGTTTTGCTTCAAATAGTGATGATATACATGTAACTAGAAATATCATAGACGCTATAGTTTATAGAGGATGGATGCAAACCAAGCTTAGGAAATACATAGCTCAATTGCTAATGTAAGCTTTGTGTTTGTCTTTTTTTTGTCGTATTTTTCTTTTGTTTTGTCTTGCTTGGGATGGGCTGGATCCTAGCGATCTCCATGTACGGTAACATTCGTTTTTTGAATATATATACTCTTTTATTCAAAAAAAAAATTAATTACACTTGCTAACAGGTTCACCTCTCTCAAATACTATAACTTGAGTGTTGGAGTGTTAATCTTGAAAATACGCCCCCCCCCCCCCCTTCTCCTCTCTCTCTTTGATCACTTAAGACTTCAACAAATGTACTGAAAGTCTATTCACGATGGTTGCTGATGTGGTAAAGCGGCAAGAAAATATAAGTATTATGTTTTATCGTATCCACTGGGATTAGTGCGACATCAAATGTGGTTCAATGGTTTCTATGTTCTTAAGCTTAGTTGTATAAGGGTGAGAAATGTAAAACAAATGAATAAATAAAATAAAGTATCTGAGAAATGAGAGAACTTGTCAGGATTGGAATTCATTCCCCAAACAAATACACAAATCTACCAATCAGTTGTACACAATCTATAATATTCATCAATATCATGATGTATGTCTCATTAACACCGTTATGCCTAGCCGATGTCGCGAGTTCTACCAGATCTTCAAGATGTACCTCTATTGTTATTTTCTAAGCCTCTATCTCTAAAGAATGGTATTGATGAAAATGGGTAAAAAAAGGTCCCAAGTCCATAACTAAAAAATCTATGAAGAAATGAATATATAGTAACTCAAAAAGTGGAATCGCACTAAGCACGAACAGAGCTCGCTTAGAGGGCTCATGAACAAAACAAGTAAACTGTCATAACTCGCGCTAAGTGTGATATGGGGCGTTAAGTGTGGTTACGACTACAAAACACCATTTCCTGGGCCTTTCTAAGCGCGCTAGGACCGCACTAAGTCGTAGCAGGAAGTTAATTTCCTTTCAAAATTGCATTTTAAAGCTTTGCTTTTGCCTATTAAGTGTCCAATGCTTCAACCATGTAAGGAAACCTAAAAAAAGAGATGAAATTGCTCAAACTAAAAGATATTTACATGAAAATACAAATTACACAATATTTACATACAAGTTAAGGTTTTGACATTCAAATCCCAATGAATTAGGCTAATAAGTGCCACAAAACTACACAAAAATTTAACACAATTTGGCACTTATCAAACTCTCCCCAACTTAAAACTTTGTTTGTCCTCAAACAAGAATATTACAAACCTAAAGAAACAAGAGCAACTACCAAGAATTCATGATCAAACAAGTTTTTAGAAACAGAAGCAAATGCATGGTTCAAATTTCAAAAGTACAATCAAAGTAAATGCTTACCACTATACTACAACGACACCATGATCATGAAACAAATTCTAAGCACAAAACACATGTCAAAAATTCTAAAGCAACACATTTTCAAATATGAATCACACCTAACACACAACTTCATCAATGGATGAAGAACGAAAATGAGGGACTTGACTCACACCCAACAATCTTGCTAACATCTTTCTCAACTTATGTACTCATCCAAAAAAACTCATATTGAAAGCACAAAAGCACAAATCACAAAGGACTTTCAAGGGTTGTAATGTGGCTTGGTTAACAAAGAAGGGTCAATTCTCAAGGTAATTGAAACAAAAATTTCCTAAACAAATAAGAGTGATCACTTCTCAAATTCTCAAGCATTCACAACTTCATTTTTTCATTGCACAATTGATACACCTTTTCACACAACTTATTAGCACAAATTTTTCTTCTTCTTTTTCTTCTCTTTTTCTTTTCTTTTTCACTTTTCTTTTTCTTTCTCAACCTCTTACCAATCCACCTTTTTCTCCCCAACTTGAATACAACAAATCATTGTAATGAGAATGATCCCAAACTTTCTAAGGCACGTGTAAAAATTTAAACCACAATTCATGGTTTAAGGTTCAAGTGTTTCAAGAAACAAATTCAGAATCCATACAAAAAATCGATGATGAACTACTCTTTGCATACAAAGGAAAATTGTCACAGTTCAAAATTGATATAGATTCTGACACTAAGGCTCAAAGGGGTTAACAAATTCTTGCTCACTTACAAGGTAAGTCACTTTTGGTCAAGTGGTTGTGCTCAAAATCAAATAAAATGCCTTGATCATATTCATGCTTTCATACAATTCAACATAAATGCAAGATTAAACATAAGTCAAATGAGTTAAAATAAGAATTATTGATCTCCTGTTTATATAGTGAACATTGGAAAGTTTCCTCACATTTGGATATGATCTAGAGGTATTTAAACATGAACAAGTATTTTGCAAAAGAGTGAATGGCATGACATTTGTACAAAGCATAAGTTTCATATACATGCTATGTTCTAGAAAGCATTAAACATGTATCTTAACAATGTACTTTCCTTTCAAACTTTTATCATTACCATAACATTTTTTTATTGATGCATTCAAACTTGAAACAATCATTCAATGCTTCCTCAAGCCAATTAAAGAAAAGCTTCTTGGACAAACACAAAACATTTTTCTAACAACTTAACACTTCAAATTAAGCTACTACTAAACATAAAACAAAATAAGTTCAAAATGGGTCAAAACACCTGGGTGAAAGTGGATAAGTGGGCTAAAATAATTTTGCATGCACAGCAGAGTGTGCTAAGCAGTATCAACAAAACAAGGTTTTTTAAAAATTCAAACTTTTTTCAAGCTTTCCATCCACTTTCACTCTTTACTGACTATACTTGTAACACCCTAAATATCCCCTGCGTAATTTTATTAAATTCATCAGAGTAAATTAAAAATCACGACATTTAGGATTATACAATTCAACAAACACCTGCTCATGTAATCAGATATCTAACACATAATGTATTTAAAAATTATTAACAATAATAATAACACTGATCATGTCTAAACTTCAATTTTTTTCTTAAGCAGTGAAATCAACAACATAACGACTTAATTAACCAAAACATAAGCATGCATAATCAAAAGAAATAACAACTTAGGAGATATCCATAAAATCCCTAATAACATAAACAACAATAAGCGTTCCTTCTTCCCAATGTTACATATCAGAGCAGACGCCGACTCTATAAAATAAAAGGAAGACACCATCTTCCAAACAAATCCACCCTTTATTGCGGATTATTTGCACGATGCCTATGTAAAGGCAACATTCAAACAAAGGAATGCATAATAATAAGTAAGTAGCATATTATTACATGAACAATCACCCATTCCATCAACCACACATCCACACACTCCAAAAACAACAACAGAACAAATGCAATGCAATGAGACTTAACAACATGGCTCAATGCATGTGGTACCAATACGTAAATTCTCAGGTCCACCACTCCGATCCCCACCTAGGATCAGAGCTCACCAAAAATCGTCACCGGTGGCAACACTTCACTAATTCCATCACCATAGGAAATTAGCTACTCACACCCAATCCACACAATGGGATTGAGGCTCACCATAAACTCGTTACCGTCACCATAGGTAACGCTTCACTAATTTCATCACGATAGAAATTAGATACTCGCAACCAATCCATCATCATAGGATTGAGGCTCACGGACCACCGTACCACCATGATGCATGATTCATACAAGACATGCAGCAACAACAATAATAACAATGCAACGTACAATGATATTCATCATAACCACTGAACCACAGCAAAGCTGGCCACCATAAACATGCTATAAACATTTCAGCAACAACAACATACATTATAGTAAGCAACAACAATGCATTTATGAATATATCACACCACAACATAAACACTGAAATGCATTCAACACCATCACATGGCAATTTACTCATTTTTAGGTACAAAAACCAATTTTAAAATAAATTTCGTTGTGTCAGCTTCCTAACACTTTGAACGACACTCGAATCGGACGCTTGGAACTCAAGATACGATTTTTCAAAGATTTTCAAAATTTGTTCTCAGTGTAACCGGTTATACCAATTGAGGTAACCGATTACACCTCTTGTAACCAACCACTGCCATGCAAAACATACTCGGTGTAATTGGTTACCACAATTAAGGTAACCTGTTACACCGTCACAAACTTGTCCAGAAAGCATTTTCAAAGCAGTGTAAACAGTTGCACCATTCTTGGTAACTTATTACACTGTAAGCAAAAGCACTTTTCTGCTAATTTTCCAAACGAAAATCACTTTTCTCTTCAGCCCAAAACCCCACTTTTTATATGACTCGTGTATTACATTATTTTACACAAAAATCACTTTTTTTTAAAAGTCACAAAACCCAAATTTTTTCCCAAAAGGCTCATACGTTCGAGTTCTAACTCTGACTCGCAACAATTCACAACACCACACGTATATCACCATACAATTCCAGCAATGCATGATTCTAACAGCATCAACACATAATTCATCAACAAGAACATTCCAATTTACCAAAACATCACATAATCACATGATCATACAATTTGATTCAATACACAACTATTCCTCATAATCATTCAAGTGCAAGTTTATAACATATGATAAATCACAATTCTAACATTGCAATCACAATCCCCACCCACAATTCATTATACAAACCCTTAGATAATGAGAACCCCACCCTTATCTTAGAGTTCTTGTAAAGTTTCTTCAACCTTGGCTTCTTTTTCTTTCTCCTAGAGCCCTAGTCTCTTCTTTTTTCTTTTTCTCCTTTTCTCTGGTTTTTCACGATTTGACAATTTATATTCCTCTCTCCCTTATTTTTTTTAATTATATTATTATTATTATTATTATTATTATTATTATTATTACTAATTTACTTAATATTCCAATTATGTAAAATAATAATAATAATTTCAATAATTATTTTAATTAAATAATACTCACCTAATATTATATAATTAACTAAATGTTACTAATATAATTTAATTAGTTTTACTCACAATACTACCAATTTCTACACTTTTGCTCACACACCCCCAATACCTTAAATGCTATTCTTAAGGCCACTACCCCACACCAAAGAGTATCTCAAACACACCAAAACACCATACAACACATAGAATCACACAACATAACATAATTTAATTACGAAAATAAATAAACTAAACTGGGGAATTACAATACTACTAGATGAAAAGCTAATAAATAATTAAAAGGTTGGGTTGCCTCCCAACAAGCGCTTGTTTTAAGTCATTAGCTCGACACCTTTTTCAAAAAGAACTCTCCCTCTTGTTGCTTCTTTTCTTGGCTAGTTGTTCACCAACGGCTACCCCTAACCAGCACATTAGCAAACGTGAAGGGAAACAAAAATATATACAATATAGACAATATGTACAAAGCTAGAAAAGATAGAAACTATTGTGATGCTTTCAATATCTAAACACCAATCCCCGTCAGCAGCGCCATTTTGTTGCTACGGTAAAGCGGCAAGAAAAAGTAAGTATTCTATTTTATCGTATCCACAGGGATTAATGCGATATCAAATGTCGTACAGCCGTTTCTACGTTCTTAAACTAATGAATGGTGTCCATATTTCAAATCATTTACAAATCATAAGCCATAGAAAGAAGTTGATTTCCTTCCAAAATTGCATCTTGAAGCTTTGCTTTTGCCTATTAAGTGTCCAATGCTTCAACCATGCAAGGAAACCTACAAAAAGGGATGAAATTACTTAAACTAAAAGATATTTACATGAAAATTCAAACTACACAATACTTACATGCAAGTTAAGGTTTTGACATACAAATTCCACTGAATTAGGCTAATAAGTGCCACAAAACTACACACAAATTTAACACAATTTGGCACTTATCAATGGTTATCTTCAACTTTTCATCCATTTTTATTTCAATACAGAATAATGGGGTTGTTTGTGGAAGGATTAACTTTTTTCTTCTTGGAATGATTAACGCCTTCAAGATCCATCTTTTCAAAGTTCCCAAGATCATTCTAGAATTTTGCGAGGGCCTTCTTCAACCTGTCATACCCCAAATTTGTCCTACCTGTATATTACTTTCACATGTACTTCCATCCACTAACCATTACTCAAAAATCTAAAAAAATATGTTGCTTTCACTTTCTCACTGCCTAAGTCCATGTTTCCTTCAAGGACATTAAGGCCAGTGTATGCATGATTTGAGTGGTGTGTGTCTGAGGTTTCAGTTAGGGTTTCTATGACAATTTAGGCTATCTGTATATGAATCATGTTCTCAGACTGTATCAAAGCAGGTGCTTCATGATTGAGAATCATCGGGATTCAATTAGGGTTTTGTGCAAAGTTTTGAAGATCATATCTTAATTCATAATCCATCTTATTTCAAAGCATGATTATTTCATAGTGAAGTTTTTGGTTCATCACGATCAAAGTGGCATTAGTGTAACTGTGTGAGCTGTGGATTGATTCAGACAAGTTCAGATTGCAAATGAACTTGAAAAGTCAAGGCATGAGGTCCATATGTCAAATCATTTTCAAGTCGGGATTATGTGGTTCTTATGTTTGTTATTAACTTAATGAGAGGTCTGGTTTGCTATACATTTCAAGGATCTAATTTCAAGGCATAGCCAAGAAATGTCATAGTGAATACTTGGGTTCATCAAGGTTCAAAGGACTATTTATTCAAGGACCATTCATCTTTGGATTGGTTCAAGGATAACATAGAGGACTCAAGTTCTAATCATGGATCAAGAAAGTTCATTTGCGCCAAGAAAAGTTCTACAAAATATTGGATCATATTTACAAAGCCCATCATTTTTTTCATCACCATTTTTTGAATACATATACAAAAAACCATTACTATTTTTTTGAAGCCCATTACCATTACCAATTACCACATCAAAAAATTAATTACCCAAAATACCAAAAAAAAATGAAATAAAATAAATCCATAAGCATGATGTTACATGGTCCAATTTTGCCAAAGTTTAACACAAGCTAAAGCCATCACACCTTCATTTTCTTCAGCACATGGATTCACAATACATACATCCTACAAAACCATGATTCACAAACTCAGACTCTGATACTACACGCCTTCACAAGCCTCATAACCTTTACACAATACTACTCACTACAAAATAATAAGGCATCACACAACATGAGCAGCACACAATAACCTGAAGCGCACAACATGATACAACCTTCAGTCCTAAGCCAAGCCTTACATCATGAAATTTCTCATGCACACGTAAGCCACCTGCACAAAATGAAAATTTCAAAATAACGACCTGATGCACAATCACATGTACGACGCATCAACAGTGAATTGCAACGAACAAAAACGGCAACGAATTGCAAACTTCAAATGAATCACCTCATACTATAAATTGAGCTCTTCCCTTCACAATTACCTCAAGTTCTTGGAACCAGAAAACCCCTGCCAAAATCATTCCCCAACCCTCCTTCATAAACTCAAAACCATAACACATACGTAACAAACCTTCATCCTCTTCATCAATTCCTCTTCAACCCAACAGCAACAAACCTTTATTTTTCAATATTGTTGAAAATACATTTGGTTGCTTTGATTTGTGTGTTATTGTGCAGAAATTAGGCATGAAAACATCAAAGTGTGAGACACAAGCAATTGGACAAGGAAGCCAAAGAAAGAGAAGAAAATCAGCAGCGAGGATTGGCACCGAATGTTAGTTGTGCGAACTCATGGCGAAGTCTCAGCGAACCCTCTCAATTGAGAGTCAGTAAGGAAATGACACTAAGTTCAATGGGCGAACTGGTAGCAAATGTTTGTTGTGGCGAGGTCTCAGTGAAGGACCAGCGAACCATCCCAGACTGAGTCAGTAGCTAAAGGACCATAAGTCGTTGTGCAAGCTTGTAGCGAGGTAGTTCGCAGTGCGAAGAATTGCTTGCACAGCGAACTTCAGATATTTCTCAGGGGCGGTTTAACTGTTCAGAGGCACATCAGGTGCCTAAAAGTGAGTTCGCTGGGCGAAGAAAGGGTTTGCAATGCGAACATGACAGATCCCAAAAGTACTATATAAGTACTTTTCACAATTTTTGGGGATCATAACCCATTTTTACACACCAAAACTCCATTTCTCAACATCTCTTCACCAAAAGGTGATATTTTGCAAATAAAAGTTGAATTCGCATCCGAGTTCGATTCTTCAACGTGGATGCTCATTCATCTTCTTCCAAAACTTGTAAAGCAAGCTACCATGGTTATGGGTAACTAATTTCCTTTGTATCAAAGGTAGAGGTAGTCTACCATTAGCTATATGTATTTCTATTGATTGCCTTGTATGTGAACAAGTGATGATTAATATATGATGAATATTTTTGTTCTTAATGATCCATTATTGTTTTGTAAAACTCTAGACATAGATTTTGTGAAACTTGACCTAAAATATTCATCTATCGGTTTATAGATTGGAGAGATCGGTCTATGGTCGATAGTTGTTTGTGTTGAACTTAAAGCTTACTATATTGGTTGTTATATGGAGAAATCATGTAGCGATGAATACGGTATTTCTCACGACGCCGCTCTAGAGATAGACGGTGTTGAGAGAATGCGCGACGATATTAATCGGATCCGACTTCACATGCAAGATTGAAAGAATACGTATAAGTTAGTGTAGATGAAAACTACTTTTGATATACTTTGTTAATCAAAATCTTTAGAATTTATAAGCTTTGCTACTAAAAACGTGACAATTTTATGAACAAAACTTTGAAAACCCTTATTCTTGAAACGATAAACTGTTGAAAGGTAAGCATCAAAATATCTACAATCTCTGTGGAGACGATAACAAAACCCCCCTTTAACTACGATTCAAACACATATATAAATAAAAGACCAATAAATGTCAAAAAAAGTCGAGAACAATGATAAAGTAGCATGATGTCAAAATAAAATAAAATCCATAGTACTACTACTATATACTAATGCACTATTGTGCATGTCTGACTACATCTCCTCTTCCTCAACCTTAACTGGCTTGCGTTCGCATCCATACGCATTCCATATGCATATGGTCATGCATTGCATTGGTCTTCTAGAACATGGGATCATGGTGCATTTCTCGCAGTTCAGAGTTTTCTTCATTTTAAAGGTGGTTTCAGCAGTGTTCAGAGCTAAACGGATAGCCGTCAAAGTTTTTGAGCATTTATTTTGGCTCAGCAGATGATTTGATTATTTCAAAGTCAAGAGCAGTAAGCATCAGAGGCTCCCGCATTTATTTTGTTTAGTGATTTTGGTACCCGGCCATTCTTTTCCAGCAGGTTATTTTGAGTGCAAAAGAGGATTCATGACTTATTTCAAGTATGATTCAGTTGCAATATCAAATGACAAGTTTCAGAGGTAGAATAGGGCTCAGAACAAGTGGCAACAGGTGATTTTCCAAGTTTTCACTCCAAAAGGCGCCAAAATTCAAATTTTGAATGTGTTAATCGATTAACCATTTTTGCCTATATATTGGTTAATCGATTAACACGTGTGATTTTTGCCCAGATTTTCAGTTTTCAACACTGTAGCAGTTGCAACTTCATTTTGATCACTTGGGTTCACATTTGCATCAGTAGAAGGATCTAGAATGCTTCAAATTTTGGTTCATTTCCAAATTAACTTCACTTTCCCTCAAAAATTCAAATAATTTCGCTCCTAATTCCACTCCTAATACTAACCCTCATTCAAACCCACACTCCAAACCTCATTTACACTCCAAACATATAGCTTATTTAAGTAAATTTGCTTCAAACCTCACACAATTACACTGACAATTTCATTTTCATTCTCAATTCTCTGCAATCCTCTCTCACTTTTCTCTCATTTTTCACTCTCCATTTTCATCTTCAACCTTCACTAAAGCTCTTCCATTAGAATTCTCAAATTCTTCATTGGAGTTTGTTAATTCTAGAGCTAAACCTTCATCATTTCCTTTCATCAATACAAATTCTGCAGTAGAAGTTAATTTGGATCTAGATCTGAAGTTTGGAAGCTCTTTCTTGAAGCAACTTTGAAGCAAGTTCATCTCATTGCATTGTTCTTCAAGTTTCTTGCTAGGAATTCATTGGATCTTTGATTTTCTTTGCTTGATCTGTCAAATTCTGTTTGCAACACTTACCAAAGCAAATCTCCGCTTTGTAGGTTGGTGATTCTTAGATCCAAGCTTATTTTAGCTTATTTTCAACTTTCACAATGTAGATCCATTAGTTTTTGATGTGAATTGATCCATTGATTTCCACTACAAGAAAATACCAATATTGCGACACTTAATTTGCGACGGTTGGATTCCAATTGTCGCAATGTGTATTTTGAGACAGTTCTCGCGACGGTTACTGGTAACCATCGCAAGTTTTTGTTTGAAAAACACATGTGTCAAACAAAATTTTAGAAATATACTATACTTTTAATACTGATTTAAAAATGTTCACTAAAAAATATTAAAAAAAAACAATACCCGTTTTATATTAGTATCACAAAACTAAAACGTAATAAAAAACCCAACCTCTCGCTAAATCATTCTTTCTTGAAACTTTCCACAAATCCAATCGTTTCAAAAATCATAAAAATCAAATTGTTCTATATATCCAATCCCTAATCCTTACTTCCAATTTCAGATGCAGAAGCTCTTTTTGAATCATCAACCACAAAATATTGGGGTTTTTTTTGAGATAAATCAAAACCCCTAAACTGAAACCAAAGCAAGACATCAATTTATCCTGACCTATAAAAGGAAAAATGGTTAATCTCATATGAAACAAATACGAGATTCACCACTTCGCGACTTTCTGCTAAACGCAAATCCGTGTTTACAACGGCCATGGCAGTCCTCTCATTCTTAATTTGGTATGTTTATATAAGGGAAAACACGGTCATTGTAAGAATGTGTTGCATTTTGATTATTATCTCTTTTATTGTTCCGATTCATTTTGATTTGGTGAAGATGTTTGATGCCTAATGGCCATTTTCGGTATTGGAAATACTATATTAGCCTTAAAGATATCATGATGTTTTTGTGTGATGGGTTACTTATTCTTAATCAGAAGCAAATTTTGGAAACCTAATTGGATGAACTTCTATCTTATTACGAAGTTACTTTCTACTGTTGTTTCAAGCTGTGTTTATTTGCTGTTCTGTATGTATTTCAGGGATCATGGTGATATGTCCTCGAAGAAATTCTGTCACGACCACGTGTTTATCTTATAGCACTGAAGTTTATACCGCATGCAGTTTATAAGCTCCTGGAAAATATGCCAATGCCCTGGGAGCAGGTTATATTTATTTTTCAATTCCTTTTATTTTGTCAATCACTCAATCTCTAATGTTTACTATTCTTCTTCATTTGATTAACAACTGTTCAGTGGTCTATTCCTAATATGCCATTTATTAATCTACTTCTGTGAATATAGGTTTGAGATGTGAGGGTCTTGTTTTGCTTTTATTTTTCCTTGACCCTTTGAATTCTTTCTTGCAGACTTTGTTTTCCTTTAGAATTAAGCTGTTGTGATGGGTCCTGTGAGAGCAATCAAGAAGAGAAGAAAGACAGAAAATAATAATGTTTCTGTTTCTTCTAGCTCATCTGACAAAGAGGGTGTTGTTGTAGATTGGTGGGATGATTTGTCAATCAAGATGAACAGTATATACTTTTCATGTCTCATATTTGATTTTTCTATGATCAATGTGTTGAAAGCTTTTCAACTTTCATCTTTAATTTCAATGTGTATGATAAGATAAAGATCCCTAATTTGAATTTCGAGTCTATTGTCATTCTCATCGTGTTATCTTGTCAGTTATGGAATATTTAATCAAATTCAGTTATTTTATAGGCAAATGTTAGTAGCCAGAATTTGAACCCTAAACCTCATTCTGAAATTTCTTTCAGTGTATCAAATTAACCACTTGAGTAATGATTTGTGGACCATACAATACACTGTCGATAGTGTGCCCTAAATTTCAATGAAGATTGATGCTTTCTTCTTGATTCTGGTCTGTTTGTGCTTTCTGCTAAATTTTGTTATGTGAATCCAAAATAATTGAATTATGTTCTGCTCAAGTATGTCATATGGTTGAAATTAGCATGCATATAGCAGGAACCATTGTTTTTTATGTTAGACTCTTTGCATTTGTTTTATCTTTGGTTTGTTACAAAATAGCATCAGCCTCTATACATTATAGAAAACAAACTGTACTATTGTATAGATTATTGAGAAGCCAATACCATTTTATGCAAGTTGGTCATATTATGCTATTGCTCAATTCAAACGTGTGATCATTAATGATGTCAGTTTATTACAGTGTTCTAGAATCATGTTTATGCTAGGAACATTCTCTAATCTTATAATATAAATGATTATAACATCATTTTCATATGTTTCTGCAACTCAAGGATGTTACTGTCTTAAACTACGGTAATAATTTAGCTCTTAAGTTTGTATTATTAGCATTTAGAAATTGTGTTGATTTGCAGGTCATCAGAAGTCACCACCAAAGATCTCCAGAAAGACATTTGAACGCCGAAATGACGGTAATATTTAAATCTCTAGTGTTTTTTGAGTTTGTTCGTATACATTGTATTTAACATTAGATGGTTGAGATTGAGCTTCAGAGATCTGGTGTCATTTGCTTTTTGAGGTTTATTTATATTATACCATTATTATAGGAATATTGTTGTTGGTTTAGGTTCAAACGCTGTTGTATAAAATTGAAGGCACAAAAGTATGAATATTGAAAGTAGATATCGTGATTGAGATGAAATTAGTAGCCATACTTGTCAATCCAATTTTGTTGAGTTTAATTGAGCATTGTAAAATCAGTTGGTTGAGTTGGAAAGATGGATAAATGTTGGATAAAGGTGCAAGTTGCTGAGTTTAATTTTCTGGAAGGGTGGTGCAGGCTCAAACTATGTTTCAAAAGTTCAATTTCAAAGAGATTAAGAAAGCAACAGAGGGGTTTAGCACCTTCATTGGCCAATGGGTATATAAAGCTCATTTTAGTGATGGCCAATGGGTCAGAGGAGTATGGAACATTCGTTTGAATTAAATCGGTTTCTAGTTGAATGAAGTCCACTGCGGTGTTTTTGATCTAAGGTGCTTGCAGCCTGGGGTCTAAACTCTTTACCAGGTTTGCCTGTTCTGCGGAATATGATTTTCGGTTAGTTTGGGTAGCATCTGGTGTGGATGTCCTCATAAGCTTGACCTGGCGTTTGTCTCTAACAAATCCTATGCAGAGGTCAGGTGGGAGTTTGTAGGAGCCTTCTATCAAGAGCGCAACACTTTTATTTTGGTGTGTGTGATAGGCGTTTCGATTTTCAGTATTGACTCAGCCTCTCAATCGAGCTAATCATCATTATGAACGTGGATCGAATTAGGCCGTTGTGTGTTATCTCTGATATGCTTTTGCTTGCAGTAGGTGCTTGGCAAGATTCTTTGTGCATGTCCATTTCCCTTTTTGGCCTAGGTATATGCTGCTTTATATCTCTGCTGTGTAGGAGTTTGTTTAGAGGTCTGTAGCATGTCCTGCAATCCTGGTGCTGAGGTTTTCGGCTACAACGCGTTAGCAGCCTATTGTGTCTGTTTGTTGTTGGTGATGCCACTGGGAATTTGAGGTGTTGTTTTTCTGTGCATATGGTGATGAGTTTTAATACCTTGATCAGCTTTTCTTGGGCATGTGGTGGAGTCCTGGTTTTCTCTTGGCAGTGTTTTGCTGTCTTTGACATTTTTCAGTATCAGGCGGGAATGGTTGGCCATGAGTTTCAGGCTTGCTCTTTATGAGTTAGTTTCTGGTTTCCGTCGGGAGCTCTCGTCCGGCAAGGGTCCGTATTGGTCTTTGTGCTCTAGAGGTGTAATGTGTCTTTTATGGTATCACGGTGTTTGGTGTGGCGGCTGGGGTTTTTGTTCTAAACTCAGTGAAGTTCTCCTTACTAGTGCTTACGTGCGGTGCTAGCTTTTGCAGTGGTAGTTTTCTACTAGCTTGGTGCAGTGTGTTTTAGAGGTTTTTTTATTTGTTTCTTTAGCAGTTTTTTTAGGTGTGGTGACATTATTTGGAGTCTTGTTTTTTATCCTTGTTGTACCTGACTGTATTGGCATATCTTATGCCTTAACATCAATAAATTATTTTGCTTTTAAAAAAAATAGGTAACTCAAACTCTATTTCAATTAAAATAGAGATATTAAAACTAGGGTGGTAATTTGATCCACTAATATATTATTTATTCAATCAATGTAATACATTATTTATTCAATCAATCTATTCTATATAAAGCTCATTTCTACATGCTTATTTATGTTCTTTGACAACATATATTGATAAACACTACTGTTATCAGTGTGTAATGGCAGGTTTCTGTTATATGAGTACTTGGGAAATGGAAGCTTAAAAGATCATCTTCATTGTATGCTTCTCATCTATATATTATTTTCACTACCATGTTTAAGATATTATTTTACTACATTGTTCTCATGTGCTTGATTACCTGTTCTAAAGAATTTTGTGTACTTTTGTGCAACATCTTCTAATTAGCATCACCTTCGACCATAGAGGTTTTACTATTCAGGAGGCAGATTTCCTGTTCAGGACTTATTCAAGAGGTTTTATCATCAGATGTTTTATCATAGAGGTTTTATCATCAGAGGCAGATTTCCTGTTCAGGACTTATTCAAGAGGTATTTCTGTGCATTGTATTATCAAACATGTACTTAGAAGGAAATTAAATTAAAAAAACAGAATTTTGCATTTTGTTCTTTTTTTGCTGTAGTGGAAAATGGGCCAAGTTATGAATGCTTATTATAATATATCTCCTTTTGTTACACGAGCTACTGCATATTGTATCAGTTTTTGATTCATCAGTTTACTCCTTTATCTTTTATTCCCTCGCCAAATAATTGATAAATCATGTGACTTAAAAATATCTATGTGCATGTGACTTGGTTATTTTACTTCTTTCACCAAGTATACACTCTCTAGTTGTAAATTGACTATTTATACAAGATTATCATTTTCAGTCATTGCTCAGAGGCAGATTCCTTCGAAATGAAACTGTTGAAGATAAAAGGCCTCCTTCTACAGCTGCAAGCTTCCCATTGCTGGGAGGACAAACTGCTACTGGAATTAATGTTTTCAGCACCTTCTACGACAGACTCAAAGAGGTTTTACTCTTTCTTTTTCACTTTTATTATTCTTATAATATTTTAGTTTCAAGAGATGAAGGCATCAATTGGGACTTTGGACCCATCCTAATTGTTGTGATTTATAGGGCTTTGCATGTTTTTCTGTTTGGGAGTGAAAGGCAACTGTAATATTAGATTTTAGGCTAGATAATTTGATATTTAGGGCTCATTTATTTGTGAATCCTTTGTGTGTGTAACAAATTGGTTGTTTTGTGGTATGTGTAGATACGAGAGTATCATAGGAAGCATCCGGTTGCACGTGTTGACGATACTGAAGCTCTTCTTTAAGAGGAACCTCAAATTGAGTTCAGCGGAGAGGTATTGCTCTTTCTCAATCTGTCTCCACTAGTGTATGTTTAATCACCGTTTCTTCAATGAACATGAAATGACTGCTGGTTGCACTTACTGAAATTCAACTTTGCCTTAGGCCATGGATTGTGGAAGACATGGTTAAATGGTGAAGTCCAGGATTCTGATCTTTTAGGAATTGTGGTGACAGGTCATTAGGCTTTTTAGGTTTACCTCAAATCTGGCTTTTGGGATTGAACATTTTAATAGTTTCTCCGTGCGTTCGGAATGCATGGAGAAGTTCCTGTCTATTTGTTTCGGAGAAAACAATTACATTGAATGTGCAGGATGAAATCTAAAATATTATATTGTTAAGAGAGACAATATCTAGTACAACTTCTTGCAACTTTTTCTGATTACTGATTATATGAAAATTGCTTTTCAGGAAGCTTTTGGTCGATACTTAGACATGCATGAATTATACCATCAGTATGTCAATTCCAAATTTGGAGAGCCAATTGAGTATTCTGCATACCTTGATGTTTGATAATTTGACATTTATGGGCATCATAGTTTTGTTGTGGATATTGTAATTTTGTTGTTTAATAAAATTATAATTTTTCTTAGTATTTTGTATTAATTGAATTGAATATTGTAATAGTATTGGTATTATACTAACATGAAGATGAGAGGAGATAATGTAGCAATTTTAATTTTTTATTTATTTTAAAAATAATAAAATTACGGCGGTTCTAAACCGTCACTATTTTAAATGAAATATATTATATATAATTATGGCGGTTACAACCGTCGTTATTTGCAATGAAATATATATTATAAAATTATGGCGGTTACAACTGTCGTAATAATATATTTGAGGCCCTTCCAAAACCGTCGCGGAGTGTTACGGCAGTTGGAGCGACAGTTTTACAAACCGTCGTAAAACACCCTCACGACACATGTTTCTATGACAGAAGGGGAACCGTCGTGACTTGCAATTTGCGTCGGTTATAACCGCCGTAATCTTCCAAATTAACCGTCGTAATTTTCCAATTTTCTTGTAGTGTTCTTTGATTGTTGATCTTGATGTTTGATAGATTCAATTGGTATTTGATTGTTGCTATTTGATGAAATTTTCGTGTACAATTGCATGCCCTAACATGTGGATGATTGGAGAAGTGATTTGCTGCTGACAGTGCTCCTGAAATGCTGATTTTCTGCTTCAGGTATAGAGTTAATCGATTAACCAGAATGCAGGCAAAACTAGTTAATGATTAACCATGCTATTTTGCGTGTATTTTTGCTATTTTTGAAGGTGTTAATCGATTGACCAGCTTAAAGGAAAAAGTGGTTAATCGATTAATACTGTTGCTGAAGGTGTTTTTTGTGCTTTTTCAAGCTTGTTTTGATTTCTTTCCACTTCTAAACCTCATGGATTTGTATGCTACATATTTGTGGAATTTTCTTGTGCTATTTCACTTCATTTTGCAGCATGTATGCGATTCTTCGACATGCGACGTTTTGATTTTCATGATGCATGTTCATGACTAATTGTGTTGCATTTTTTATGCATTCTTCATGTAGCTTGTTGGTTCCTAGTTGTTTGCCTTGGATGTTCACTCTTGCTTGATGCGTGATTCATGTACATGTTTGCTTTCGATTCCGCAAATGCGTGTTCGTTTGAGATGATTATTGTTGATGAATATCCATGTTGTTTTTGTTGAATGCTTAAGTGTGCAATGTTGTTGAAACTTTCTCATGCTTAATTGTTGATACATGTTCATCAATTGATCTTACTTGATACATGTTCATGCTTGATCTTTGTAATTCATGTGCATTTGTTTAAATGTGAAGGCATGTTTGTGTTCAATTCTTTTGATGTATGTTTATGCTTAGTTGTTAGACATGTTCATTGTTGATTGTTTAATCTTTGATATGTGCTTAACTTGATGTTGTGATGCCACATGTTCATCCACGCTTGATGCTTGTTTGGTGCATTGCATGATGTTGTATACACTGTTGAGGTGTTGAGTATGTGTTGTGAAATGTATTCATTATGTTTTGCTGCATTTTACACCTGTTCTGTTCTGAAAATGCATGTTGTTAAATGTTGTCTTGCTGTTGCTGGATCTTATTGTTGTGCAGAGCTAAAGCGCCGTTGTTACTGCTGTTTTTGGTTTATTTTCTTGGTTTTTTCTTTCCTTTGCATGTTCCCTTAAGGCCTCCTAGTCCAACTTAATTTTTGATTAAGCTTTGAGTAGGATAGACATTAGGTGCTAATCCATGTATGATAACATTAAGTTAGCTCCCTAACCTCAACCTTAGGTCCATCCTTGCATGCTAACAATAGGTTAGGCTTTCCCTTTCTCATCCTCAACCTTAGGGCCATCGTTGCATGATAACATGTAGGACCGAGTTCCCCTTAGACTTTCCGTGCGTCTTTCTCTTCTATCCCTTAAACAAAAATCAAAACACGTAATAAATACGATGAGTATGGTACGTCACGAGCCTTAAGTACATGGGAAGTGATAAGCGGGAGTGTCTCCTTACCTTGTTTAGAGTGCTTTGCATACGTCCCATTTTGGGTCAATCTTACGAAGTATTCGATCCTATATCATAGACTCTAATGCTATACGCATCTCAAACAAAGTCAATCCACTTCTTTTAAAGTCCTTGAACAAATGCAAATCATTTTGTCCTTCGGGATTTTCCGTCAAACTTTTTCAGAAAGGGCATGTTATTTCTCTTCTACCGCAAACGGGCATCGACCCTAACTGCCGGAACGCGAACCTACTATCGCTCATAAAAAACACTCAATCAACCGTAGTCCCATGAACTACGAATGCTCTGACTTCCTCATTTTTGTCCGAATAAGGATACGTAGGCACAAGACGGCGAAGTCTTGACGAACAACCTTCCCCTCATTCACCTGTAGACCTCCGAACTACGTTGACTCTTACTTTTCCATTGCACGAGGGAATACATAGGCATAGGACGACAAAGTCCTATCGAGTCTCCTTTTGTTTATATCCATTTTCGTTTTCGCATTCCCTTAGCAAGTAAGCTTTAGATATACACACCCTTTGATTAGAACAAAAAGAGTGGATCCCGTTGAGTACAATGGACGCGAGGGGTGCTAACACCTTCCTCACGCGTAATCGACTCCCGAAACCAGAATTTGGTTGTGAGACCATGTTCTTTCCCTTTTTGAGGTTTCTTCGATCGTTTCCTTTCCCCCGTCGAGATAAATAATGTTTGGTGGCGACTCTGTTTTCCACCGGTGTTTTTCGCGTTGCGACAGCTGTCTCCGATACATCTGTCATACCCCAAATTTGTCCTACCCTCTCATTTTTCTTATACCAAGCATTTGTGTTGCTTCATGACCTTTCTCAAAGTAATCATTTGGCCTTTGGCCATGATTCTCTAAAATTTAGGTTATGGAGGTCTAGTTTGTGCTCATTGTAATAACAGGCTTTTACAAGTATGTTGAATTCAAGTGGAAACAAGAGAGAGATTGGTCCTCGTTATCATGGCTAGTTAGTCAAGAAGTGATTAATTGATTTCACGTTTGTTTGGTGCCACAATTAGAAGTTATTTTCTTAATCCATGCTTAAGGTCGTTTCAAGTTTCAAGATCAATTTGTGACAAGCTTTGACTTAATTTGTTTCAAGTGGTTCAAGACTATATAGAAGCCGTAATTGGAAGAATCGTTTCAAGTTTTGCCTTGTTTCAAGATTGTGAATTCAAGTTATGATACTTCATTTTCATGACATAATCGATTTGTGATCAAGAAGTATGTTCAAGTTGTGATGGAATAATGATTAAGGCATAATTGGAGTGTGTTACATGATAATATGTCCTTGTTACTATTCCTATGTCATGAAATATAATATCAAGTCAAAAACATTCCTTTAAACTCACAAATGGTGCTAGCTTTGAAAATTTTAGTCATTACTAATGAAGATTCAAATGTGGTACATGATCCAAATCATTTCAAGATCGATACATATTTGATAAAATGATTGGAGATTGTAAATTCAAAAACAAAAGGGGTCCATGATGTTTTGTCGTTACATTTCCAAAAAGCCCATTATCCAAAAAGCAAGAATTGAAAGAAGTAATTGAATTCCAAGTGTGCATTTGGTAAAAGCTACAATGCAAAATTGAAGCACAATTGGTACAAAGAAGTGAAAAGTCAAGGGATGGAAAAACAAATTGAATTAATTAGAAATATTAAACGTTACTGGATCAAGAAGGCCAAAGTTCATTTGAATTCAAGGTGTAAGAACTATTACATGGTCAGGCAAGTCATACAAGTCCTAATGCTACTAGTAAGCCTAGGCCTAAAGGATTGAACTTCATGTTGCGTCTCTAAGCCAAGTCTAAGATTGGCCGGGGAAGTTCTTTTTCTTCATGTCCAAGTTACCTTCATCCATCGTCTTCATGACCTCCACGCATCTTCATGACATTTTTATCACATAACCTACAAATGAGCCAAGGATGATTAAGGAGTGGACTTAAAATTGACAAAAATTCACACAAACAAAAGAAGAAATCAAAACACTCACTAACTTCATGTCAAGATTTTCTTAAGACTCCATCAGATTCCAAGCAGCCATAATTTCTCCAATACGAGCTGCCATCATCAATTCTTCTTCATGCTAAGCTCCAAATGCCTCATGCCAGAATATACACATGGAAAAGAAAATGGAACCAAGAATTAGTACAGCTCAAAACCAAATCATAATTTGAGAGCATATTACACAATTACACAATTCAAAACCAAATAGTGTTAACAAATTCAGAGTGCAAGTTTTGATACAAAGATTATACTAAGCCTAGTTCTACAAGTTATACTAAAGTTAGGACTAAGGCAATGCAAAATGTAACTTTGCGCTTCCTGATTAATTCCATAGGCCACGATTGTTGTTACAAATCCACCAAGATTCATCCCTTTGAGCCAACAACAATCCACATAACCATGTCAAATTCACATTACATACATACTCTTTTCGTACAAGGTTGACAAACATATAGCATGCTCACAAGATTATTCAAAATCATGATATCAGTACAAGCAAGTAGGGACCATTTTCTAAGGCAATTTCACAATTCACGAAAATAGAAAAACAGGGTCAGTAACATAACACACGGTACAGACACCCTATCATGGAAGTAGAAAAAAGACAAAATTGTAGCAGAACTAAGGCTAAACATAGCAGTGTAGGGAACTTCAAAAATTGTCTGCTAACCCTAATGCTTGGAGTATAAATAAGGATCCAATTCAGAGAACGAGGGAGAGGCTACTTGGCGGCAATAACTATTCCAAACTCTAATCACAAAAAGCTCATGGAAAGAACATTATTCTTCACATCATTTCACATCGAAATTTTGAGCAGAAAGAGTTAAAACGTTTGACAGTAATCAACAACAAGGATGAAGCATCTTGCAACAACAACAATTCAGAAAAAGAAGCACGGTTGAAGGAGAAGATCAAAGGAAGAAGTCAACTAGCAAGGTGAACAAAAAACGAGGATAAAGCATTTACCTGGGGATTTGTCTCTTCGGTGACTTCCGAACGGTAGTTCTTCTTTCTCTAACTTCTTCCATGTTTTCAAGCATATTGAATGATTGTTAAACGTATCTCTGAACTGAAACGTGTTTCCTTTAGTTTCCTGTGATATCTAAACTCGTTCGTTGGAGTGTTTTGTGTGCTTGCATGATTTCTCAGCGATTTGTTGGATTTGCTTCTATGATTTGATTGGGTTCAGGGTTAGATTTTGCTCGATCTGGTTGATTAATGAGGTTTTGAGAGAAATCGAGGCCAGATTCAAATAGAGGATGGGAAAATAGCTAGGGTTGGTGTAGGTTGTTTAAGGTTTTGAGGTGGTGTCGCCGGAGAAGACGGTGGCGGCCGCCGCGCCGCCGCTTCTCCGGCCAAAAATAGGGTTCCGTCGAGAGAGGTTTTGTGTAGAGGGAGAAAGAGAAATTTGAGAGCGTTGAAGATGAGTGAGAGAACTGAATGTGGAAATGAGGCTTCTTCACCGTTCCTTTTCTTTTGTTAAGTGTTGTTGAGTTGGCACGGTGAACCTCTACACCGGTGACAAGTGTCACCGGCCATGACTTTTGTATTAATCCCACGTGCTTCTCTCTACGCATGTCCACCATGTGCTTGCATTGTAGACCCTCAGATCAAGAGTCTTGGGTTGACTCTGTTCTGATCAGCGCTCCAGATCTCAGGATCTTCTCAAAGTTGACCAAGGGAGCACCATGGACCCCCTTCCTTGAGTTGGGCTTTCAGTTTTGGGCCTGGGTGAGTTTTCCTAAACGCACACTCCCTTTTTACTGACAGTTTTGGCCCTTTTCTTTTTAGTTTTAATTTTTAATATCACCTTTTAATTTATAAAAAAAATCCAAAAAAAAAACAATTTATTTCTTTTCTTAAAAAAACCTAGAGATTTGTTTCCTAATTAATTAATTTTATTAAAATCATTTATTTAATACTAACTAATTATTTTCATAATTAATTTTATTAAATATTTGATTTTAACTTAATTAATTGTGTTAGTCCTATTTCTCTAACCCTAAAAATCCAAAACCTTGCTAATAATTTAAATTGATGATTAATTGTACTAAACCATTTTATTTAATACTAATTAACTTTAATAGTTAATTTTATTAAATATTTTAGTTTAATTTGATTAATTATTTGATTTTCACCATTTTCTCTAGAAAATCTAAAAAACATATTAATTTGAGTTGAGAATTTCTCCTTTAAGCTAACCTTAGGAATTTAGGATTTTAGTTATACTAACATGTTTGATTTTATTTCTCCCTCATTTTATTTGATTTATAATCTTTGTGTGGCATATTTTTCTCATATGGATTATCATGTCTTGATTATATCTATGTCATTCATCATATGCTTAACCAAACTCTTTTCAAACTAATACCTTGACTCAATGTCAAGCCCTTTTCAAACACCTTGTAAGCCGATTGTTTTCACGATCGCAATCAACCTCACATAGCCTCCTCTTGGGCTTTATACAACGATACTTGTTGCACATTTCACAATCTTGTTTGCATGCATATGTGTGATTGTCTTACTTTAATTGTGGCTTGATTATTCTCCCCTTGAGTAATTGTATCCCTCTCCCATAAGATTAAAATCAACCATTTTCAAAAAATAAACAAGCTTGATCCAACGTCAAGCATTTTTCGAATCAAATTCAATTAATCACCAATTCATCTCCAAACATTCACATGATCCACATATCAAATCCCTTACCTAATCTATAAGTCGAACGCTTTTGCCTCGCAATCGTCCTTACCTTGAACCATTAGGACCTCCTTTCCATTAGTCCTCAACCCATTTCACACGCACATTCAAACCTCGATCAACATCGAGCATTTTTCAAATCAAATCAATACATTTAAACCATAATTAAACATCATTTCTTAAAAGGTGAAAAGGAGGGGGACCAAGTCTTCGATCTTTCTCCTTAATTGTTTGGGTGCGAGTTCTCTTACTCGTGTGTGGACAATTGACGCCTCTAAAACACTTGTAACTCGACAACATTCAAATTTCTTTCTAAGCAATCATTAAAACATTTAATCCATGTCTAAACACATTTTTACTAAAAGGTGAAGTGAGAGTGGTCGAGTCTTTGGCCCTTCTCCTCAATTGTTTAGGTGCGAGTTCTCTTACTCGTGTGTGAACAATTGTCACCTCTAAAACATCTAAAACTCCTTTTCTCGCCCCCGTGCAATCGAAACCCTAAAACACTTACAAATCAAATCCTCTTTTCTTAATCAAAATCTTTAATACACTTAATCATATATTCAAACAACTTTCTAAAAGGTGATGTGAGGGGGGCCAAGTCTTTAACCTTTCTCCTCAATTGTTTGGGTGCGAGTTCTCTTACTCGTGTGTGGACAATTGGCGCCTATAAGAAACACAAACCAAACAACCGTGGTCCCACGAACTACGAATGCTCTGATTTTCCCATTGCACGAGGGAATACGTAGGCACAAGGGTTCTATTCCTTGCCGAGCACCCTAATAAAAAACCACCCCATTTCCCCCTTAGAAAGCAATATTACCTTAGAAGATAGCAAACAAACCTAAAAAAATTTCTCACGTATCGAATCAAGAGGTTCCCGTTGAGTACAACGGACGTAGAGGGTGCTAATACCTTCCCTCTTGCGTAACTGACTCCCGAACCTAGAATTTGGTTGCGATGACCATGTTATTATCCCTTTCAAAGGTTTTATCGATATTTTCCTTTCCCTCTTTTGGGATGAATAAAGTTCGGTGGCGACTCTGTTTCGAACAGTTTTTTCCGCGTCCATCGCGAGGATCGTATTTTTCGAGGTACGACAACATCAATGCCCCCCGTGCCTCCGTCATAATGGCATCTGGGACTTGCCTCATATCAGACCCATCATGGAAGATACATGTGTCAATGCCTGCCTACGCAATCTCCACTATGCGACGAAATCTAGGCAAGACATCCTCAGCATGATCTAACTGTGTTTGTTTCTCCTCTAGTATCTCCTGATGAGCTGTCCTCGGCGGGTCTCCTAGAGCAGCATGCCCCATATACGGATGTGACATCCTGAAGAACCATATGATATACCCGTTGACGTAGCTCCAATCGCTCACAACTATGTTACTTCGCACCTCATCTGATAGCAGACGACTCTCATAATCATCAAACATGTTATATATCTGTCTACGTGTTAAAGCAGGAGGAGCAGCGACAACAGGGTATCTGGGAATGGTCTGAGTGTAGCCAAACTGCCACATGATGCGCTCGGGCAGATGAGGAGCAATGAGACGTCATCCACAGGCCAACCATCCTGAGTATAACATTATCTCGTCAAATGGACATGTCTCATAGTGATACATAGCTATTGAAGTGTATGTCCTCGACAACCAAACAATCAAGATACACTCTGAAAGGCTCAGTCGCCTGGTTCCCTCTAAGCGGGGAAAAAGCAGTAGCATGAGGCATATCCACAAAGTAAGTCATTACACTCGCCCAGCCGAAGATGCACGGGAAGTGTTGGAGGACCCAAGCCAGAAATGGAAAGTTTTGAACACATAAATTATCAGTAATAACTTTGCAAAGATGGAATGCAAATGAAAAAGAAACATTAAAAGACCAATAATTATTATCGTCAGTAGTGTGATAGATTCCACATACAACCCTATCTCAACTTTTAGTACAGGTTGAAGCTAGCGGGATTATACCTGAGTGAATCGCACACTCAAAGATACAATAGAGTCGTCACCGAACTTTATTTACTCCCAAAGGACAAGGAAAATATCGAGAAAACCCAAAGGGAAGAGAAAAGGGTCAGGGGGTCGGTTATGCGAAAGGAAGTTACTAGCACCTTACGCATTCGTCGTACCCGACGAGAACCATTTTGGTTGCTTCTAGGCTTGGATGAGTTATCTATATAAAGGCTTATAGCTAAAAGAAGAGGAGAGGGAGAAGAAAAATGGAAAAGAAAGAAAGTGCTCGCGGAGGATTAAGGCCCTCTTGCCTACGTACCCTCATAGTGCAATGAGGAAATCAGAGCGTCGTAGTTCATGGAACCAGGGACACAGAAGAGGAATGGAAGACGGTGGAAGTGTGCTCGCCAAGATCATCACAATCTTGTGCCTACGTATCTTACATTCGAATAAATGAAGAATCAGAGTGTCCGTAGTTCGTGGAACAAGGACAAAGAAGGAAAAGGAAAACAGTGTCAAAACCAAGAGCAAAAGAGGTAGAGAAAAGCCCACTAGGGATTCAAAAGAATTGGTGTCAAAACCAAGAAAGGAAAAGGAGCAAAGGATAAAGGTAGTAATTATGCAAGAATGGTGAAAAGAAGGGGGACCAAGTCTTCGATCTTTCTCCTCAATTGTTTGGGTGCGAGTTCTCTTACTCGTGTGTGGACAATTGACGCCTCTAAAACACTTGTAACTCGACAACATTCAAATTTCTTTCTAAGCAATCATTAAAACATTTAATCCATGTCTAAACACATTTTTACTAAAAGGTGAAGTGAGGGTGGTCGAGTCTTTGGCCCTTCTCCTCAATTGTTTGGGTGCGAGTTCTCTTACTCGTGTGTGAACAATTGTCACCTCTAAAACATCTAAAACTCCTTTTCTCGCCCCCGTGCGATCGAAACCCTAAAACACTTACAAATCAAATCCTATTTTCTTAATCAAACTCTTTAATACACTTAATCATATATTCAAACAACTTTCTAAAAGGTGATGTGAAGGGGCCAAGTCTTTGACCTTTCTCCTCAATTGTTTGGTTGCGAGTTCTCTTACTCGTGTGTGGACAATTGGCGCCTATAAAAAACACAAACCAAACAACCGTGATCCCACGAACTACGAATGCTCTGACTTTCCCATTACACGAGGGAATACGTAGGCACAAAGGTTCTAATCCTTGCCGAGCACCCTAATAAAAAACCACCCCATTTCCCCCTTAGAAAGCAATATTACCTTAGAAGATAGCAAACAAACCTAACTAACTTTCTCACGAATCGAATCAAGAGGTTCCCGTTGAGTACAACGGACGTAGAGGGTGCTAATACCTTCCCTCTTACGTAACTGACTCCCGAACCTAGAATTTGGTTGCGATGACCATATTATTATCCCTTTCAAAGGTTTTATCGATATTTTCCTTTCCCTCTTTTGGGATGAATAAAGTTCGGTGGCGACTCTGTTTCGAACAGTTTTTTCCGCGTCCATCGCGAGGATCGTATTTTTTGAGGTACGACAGATGGCGACTCTGCTGGGGAAAGATCAGCATTGCCCTATGCTAGAGAGAGTCAAGCCTAACTTGACTCGATTCGTGAGTGTTACATCCGCTTGTTTGTTTATCTTCCCTTGCTTGTTTGCTTGCTTGTCTGATTATTTATTATCTACTCGAATGCTCATTATTATTATATCCTATTATTGTTTCTTGTGAAACTGTTGGGGTTCTCTGATCATTGGTGCTCTGTGAGATGGCTCTATACCCGAGTCTGAGTAAAACCCTAGGATTAGGATGGTGGTTGTGTAGTGTAGGCTTGCGTGGTCTCTTCCGCGTGAGTTGAAGCGAAAACCCTGCTTGGAGTAGATTCCCTTGGAGATATTATTGTTGTGATGAATCTTTTCCATGGCGGTAATATTTTTGAGGTGAGTCGTCGATCCCAATGACCATTAACCCATTTATCCATGGTGGTTGGTAGTGTTAACTCTTTGTGGGTTAATGTGAACGCCCCAATCAGATGAGATCCCTCAAACGTATTACTTCCTGACAGTAATATTTTCGACCTCGATCTAGGATTCTGAGAACCCTAATTAGAACCCGTGTGTCGATGGTTGTGTAGTGGACGCCTCTGAGGAGTCTTTCTCGTCGGGAAGAAACAAAGACCTCACCTAGACGAGATCCTTTCAAGGATATTATCGTCTGATGTTCCTTCGTCATGGCTATAATGTCTTTGAAAGATATCCATGACTCTAGGCACCCACCCGTTTAGAGCCTACCTATGGGGGTCCTATGATTAGAGATACCCTGTGTCTAACTCCTTCCTCAGAATCAGATGATGTTTTGATCCTGGAACCCTGCATTGCATACTCATGACATTAGCATATCATTTTACAACAAACTCATCCGATCCTCTGTCCATTTCCTGCCAGCTGATTCCCGACGCTCATACTGAACCTGTGGTAGCCGCAAAGAATTTAAAGCAAGTTCAAGCGGAGATAAGAGGAGCATAGACAATTTGAAAGTTGTGATGGATATGTCAGAGGATAGCTTTCAACATGTTGGGATGAAGGATTTTGACCCCCCATCAGGTTTTGCTGTGTTGACTAACCCACTGTATGATCGTCTACCTGGTGATCATCCTCCACGAGTGAACATCCCTGCTCAGTCTCAGATGATGTCGCTGACTGATTCCATGGAGAAAAGGTTTTGTGCCCTCGAAGAGAAAGTTCAAGCTATGAAAGCATGCAATATTTTTGGGCTCGATGCTGTTGATATGTGCCTAGTGCCAGACCTAGTAATTCCTCCAAAATTCAAAGTACCCAACTTCGAGAAGTACGCTGGTCTCAGTTGCCCGAAGCGTCATTTGGTGATGTTCTGCCGAAAGATGACTTCTCATGTCCGCGACGACAAGTTGATGATTTACTGTTTCCAAGACAGTTTAAGTGGTGCATCTTTGAATTGGTACATGGATTTAGAAAGAAGCTGTATCTAATCATGGAAAGACTTATCCAACGCTTTCCTAAAGCAATATGAGTACAATTTGGACATGGCTCCCAGTCACACGCAGCTGCAAAGCCTATCTCAGAAGAGCGGTGAATCCATTAAGGATTATGCACAGCGATGGAGAGAGGTGGCAGCCAGGGTGCAAGCACCGCTCTTGGATAAAGAATTGATTGACATGTTTTTGGACAGTCTGCATGCCACCTATCTTGAAAGAATGAATGGCAATTCATTCTCAAGCTTCTCTGGCCTTATAATAGTGGGAGAACGCATCGAGAGTTACCTCAAAGCTAAACAAGTCCAAGACGTCTCGAGTAATCAAGCTGGTGAGACTGAATCCTTCAGCAATCCCCAAGAGGAAGAGGATAATGAAATTGATGCAGTCCTAGCAAATGTTGAGTATTCTCAGGGTACACCAGCAAGACTTTATGGCCCTTCAGCTTCTCGGCAGTTATCATTGTCAGCGCCATATCATCCTTATGGGCAACCTCTCAATCCTAGGGCGTCATACCAGAAACCCATGATTTCTCCTCGTGCAAATCAACGAGCCCGTGGTCAAGGATATCAGAATCATCATCAGAATCAGCATAGGCCTCGAAACAACTTGGAAAGAAGGACTGCTCCTCTTCACCTAGTTCCTATGTCGTACAGTCAGCTTTTGCCGCATCTGGTCCGAAACTCACTGGTAGAGCCCAAAGTTATCAAGCCATTGCCAAAACCATACCCGCCAAGGTACAATCCCAATGCGCAATGTGAATATCATGCTGGATCCATGAGGCATTCAACTAAAGATTGCAAAGCTTTTCAAGCCAAGGTGCAACGGTTGATTGACAAAAAGCACATATCATTTCCAGAAGGAAGCTTGGTTGTACATGTCAGTTTCTCGCCCAAATGAGTTCCAAGACTTCAAGAGGCATCCCCTAAAGCTAATGGTTTAGACAGGAAGACTTCCTCAGATACTGGCAACCATTGGACATTTATCATTTGCATTTGTAATTTTGTTATGTTAAATGCTACTTGTTTTTTAATATTATTGTTTTGAATGGTAATATTAATGATGTGGTCATGCATTTTCTGAATTAATCATGTCGCATTCGCTCATTTTTCTTCACTTATATATAAAAAAAAATAAAAAATACAAAACAAAAACAACAAAATTCTTCCATATACTTCTTGTCCACTCTCTTTATCAAACTTTTGTTTAGCAAAGATTGGAGGGAGGATGATGAAAACAAGGTACCCATAATTGCTTATAGTATGCTTTCGGATAAAATCCTACTGATGATATACAAGCATTGTTTCAAATCCCCAAACACCAGAGAGATAAGGAGTTAATCCCTAGTTAACCACTTCGAGCCAAGAAGTATAAGTTTCCTTCGGATATTCAAACCCTTACACTCAACCCGGGGCAGGGTAGTGTTCAGTTAATCTGACTCTGTATTCTTCGTACACGTCTTGAGGTGACGAAGAAATCATGCAAAATCCAGAAGTTATGGTGGTTTTTCTTCAATGGCTACTGACTTGGCAGTCACAAGCCTTTAAAAAAAAAAGAGAGCCCGCTAAGTCAAACACCTCAAAAAGGAGACTTAGGCAAAATCAGGGATCAAAATTAAAAAAGCAAAAGAGGTCTTCAAATCCTCAAGCAAAGCAAAATAAGATTCAATGGGCACCATATCAAGAATCAAAAGGGTCACTGACATCCTTAACAAAAGCAAAATAAGGTGAATTCCATTTCAGGGAAATCTTGAATCCTCATCTTCACTCTTACACTATCGAACTCTCTTTGAAGATGAATGTGTGTCAATTTAACTGAACATAGGACTGAAGATCATCACAAAGAAGGGGTGGGTACAAAACAGATCTTGGGCCTTATATCCTTTTGTTTCTATAACCGTGAACCAGACCACGTTATAACCCTCAAAAGACCTAATTGAGGCGGGGTTTATTCTGAAAGCATACTATAGCAAGGTTGCATAAACTGACTCCAACAAATTTGCTAATCACTTGTTTTGGTGTCATATCTTTCATATATCAGCTAAATCAACATTGTCACATCATTCCAATAATGATTGATTTTTTTTAAAACTTGCATGAGCATCGCATTAAAATTACCATTTGTGAACGAACAATTTTGACTGCAGGTCAGTACTTGGCATCAAGGAAATTCCAACAAGGAGCAATCAAAGAGAGCTAGATCATTCAATAAAGTTGACTTGAACTAACAACACCTCATAACCCTATGGAACAGGGGCATTGACATCCAATGATTATGGAATCAGTCAGTTTAAAGCAAGTCCCCGAAGCATTAGTTGATTATGGGGCAAATCATTCAGGAATCAGGTTGAACATGGTGAATCATCTCAAGACTCTACCAACCAGGGGCAGGCCACCCAGAGGTTCTTTTGATTAAAGGAAAACCCCTCCAATGTTCAATCAACACAAGTTAAGTCGCTCCAATGCTCATTCTGGGGCAGGCTACCTCAAGGGTACTTCGAAGCCAAATACTCCAAGAGCCAGTCAATCAAGGAAGAATCCTTTCACGACTTAGAATTCTGGGGCAAGCCATCTCGAGTAATCTCATGGTACATATGCTTCTGAATTTTCCGTTCAAGGACAAACCCTTTTACGACTTGAAGTTGTGAGGCAAACCATCTCGAGTTCATCTCATGGTACATCTGCTTCCAACTTCCTTTCAAGGACAAAGCCTTTCACGACTTGGAATTCTGGGGCAAGCCATCTCGAGATCATTTCATGGTACAGTTGTTTCCAATTTCCTGTCAAGGAGAAATTCTTCATAGACCCAGACTGGGGAAGGATGAGCCACACAGGGGCAAATCTCTTCGTTGCTTTCAATCTGCTCAAGCGAACACCATCAAGTGACCTTTGAGTTCAAGACGAGTGTCGGGGAATCATACTATCACCCCACCAAATAACCTTCTGCCTTCCTTCTGACAAAGGACCTTGCTGCATAGGAACCTATCCATCCCTTATCCTGGGGCATCCTTGGAAACCTTCATATCATTGCATAAATCACTCATATGCATTAGTCATGTCACTCCGCTCATTACATAGACATACGTATCATATCATTCTTCAAGTCTAACCTTCCAACAAGATTTTGACATCTCAAAGCCTGATATTGCAAGGCTTGGCAACCCAAAATAGTCCAACTTAGCTTGGTAATCTAAAGTCCAGTTCTCGTCTGGCAAAACATCTAAAGTCCAGTTCCCGTCTGGCAAGTCATTTTAAGGTCCAGTTCCCGTCTGGAAAATCATTCTAAGGTCCAGTTCCCGTCTGGAAAATCATTCTAAAGTCCAGTTCCCGTCTGGCAAGTCATTTTAAGGTCCAGTTCCCGTCTGGCAAATCATTCTAAGGTCTAGTTCTCATCTGGCAAATTATTCCAAGGTCTAGTTCTCGTCTGGAAAATCTTTTAAGGTCCAGTTCTCGTCTGGCAAATTATTTTAAGGCCCAGTTCTCGTCTGGCGAATCACTTTAAGGCCCAGTTCTCGTCTGACAAACCAATTCAAGGCCCAGTTCTCGTCTGGAAAATCTTTTAAAGCTCAGTTCTCGTCTGGCGAATATCACTTTTCTCACCAATTCTCGTCTGGTAGACTATCCAAAAGTCAGTTCTCGTCTGACAAACAAAAGTTTAAACACCAATTCTCGTCTGGTAATCTATCCTCAAATCCAATTTTAGTCTGGAAGTTTGACCCAAAGTCCAGTCTTCATTGGCAACCATTAAAAGTCCACCGTCGTTGGCATCCTCATAACACCAAAATAACCAAAGTCCAATTTCAATTAGCAATTAGTAAATCCAATCCCTGGTGATACCCTCGACAAGGAAACCTATCCCCAGCGCACCCGATCATTTGCATCGTCATGTGCATGACATGCTAGCATAACATTACATAATCATATCAAGCACTATCATATCATACATGCATTAGATTCCCCAGCAGTTGCATCTTAGTTTGTGTTTCAGTGCATCATGTAATACATGGCATATCCATCCCCCAACAGCATAGCATAGCAGGATCCAGGATTGATTCGCAAGCATCTTGGCTAGTCCTCCTTCAAAGTCGGCAATATTCTTCTGAAAAGAGTTAATACCCCGCACGTGCTCTCAGAATTCTATTCCCCAGCAAGTCATTCTTCAACCATGCAATTGATAATGACAATCCTCAACAGCTGTTGTCAGTGCTCCCTAAACAGAGGTTACCCTAGAAAGTTTCTTGTGAGCTTTCCCCTGCAGAGCCAGCACATTTCCTCCGACAGGAATCTTGCTCAACTATTCCTCAGCAAATTTACCGCAGAGATACTGCTTTGGTATCATCGAGGAACCTTAATGGATAAGGGACTACTTCGACACCCAGAGAATCGTCTGCCGTCAGAGATACTGCTTTGGTATCATCGAGGAACCTTAACGGATAAGGGACTGCTTCAACGACCCAGAGAATTGTACGCCTTCAGAGATACTGCTTTGGTATCATCGAGGAACCTTAATGGATAAGGGACTACTTCGACACCCAGAGAATCGTCTGCCATCAGAGATACTGCTTTGGTATCATCGAGGAACCTTAACGGATAAGGGACTGCTTCAACGACCCAGAGAATCGTCTGCCTTCAGAGATACTGCTTTGGTATCATCGAGGAACCTTAATGGATAAGGGACTACTTTGACGACCCAGAGAATTGTCTGCCTTCGGAGATACTGCTTTGGTATTATTGAGGAACCTTAATGGATAAGGGACTGCTTCGACGACCCAGAGAATCTTCCGCCTTCAGAGATACTGCTTTGGTATCATTGAGGAACCTTAATGGATAAGGGACTGCTTCGACGATCCAGAGAATCGTCTGCCTTCAAAGATACCGCTTTGGTATCATCGAGGAATCTTATATAAGGGACTGCTTCGACCACCCAGAGAATCCTCTACCTTTCAAAAATACTGCTTTGGTATCATGAAGAACCTTATATAAGGGACTGCTTCGACCACCCAAAGAACCTCAAGTTATTCTGTTAATTTTGTACCCCGCTACCTCATTCTGCCAGTTCTTACTCCATAAGTACATGTTCCTTTCGATAGACAAATTTTGGGGTCTTCTTATATCTAATTGACTTCTACCCTAAAAATGAACGCCATGCAGTAGTTCATTCTCTTGGGTTCAAGACAATTAGATAGGGGCATCTGTCATACCCCAAATTTGTCCTACCCTCTCATTTTTCTTATACCAATCATTTGTGTTGCTTCATGACCTTTCTCAAAGTAATCATTTAGCCTTTGGCCATGATTCTCTAAAATTTAGGTTATGGAGGTCTAGTTTGTGCTCATTGTAATAACAGGCTTTTACAAGTATGTTGAATTCAAGTGGAAACAAGGAGAGATTGGTCCTCGTTATCATGGCTAGTTAGTGAAGACGTGATTAATTTATTTCAAGTTTGTTTGGTGCCACAATTAGAAGTTATTTTCTTAATCCATGCTTAAGGTCATTTCAAGTTTCAAGATCAATTTGTGACAAGCTTTGACTTAATTTGTTTCAAGTGGTTCAAGACTATTTAGAAGCCGTAATTGGAAGAATTGTTTCAAGTTTTGCCTTGTTTCAAGTTTGTGAATTCAAGTTATGATACTTCATTTTCATGACATAATCGATTTGTGATCAAGAAGTATGTTCAAGTTGTGATGGAATAATGATTAAGGCATAATTGGAGTGTGTTACATGATAATATGTCCTTGTTACTATTCCTATGTCATGAAATATAATATCAAGTCAAAAACATTCCTTTAAACTCACAAATGATGCTAGCTTTGAAAATTTTAGTCATTACTAATGAAGATTCAAATGTGGTACATGATCCAAATCATTTCAAGATCGATACATATTTGATAAAATGATTGGAGATTGTAAATTCAAAAACAAAAAGGGTCAGTGATGTTTTGTCGTTACATTTCCAAAAAGCCCATTATCCAAAAAGCAAGAATTGAAAGAAGTAATTGAATTCCAAGTGTGCATTTGGTAAAAGCTACAATGCAAAATTGAAGCACAATTGGTACAAAGAAGTGAAAAGTCAAGGGATGGAAAAACAAATTGAATTAATTAGAAATATTAAACGTTACTGGATCAAGAAGGCCAAAGTTCATTTGAATTCAAGGTGCAAGAACTATTACATGGTCAGGCAAGTCATACAAGTCCTAATGCTACTAGTAAGCCTAGGTGTCATACCCCAAATTTTGACCACTAAGATTTCCCATCATTGTGCAAATCATCAGCCCAATATGGATGTACCTTTGTACCTCATTAGTCTCCCCAAAGGTGGGTGAGCATTCACTACAAACAGGATTTAGGGTTTCAAGCCCTCGCAGAGCTCTTAGACAAAGGATCAATCAAGGAATGACATGATCTTCAACTTGTCTAGCCTCTCAAATATCTACAATGGATCAAGAGGACTCCCACTTCAAGGATTAAGCACAAGGCTGCTCTCTTCTGGGTGGATCAAGCCTCAGGATCGCCAGTGTCACCAAATTAGGGTTTGGTCGACTAAGGCCTCCAGATGGAAATTTTCCTCTGGGCATGAGCCAATGCTTCAAAGTATAACCTAAAATGCTCCATGGAACATCATAAACCCCATCATCAAGTCAATTTAGCCTCAGGGGATGCATACATAAAAAATCAGGAATTAGGGTTTCTCGACCTAATTCACCCCTAAGTTGACTTTTGGGACAAAACACGAGCCAAGACCTCAAGAGAGGATTTGAGGATCCCTAACACACCACATTGATCCATTTACAACAATGGATTGATCCAAGAAGCTTGAGCAACAAGTTTCAATTTCATCTGAACCACAGTTAGGGTTTCGCGAGAAAAGTCAACTGTAGCTTTGACTTTTGACCAGGACATGCTCCCAAACCCTAGGGCATGATTCAATACACCCTATAACACCCATGGAACATGTCCATCAAGTTTGATTTAGGTCAAGGACATGATTTCCTAAAGGATCGCACAGTTTGGAATTCATCTGATAAAAAGTCAACTGTGTACAAAAGTCAAACTTTGACTTTTTGAGATTTTTCATAAAAATGGTTTTTTAACCCTAAAATGATGTTAATGTGTGATTGGAATCATAATTCATCAAGAAAAATCAAAGAAAGTGGGATAACTTGTAAAAGGGGTAACCATAAAAACTTAGAAAATTTTCTAAGTTATGAAAAAAAAGTGGCAAGGGTACCAACTTTGGAGGATCATAACTCCTAAACCACAAAGCCATTTTTCCCCATCCAAAGATGGATTTGTAGCCCTCATGGTCCTCTACAAAAGTGTCAACTACACTTCATCCCAATTCATCATGGATTTTAAGTTATGGTTGGATAAAAATGGCTAAAAACCTAAAATTGACATTTTTGAGCACTTAGCCAAAAATCTGCCTTGTAATTTCAGCACAATGTCCCAACTTCAAGGCTGTTTTTCTCCATGATCCAAGTTGAACCAGGTCTAATGTCAAACATCAAAGTTGAAGTACGTCATCTAAGCTTTCCGAAAAGTCCTAGAACGTCCATGTAGCATACTCGAGCAGGGAGTTATGGATCTTACAAAAGGTCTTGCTGAAGCTGATTTTTTCAGGGCAGTTTTGCACTTTTTTGTGCCACACGAATTTTCAAGCCTTGTCATCAGTTTGGACACATCTAAGGATCAAATCCAAGTGGGATGATCTGATCCATGAACCTCCCAAGTCCAAGGAACAAAAAAAAAGCATGCCAAAACCTAGAAATCCCTAAAAGAGGGACAAAACTCCAATTTTGGTTTGGAGCATTTAATGGATGCTTAGAGGTGGCATGGACTGAGCAATTCTCATCTGAAATCAGTCAAGACTTATCCAAGACCAAGGGAACCACAGCCCTGTGCCCTAACCTCTAGTCAATGGCTAGAGGAGACTTGCATTTCCATTGGCCAACATGGAACAAACACCTGCTGCAGTTGCCATTCACTGTGGATCTCAAAACAAACTTGCTCCACTATAAATAGAGCTCATTTGTGTTCAGTTTGAGTACACCAAAGCCATCAAACAGATGCTTTCCTCAAAATCTCTTCTTTCACCTCAAATTTACCTTCCAAAGCAAGTAATTCTGAGTTTTTGAGCTAGAGAGCAATTCCACTCAAACTAATCACACACACACCTCATATATATCATATGTAAGCTGTGTAAACCATCAAAAGTGACCTGTAATCACAACATCACAAAGTCACCTCTCAAAACCTCAAAATGACACTTTTTTGCATTTTTCAAGCCATGTCTTGATTCAGTCACTTTCCAAACCAAATAAAACCTCAAACACACTCTAAGTATCATCCTTGGACTGTCCCAAATGGTGCCACACATCTAGAACACCATTTGAGAGAGTTGGCATTTTGGCCACTTTTGACCATTTTGCGAGAAAGTGCATAAACTTGCTCCAGAGGTTTCCAGCCGATTCCAACCATCCTAAAAGCTTCTAAGAGGTCATTTGAGGTTGTCCAAAGCATCAAATCATTTATGGAACAAAGCACTTGGTAGGTTGCCCAAAATCTCCAAAAAAGAGGTAAAATCCACAACTTGAATTCTTTGAATCATGATTTCCTTTGTTGTCCACATACATGCATCATATTGAACAATTCTTGAGGCAAAAATGTAGTCCTTAATGTGTATGTTGTGATCCTCCCACTGTTTGCATTTTAACATGTTTATATGTGGAATTTAGGTTGTTTTAAAATCATATCCGGTTCTGATTTTTTTTATTGATGTGTTCTGTACATTAAGTTTTAGTGTGAATGAGTAACACCATTGGATTTCTTGGAAAAAAACGGTCAAGATAGATTTTTACGGATTTCAATTCCGATGAAAATTGAGAGAGTTACGCGCGTTGGAAATTTGACGCGAAACGACGTCGAATTAACTATAACAGTTTTGGTTTTTTAATTTCTGCGTTTTGTGTGATGATTTTCCGTGTGCGTGAGTAATATCATCGGATTCCTTGCGAAAAATCGGTCAAGATAGGTATTTCCGGATTTTGATTCCGATAAAAATTGAGAGAGTTAGGAGTGTTTGAAATTTGATAAAAAACGTGTTGAAAATTAAAGTTTCGGTACTCGTTTTTATCCCAAAAGAAATGTCGGAGATGATATTTCGATATCTTTCCTCTTTTTCTTACTTTTTATTTTCAAAACTCAACCAATTTTTTTTACATAGCAAAAAATCATCATTTTCCAATTCATACCCTATAATATTTTAATCCACAAAAAATCACAAAAAAAGTGTTATTTTTAATATATTTAAAAATAGTGTTTTAAATTGTTTTAAATGCTTTTAAAATGATTTCTTTTTTTTTTCTTGATTTTTTAAAACCAAAATGATTTTAAATATTTATGTGGATAAAATATTTTTTTTCATAAACTTTAATCATTATTTAATGATTTTATTTGATATTTTTATCATTTTTTTACTTAATTTTTCTTGGAAAAATGCCTTAAAAAATGAAATTGGGGTTTTCTTTGATTTTCACCCTAACAAATCTTTTTCAAACACTTGGGCTTCTATTAGAGTGTAAGACCCAATCCCCTTTTAACCAAAACAATTTTGGGCCTCAGTTATTGTATAAGTCCCGATACGTTAAAAATCTCGGCGCGATCGTCATTTTCAAACTGAAAATATTTTGGGCCTCTCCCTGAGTTGTAAGCCTCATCTTTTGTACAAAAATACACTTTGGGCCTCTAATAGAGTGTAAGACCCAACCCCTCTTTTTTATATTTTCTCATTTTATTTTATAATGATTTGGAAAATTAATAACTCCTTCAATTTTGATTATTTTTTATTGGTTCTTTTTCTGAAAAATCACAAAAATAGTAAAATATTTTATTCTACAAAAAAATCAAATTTATATTATTTATTTAATATAGTTGGTATTTTTGTGAATAAATTCATTTTTAATTGTTTTTAAGCATTTTAAAAGTGAATATTCATCTTGAAAATAAAGACCTTGGGCCTCCCCTCGTGTTGTAAGCCCTATTTCTTTTCTTTAAACTCTTTGGGCCTCTATTAGAGTGTAAGACCCAACCCCTTGTGTACAGAAAACTTTTTTAGGCTTCATTCATTGTATAAGTCCCTCTGTACATTTTCAAATAAACGGCGCGATCGTCGCCCTTTTCAAAATTAACCAACTGGGCCTACCCTCGAGTAGTAAGACCCATTTCCTTTCTTAAAAACTCTTTGGGCCTCTTGAGAGAGTGTAAGACCCATCCCTTTGTACAAAAAACCTTTTTGGGCCACAGTCACTTGTATAAGTCCCTTTGTACAAATTCAACAGTGCACTCACTGATAAAACCCTGGGCCTCTCCTTGAGCTGTAAGCCCCAAATCTTTTTATTTCAAAGCACTTTCTCCTTTGATTTTGAATATACTATTATTTTCAATCTTTCTTTGTTGAACAACTAACCAAATAGCATGGAAGCTCTACAACCGAGTAAGTGTTTACCCGCTTTCATTTACCGCTTTCATATGTATATAACTGTATTGTGGGGCTGTTTCACTGTAAGTCTCCTTTCATTAACTCATATATATATAACTGTATTGTGGGGCTGTTTCGCTGTAAGTCTCCTTTCATAAACTCATACTAACTGTGTAATAATAGTATAGATATTTAGAGTTTCCCCGGCAACTACGTCTAGCACTAGGTAAAGCCCTGTTGATCACTCTGAACTTACAGTCAAAACTAGATCCACATAGGATTACCAGACACAGTCTTCCCTCCTCTTGGGGTTAAACAATATGGAGATGTGAAAGGCAGATTCTTTTTGAACCCTTTCTCAGACTGTCACTCTTAGAAATAGACTGAACTAGATCCCCAATAGGATCACCAGATACAGTCTTCTCTTCGGCTGTCCTCATTAGGAATTGTCAAGAAACTCTACTCCCAGTGATGAATGTATTCTCCGTGAATGGCATCTTTGAGTTTCTTCCAAATTCTCGAACTTTCCTGACTTGATCTATTCCTTGTGAATAGCTTGCCTTGAATTTCTCGGGGTTTGGGGACCCACGGGCTTCTTAAAAGCATCTGCCTCCTCTGGGCATCGTACAAGGACCCACAGGCTTCCTAAAAGCAACTCTGCCTCCTCTTGGGCTTAGTACAAGGACCCGTTGGCTTCTTAGAAGTATTCACAGCCTCCTCTTAGGCTTCGTATAATGATCTCTTCCTCCGGGAATGATAGCCTTCTCTTGGGCTTCGTACAAGGACCCGTCGGCTTCTTAAAAGTTTCCAGCCTCCTCTTGGGCTTCGTACAAATTGTCCCGACGACCTCCTAGAGGTATAGGAACAGAACTTAATCATCTGCATAGAACAGTCCTTTCAAAGAGTCTACTACTGTTTCTCAAAGCATAGTACAAAAGATGAAACTCTAGACTTGGACAATCTAACTTCCTTGAGTCTCAAATACATTCTCAAGTGACCCCTTCGTTAAATAGGAAGGAAACCCGTTGACTCGGACAGTCTCAATACCCTTCGGATTTCCCGCTTCCTTAAAGAACAGGAATAACCCGGATCCTTGAATCAAATCCATGAGTACAGTGTTGCTCATATAAGAACTGATTTTCTCTTTCAAAATCAGTATACTGGACCTGTCACTTAAACAGTTACCTTAGCCTCCTCTTGGGCTTTGTACAATGATTCTCCCCAGCGGAGTCAAATAACGTTTAGCCTCTCTCTCGGGCTTTGTACGAGACACATAAGAGACTCTCTCGTTGAGTCAATCACCCCTTTCGCTTCCATCTCGGGCTTTATACGAGATACAAAAAGGTTCTTATTGAGCCAAACAAACAAACAACAGCCTCCATCTCGGGCTTTGTACAAGATACAAAAAACTCTCTTGTTGAGTCAAATAGCCTCCATCTCGGGCTTTATACGAGATACCAAAAGACTCCCTCGTTGAGTCAAAAACCTTTTAGCCTCTCTCTCGGGCTTTGTACGAGACACATATTAGCCTCCTCTTAGGCTTTGTATAAGAAAACCACTGGTTGATCCAATCAACCTTTTAGCATCAAAACTGTGCCTTGATCACAGTACACAAACATCCATCTAATCGCTGTAAGCAGCAAGCCTCTGGATCATCTACATCCATGCCACTGCCCCTCTTTTTGCATGAGAAATTCCTAAGGAAAGATATCATTGCTCTACACTGAGTTAAAGTCTTCTCCTTTAGGTTAAAATCCCCTATAAAGGAAATTATGGCATTACTAGGATCCGCGTATCCCGGTTAAAGTAATCTTCCTTTATAAACCAGTCACCCAACAGTTGTGACAGACAAACCCTTCTTTAGAGATGACAAATTCTCTCTAAAGTCGGGGTCCTTCAGCTTCACGTCTTGGGCTTTGAACAAGACACAAATAGACTTTTCAGCTTCACATCTTGGGCTTTGAACAAGATACAAATCACCTTTCGCTTCACGTCTTGGGCTTTGAACAAGACACCAAAAACACCCATTTCCTCCCATAGACTAGGAGGAACTACGAACGCTCTGATTTCCCTGTTTCGGTAAACGGGAATACGTAGGCATAAGATCGAAAGAAAAGATCTTAGCGAGCACACTAAACAAAAAACCCAAATCCCATATCTCCATCAATCAAAAGCAGTAATTCAAAAGCATCAGTCCTAACATCCTAATCCTTGTTCCCCGCCAGAAACCTTCTGTCAAGGTAAAAAGAAAGAAAACAGTATTGGCGAAAATACAAATAACCAGTACAAAGGCCCCCCCACATTGAGAGCATCCGTAACCTAACAGACCGCTGTTTAAACTCAGTATGCAAAGCAGGGTTAATTGGAGACATCTATTTCCCTTCCTTATTCAGCTCACAATAGGATAAAAAATGAATCGACCTGTAGTTTAAGCTCAACCGCAGAGAGCGACCAACGCTTAAGAACCGCGTCCAAAATCGCTCGCTACAGAAAAATGGCGCCCACCGTGGGGCCGGGTCTTTCTAAAACTTTTTTTTTTCCTTTTTTCTCTTCACTTATGTGAAAACCACAGATTGGGGCTTCCGCCGGGGAACCCATTTCTGTCAGGAACTTAGGATTCTTAGCTTTATAAGTCTAGGATGATTAGGACGAATATATATACTGCTTTTCCTAATTGAATATGTGTTTATTTTTCTGCTACTGGGAATGCGTATGATGCCGCATGTGGTGAGATTGAGTATACACTTAAGATAAGTGATGGCGACGAGGTCGACCATCAACCTCAGTGGAGGCATCCTAATGTAACCATTCTCTCACCTAGACAATGGGTCGGTTGTGATGCCTAAGAAGCTGAGGAGCGAAACCCTTTCGTAGTGCGGAAACTATCGGAAATAGTTGTTACGCGATACTACCCTCATTTGAGGCTGGTGATCTATTCTCGGTGAATGGCACTTACTCTAAGATTGCTATACAACTCGCTGGCGATCCGCTTGTTGTTTTGCTTTCCTGGGAGGAGCTGATGATAATGAGTACAGGTACAAAAATCACCTTAGTATAAACCTTTGGGGATGGGTAGAGCCTTGACTTCATGACAACGACCCTTTGACCCCATGTTTTTTCTATGTTTTTGTGTGCTGCATTCATGCATTCATTTTAAAAAAACATTAAAACATTAAAAAAACTTCTCTTCTAGTCTCTCTGTTTTTCAAATTAAACTAAGACTGTGATTGCAAATATCAGAGAAGAGGATTACGCTAATGGATTTCGGTAGAAGGAGAACTCATACGTACACCTTCAAGGTTCCAAAACTAGGGGATTTGAGAAGGTTAGCAAGGATGATCACAAACCAAGAGGCTTTCAGAGCCAAGCACGGAGGTCTGCTACCACTGTTAAGAGTCCATATGATTGAGGGAATCATGGATGCGCTCATTCAATTCTACGATCCGGTTTATCACTGTTTCACATTCCCGGATTACCAGCTCGCACCAACGCTGGAGGAGTATTCTCATCTGATCGATCTACACATTACAGATCGAGCTCTATTTTCTGGACTGGAAGAAATTCCAAAGAATCAGACCGTTGCAAGAGCAATTCATTTGGACGAGTCTGAGGTCAGGACTCACATGACTACTAAGGGTGGCATCCAAGGTTTGCCAGCCCAGTTCTTAACAAAGAAAGCTCTGTACTTTGCTAGTATAGGGAACGGGTCTGCTTTTGAAAACATCTTTGTTTTACTCACCTACGGATTATTTTTGTTTCCCAACATTAATAATTTCGTCGATATCAACGCCATTAAGGTTTTTCTCATTGGAAACCCTGTGCCGACTTTGCTCGCAGATGCGTATCATTCTGTACACTTAGGAAATTTGTACAGTGGAGGGGAGATCACATGCTGTGTACCTCTGCTTTATAAATGGTTATCTCGCACTTACCCAAGTCTGCTGCTTTTTGGGATTGCAAGAGTGTCTTACGTTGGTCGCAGAAGATCATGTCTCTCACCAACTCTGATATAGATTGGTGTAATAGGATTTTTGAGGGAATCAGGATCATTGACCGTTGTGGAAACTTCCCCAACGTACCCCTCATAGGAACTAAAGGAGGAATCAACTATCACCCGATATTGGTTCGTCGTCAATTTGGATACCCGATGAGGCTTGTTCCGCGCAACGCTCATCTGGAAGGTCTTTTCTTCAAGGAAGGAGAAAGTGAGAGAGCACTAAAAATGGAAATAGTGCATGCTTGGAAACACGTTCATAAGAAAGGACGGGAGTCTCTAGGAAAACCGGACTGTGTCTCAATGGAGCCTTATCTCCATTGGGTACAAACTAGAGCTCTCAAGCTAAAGATGCCTTATCCTCGTTACGGAATTATTCCACCAAAGGAATCTGTCATGTACTTCGTGACGGAAACTGAAAGGCTTCAGGTTACTCTCAACAAAGTTCAACGGGAGAGAAGGTCTTGGAAGAACAAGTACCGCACCCTCGACGTAGAGTGCATCAGAATACAACAATTACTGAAAGAGAAGGATGCTCTGATTGAAATTTTGGAGCAACATGCTGTAGAGAATCAAGATGACCAAAAGAATTTGCTCGTTCCTTTCACTTGGCAAAGGAATGACGATCCGACAACGGCCCAAGAGCCCCGGTCAAAGAAAAGGAAGATATCAGAATCAGCACCCGATTTCTCTTCAGAGAGGACTCGGGACCCATTAGCTTAGGCTTCTGTTTCTGCACCTTGTAATCTACTGTATTTCCATTTCTGTAATCCTTTGAATTCAATAAAATGGGGTTTCCCCACTGTTTGATATTTGCAATCTAATTGTCGAAGTTTATTTTGATTAAACCAAAAAATAATTAATATAATCATTGCATTCATCATTCTCACATCGCGTATTCTTCTTACCTACGAATCTCACGTCTGTGTCTCGGTTCTAGAGTCAAACTGTCTCATTCGTATAATACTCGGGCCAATCGTCAGAAAAAGATAGATGATCTTGAGGAAGAAAACAGAGAGTCGAAAGAAGAGATCGACGCTCTGAGAGAGGATATGAGAAAGCTTCGTAACGACATGCAAGCCATGGCAGAAGCTCGGCTACAAAGAACTGTGATCTCAGAGATCACCTCAATGCCCATAGTGGAGAAGAATGATCCTAGGTATCAGATGCCGAAAGATCGTCCCTGGGGCATGCCTGTCAACTATATCCCGGGAGGATATGTTCCGCCGATCACTGAGGATCAGGGAATCACAACAGAAGCCGCTGGGCCTGAAGGTTACAAACTTCGGGAAAGCGAAGATGCCAGGGGCATACTGAAGACTCCTGAAGGTTACAAACTTTGGGAAACGCCAAGATTTACTGCCGTAGTCACGGTACCACCCCCTGTGGCGCACACTGTCCCGGAAGGACAGATTCCACCAATACCTGCTGGTAAAAAGGAAACTATGTTTGACCGAATGGAGGAATTCCAGGAGCAGTTCTTGGAAATGCAGAAGGAACTGCAAGCCATTAGCAGTCAGGATTTATTTGGAAAGGACGCTGCAGACCTCTGCTTGGTCCCCAATGTGAAAGTCCCGCACAAATTTCAAGTGCCCGACTTTGAAAAATACAAGGGTAACTCTTGCCCTCAAAGCCATCTGGAGATGTACGCTCGGCGAATGTCAGCTCAGACGGAGAATCAGGACCTGCTGATTCACTACTTTCAAGATAGTTTAACCGGTGCCGCATTAAAATGGTACATGGGTTTAAACCGTGCCACGATCAGCACTTTCAGAGATCTTGGCACTGCCTTCGTCCAACAATACAAATAAAATTTGGACATGGCACCCGACAGAGATCAACTCAGATCGATGTCGCAAACGGACAAGGAAACCTTTAAGGAATATGCTCAAAGGTGGCGTGAAATTGCCGCTCAAATTTGTCCACCTCTTGAGGAAAAAGAGATGACAAAGATCTTCTTAAAAACCTTAAGCTCATTTTACTATGGCCGAATGGTTGCCAGCGCACCCAGTGATTTCACCGAGATGGTGGGCATGGGCGTACGTCTTGAGGAAGCCGTCTGAGAAGGACGTTTGGTAAAAGACACTGGATCGACGAGCGGTACTAAAAAATACGGTAGTGCTCTCCCTAAGAAAAAAGAGCAAGATATTGGGAATATCTCTCTCGGAAAGCAAAGGCGTCGATATCAACCAGTAGCGGCTATGACTCCTGCTATCAACCTTGCGCCTATTCCTACGTATCAACCTCAGGTTGCGCAGAGCCAACCTGACCAGCAAAGGACACAACAACCTCTTCAGCAGGCTCGTCCTCCATATAACAACAACCGTACAACACGACCATCAGGGTTTGATCCTATACCCGTGACGTACGCAGAGTTGTTTTCGTTACTACTGGCTAAGGGGCACATCCAGACTAAGTCTCCTCTTACAGTACTGGAAAATCCGTCTTTTTGGTTCAAAACGGATCAGACTTGCCCTTATCATCAAGGAGGATCAGGGCATAACATAGAGAATTATCTTAATTTCAAATCCGACGTGCAAAAGCTTGTTAGGAGCGGGCTCTTATCTTTCAAAGATACGAATCCCAATGTTCTCACAAACCCGCTGCCTCAACACGAGAAGGCTGCAGTCAATTTGATAGAAGGAGAGACTAACGATGTATATCAAATTCATGATGTACTTTTGTTAAAGACCAATTTGGTCAAGATGCATTGTAGACAGAGTGGATATGGCCATGTGCCACCTCATAACTATCACCAGTGTGATATCTGCTCTAAAGACAACCAAGGATGTTCTGTGGTGCAAGCAGCTCTGCAGGAACAGATGGATCTCGGATGGATCCAAGAGCACCGAGTTCGAGGAGTTAACATGGTCTATACAAATTCCAACGTCATTCAAAACCACGACATCCGTGCGATGAATGTCAATTTGGTGGCAATGCACTCAAGGCAAAGCCAGTATCATAATCTGCCGCGGCATGATTACAGTTCTTGTCTGACTTGCTCGGTAAACAAACAGGGATGCTCTTTCATACAAGAGGCCCTCCAGCGTCAGATGGATCTTGGATGGATCCAGGACTACCATGATAGGAATCCCTATCAGATCAACATGATTCAAGTCTTCGATATTCGTCTGATGAATACCAGCCTGGTAGAGTTACATGCTGAGCAGGTCCGACTCGGATTCTTAATATCACATGATTACCAAAGCTGTAAAGCGGGTTGCGAAAATGATCAAGGTTGTACCCTTGTCCAGGAGGCACTTCAACACTTGTTAAATCACTGGTGGATGCCAATCTATATGGATGAAGATACCCAGCAAATTAGTATCACTAACGGAAACCCCACTCGGCGTCAGAGTCAGGATGTCCGATCTGTGGAAGCTAACCTAGTGAGGTTACATTGTATTCAAAATGGGCGTGCCCAGGTGCCACCACATAATTATGACCGTTGTAGCGTCTGTTTGGAAAGTAACCAAGGGTGTTACTTTGTGAGGGCAGCTCTTCAGGGTCAGGTGGATCGTGGAGAGATTCACCCATATCTGGGTTCTAGACCCATCAACGGGACGCCGAACTACCTTGCCGATCAAGTTGAGGATGTTGTCACAATCTCTGGTCATCACAGGACCAGGGATGTTTTTACCATTATTCCTCTACTTGACGAATCTAAAGTTCCCAACCGGGAACGAATCGAGATCACTTATGATGGTCAGAAAAATCAGAAGGTTCCCATAGTTATCTATCTGCCGGGACCACTACCGTACAAATCAACTAAGGCTATCCCTTACAAATACGGTGCAACGACAGTTGAAAATGGAAAGGAAATTCCATTACCCTCCGTCATGAATATTGCAGACATCAGTCATGTAACACGGAGCGGTAGAATCTTCAACCGAGGGGTTGGGGAACCTAACAAGGAAAAGGAACTTCAGACGGAAACTCCTGATCCACCAGTCGGTCAATCCAGTAATCCCGACCTTTCAAAAAACAACGATGAGATGCTGAAGCTCATCCAAAGGAGCGAATACAACATTGTTGATCAACTGTTACAGACTCCTTCAAAGATCTCGGTATTATCACAGTTACTCAGTTCAGAAGCGCATAAGGAGGCTCTACAGAAAGTCTTAGAGCAAGCCTTTATGGAACAGGATGTAACAATCAGACAGTTCGATAGTATTGTCTCTAACATCACTTCCTGCAATAATTTGGGATTTAGTGATGAGGAATTACCCGAAGAGGGTCGCCGTCATAACATGGCGCTCAATATCACAGTTAACTGCCAGGACGATGCTTTAGCCAGCGTACTGGTAGACACAGGGTCAGCCCTGAATGTTATGCCGAAGTCCACTTTGATGCAATTATCATTCAAAGGCCTTCCGATGAGAACCAGCGAGGTCGTCATCAAAGCGTTCGACGGATCCAGAAAAACGGTTATCGGCGAAGTTGATCTTCCCATAACTATCGGTCCTCACACTTTCCAAGTCACTTTCCAGGTCATGGACATCCGGGCAACATACAATTGTTTATTAGGAAGACCTTGGATACATCAGGCTGGAGCGGTTACTTCAACCCTCCACCAAAAGCTAAAGTTCGTTCATAACGATCAACTTGTCACGATTTGTGGGGAACAAGCCTTGCTTGTGAGTAACCTATCATCATCTACTTGTGTAGAACCCGAGGAGATTATTGGAACGCAGTTCCAAGCACTGTCGGTAAGCAAAGACAATCAGTTCAAAGGAGGAACCTCGATTTCCTCATACAGAGATGCTATCAAAGCGGTCGAGAGTACCGATACAACAGGATGGGGACAACTTGTCATTCCCACTGACAATAAAACAAAGAAGGGTCTTGGTTTTTCTGCAACCTGTACCCAGACAGCTGCTAACGATGAAAGTCTTCATCTCCTTCAAAAATTCTTCCGCAGTGGAGGTTTCCTTCACCCAGTGTCTCAGACAGTTCATGCTATCAATGAGGAAGATCCCTCTGACACAGATGAAGAATGGAAGTCCTACCTTAACAAGGACGGTTATATGTCTCAGGAAGAGGTGCCTATGCCTTTTTGCTTTCCTACAGGAAGTCCAAGATTTATACCAAGATCAGACGTCGAAATGATATACGGGGATTATAATCCGGAAGGATGCCGTGCTCTGCCAAATTCATTAGAGGAAGACACTCCGATGAAAGACAATTTTGACTACACCTACTATGGCCCAATGGATGGTCTGCCAATGTGGCAACCTTACCCAGGAAACTTGGGGCAAGAAAGTCAGCCAAATGATGACAATCAGCTGACCGTTTTTGAACAGAATACCTGTGTCCCCACCATGTCATGGGATCAACACTCAGGTCATTCAGAAACTACTCAACATGACGATGAATTCGCAACGTTTGCAGGACTTGAATTCATCAACTATGCTTTTCCCGAGGTCAACGTCATCGAGAGGGATGACTCCTCCAGTTCCAAAGAAGTTTGGGACACTCTGGGAGAACCAAGTGGAAAATACGACTTTATGGTCAAGTACACTGCGCCCGAAAGCTCTCGTATCAGGCTCGAAGATATCCAGCCAACTGGATGGGGAGATACAGCTGAGAGCACAACTACTCTGCAAAATGCAACTGAGGAATCCTCCTACGACAACTCTGCTTGGGAGACAGATTCCAATGATCCTGCTCCACCAGAAATCAGCGTTATTTCTGAAGACAAATCAAGGAAGGTACCAAACTTTGTGATTCACCGAGGAGTTCGCCGTCAATGGGTTGCCGTCGAGGTTCCGAAGATCGTTCATCAGTCAAAGTAATTGCCATCTTTAACCTTTCACCCTGCCCAGGTGAAACGGATGTTTTGATAGGGCTCGCTTTCTGTAAATTTCCCTCTTCGCTTTGCCCAAAGCGACAGAGTTTTGTTTTATAGGGCTGTAGTTTCAAGAATCGACTTGTTCATTAATAAAATAACATCGTTCTGTAATTTCCACATTATTTGCTGTTTTCTCTTTTTGCTTTTTCAGAAAATGGTAATCCTAAAAAACAATTCAAAAATAAAAACAAGCAGTAAAATAAAACATTGCACACACTTGCATTTTCTCTATCTCTTCTAAACATGAATCATCACGTCATGCAGATTGCTTGTTTTACACCCCGTTGAAACATACGATCCGATGCCTTCTCCCGACTTTGAGTTCCCGGTATTTGGGGCTGAAGAAGAAGTTGACGACGAAATTCCAGAAGAGATCTCCCGATTACTCAGACAAGAGGAAATGTCCATTGAACCTCACAAAGAACCGTTGGAAACGGTAAACTTGGGTTCAGAGCAAGAGAGAAAAGAAATCAGGATTGGGGCACTGCTCAATCCAACTGTCAAAGAAAGTTTGATAAAGCTTCTCAAAGAATTCCCCGATGTATTCGCTTGGTCCTATCAGGATATGCCAGGGTTGGATACCAGCATCGTGGAACATCACTTACCATTAAGATCGGAATGTCCGCCAGTAAAGCAAAGGTTGAGACGCACTCACCCGGACATGGCCATCAAAATCAAAGAGGAGGTACAGAAATAGATTGACGCGGGTTTCCTCGCTACATCTGAATATCCTCAATGGTTAGCCAACATTGTACCCGTTCCCAAAAAGGACGGAAAGGTCAGAATGTGTGTTGATTACAGGGATTTGAACAAGGCAAGTCCAAAGGACGACTTTCCTTTACCACACATTGACATGCTGGTAGACAGTACAACAAAGTTCAAAGTTTTCTCCTTCATGGATGGATTCTCGGGCTATAACCAGATCAAAATGGCGCCGAAAGACATGGAGAAAACTTCGTTCATTACCCCATGGGGTACCTTTTGTTACAAGGTAATACCGTTCGGTTTGAAGAACGCCGGGGCAACCTATCAAAGGGCCATGACTACTCTGTTTCATGACATGATACACAAAGAAATCGAGGTATATGTCGATGATATGATTGCCAAATCAAAAACAGAGAGTGAGCACGTTGAACATCTGTCAAAATTGTTTGAACGTCTAAGAAAATTCAAGCTCCGCTTAAATCCTAACAAGTGCACCTTCGATGTCCGTTCAGGGAAACTACTAGGGTTCATCGTCAGCTAAAAAGGAATTGAAGTTGATCCTGACAAGGTCAAGGCCATTCAAGAAATGCCTTCTCCGAAAACTGAAAAACAAGTCAGAGGATTCCTGGGACGTTTGAACTACATCTCCAGATTCATATTCCTTATGACCGCGACATGCGCGCCGATTTTCAAATTACTCAAGAAGAATCAGGATTGCGTTTGGACAGAGGACTGCCAAACCGCCTTCGACAGTATTAAGGAATATCTGTTGAACCCACCGATTCTATCACCTCCAGTGGAAGGAAGGCCACTGATCATTTACCTCACAGTTCTAGAGGGCTCAATGGGATGTGTACTTGGCCAGCAAGACGAAACTAAAAGGAAAGAGTCTGCCATTTACTATCTAAGCAAGAAATTCACCGACTGCGAAACTCGGTACACGATGCTCGAGAAAACTTGCTGTGCTTTGGCTTGGGCAGCCAAACGTCTTCGCCAGTACATGATTCGTCATACTACTTGGTTGGTCTCCGAAATGGATCCAATCAAGTACGTATTTGAAAAACCTGCTCTCACGGGAAGGATTGCCCGTTGGCAGATGCTGTTATCAGAATATGACATAGAGTACCACGCTCAGAAAGTCGTTAAGGGAACTATTTTAGCAGATCATTTGGCTCATCAACCGATTGACGATCAAGAATCAATCGGGTTTGACTTCCCAGACGAAGATGTCATGTATCTAAAGATGAAAGATTGCGATGAACCGTTACCCAGTGAAGGGCCAGAACCAGGTTCCCGATGGGGACTTATCTTTGACGGAGCAGTTAATCAGTATGGAAACGGAATTGGAGCAATAATTGTTACCCCTCAGGGTACCCACATTCCTTTCACCTCCAGACTTACGTTCAAATGTACGAACAACGAGGCCGAATACGAAGCTTGTATCATGGGTCTCGAGGAAGCAATTGATTTAAGGATCAAAAACTTGGACGTATACGGCGACTCAGCCTTGGTTATCAATCAGATAAAAGGAGATTGGAACACATACCAATCAGGATTGATTCCTTACAAAGACTATGCAAGAAGGTTGTTACCTTTCTTTAACAGAGTTGAGTTTCATCATATCCCTCGTGATGAGAATCACATGGCTGATGCTTTAGCCACTCTCTCTTCCATGATTAGCGTAGGTCGATGGAATGACTTACCTAAGATTGACATCATGCGCCTTGAACGGCCCGCTTACATCTTCACGATTGAAGCAGTCATAGACGACAAACCTTGGTATCACGATATTAAATGCTTCCTTCAGAAACAAGAGTACCCACCTGGGGCACTCAGAAAAGATAGAAAAACCCTCAGAAGATTGACTGGAAACTTCTTCCTGAGCGGTGACACTCTCTATAAGAGAAATTTTGACATGGTCTTGCTCCGATGCGTCGACAGACCAGAAGCAGACATGCTTATGAAAGAAATTCATGAAGGATCCTTTGGCACTCATGCCAACAGACACACAATGGCGAGAAAAATTCTGAGAGCAGGGTATTACTGGTTGACCATGGAATCCGACTGCTACAAGTACATGAGGAAGTGTCACAAGTGTCAGATATACTCCGACAAAACTCATGTACCGCCATCACATCTCAAAGTTCTTTCTTCCCCATGGCCTTTTTCCATATGGGGAATCGACATGATTGACATGATTGAGCCCAAGGCTTCGAACGGACATCGGTTCATCCTAGTAGCCATTGACTACTTCACCAAGTGGGTCGAAGCAGCGTCGTATGCTAATGTAACCCGACAAGTGGTGGTCCGATTTATCAAAAATAATATCATCTGCCGTTATGGTGTTCCAAGCGAGATCATTACTGATAATGGATCTAACTTGAACAATAAGATGATGAAAGAGTTGTGCGCTGAGTTCAAGATTGAACACCATAACTCATCTCCCTACCGACCCAAGATGAACGGAGCGGTAGAAGCGGCCAATAAGAACATCAAGAAGATCGTTCAAAAGATGGTTGTAACCTACAAAGACTGGCACGAGATGCTACCCTTTGCTCTTCACGGTTATCGCACATCTGTCCGCACTTCAACAGGGGCTACCCCTTTCTCTCTAGTGTATGGCACGGAAGCAGTGCTCCCCATAGAAGTAGAGATCCCGTCAATCCGAGTATTAATGGAAGCTAAGCTCACCGAAGCTGAATGGTGTCAAAACTGACACGATGAACTGAATCTGATCGAAGAAAAGAGAATAACGGCACTATGCCACGGTCAGTTGTATCAACAAAGAATGAAGAGGGCGTTCGACAAAAAGGTCCGACCTCGTGTCTTCAGAAAAGGAGACCTCATGCTCAAGAAGATACAATCATTTCTCACTGATTCTCGGGGTAAATGGACCCCAAATTACGATGGCCCCTATGTGGTCACGAAAGCTTTCTCAGGCGGCGCCTTGAGACTTGCTACCATGGACAGAGAGGAATTTGCCTACCCCACGAATGTTGACGTAGTCAAGAAATACTTCGCCTAAAAAAAAAAACATCTCGGTGGATTGAAAACCCGAAAGGGCGGTCCAGGCAAAAATTAGAGACATGAAAAAATCATCCCGGTGGATTGGAAATCATCATAGTACAATCCAGGAAAAAATTAGGGATAATGGCAAGTAACTATGTTCAACAGAGGCAAGTCCCTCAGCAGCAGCAGCAGTTACATCGTCCATCGGAGGAAAACTCCAGTCAAGGTCATCTTCGACAGAAGCTCAGGATGTCCCAAATTCAAAGTTGGTAGAAGGATAGTGGTCGTTATGTTTCAACGTAGCCCTTTTCCCTGTAAATTACCATTTTCTAACTTTGTATATACTCTTTGGAATCACGCGTTTGGCTGATCTCCATCTTATCAATAAAATTTGAGCCCTTGTGCTTTTGTTTGTATTTCTTACTTGTTTTAGCTTTACAGAATGACATTTTTAATATGATTAACGATTCTTGAAATAAAACAAAATGAATTTACTTGTTAAAACTTTTTCTGCTTTTAAAATAAAGACGGCAATTTCTTTTGACTGTTGAACATCAAAGGAACATCAACCGCTTCTCCAGAAGTAAGCGAACTTCAAAGTGCAGAATCAAAGTACTCCTTCTACGCTAGTGCGCCTGATTGAAGGATTAATAGTGTCAGATGCGACTAATCCATCTGACATCTTCGGCCGAGTTCTCATCTCCTAAGCCCGAGCAGTGTCACCCCCAACAGGGACCGTTTCTCCTAAGCAAGGCAGAATTGCTATCTTGAACCAGAGATATTTCTTCCACGCCCCGCGATGGTCGAGTATCCAGTCATGTTCATCTTTTAGTTTGTATGTCGCGTCAGTTTTGTCCGCATATACATACATACATCATGCATTATTGATTTGCATTCACATTCATATTGCATCACTATCACTCTAGTCGGTCTTATCCCCTAGTGATAAAAGTCCTCTCAATCGAGTTGTCAGACCTTTCCTCGTTAGGAAGTGAATCATCTAAGCAATCTCTCTCAAGTTTATCTCTGGATTAGAGACGGTCCTTGACCACTTTGATAACTTGAACCTCTGAGAAACAAAATAAACTTTCAACAAATATCACTCTTCGCCATTGAAGATGATATCCTTGCTTTCCCGGATTAAGGAAAATCCCCAGAGAAAGCCTCTTAATCAGAGATTCGGCGGTACGGCAGTTTTTATCCGAAAAAACCACTGATGAAAAGGTCATCGGCACCTCAAAATTGGATCCCATCATATGGCATTTCTCCAGAAAGATCCCGAGAAAAGTATGATGTAAGCCCCCCGAACGAAAACAGTCTCTCAAGAGACTCGCTTTCCCTAGTAGAAATAAATGGCGTCTCCAACAGAGAAGTTTGTCCAACTCTACAACTCAGACAGATGGATTCCCCAACAAGTCTGACATCAAAACTTTTTCCACTCAAGTGGCATCTCCCGAGGAAAATTCGGCGAGAAGTTTGAAGGAAAACCGCTACTAACAGCGTTCCTTGTCAAGAAAGTTTATTGACAAAAGAAACTGAGACCAGATCCTTGGTAGGAAACCAGGATCGAGGGTAAGTTTACTTTAGAAACTGAGACCAGATCCTTGGTAGGAAACTAGGATCGAGGGGAAGTTGACAAAAGAAACTAAGACCAGTTCCTTGGTAGGAAACCAGGATCGAGGGGAAGTTTATTTCAAAAGAAAACTGAGGCCAGCTCCTTGGCTGAAGACCAGGATCGAGGGGAAGTTTACCTTTTCTAAGCATCTTCGCTTAGCTAAAGAAGATGAATGCGTAAGCTACCATTCATAACCACCATCAAAATTTCGGGTATTCCGATATTTAATCCTCTTGCACCCCGAATGCCCGAATACCTTCGTCATTCACACCTTCGGGTCCAAGAAGATTAAATAGGGGCATCTGTCATACCCCAAATTTTGACCACTAAGATTTCCCATCATTGTGCAAATCATCAGCACAATATGGATGTACCTTTGTACCTCATTAGTCTCCCCAAAGGTGGGTGAGCATTCACTACAAACAGGATTTAGGGTTTCAAGCCCTCGCAGAGCTCTTAGACAAAGGATCAATCAAGGAATGACATGATCTTCAACTTGTCTAGCCTCTAAAATATCTAAAATGGATCAAGAGGACTCCCACTTCAAGGATTAAGCACAAGGCTGCTCCCTTCTGGGTGGATCAAGCCTCAGGATCGCCAGTGTCACCAAATTAGGGTTTGGTCGACTAGGGCCTCCAGATGGAAATTTTCCTCTGGGCATGAGCCAATGCTTCAAAGCATAACCTAAAATGCTCCATGGAACATCATAAACCTCATCATCAAGTCAATTTAGCCTCAGGGGATGCATACATCAAAAATCAGGAATTAGGGTTTCTCGACCTAATTCACTCCTAAGTTGACTTTTGGGACAAAACACGAGCCAAGACCTCAAGAGAGGATTTGAGGATCCCTAACACACCACATTGATCCATTTGCAACAATGGATTGATCCAAGAAGCTTGAGCAACAAGTTTCAATTTCATCTGAACCACATTTAGGGTTTCGCGAGAAAAGTCAACTGTAGCTTTGACTTTTGACCAGGACATGCTCCCAAACCCTAGGAAATGATTCAATACACCCTATAACACCCATGGAACATGTCCATCAAGTTTGATTTAGGTCAAGGACATGATTTCCTAAAGGATCGCACAGTTTGGAATTCATCTGATAAAAAGTCAACTGTGCACAAAAGTCAAACTTTGACTTTTTGAGATTTTTCATAAAAATGGTTTTTTAACCCTAAAATGATGTTAATGTGTGATTGGAATCATCATTCATCAAGAAAAATCAAAGAAAGTGGGATAACTTGTAAAAGGGGTAACCATAAAAACTTAGAAAATTTTCTAAGTTATGAAAAAAAGTGGCAAGGGTACCAACTTTGGAGGATCATAACTCCTAAACCACAAAGCCATTTTCCCCATCCAAAGATGGATTTGTAGCCCTCATGGCCCTCTACAAAAGTGTCAACTACACTTCATCCCAATTCATCATGGATTTTAAGTTATGGTTGGATCAAAATGACTAAAAACCTAAAATTGACATTTTTCAGTACTTAGCCAAAAATCTGCCTTGTAATTTCAGCACAATGTCCCAACTTCAAGGCTATTTTTCTCCATGATCCAAGTTGAACCAGGTCTAATGTCAAACATCAAAGTTGAAGTACGTCATCTAAGCTTTCCGGAAAGTCCTAGAACGTCCATGTAGCATACTCGAGCAAGGAGTTATGGATCTTACAAAAGGCCTTGCTGAAGCTGATTTTTTCAGGGCAGATTTGCACTTTTTTTGTGCCACACGAATTTTTAAGCCTTGTCATCAGTTTGGACACATCCAAGGATCAAATCCAAGTGGGATGATCTTATCCATGAACCTCCCAAGTCCAAGGAACAAAAAAAAGCATGCCAAAACCTAGAAATCCCTAAAAGAGGGACAAAACTCCAATTTTGGTTTGGAGCATTTAATGGATGCTTAGAGGTGGCATGGACTGATCCATTCTCATTTGAAATCAGTCAAGACTTATCCAAGACCAAGGGAACCACAACCATGTGCCCTAACCTCTAGTCAATGGCTAGAGGAGACTTGCATTTCCATTGGCCAACATGGAACAAACACCTGCTGCAGTTGCCATTCACTGTGGATCCTAAAACAAACTTGCTCCACTATAAATAGAGCTCATTTGTGTTCAGTTTGAGTACACCACAGCCATCAAACAGATGCTTTCCTCAAAATCTCTTCTTTCACCTCAAATTTGCCTTCCAAAGCAAGTAATTCTGAGTTTTTGAGCTAGAGAGCAATTCCACTCAAACTAATCACACACACACCTCATATATATCATATGTAAGCTGTGCAAACCATCAAAAGTGACCTGTAATCACAACATCACAAAGTCACCTCTCAAAACCTCAAAATGACACTTTTTTGCATTTTTCAAGCCATGTCTTGATTCAGTCACTTTCCAAACCAAATAAAACCTCAAACACACTCTAAATATCATCCTTGGACTGTCCCAAATGGTGCCACACATCTGGAACACCATTTAATAGAGTTGGCATTTTGGCCACTTTTGACCATTTTGCGAGAAAGTGCACAAACTTGCTCCAGAGGTTTCCAGCCGATTCCAACCATCCTAAAAGCTTCTAAGAGGTCATTTGAGGTTGTCCAAAGCATCAAATCATTTCTGGAACAAAGCATTTGGTAGGTTGCCCAAAATCTCCAAAAAAGAGGTAAAATCCACAACTTGAATTCTTTGAATCATGTTTTCCTTTGTTGTCCACATACATGCATCATATTGAACAATTCTTGAGGCAAAAATGTAGTCCTTAATGTGTATGTTGTGATCCTCCCACTGTTTGCATTTTAACATGTTTATATGTGGAATTTTGGTTGTTTTAAAATCATATCCGGTTCTGATTTTTTTATTGATGTGTTCTGTACATTAAGTTTTAGTGTGCATGAGTAACACCATTGATTTACTTGCGAAAAATCGGTCAAGATAGGTTTTTACGGATTTCAATTCCGATGAAAATTGAGAGAGTTACGCGCGTTGGAAATTTGACGCGAAACGACGTCGAATTAACGATAACAGTTTTGGTTTTTTAATTTCTGCGTTTTGTGTGATGATTTTCCGTGTGCGTGAGTAATACCATCGGATTCCTTGCGAAAAATCGGTCAAGATAGGTATTTCTGGATTTTGATTCCGATAAAAATTGAGAGAGTTATGAGTGTTTGAAATTTGATAAAAAACGTGTTGAAAATTAAAGTTTCGGTACTCGTTTTTACCCCAAAAGAAATGTCGGAGATGATATTTTGATATCTTTCCTCTTTTTCTTACTTTTTATTTTCAAAACTCATCCAATTTTTTTTACATAGCAAAAAATCATCATTTTCCAATTCATACCCCATAATATTTTAATCCACAAAAAATCACAAAAAAAGTATTATTTTTAATATATTTAAAAATAGTGTTTTAAATTGTTTTAAATGCTTTTAAAATGATTTCTTTTTTTTTTCTTGATTTTTTAAAACCAAAATGATTTTAAATATTTATGTGGATAAAATATTTTTTTTTCATAAACTTTAATCATTATTTAATGATTTTATTTGATATTTTTATCATTTTTTTACTTAATTTTTCTTGGAAAAATGCCTTAAAAAATGAAATTGGGGTTTTCTTTGATTTTCACCCTAACAAATCTTTTTCAAACACTTGGGCCTCTATTAGAGTGTAAGACCCAATCCCCTTTTAACCAAAACAATTTTGGGCCTCAGTTATTGTATAAGTCCCGATACGTTAAAAATCTCGGCGCGATCGCCATTTTCAAACTGAAAATATTTTGAGTCTCTCCCTGAGTTGTAAGCCCCATCTTTTGTACAAAAATACACTTTGGGCCTCTAATAGAGTGTAAGACCCAACCCCTCTTTTTTTATATTTTCTCATTTTATTTTATAATGATTTGAAAAATTAATAACTCCTTCAATTTTGATTATTTTTTATTGGTTCTTTTTCTGAAAAATCACAAAAATAGTAAAATATTTTATTCTACAAAAAAATCAAATTTATATTATTTATTTAATATAGTTGGTATTTTTGTGAATAAATTCATTTTTAATTGTTTTTAAGCATTTTAAAAGTGAATATTCATCTTGAAAATAAAGACCTTGGGTCTCCCCTCGTGTTGTAAGCCCCATTTCTTTTCTTTAAACTCTTTGGGCCTCTATTAGAGTATAAGAACCAACCCCTTGTATACAGAAAACTTTTTTGGGCTTCATTCATTGTCTAAGTCCCTCTGTACATTTTCAAATAAACGGCGCGATCGTCGCCCTTTTCAAAATTAACCAACTGGGCCTACCCTCGAGTAGTAAGACCCATTTCCTTTCTTAAAAACTCTTTGGGCCTCTTGAGAGAGTGTAAGACCCATCCCTTTGTACATAAAACCTTTTTGGGCCACAGTCACTTGTATAAGTCCCTCTGTACAAATTCAACAGTGCGCTCACTGATAAAACTCTGGGCCTCTCCTTGAGCTGTAAGCCCCAAATCTTTTTATTTCAAAGCACTTTCTCCTTTGATTTTGAATATACTGTTGTTTTCAATCTTTCTTTGTTGAACAACTAACCAAACAACATGGAAGCTCTACAACCGAGTAAGTGTTTACCCGCTTTCATTTACCGCTTTCATATGTATATAACTGTATTGTGGGGCTGTTTCACTGTAAGTCTCCTTTCATAAACTCATATATATAACTGTATTGTGGGGCTGTTTCGCTGTAAGTCTCCTTTCATAAACTCATACTAACTGTGTAATAATAGTATAGATATTTAGAGTTTCCCCGGCAACTACGTCTAGCACTAGGTAAAGCCCTGTTGATCACTCTGAACTTACAGTCAAAACTAGATCCACATAGGATTACCAGACATAGTCTTCCCTCCTCTTGGGGTTAAACAATATGGAGATGTGAAAGGCAGATTCTTTTTGAACCCTTTCTCAGACTGTCACTCTTAGAAATAGACTGAACTAGATCCCCAATAGGATCACCAGATACAGTCTTCTCTTCGGCTGTCCTCATTAGGAATTGTTAAAAAACTCTACTCCCAGAGATGAATGTATTCTCCGTGAATGGCATCTTTGAGTTTCTTCCAAATTCTCGAACTTTCCTGACTTGATCTATTCCTTGTGAATAGCTTGCCTTGAATTTCTCGAGGTTTGGGGACCCACGGGCTTCTTAAAAGCATCGGCCTCCTCTTGGGCATCGTACAAGGACCCACAGGCTTCCTAAAAGCAACTCCGCCTCCTCTTGGGCTTAGTACAAGGACCTGTTGGCTTCTTAGAAGTATTCACAGCCTCCTCTTAGGCTTCGTATAATGATCTCTTCCTCCGGGAATCATAGCCTTCTCTTGGGCTTCGTACAAGGACCCGTCGGCTTCTTAAAAGTTTCCAGCCTCCTCTTGGGCTTCGTACAAATTGTCCCGACGACCTCCTAGAGGTATAGGAACATAACTTAATCATCTGCATAGAACAGTCCTTTCAAAGGGTCTACTACTGTTTCTCAAAGCATAGTACAAAAGATGAAACTCTAGACTTGGACAGTCTAACTTCCTTGAGTCTCAAAGACATTCTCAAGTGACCCCTTCGTTAGATAGGAAGGAAACCCGTAGACTCGGACAGTCTCAATACCCTTCGGTTTTCCCGCTTCATTAAAGAACAGGAATAACCCGGATCCTTGAATCAAATCCATGAGTACAGTGTTGCTCATATAAGAACTGATTTTCTCTTTCAAAATCAGTATACTGGACCTGTCACTTAAATAGTTACCTTAGCCTCCTCTCGGGATTTGTACAATGATTCTCCCCAGCGGAGTCAAATAACGTTTAGCCTCTCTCTCGGGCTTTGTACGAGACACATAAGAGACTCTCTCGTTGAGTCAATCACCCCTTTCGCTTCCATCTCGGGCTTTATACGAGATACAAAAAGGTTCTTATTGAGCCAAACAAACAAAAAATAGCCTCCATCTCGGGCTTTGTACGAGATACAAAAAACTCTCTTGTTGAGTCAAATAGCCTCCATCTCGGGCTTTATACGAGATACCAAAAGACTCCCTCGTTGAGTCAAAAACCTTTTAGCCTCTCTCTCGGGCTTTGTACGAGACACATATTAGCCTCCTCTTAGGCTTTGTATAAGAAAACCACTGGTTGATCCAATCAACCTTTTAGCATCAAAATTATGCCTTGATCACAGTACACAAACACCCATCTAATCGCTGTAAGCGGCAAGCCTCTGGATCATCTACATCCATGCCACTATCCTTCTTTTAGCATGAGAAATTCCTAAGGAAAGATAGCATTGCTCTACACTGAGTTAAAGTCTTCTCCTTTAGGTTAAAATCCCCTATAAAGGAAATTATGGCATTACTAGGATCCGCGTATCCCGGTTAAAGTAATCTTCCTTTATAAACCAGTCACCCAACAGTTGTGACAGACAAACCCTTCTTTAGAGATGACAAATTCTCTCTAAAGTCGAGGTCCTTCAGCTTCACGTCTTGGGCTTTGAACAAGACACAAATAGACTTTTCAGCTTCACATCTTGGGCTTTGAACAAGATACAAATCACCTTTCGCTTCACGTCTTGGGCTTTGAACAAGACACCAAAAACACCCATTTCCTCCCATAGACTAGGAGGAACTACGAACGCTCTGATTTCCCTATTTCGGTAAACGGGAATACGTAGGCATAAGATCGAAAGAAAAGATCTTAGCGAGCACACTAAACAAAAAACCCAAATCCCATATCTCCATCAATCAAAAGCAGTAATTCAAAAGCATCAGTCCTAACATCCTAATCCTTGTTCCCCGCCAGAAACCTTTTGTCAAGGTAAAAAGAAAGAAAACAGTATTGGCGAAAATACAAATAACCAGTACAAAGGCCCCCCACATTGATAGCATATGTAACCTAACAGACCGCTGTTTAAACTCAGTATGCAAAGCAGGGTTAATTGGAGACATCTATTTCCCTTCCTTATTCAGCTCACAATAGGATAAAAATTGAATCGACCTGTAGTTTAAGCTCAACCGCAGAGAGCGACCAGCGCTTAAGAACCGCGTCCAAAATCGCTCGCTACACTAGGCCTAAAGGATTGAACTTCATGTTGCGTCTCTAAGCCAAGTCTAAGATTGGTCGGGGAAGTTCTTTTTCTTCATGTCCAAGTTACCTTCATCCATCGTCTTCATGACCTCCACGCATCTTCATGACATTTTTATCACATAACCTACAAATGAGCCAAGGATGATTAAGGAGTGGACTTAAAATTGACAAAAATTCACACAAACAAAAGAAGAAATCAAAACACTCACTAACTTCATGTCAATATTTTCTTAAGACTCCATCAGATTCCAAGCAGCCATAATTTCTCCTATACGAGCTGCCATCATCAATTCTTCTTCATGCTAAGCTCCAAATGCCTCATGCCAGAATATACACATGGAAAAGAAAATGGAACCAAGAATTAGTACAGCTCAAAACCAAATCACAATTTGAGAGCATATTACACAATTACACAATTACACAATTCAAAACCAAATAGTGTTAACAAATTCAGAGTGCAAGTTTTGATACAAAGATTATACTAAGCCTAGTTCTACAAGTTATACTAAAGTTAGGACTAAGGCAATGCAAAATGTAACTTTGCGCTTCATGATTAATTCCATAGGCCACGGTTGTTGTTACAAATCCACCAAGATTCATCCCTTTGAGCCAACAACAATCCACATAACCATGTCAAATTCACATTACATACATACTCTTTTCGTACAAGGTTGACAAACATATAGCATGCTCACAAGATTATTCAAAATCATGATATCAGTACAAGCAAGTAGGGACCATTTTCTAAGGCAATTTCAGAATTCACGAAAATAGAAAAACAGGGGCAGTAACATAACACACGGTACATACACCCTATCATGGAAGTAGAAAAAAGACAAAATTGTAGCAGAACCAAGACTAAACATAGCAGTGTAGGGAACTTCAAAAATTGTCTGCTAACCCTAATGCTTGGAGTATAAATAAAGATCCAATTCAGAGAACGAGGGAGAGGCTACTTGGCGGCAATAACTATTCCAAACCCTAATCACAAAATGCTCATGGAAAGAACATTATTCTTCTCATCATTTCACATCGAAATTTTGAGTAGAAAGAGTTAAAACGTTTGACAGTAATCAACAACAAGGATGAAGCATCTTGCAACAACAACAATTCAGAAAAGGAAGCACGGTTGAAGGAGAAGATCAAAGGAAGAAGTCAACTAGCAAGGTGAACAAAAAACGAGGATAAAGCATTTACCTGGGGATTTGTCTCTCTGGTGACTTCCGAACGGTAGTTCTTCTTTATCTAACTTCTTCCATGTTTGCAAGCATATTGAATGATTGTTAAACGTATCTCTGAATTGAAACGTGTTTCCTTTAGTGTCCTGTGATATCTAAACTCGTTCGTTGGAGTGTTTTGTGTGCTTGCATGATTTCTCAGCGATTTGTTGGATTTGCTTCTATGATTTGATTGGGTTCAGGGTTAGGTTTTGCTCGATCTGGTTGATTAATGAGGTTTTGAGAGAAATCGAGGCCAGATTTGAAGAGAGGATGGGAAAATAACTAGGGTTGGTGTAGGTTGTTTAAGGTTTTGGGGTGGTGTCGCCGGAGAAGACGGTGGCGGCTGCCGCGCGCCGCCGCTTCTCCGGCCAAAAATAGGGTTCCGGCGAGAGAGGTTTTGTGTAGAGGGAGAAAGAGAAATTTGAGAGCATTGAAGATGAGAGAGAGAACTGAATATGGAAATGAGGCTTCTTCACCGTTCCTTTTCTTTTGTTAAGTGTTGTTGAGTTGGCACGGTGAGCCTCTACACCGGTGACAAGTGTCACCGGCCATGAATTTTGTATTAATCCCACGTGCTTCTCTCTACGCATGCCCACCATGTGCTTGCATTGTAGACCCTCAGATCAAGAGTCTTGGGTTGACTCTATTCTGATCAGCGCTCCAGATCTTAGGATCTTCTCAAAGTTGACCAAGGGAGCACCATGGACCCCCCTCCTTGTGTTGGGCTTTCAGTTTTGGGCCTGGGGTGAGTTTTCCTAAACGCACACTCCCTTTTTACTGACAGTTCTGGCCTTTTTCTTTTTAGTTTTAATTTTTAATATCACCTTTTAATTTATAAAAAAAATCCAAAAAAAAAACAATTTATTTATTTTCTTAAAAAAACCTAGAGATTTGTTTCCTAATTAATTAATTTTATTAAAATTATTTATTTAATACTAACTAATTATTTTCATAATTAGTTTTATTAAATATTTGATTTTAACTTAATTAATTGTGTTAGTCCTATTTCTCTAACCCTAAAAATCCAAAACCTTGCTAATAAGTTAAATTGATGATTAATTGTATTAAACCATTTTATTTAATACTAATTAACTTTAATAGTTAATTTTATTAAATATTTTAGTTTAATTTGATTAATTATTTGATTTTCACCATTTTCTCTAGAAAATCTAAAAAACATATTAATTTGAGTTGAGAATCTCTCCTTTAAGCTAACCTTAGGAATTTAGGATTTTAGTTATACCAACATGTTTGATTTTATTTCTCCCTCATTTTATTTGATTTATAATCTTTGTGTGGCATACTTTTCTCATATGGATTATCATGTCTTGATTATATCTATGTCATTCATCATATGCTTAACTAAACTCTTTTCAAACTAATACCTTGACTCAATGTCAAGCCCTTTCCAAACACCTTGTAAGCTGATTGTTTTCACGATCGCAATCAACCTCACATAGCCTCCTCTTGGGCTTTATACAACGATACTTGTTGCACATTTCACAATCTTGTTTGCATGCATATGTGTGATTGTCTTACTTTAATTGTGGCTTGATTATTCTCCCCTTGAGTAATTGTATCCCTCTCCCATAAGATTAAAATCAACCATTTTCAAAAAATAAACAAGCTTGATCCAACGTCAAGCATTTTTCGAATCAAATTCAATTAATCACCAATTCATCTCCAAGCATTCACTTGATCCACATATCAAATCCCTTACCTAATCTGTAAGTCGAACGCTTTTGCCTAGCAATCGACCTTACCTTGAACCATTAGGACCTCCTTTCCATTAGTCCTCAACCCATTTCACACGCACATTCAAACCTCGATCAACATCGAGCATTTTTCAAATCAAATCAATACATTTAAACCATAATTAAACATCATTTCTTAAAAGGTGAAAAGGAGGGGGACCAAGTCTTCGATCTTTCTCCTCAATTGTTTGGGTGCGAGTTCTCCTACTCGTGTGTGGACAATTGACGCCTCTAAAACACTTGTAACTCGACAACATTCAAATTTATTTCTAAGCAATCATTAAAACATTTAATCCATGTCTAAACACATTTTTACTAAAAGGTGAAGTGAGGTTGGTCGAGTCTTTGGCCCTTCTCCTCAATTGTTTGGGTGCGAGTTCTCTTACTCGTGTGTGAACAATTGTCACCTCTAAAACATCTAAAACTCCTTTTCTCGCCCCCGTGCGATCGAAACCCTAAAACACTTACAAATCAAATCCCCTTTTCTTAATCAAACTCTTTAATACACTTAATCATATATTCAAACAACTTTCTAAAAGGTGATGTGAGGGGGGCCAAGTCTTTGACCTTTCTCCTCAATTGTTTGGGTGTGAGTTCTCTTACTCGTGTGTGGACAATTGGTGCCTATAAGAAACACAAACCAAACAACCGTGGTCCCACGAACTACGAATGCTCTGACTTTCCCATTGCACGAGGGAATACGTAGGCACAAGGGTTCTATTCCTTGCCGAGCACCCTAATAAAAAACCACCCCATTTCCCCCTTAGAAAGCAATATTACCTTAGAAGATAGCAAACAAACCTAAAAAAATTTCTCACGTATCGAATCAAGAGGTTCCCGTTGAGTACAACGGACGTAGAGGGTGCTAATACCTTCCCTCTTGCGTAACCGACTCCCGAACCTAGAATTTGGTTGCGATGACCATGTTATTATCCCTTTCAAAGGTTTTATCGATATTTTCCTTTCCCTCTTTTGGGATGAATAAAGTTCGGTGGCGACTCTGTTTCGAACAGTTTTTTCCGCGTCCATCGCGAGGATCGTATTTTTCGAGGTACGACAACATCAATGCCCCCCGTGCCTCCGTCATAATGGCATCTGGGACTTGCCTCATATCAGACCCATCATGGAAGATACATGTGTCAATGCCTGCCTACGCAATCTCCACTATGCGACAAAATCTAGGCAAGACATCCTCAGCATGATCTAACTGTGTTTGTTTCTCCTCTAGTATCTCCTGATAAGCTGTCCTCGGCGGGTCTCCTAGAGCAGCATGCACCATATACGAATGTGACATCCTGAAGAACCATCTGATATACCCATCGACGTAGCTCCAATCGCTCACAACTATGTTACTTCGTACCTCATCTGATACCAGATGACTCTCATAATCATCAAACATGTTATATATCTGTCTACGTGTCAAAGCAGGAGGAGCAGCGACAACAGGGTGTCTTGGAATGGTCTGAGTGCAGCCAAACTGCCGCATGATGTGCTCGGGCAGATGAGGAGCAATGAGACGTCATCCACAGGCCAACCATCCTGAGTATAACACTATCTCGTCAAATGGACATGTCTCACAGTGATACATAGCTACTGAAGTGTATGTCCTCGACAACCAAACAATCAAGATACACTCTGAAAGGCTCAGTCTCCTGGTTCCCTCTAAGCGGGGAAAAAACAGTAGCATGAGGCATATCCACAAAGTAAGTCATTACACTCGCCCAGCCGAAGATGCGCGGGAAGTGTTGGAGGACCCAAGCCAGAAATGGAAAGTTTTGAACACATAAATTATCAGTAATAACTTTGCAAAGATGGAATGAAAATGAAAAAGAAACATTAAAAGACCAATAATTATTATCGTCAGTAGTGTGATAGATTCCACATACAACCCTATCTCAACTTTTAGTACAGATTGAAGCTAACGGGATTATACCTGAGTGAATCGCACACTCAAAGATACAATAGAGTCGTCACCAAACTTTATTTACTCCCAAAGGACAAGGAAAATATCGATAAAACCCAAAGAGAAGAGAAAAGGGTCAGGGGGTCGGTTATGCGAAACGAAGTTACTAGCACCTTACGCATTCGTCGTACCCGACGGGAACCATTTCGGTTGCTTCTAGGCTTGGATGAGTTATCTATCTAAAGGCTTATAGCTAAAAGAAGAGGAGAGGGAGAAGAAAAATGGAAAAGAAAGAAAGTGCTCGCGGAGGATTAGGGCCCTCTTGCCTACGTACCCTCATAGTGCAATGAGGAAATCAGAGCGTCGTAGTTCATGGAACTAGGGACACAGAAGAGGAATGGAAGACGGTGGAAGTGGTGCTCGCCAAGATCACACAATCTTGTGCCTACGTATCTTACATTCGAATAAATGAAGAATCAGAGTGTTCGTAGTTCGTGGAACAAAGACAAAGAAGGAAAAGGAAAACATTGTCAAAACCAAGAGCAAAAGAGGTAGAGAAAAACCCACTGGGGATTCAAAAGAATTGGTGTCAAAAACAAGAAAGGAAAAAGAGCAAAGGATAAAGGTAGTAATTATGCTGAAGATAAAGTGCAAGAATGGTGTCGAAACCAATAAGATAAAGGAGCAAAAGGATTATAGTGACTCCACTGGGGAGTAAGAGGCAAAGTGATTGTTGAAATTCTGGCCTATGCAGACAGCAGATGTCCTAACACATGTCAAGACATTATGCTACATAATCATTTAAACTCAGAGGCGCAACAGCAGACTAATACATTGAATATCAGAACTGCAAAATCACAGATGTCACAACATCTGATCCAACATGTCAGTCAAGAACAATAACAAAACTGTAAATTGCAGAATGTTAAATAAGACAGTATGTGTTAACCTAGTTCGGTGCAACTCACCTACATCTGGGGGATACCAATCCAGGATGAAGACTTCACTATCTGTAGAACTGTTACAAAGCTAAACTCCCCCGTTTACAACTTTATGCCTAACATCTACCCAATGAACATCTTTACCAAGGCTAAACTCAAACATTTACAACCCTGATATGAGATACCCCACTCACATCCTAATCACAACCTGTGATATCTCTGTTTTCTACCAATACAAAACCTGTCATGGTTTCTTAACCTACAAGTTATCTTGGACTTGCTTCAAGGAAGCAACTAGGCAGGATGTTCTCCCGGCATTTCACGGCGTCGCGCCGCCACCCTAAGACTGAAGCCTCCCTTGGGGCCATAATCCAAGGGAAGGACGAACCTTTCTGGGCATACATCGAGAGGTTTAACAAAGAAGCCGTGTAGGTCCCTACAACGGACGATATGAAAAAATTTCTGCTCAAACAGGGACTCCACCCGGGCTCAGAGTTTTCTAAAGCCGTCGGCCTCGCACCTCCGAGGAACCTGGACGCCTTCCTCCTCAAGGCGCAGTGGTACATTCAGTACGAGGAAAAGGAAGCGGCCAACTCCGCCCGAGCAACCCGCCACCAGGAGAACGCCCGGGCCTCCAGAGGCGAAGAACCCTCGACATCTCGTCTAGGAGAAAGGAAGCGCGAAGACCGTCCTCGGGACTCCCGCGACAGCAAGGGACCTTCCGGACGATTTCACGACTACACCCCCCTGACCGTCTCCAGAGAGAAGATATTGTCCGAATGCGCGAATTCAGAATTCAAACAAGCAGGCGTACGCTTCCCCATACAAATACGGGCCAAGCCCAACGCCGACAAATCAAAGTACTGTCGTTTCCATAAGAGTCACCGCCACACCACCGAAGATTGCATCCATTTGAAGGATGCTATCAAAATACTGATCAGGGATGGCCACCTGAAATAGTTCACAAAAAAGAAAGACGCTCCCCGGCAAGACGCCCAAGAGTCCAAGAAGGTAGAGGAAGAGGCGCGTTCCTCGGAAGAGGCCAACATCCAGGTTGCCATGTCCGTATCGCGTCCAGAGGACTTCTACGTCCTTGATGAGCTCAGCGCTCCTGCTTACTTCGCGGCCCACATCCCGTGGGAAACGTTCCCCTCCACCATGGTCGTCTCGGGCAAAGGCTTCAATAAAGTCACGGTGGGCTCCGTGAAAAGGAAATTCGAGCACCTGATCAGCACGAGCTCCAACAGGGTGACCACGGTCGACCAAGCCTAGAAGGGGTCCATCCCCATCTCCTTCTACAGGGAAGAGCTCCTTGGGGGATCCCCAAACTCGAGCATTTCCCTGCTCGTCAGAGCTCGGATGGCGAACTTTGACGTTCGTAGGATTCTTGTCAACCAAGGCAGCTCGGTCGACATCATGTACTCCCAGCTGTTTTCAACGCTTCAGTTGGATGAGTCGCACCTCACCCCCTATGTGGGTTCTGACTTGCAAGGATTTAATGGTTTGGTGACCAAACCATGGGGGTACGTAGAACTGATCGTAACTTTTGGGTCAGCGGAGACGGCCAGATCCGTTAAGGTACAGTTTCTGGTAATCGATTGCCTGTCTCTATATCAATGCATCTTTGGAATACCAACCTTGGCTGAGTTGGTAGCTGTGCCTTCTACCGTCCATCTCAAGATGAAGTACTACACTTCAAAGGGGATGGTCGCCACCCTCCACGGCGACATCGAAGTTGCACGACGATGCTTCGAAGCAGCCACCAAGGGACTCAACGCCATCGCGTCCAAGCCAAAGGTATCCAACAAGCCAACCTTGCCAAGCAGCTCCGAGGAGGCCAAGCCACTACCTCAGGTCGACGCCATCGACCTCGGCAGCCGCTTCCCCGAAGAGGACCAGAAGGAAGACCAAGCAGCTTCGAGAAGCTCGTCCGCCCCGACCATCAGCAGCTCCCATCCGATGCGCCCCATCCCGGATGGCGACTTCGAGCTTGTCTTGTTTGGCGACGACCCCCAGCGGGGAGTAAAGATTGGAGAGGATCTCCCCGATAACCCAAGGAAGCAACTCAAATCCTGGCTTGAACCCATCTGTTGCTTGCCATCAACTCACGATTGACCCATCCGTCAAAGCAGTAGCACAACGTAGGAGAAAGCAGTCTCCTGAGAAGACAGAGGCTGCAGAAAAAGCTGTAAAGGACCTCCTCGAGGCCAAATTTATCTCGGAAGCCAAATACACCACTTGGCTGTCCAACGTTGTACTTGTGAAAAAATCCAATGGCAAATGGCGAATGTGTATTGACTATACCGATCTTAACAAGGCATACCCGAAGGATGCCTACCCCTCCCCAACATTGATAAACTTGTTGATAACTCTGCTGGTTTTAAACTATTATCATTCATGGACGCCTATTCGGGCTATAATCAAATACCAATGGTGATGAGCGATAAAAAATACACGGCCTTCATGACCGAATCAGGCAACTATTACTACAACGTAATGCCCTTCGGCCTGAAAAACGTCGGCGCGACCTATCAGAGGATGATGAACAAGGTCTTCCGGGGAGAAATAGGCGACATGCTCGAAGTCTATATGGATGACATGATCGTAGAATCCCACGAGGAAACCGATCACACTGCCCATTTAAGGAAGGTCTTCGAACAGGCCAGGAGGTACCAAATGCGTTTCAACCCGGAGAAGTGCACGTTCGGTGTCCGGGCAGGCAAATTCCTCGACTTCTACTTAACAGAACGAGGAATCGAAGCCAACCCCGATAAGTGTAGGGCATTCTCCGAGTTTCCAACGCCCAAGTCTAAGAAATCCATCCAGTCCCTGAACGGGATGCTCGCATCGTTGTCCTATTTCGTGGCCAAATCTGCCCAGCACGCCCTACCATTCTTCAAACTCCTCCGCAAGGAGGCAGCATTTGAATGGACAGAGGAATGTGACCAGGCTCTCCTCCATCTAAAACGAGCACTCTCAGAGCCTCCAGTCCTCTCTCGCTCGGACAACGGCGAAACTTTGTACCTGTATCTCGCCGTAGCAACCGAGGTAGTGAGCGCCGCTCTTATCCGCGAGACACCTGACGGGCAGAAGCCCATATATTTCATGAGCAAAGCACTGTAGGGACCAGTGCTGAGATACCAACAGATAGAAAAGTGGTGCTTTCCCTCATCAACGCAGCAAGAAGACTGAGACACTACTTTCTAGCCCACACAACTGTGGTTCGAACAAATCAACCCGTAAAGCAGCTGCTGGGACGACCAGACATGGTTGGTAGAATGCTTAAATGGTCGTTAGAGCTGTCCGAATTCGACATCCAGTATGAAAGCAGAAAAGCCCTCAAAGCCCAGGCTTTCGCTGACTTCGTCGCAGAAATGACGTTCGCAGATTCCCTGACCTGCGGGGCGCGCAAATAGACCATTTTCGTGGACGGGGCCTCCAGTTCGGCGGGAAGCGAGGCTGGCATCATACTGGAGAGTGATGAGGGAATCATTGTTGAAGTATCACTTACCATATCCTTCCCCACCTCTAACAACCAGGCTGAGTACGAAGCCTTCCTCGCCGGCTTACGCCTGGCCGAAGATCTCGGCGCGGAAGAAGTCGTCATATGCACAGATTCACAACTCGTGGCCCTCTAAGTTTGGGGAGAATATCAAGCCAAAAATGACAGAATGTCCTAATACTTAGCCCTGGTCAAGGAGAAGATGACGAAGTTTACAGCCGTAGAGGTAAAGCATGTTCCCCGCGAACACAACGTCAGAGCGGACGTTTTGTCCAAACTGGCGAGCACGAAGAAGAAAGGCGGAAACAAGTCCGTCATACAGGAGGTACTTCCTCGACCCAGTATCAAGAAGACCTCCCCAACCCTAAACGTACAGATGATCGGCGACAGCAACTGCTGGATGACCCCCGTTTACAACTACCTCGCTAAGGACGAACTCCCGTCCGACTCCAAAGCGGCCAGCGTAGTTAGGCGAAGAGCCTGCTCATACGTCCTGGTCGAGGACAAACTCTACAGACGAGGGTTCTCCATTCCGCTACTCAAATGTGTCGAGGAAGAAATGGTCGCCCACATCTTGCGCGAAATTCACGAAGGAATCAAGCCACAACATCTCGGTGGAAGGTCTCTCGCCCGAAAAGCCCTTCGGGCAGCCCTTCGGGCAGGATACTACTGGCCAACCATGCAGCAAGATGCTAAAAAGCACATAAAGAAATGCAATAAATGCCAACGACACGGGGACATGCACCTAGCTCCACCTAACGAGCTCAAGGCTATGTCCTCCCCGTGGCCATTCGCCTGGTGGGGCCTGGACATCCTGGGGCCATTCGTGGTAGGATCAAACCAGAATAAAGACTTAATAGTGGGCGTGGATTACTTCACAAAATAGATAGAAGCGGAGGCTCTGGCCAAGATAACTGCCCTTAACATACTGCGTTTCTACAAACGAAACATCCTTGCACATTTTGGCATCCCCCAGGTGATAGTCACGGACAATGGGACACAGTTCACGGGCAGGAAGTTCCAGTACTTCGTCGCCCAGCTGGGCACGAAGCAACACTTCGCATCCATCGAACATCCCCAGACAAATGGGCAAGCTGAAGTGGCGAACCGAGTCATTCTTCGAAGCAACACTTCGCATCCGTCGAACATACCAATTAGTTTGCATAGTCTGCAAACCATGGAACACCAGTAATAGCCAGGATTCGCTCGTCAGCAAATGTGTCCTGAATTGGGTGTTCCTCTTCAATTTCCTCTATTGGGGATATACGGGACAAGTGATCTGCAACTGTATTCTCACAGCCCTTTTTATCTCTGATTTTAAGATCAAATTCCTGAAGAAGGAGTATCCACCTCAAAAGTCTAGGCTTTGATTCCTACTTAGCAAACATGATCAGTATAAACAATAATTTTAGAACCAAACAGATATGACCTGAATTTGTCAAAAGCATACACCACGACCAACAACTCCTTTTCGGTAGTTGCATAGTTCATTTGGGTCGGGTTCAAGACATGACTAGCATAATAAATCTCATGCAACAATTTTTCCTTCATTTGTCCTAATATAGCCCCCATAGCATTGTCACTAGCATCACACATGATTTCAAAAGGTAGAGACCAATCAGGGGCTATCACAATAGGTGCAGAAATTATCTTACTCTTCAACGTCTTAAAAGCCACCCTATATTTATCATCAAAATCAAAGGGCTTATCCTTGACAAGAAAATCAGTCAAAGGTTTGGCAACTTTTGAGAAATCTCTTATGAACCTGCGATAGAAACCTGTGTGCCCCAAGAAACTCCTTATCCCCTTTTCATTCACAAGGGGTAGGAGTTTAGCTATCACCTCCACTTTTGCTTTGTCCACTTCAATCCCCTTATGGGAGATCTTATGCCCCAGCACTATACCTTCCTGCACCATAAAATGAAATTTCTCCCAATTGAGAATAAGGTTAGTATCCTATCACCTTTTCAAAACAGAAGACAAGTTAGTTAAACAGTTATCAAAATAAGAACCAAAAACAGAAAAATCATCCATAAACACCTCCATATGCTTCTCAAGCATGTCGGCGAATATAGATGTCATACATCTCTGAAAAGTGGTAGGAGCGTTGCATAGTCCAAATGGCATCCTTCTGTATGCAAAGATACCATAAGGACATGTAAACGTTGTCTTCTCCTGATCCTCCTCCGGGGCTACAGAAATCTGATTGTACCCCGAATAACCATCTAGAAAACAATAATACTCATGACCTGCAAGTCTCTCCAACATCTGATCAATAAAAGGGAGAGAAAAATGATCTTTCCTAGTTGCAGTGTTGAGCCTCCTGTAATCAATACACACTCTCCAACCTGTTACTGTACGAGTGGGAATCAATTCATTTTTCTTATTTAGAACCACGGTTGTTCCTCCTTTCTTTGGCACCACATGCACACGACTCACCCAAGAACTATCAGAAATAGGGTAAATCAATCCAGCATCTAACAACTTCACCATCTCTTTCCTCACAACTTCCTTCATTGCTGGGTTTAACCTTCTTTGGGGTTGTACCACTGGTTTATGATTATCCTTCATCAGTATGTTATGCATGCATACTGTGGGGCTAATTCCTTTCAAATCACCAATGGTTCATCCCATAGCACTCTTATACTTCTTCAGTACCTGTACTAATTTTTCCTCTTCTTTTTCTTTTAAACCAGAATTTATAATAGCAGGACAATTGGTTTCAGAACTCAGAAACACATACTTCAGATTTTTAGGTAACTGTTTTAATTCAGAATTTGTACTTGTTTTGTCTTCCTTTTTAGTCTTAGTTTCTGGTGAAGCTCTCAGATCCTACCACCCGTGTGGTTTGGATTTCAACCACGGTGGTTGTGCATTGAACATGGCAAAAACTTCTTTCTCTCTTTCATCCTCATTATCCTCTATCTCCTGGGCTGAAAAACTAAGGACTCTTTCCAAAGGTAACTTAGGAACTTGGTTGTGAATAGCTTTAACTACCATATTATCAATCACCTCAACAGTGTGACTTGTGCCGATGTCTTCTTTGTGCTTCATGGTATTCCTCACATCAATTTTCAGCTCCTCATAATAAACTTTGAGGGTCATGGTACCTCCCTCAATGTCTATCATACATCTACCTGTTTCCAAAAAGGGCCTTCCCAGAATCAGAGGGATCTTCTCATCTTCTGGCTTCTCCAGAATCACAAAATCAACAGGAAAGACAAACTTATCAAATTTAATCAGAACATCTTCAACCACCCCATAGGGTCTCTTAACTGAATGTTCTGCAAACTGAAGTGTCATTCTGGTATCTTAAACACTTCCTATTCCCAGCTTCCTGTATATAGACTATGGCATAACACTCACACTAGCCTCCAAATTAATCAGTGCCCTTTTAAATGACCTGTCTCCAATTGTGCATGGAATGGTAATAGAACCTCTATCTGGCTTCTTCACTGGAATCTTCATACCCTGCAAAATAGTACTACAAGTTTCAGTTAGAATAACAAGTTCAGTATCAACAGTGCACTTTTTGGAGATGATGTCCTTTATGAATTTGGCATATATGGGCATTTGCTCAAGTGCCTCAGAGAAGGGGATATTAATCTCTAACTTCTTGAACATCTCTAAGAACTTCTGAAAAATTTTCTCATCCTGCCCTTTCTTCTTATTTCTTGCAGGGAATGGAAGCTTGATGATGGGTTTTTGCTCAGTGGGTTTTTCTTTCATAACCTGTTTTAGTACCACTTCTTCCTCAAGTGGGATCTTGTTTTCTAAGATTTCAAGATCCACTTCAAGCAGTTCATCTTCTTTATCAGATTTCTTTTTAGGTATTTCAACTGATTTCCCACTTCTTGTTGTCACAGCACTCACATTATTGTGATCCCGCAGATTTGTCACAGTAGCACTCGGAAGAGCACCGGGTGCTTGAACATTGGTAAGTTACTGTGCTATCTGACTCATCTGCACTTCAAGATTTTTTATGGAAGCATTGGTGTTCCTTTGATTACTTCTTGTTTCCTCTTGGAATTGAGAACTTTGAGCTGCCATCTTTTCAATGGCAAGCTCCCAATCTGCCTTCTTTGGTGCTTGTTGTTGATACGGTTGCTGCGGTTGTTGCTGAACATTCCCTTGTTGATCCTTCCAAGAGAAGTTGGGATGATTTTTCCAACCTGGATTGTATGTTTGAGCATAGGGATTATTTTGCCTTAGATACTTAATCTCCTCAATTTATTGCGCAGTTGCAATGCAGTGTGCAGTAAAGTATGGTCCATTACAAATCTCACAATTAACTGCTTGGACGGGTTGAACTTGGGCTACTTGTTGAGTACTGACATTCATCGCTTTCAGCCTTCTTTCTACCTCAGCAGTAATTTGACCTTCCATTTTTACCACCTGATCCGCCAGCTTTCAATCAATAATCCCTTCTAGTTTACTCACACTACGGTCATACAGCTCCAAATGCTCATTTGCTGCTATAGCTTCTATAATCTTCTTTATACCAGTTGCTGTTGTAAAGTTTAATGAGCCACCGACAGCTGTATCAATCAGTTGATTGGTCTTCATCCTCAACCCATTAACGAACATTTGCATCTGTTCAGTAGGATCCATGTTTTGAGTTAGGCAAGCGACCAATAACTTTTTGAACCTTTTATACGCATCCCCAAGTGATTCTCATTCCTTCTATTTAAAATTCACAATGTCGTATCGCTTGCGAACGTAAACAGAAGCAGGAAAATACTCATTCAGGAATATTGTCTCCATTTCTTCCCAAGCAGTTATACTTCCCACAGGTAGGGAGTAAAACTAGTCTCCAGCATCTTCCGCTAAGGTGAATGGAAACATCCTTAGCTTCTTCGCCTCTTCTGAGTGCCCCTCGATCTTCAAGGTTGTGCTCATTGTAAGAAACCGTTGTAAATGTTTGTTTGCATCTTCATTTATTTTTCCAGTGAACGGTCTCTTTTCAAGCTGCCTGATCGTAGTCGGGTGCAACTGAAAGTGTGATACATTGATCGGTTGATTCACTATGGTTAACCGCCCAGTTAGAGCATTCACTCTGATATAGTCACCCAGAAGTCTCTCCGCTGGTTTATTTCCAGCCATGATCATAGTCTCTAGTTGTGTCTCTGTGTCTGTATCGGCTTCTGAGTCAGTATTATCAGAATGGACATAAACTTCTTCCTCTTTTTCCGGTTCTGAACTTGACGCTGCCAGTCTTTCTCGTTTAGCTTTTCGAAGTCTAGCGTGCAACGATCTTTCTGGTTCTGCGTCAAAAGGAAATTCAGCTGAGGGCTTCCCTCGCATACACAGATTAGACAATTATTAGTAAGAATAAGAATAAAATAAAAATAAAATAACCAAAAAATAAAATTTTAGTTGCAGAGCAACAAAATTCTAATTGAAATAAATCTGTAAACTCTATTATCTTTGGCAGTCCCCGGCAACGGCGCCAAACACTTGATAGGAAAAATAACAAGTGTAATATTTTGCCTATTGTAGTTATAAAGGGAAAATCCCAAGTATCGAATCTCAAGGACTGCTTGACGATACAGAGTTTGGAGACAATTTTAATTAAATAAAAAGCCTTGGGGGTTTTTGGATTTGGTAAAATTATATATAAAATTGCAATTAAAGAAAGCGAGAAAAATAGTTAAATGATTAACAGCGAGGAGTAGATTGCTAGGGTTCAGTGAATGAATCTTCCTGCAACAATTACGACTTATAAATGCAATAACAGAATCCCCAATAGTTGATTTCTGGTTCTCGAGGGTATCTAATCCTAAGTCCTTAGTGAAAAGATCTTTGGTCACATAACCTAATTACTATGTCCATAGGCACTTACGTTCATGATCAAGCATGCAAATATCAAGAATTTCCTATTAAGATAAAGTATCCCTAGTCCTAGGTGATATTTATTATCAAATGTTCTTATTCAGATCAACATACAACAGCTGTCTAGCTCAAATTATATGTAAAGGTTCAAAATCCATTTTTTCGACGGTTAAAGCATTAAGCACAGAGATAAGAACAAATCAACGATTACTGAATTAAAACTGTCACTGCATCCATAAATTCGAAATCATTACAATCAGAATCAGGGTCACCCCCTAGCAATGGGGGGTTTAGCTACTCATAACATAAATTAAAATCAAAGATGAAAGTGTTGTCATTACAGAATATATCGTGGAATCAATCTTCAATCATTAAAAACTCTTGAACATACGAAACACTTGTGAAATTCTGAGTCTCCAGCCTTCAAAACGTATATTCGCTCTGAAAAGGCGTCCAACCCTTGAAAAATCGCGTTCTGGGACTAAATAGTCAAATTCTGGGCTTTCAGGATTTTTGGGCCTCATTACGCGTAATGACTTGCCTATTACGCGTAATGCCCCATTTCCACGCCATCCTACTATGCGTAGCAGCTACTGGGTCAGCCACCACGCAAGCCATTACGCGTAATGACCAACCCATTACGCGTATGAGCAAAGGCTTTGATTTTCCTTAATTTTTCGCCCCTCTGCTAGAATACGTAAAGTACGCGTAAGGGAAGGGGCGTTATACGCGTAACAGCTAGAGTGTTACGCGTATGGGCAGCAGGTACTTCAATTTTTTTTTTCGTTTTTCTTCCGCTTTCTCGCTCCGACTCAGTTTTGCATCCAATGCTAGATCCTCTGAGCTTCCAAACCTGTATTTGACCTGCTGACATACCAAAAGCGTAAAATATCCTCGAGAAACTCATAATTAATGGCACACTTAACATAATCAAAACAAACCTAGTTACTTCTAAAACACACTCAAATTCACACAATTTACCTGACTTATTTACGATTAAATAATGAAATACATAGAACAAATGGTGACTGATCAGAAATGCAGAAGGAACTGCATGCCATTCGCGGTCAAGACTTATTCAGAAAAGACGCCGCGGACCTCTGTTTGGTCCCTAATGTAAAGATACTACACAAATTCAAGGTGCCCGATTTGAAAAATACAAAGGCAATTCTTACCCTCAAAGTCATTTGGTGATGTACGCTCGAAAAATGTGTACCCAGACAGACAATTGTCATACCCCAAATTTTGACCACCAAGATTTCCCATCATTGTGCAAATCATCACCATAATATGGAGGTACCATCATGCCTCATCAATCCCCTTCAAGAATTATTGAGCGTTCACCACAATCAAGAATTAGGGTTTTAAGCCCTCTCAGAGCACTTAGACAAAGGATCAATCAAGAAATGACATGATCTTTAACTTGTCTAACCTCTCAAATACCCATAAAGGATCAAGAAGATTCCTACATCAAGAATCAAGCACAAAGTTGTAACATTCCAAGTGGATCAAGCCTCAAGATCGCCAGTGTCACCAAATTAGGGTTTTGGTCGACCAAGGCCTCCAGATGAAAATTTTCTTCTAGGCATGAGCCAATACTTCAAAGCATAACCCAAGATACTCCAAGGAACCTCATGGACCTAATCATCAAGTCAATTTAGCCTCAGGGGATGCATTCATAAAAAATCAGGAATTAGGGTTTCTTGACCTAATTCACCCCTAAGTTGACTTTTGGAGCAAAGCATGAGCTAAAACCTCAAGATATGATTTGAGAACCTCAAACACACCACATTGATCCATTTACAACAATGGATTGATCCAAGAAGCTTGATTCACAAGTTTTAATTTCACCTGGACCATAATTAGGGTTTTGAGGAAAAAGTCAACTGTAGCTTTGACTTTTGACCAAGACATGCTCCCATACCTTGAGAAATGATTCAAGACATCCTAAAATACCTATGGAATCCATCCATTAGGTTTGAATTGGGTCAAGAACTTGATTGCACAAAGGATCACATAGTTTGGAATTCATCTGACAAAAAGTCAACTGTGCCTAAAATCAAGTTTGACCTTTTGGAATTTTTCATAAATATGGTTCCCCTAAGTCAAAAAAAAAATGTTAATGTATGATTATGATCATCACTTATCAAGAAAAATCAAGAAAAGTGAGGTTTCATGCAAAAGGGGCAACCTTGAGAAACCAATTCTAAGTTATGGAACAAAAGTGATTTTGTACCAACTTTGCAAGGTCATAACTCCTAAACCACAAGGCCTTTTTCTCCCATTCAAAGCTTAAATGAAAGTTCACATGACATACTCCAAATATGTCAACTACATCTCATTCCAAATCTTCATGGATTTTGAGTTATGAATGAAGCAAAATCACTAAAACATGAAAATACCCCTTTTTCCAACACTTAGACAAAATTCTGTCCAAGACAGATTTTAGGTAAAACACCAAAACTTGGAGAACTTTTTCACCTAGTTGCAAGATAAATCAATCTCAAATGTAAACATCAAAGCTATTGTGCATCTTACTAGCAATTCAAAGAGTTAATCAGCATGGAAAAACTCCATGGAAATCAAGAGATATGGCAACTCAAAGTCATGTTGCTGCAACTGGTTTGGAAGATCAGTTTATTTGTTTTTGTGCTATACTCGAGTTTGAGACAAGAAAAAATTATCACTATGCCACATACACTCAATATGATCATATCAAACCTGCAGAATTAGGCCAAGATGCTTAGAACTTTATCATGTGGCATAATGAGTCTTTATACAAAAACTTGGAATTCAAAGTGCATTTATGTGCAATAGTGCACTTTCAACAAAGCTACTCTCCTCAGTCAAGGTTGATGCATAAACAACAATTAAAACATATGAGGAATGTGGAATTGGTCAAAAGTTGGCTATGCTACTTAGAGAGTTATGGTACCTTGCATGAGAAGTAAGCACACCTTGCCAAAATGCATTTAGTGAGCTCTTATCCATTACTGCAGCACTATTCCACCAAGACAAAACTTGATCACCTATAAATAGAGGTCACATTGCCTCATTCAGATCACACCAAAACAATACCAAACTTGTTTTCACACTCTTCTTGCTCTCACTCCAATTTTCAAAAACCAAGAGAGTGAGAAATCGAATTTCTCATATCTGAGCAATTCCATCCAAACTAGCCACTCAAACACTTCATATACTTCATATGGAAGTGATCTAAATACTCACCAAGTTTCCGAAACATCCAAATAATCAACTCACCCCTCAATTGCTCAAAGTTACAAGGTAGCTACAGGTTGGATCGAGTTAACCAATCCATAGGTTTTCAAATCAATCTAAGCGTTGGAACACCATCCATAGAGGTCAAGGAAGCTGTCCAGATCATTGGAACACATCTGTAACACCTCCAAGCCAGAATTCGATTCTCACTTGCAAGGTAAGCTTCCTTAAAACTGAACTAAATGAATCATGCATCATAAATATGTTTTTAAGTTACCTTTGTGTTTCTGAATGTTTACAGATCATTTCCCCTCAATTAATTGCTTCATATCATGATCATATGGAATTTAATTTTAAAACGATCAGTTAGGGTTCATATGTGCTTTCAGACAATTTCTTTTGATACACTAAAAATAAATGAAATTGAATATTGCCATCATGTTCCTTGTTAAAAAATACACGAGTTTCATGTTTACATCTTGTAAAATGGTTGAGAGACGGGGGAGATAGCTTGCTTCACGCAAGTCTGATGGTTGCCCAAGGAAGAAGATGGCCATGGCGCCATTTTCAAACTTTCAGAATCAAGTTTAGTATATATTATACACTTGCCACTATATATTTGAATTGGCATTGCGCCCCAGTGGTTGGTCAGCTGGTTTTGTGTGTGTGGCGAGCGAGAGGTCTGGGGTTCGAATCCCCCTCGCCCCAGACCTTTTGGTTTTTTTTTTGAGTCATTTTCCAAAGGGTTTTTCATATATTATTCACACTTACCATTCTCTTTCAGCCACACGCAAGTGGCTTAGTTGGTAAAGTTTTAAACCCTCCGCCTCAAGGGCGTGGGTTCAAACCTTGGGAGGGTCATCCTATTTTTTTTATCACTTGTTTTCTTTCACTTTTCTTCACCATTTTTTAGTAACTTCCAAAATTAATTTCTCTCTCAATTTTAATTATTTTTTATTGATTATTTTTTTTTGAAAATTCACAAAAATGTTAAAATATTTTATTCTACAAAATTTTCACAAAAATATTATTTATTTAATATTCTCACAAAGAATTTATTTTATTTGTTTTTAAACCTTTGCAAATATTTCTTTTTTCTGATTTTTCCAAATTCAAATGATTTTCAAATCATTCTATGGACAAAACATGATTTTTCAAACATTTATCCAAGATCACAACTTGTTTTTCATACATGTTTGATAATTTTGATAATTTAAAATGTTTTTTTTATTCCAATTAAAATACATTTTTTATCAAATTAGGGTTTTGATTATTTTCACCCTTACAAATCTTTTTAAAAATCTTGGGCCTCTAATAGAGTGTAAGACCCATCCCTTGTCACATAAAACATTTTTGGGCCTCAGTCATTGTATTAGTCCCAGTACGTTAAAAAAATCTCGGCGCGATCACCGTTTTCAAAACATTTTCATCTGGGCCTTCCCTTGTGTTGTAAGTCCCATTTTTCTTCTTTTATTTTCAAACAATCTTTGGGCCTCTAATAGAGTGTAAGACCCACCCCTTTGTAAATAAAAAACCATTTTTGGGCCTCAGTCATTGTATAAGTCCCACTGTGTTTTCTAAAACCGCGACGCGATCGTCAACTTTTAAACAAAATCACCTGGGCCTCTCCCTGAGTTGTAAGCCCCATTCTTTTTTTCTTTTAAATCACTTTGGATCTCTAATAGAGTGTAAGACCCAACCCCCTTGTACATAAAATAATTTGGGCCTCAGTCATTGTATAAGTCCCGATACGATTTTAAAAATCACGGCGGATCGCCATTTTCAAACAATTTTAACCTGGGCCTCTAATAGAGTGTAAGACCCATCCCCTTGTATATAAACAATAATTTGGGCTTCAATCATTGTATAAGTCCCACAGCGTTTCTAAAACTACGACGCAATCGTCGCCTTTTCAACAGAATTCATCTAGGCATCTCCTTAAGTATAAGCCCCAATCTTCTTTTCAAAACAACTTCCCTTTTTGATTTAGATTCAAATTCATAGTTGTTATCAAAACTTTCTTTAATTTCTTGAATAACTAACCATACAGCTGTAATACTGGAAGCTTGCTCACCTGTAAGTTCTATCAGCTTTCTTTTACATACTTGTATATAATTCATCTGTATATATATATATATATATATATATATATATGCCTGTATATTATCTTGCTTAGAGTTTTCCCCGGCAATTAGGTCTAAGATTAGATCAAACCAGTGGTCACTCTTTCAACACAGTCAAAACTAGTTCCCCATAGGAAATTCTAGATACAGTCTTGCTTCCTCTTGGGCTTATACAATATGGAACAGAGAAAGGCATTATTCCTGGTGAAACTTTTCTCAAGACTGTCACTATCTAGAAATTTGTCTAAGAAATTCATTTCCCCCAGAGAAGATTAATTCCCGGTGAAACCTCTCATGAATTTCTTCAAACCCTAGAACTGTTCACTAAAGAAAGGATTAATTCCCGGTGAAACCTTTCTTGAACTTTTCTTAGGTTTGGACCCACAGGCTTCCTAAAAGCATCCCCAGCCTCCTCTTGGGCTTTGTACAAGGATCCTCAGGCTTCTAAGAAGTTCTCATGCCTCCTCTTGGGCTTAATACAAGGACCCAAAGACCTCCTACAGGTATATGACAGAACCTAGTCATCCTTTGTTAGAGCAGTCTTCCAAAGAGTCAAAACATCAGACCAATTTAGGGTTGATTCTCATCCCTTAAAACACCAGCCTCCTCTTGGGCTTCATACAAGCAGACTAAGACAGTCTCAGCCTCCTCTTGGGCATCATACAAAGATCATCCTCCAGTTAAGAGTTAACCTATTCATACCAGTAGACTTGGACAGCCTCACCTCCTTTTTGGATCTCCAGAAACCCTCAAGTTTCCTAAAAACACAGGAAAAAACTCTTATCATTTCATCAATCACTAGCAGAGTTAAAACCTCCATAGGTTTTAAAACTCAATCCTTGAACTTTCACTTTACTTTTCCCTAGCTAGGGTCAAATTACTATCAATAAACCCTCTATTAGAACCTCAAGGCATCTGATATTTCAACTCTTCTTCAATCCTTAGCAAGAGTTAATTCCCCAATTTGGACCTGTCTCCAGATCTCAATAATCCTCAACAGAAGTTAGCCTCCTCTTAGGCTTTATATAAGAAATTCCCCAACCAGCCTCCTCTTAGGCTTTGTATAATGATTTTCCCTCAGCCCTTTTTAGCCTCAATCTTGGGCTTTGTACAAGACACCTATAAATATCATCAGCTGAGTCAGTTAAACCCTTTTAGCCTCAATCCTGGACTTTGTACAAGACACATATAAACTCCCCCCAAAGGAGTCAAATCCTTCTAGCCTCCTCTTAGGCTTTGTATAATGATCTCCCTGAGTAGAGTCAATATCCCTTTAGCTTCAATCTTGGGCTTCGTACAAGACACCAACAAAACTTCCCTAGTGGAGTTAATCCTTTTTAGCCTCAATCTTGGGCTTTGTACAAGACAAATAAAACCTCTCACCAGTAGAGTCAATCCTCTTTAGCCATAATCTTGGGCTTTGTACAAGACAGATAAAATATTTCCCCGGAAAAGTCAATTCCTTCCAGCCTCCTCTTAGGCCTTGTATAATGATCTCCCCAAAAGAGTCAGTCTCCTTTTAGCCTCAATCTTGGGCTTTGTACAAGATAGATATGTAACTCCCTGTAGCGCAAATTTTTGTGTGGTTGCGAAGCACTATCGCTTTGGGGTACTACAGTTCGATTCATTTTTTATCCTATTGAAGCTGATTAAGGAAGGGAAATAGATGTCTCCAATTAACCCTGCTTACATACTGAGTTTAAACAGATGACTGTTGGTTTACAGATGCTATTGAGATTGTGGGTCTCTCTTAGGTTATTTTGTTAAAAATAAGGTGCCTGGATTATTGGTGAGGTTTTTGGTAGGATGCTAGGACTTGGTGCTTTTGGGTTGATATATGGGGATACTGAATTTGGGTTTTTGATTAGTATGCTCGCTAAGATTCTTGTAACCTTATGCCTACGTATTCCCGTTTAACGAAACAGGGAAATAAGAGCGATCGCAGTTCCTCCTATTCTATGGGAGAAAAAGGTGTTTTGGTGTCTTGTTCAAAGCCCAAGACGTGAAGCTGAATGGCTTGTTTATATCTTGTTCAAAGCCCAAGATGTGAAGCTAAAAGGTCTAGGATTAGAGAGAATTTGTCATCTCTAAAGGGGGATATTTGGCCTGTTTATCACAACTGTTGGGTGACTGATTATAAAGGAGAACTACTTTAACTGGGATACGTGAACCCAGCAATGCCATAATTTCCTTTATAGGGGATTTTTAACTTGAAGGAGAAGACTTTAACTCAATGTAGAGCAATGCCATCTTTCCTTAGGAATTTCTCATGCTAAAAGAGGGACAGTGGCGTGGATGTAAATAATCCAGAGGCTTGTCGCTTACAGCAATTAGATGAAGGAAAAGGAGTTGTTGATGTTTGTATGCTGTGAGCAAGGCACAAATTTGATGCCAAAAGGTTGATTGACTCTACCGGGGTTTTCCTTATACAAAGCCTAAGAGGAGGCTACTGACCTAACAAGAGGATGTTTTTTATATGTCTCGTACGAAGCCCGAGATAGAGGTGAAAAGGTTTGTGACCCAACAAGAGGGTCTTTTATACTCAACAAGAGAGTGTTTTACGGTATCTCGTACAAAGCCCGAGATGGAGGCTAAAGAGGTTTGACTCAATAAGAGAGTCTTTTATACTCAACAAGAGAGTGATTTATATCTCGTACGAAGCCCGAGATAGAGGCTAAATAGGGGTTTGACTCAACAAGAGAGTCTTTTATACTCAACAAGAGAGTGTTTTTGGTATCTCGTACAAAGCCCGAGATGGAGGCTAAAGAGGTTGACTCAACAAGAGAGTCTGAAAAGATTAGCTCCACTGGGGAGAATCATTGTGCAAAGCCCAAGAGGAGGCTAGATATGATGGTGACTGTTTCAGTTTAGTGATAGGTCCAGTATGTTGGATAAAAGAGAAAATCAGTTCTTATGAAGGAAAGATTAACGGTATTGTTGTGCTTCAGTACTGATCAGGGTTATTTCCTGTTCTTTAAGGAAATGGGAAATCCAAAAGGTATTGAGACTGTCCAAGTTTAATGGTGTTTTGAGAAATCGATTCTCAGATAGTGAGTGATCTTTGTATGATGCCCAAGAGAAGGCTGGTATATTAAGGGATGAAGGTCAACCCATTAACAGGTCTGACACTTGACTCAGATAAACAGCTCTAGCAAATTGATGACTAGGTTCTGTTCCTATACCTGTAGAGGTCTCTGGGTCCTTGTACTAAGCCCAAGAGAAGGCATGAGAGCTTTTAAGAAGCCGAAAGGTCCTTGTACAACACCCAACAGGAGGCGGGGATGCTTTTAGGAAGCCTATGGGTCCCCAAACCCCAAGAAGTTCAAGACATGCTATTCACCGAGAATAGATCAAGCCAGGAAAGTCCGAGAATTTGGAAGAAACTCAAGAGATGCTATTCACAGAGAATATATTAACTCTGGGAGTAGAGTTTCTTTGACAATATCTAAGAGTGACGGTCTGAGAAAGGGTTCACCGAGAATGCTGCCTTTCACGTCTCCATATTGTTTAACCCCAAGAGGAGGGAAGACTGTATCTGGAATCCTACGGGGGATCTAGTTTTGACTATATTTAAGAGTGAACAACAGGGATTTACCTAGTGCTAGACGTAGTTGCCGGGGAAAACTCTAAATAACTATACTAGTATTACACAGTTGATATTTGACAAGTATATAAAAGTTTGTGAAAGAAGACTTACAGTGAGCAGCCCCACAATACAGTTATATATATATATATATATATATATATATATATATATATATGAAAGCGGATAAAGAAAGCGGGTAAACACTTACTCGGTTGTAGAGCTTCCATACTGTTTTGTTAGTTGTTCAACAAAGAAAGCTTTGATAACAATATTATATTCTAAATCAAAGGACAAAGTGCTTTGAAAAGATTGTTCGGGCTTACAACTCAAGGAGAGGCCCAAGGTTTTATCAGTGCTTGCACTGTTATTTTGAATTTGTATAGGGACTTATACAAGTGACTGAGGCCCAAAAAGGTTTTCTGTACAAAAGGATGGGTCTTACACTCTCTCAAGAGGCCCAAAGTTGATTTAAAGAAAAGGAATGAGGCTTATAACACGAGGGTAGGCCCAAAGGGTTTTGTTTGAAAAATGACGATCGCGCCAAGATTTCTTTAACGTACTGGGTCTTATACAATGCATTGAGGCCCAAAATGGTTTTTTGTACAAAGGATGAGACTTACACTCTATTAGAGGCCCAAAGGCTTATTTTTGTACAAGTGGTGGGGCTTACAGTTCAAGGAAAGGCCCAAAGATTTTTGTGAAAAAGGCGACGATCGCGCCGAACTTTTTGATGGTGTCGGGACTTATACAATACACCGAGGCCCAAATCATTTTGGTTTTCAAAAAGGGTTGGGTCTTACACTCTAATAGAGACCCAAAGTGTTTGAAAAAGATTTGTTAGGGTGAAAATCAAAGAAACCCTAATTTTATTTTTCTTTAAAAGAAAATATTTAAAGAAAATCAATAAAATGATAAAAATACCAAATGAGTTTGAATAAACCACTTGTGATTTTTGTTTAAGGTTTGAAAAATGAGGTTTTATTCACAAGATGAATTAAAACTCATTTGGTTTTGATTTTCAAGGTAAATATTCACTTCTAAAATGTTTAAAAACAATTAAAAATGAATTTATTCACAAAAATACTAATTATATTAAATAAATAATATAAATTTTATTTTTTTGTGGAATAAATATTTCATCATTTTTTTGATTTTTTGCAAAAAGAACCAATAAAAAATAATTAAAATTGAGAGAATTATTAATTTTTCAAATCATTAAAAATAATATGAAAAATAATAAAATATGAAAAAACATGAAAAATTGGTAAAAAAGTGAATCTGGGGCGAGGGGGATTCGAACCCCAGACATCTTGTGTATAGGGCGCGCGCCTTACCACTGGGGTGGTGATACATCCGTTGATTGAAACACAACCACAAATATACAAGGCTTGCCTTGTTTTTGGCCTGGCCCAAGGCAAGGCAAGGCAAGATTTTGGTTAAAAACGTGAAGGCCATAACTTTCACATTTCTCCATGGATTGGGACAAAATTTAGGTCTATCCTGCCTAGAATTTCACAAGGAATCCAATGGTGGTGGTGTTTTTTTTTCATATCATGCTCCTATTGAAAAACCCGATAGTGGTTTTGAAATAGGCCATGATTTGCATTTTCTGTGCTATCTCTTGGTACAGGTATGAATTACATGATAAATTGGTGCAAACACAACACATATAACATGTATAAGAGATGCATGATCAGTGGACATCAAAGGAAAGCATGATTCAAAGAATTCAAGTTGTGATGCTTACCTCTTTTTGGAGCTTTTGTGCAATCTGCCAAGCACCTTGTTCCAAAAATGATTTGATGCTTTGGACACCCTCAAATGATCTCTTAGAAGCTTTTAGGATGGTTGGAATCAGCTGGAAACCTCAGGAACAAGTTTGAGCTCTTTCTTGCAAAAGGGGCAAAAGTGGCCAAAATAGCAACTCTCTCAAATGGTGTTCCAGATGTGGGGAACCATTTCGGACAGTTCAAGGATGATATTTGGAGTGTGTTTGAGGTTTTATCTGGTTTGTAAAGTTACTGAATCAAGACATGGCTTGAAAAATGCACAAAAGTCCTATTTTGGGGTTTTGAGAGGTGACTTTGTGATTTTGGTGTTACAGGTCACTTGTGAGTGTTTGGATCACCTCTATATGATGTTTATGAGGTGTGTGTGTGTGATTGGTTTGATTAGAATTGCTCTCAAACTCAAAACCCGATGGTGACTTGCTTTGGAAGGCAAATTTGGAGGTGAGAAAGTGATTTTGAGGAAAGCATCTGTTTGATGGCTTTGGTGTACTTAAACTGATAAAAAATGAGCTCTATTTATAGTAGAGCAAGTTTGTTTTGGGAGCAATAGTGATTGGCAACTGCAGCAGAGGTTTGGCCAATGTTGAGCAATAGGAATCCAAGTCTCCTCTAGCCATTGACTAGAGGTTAGGGCACAGGCTGCTGGTTCCCTTGGTCTTGGATAAGTCTTGACTGAATTCAGTTGGGAAGGGCTCAGTCCATGCCACCTTGGTGCATCCATTAAATGCTTCAAACCAAAATTGGAGTCTTGTCCCTCTTTTAGGCATTTCTAGGTTTGGCATGCTACTTTTGGTTCCAAAGACTTGGGAGGCTGATAGATCAGTGTTTGTCCCTCCTTGGTCTCCCCCTGAGGTGTTCAGATGGATAAGTGTGTTTGTCAGTTGTACAAATTTGGTAAATCGAGCAAAATGCACACATCTGCCTTGCCTTGACAGTTTTCAGCAAGGCATATTGCCATTGTCATATCTCATGGCTCAAGTGGAATTTGATGGAGTTCTTGGCCATTTTGGAAAGCCCTCATATGATACAACAACTGTTTGATCATATTTGGGTTTGATAATTTTTGGATCCAAGTGAAAAATGCCCCTACATTTGGAAAAAAGTGAAGGCAGATTCTGACTTAGTGAAAATTTCACTAAGTGTTGGAAAAAAGTGACATTTTCACTTTTTGTGATTTTGATCATTCCATAACTTAAAATCCATGAGGAATTGGAATGAGTTGTGTTTGAAGCTTTTGTAGAGTGCCATGAGAGCTACAAATCCAGCTTTGAATGGGGGAAAATGGCCTTGTGGTTTAGGAGTTATGATCCTCCAAAGTTGGTACCCTAGCCACTTTGTTCCATAACTTAGAAAATTTCTAAGTTTTTTATGGTTACCCCTTTTACAAGTTATCCCACTTTTCTTGATTTTTCTTGATGAATGATGATTCCAATCACACATTAACATCATTTTAGGGTCAAAGAACCATAATTGTGAAAAATCTCAAAAAGTCAAAGTTAACTTTTGTGCACAGTTGACTTTTTGTCAGATGAATTCCAAATTGTGCGATCCTCTATGAAATCAAGTCCTTGACCTAAATCAAACTTGATGGATTGATTTCATAGGTGTTATAGGGTGTATTGAATCATGTCCCAAGGTTTGGGAGCATGTCGTGGTCAAAAGTCAAAGATACAGTTGACTTTTCTCGCAAAACCCTAATTGTGGTTCTAATGAACTTGAAACTTGTGCACCAAGCTTCTTCGATCAATCCATTGTTGTAAATGGAACAACGTGGTGTTTTAGAGACCTTCAAATCCTCTCTTGAGGTCTTGGCTCATGTTTTGTCCCAAAAGTTAACTTAGGGGTGAATAAGGTCAAGAAACCCTAATTCCTGATTTTTTATGAATGCATCCCCTGAGGAAAAATTGACTTGATGATTGGGTCCATGATGTTCCATGGAGTATATTAGGTTATGCTTTAAAGAATTGGCTCATGCTCAGAGGAAAATTTCCATCTGGAGGCCCTGGTCGACCAAACCCTAATTGGGTGACACTGGTGATCTTAGGGCTTAATCCACTCAGAATGTTGCAGCCTTGTGCTTAATCCTTGAGGTGGGAGTCCTCTTGATCCATTGGAGAGATTTGAGAGGTTAGACAAGTTGAAGATCATGTCATTCCTTGATTGATCCTTTATCTAAATGCTCTGAGAGGGTTTGAAAGCCTAATTTTTGATAGTAGTGAATGCTCACCCATCTTTGGGGAGACTGACGAGGTATGAAAGGTCATCCATATTATGATGATAGTTTGCCCAATGTTGGGAACTCTAAGTGGTCAAAATTTGGGGTATGACACTACCTAATAGAGTCAACCTTCTAGCTTCAACCTTGGGCTTTGATCAAGGCACACAAAAACCAACATCCCCTAAGAGGAAATCAAAAACTCTCTGTAGGAGGACATTTCTCTGTATCATCACACATCAAAACAGACAATCAAAACAACCCTTAATTCCAGATAACTGCTGTAAATAACACACTTGTTGATTCAAAAATCCAAGCTATAGTCCATCTCTTATCCTAGTAAATCCCATTCTTTCGTCTAATTGCTGTAAGTGGCAAGCCTCTGGATTATTTACATCCAAGCCAATGTCCATATCTTAGCGTGAAAGATTCCTAAGGAAAAATGACATTGCTCAACATAGAGTTAAAGTTTTCTCCTTCAGGAAAAATCCCTTATAAAGGAAATTATGGCATTGCTGGATTCTCATGTCCCAGTTAAAGTAATTCTCCTTTATAATCAGTTGCCCAACAACTGTGATAAACAGATGAGATATCTCCCTTAGAGATGAAAAATTCTCTCTCAGTCAAACCTTTTAGCTTCAATCTTGGGCTTTGAACAAGACACAAATACTCCTGTAGCTTCAACTTGGGCTTTGAACAAGACACCAAACATCTTTTTCCTCCCATAAAATAGGAGGAACTACGATTGCTCTGATTTCTTTGTTTTCTTTAGCGGGCTACGTAGGCATAAGATTGTGAAATCTTAGCGAGCACGCTAATCAAAAACCTTAGGTCCAGTACCTTACCAAAAACATCGGAAAAACCTGAAATCAACAAAATACTCTCTCTCTCAACATTCCCAAAGGAGAAACTTTCCCATTTACGACAGACAAACACTAGTAAGTAGAAAACAGTAGAAATTGCTAACGATCTATGTATAACCATATATAGGATGGGTAATTGACAACTTCTCATTGTATAACCTGACCCCGGACCCCCCAATCTCTTAAGCATTTGTTAAAAACATTTGCGTGCAAGGTTAGTTTTAGATAGCTTCCCTTTCCTTTCCAGCTTCATAGGATAAATAAGAAATCAGAAAGTAACACCCAATTCCAACCAATGGCGATAAGGTGGTCGCGTCACCAACAATAATCGCACGCTACAACAATCAACAGCTACTAATCCATTACTTCCAAGACAGTTTAACCGGTGCTGCACTCAAATGGTACATGGGTTTAAACCACACCAAGATCAGTACTTTCAGAGATCTCGGCGCAGCATTCGTTCAGCAGTATAAATACAATTTGGACATGGCACCAGATAGGGATCAACTCAGAGCAATGTCACAAAAGGATAAGGAAACCTTAAAAGAATATGCTCAGAGATGGCGTGAAATCGCCGCCCAGATCTATGCTCCTCTCGAAGAAAATGAAATGACAAAGAACTTCCTAAAAACATTAAGCTCATTTTATTACGACTGGATGGTTGCAAGTGCGCCTAGTGACTTCACTGAAATTGTGAACATGGGAGTACGCCTTGAAGAAGTAGTCCGAGAAGGACGATTGGTCAAAGATGCAGAACCATCCAGCAGTACCAAAAGATACAGTATTGCTTTCCAAAAGAAAAAAGAGTGAGATATCAGTAATATCTCTCTGGGAAAGCAAAGGCGAAGGTATCAACCGGTAGCAGCATTAACTCCCACTATCAATCCAACGCTAGCTCCGACTTATTAACCTCAGGTTGCTCAGAACCAACCAAATCAACAACAGTATCAGCAAAGGCCGCAACAACCTCTTCAGCAGGCTTGCCCACAGTACAATAACAACAATCGTACTACACGACCATCAGGGTTCGACCCTATACCGATGTTGTATACAAAACTATTTCCACTTCTACTGGCCAAGGGGCACGTTCAAACCAGGACTCCTCTCGCTGTACCAGAAGATCCACCTTTTTGGTTCAAAGTAGATCAAACTTGCCCTTAACATCAAGGAGGAACAGGACATAACATTGAGAATTATCTCAGCTTCAAGTCTGATGTACAGAAGCTTGTTAGGAACGGGGTTTTATCTTTCAAAGATACTAATCCAAATGTTCAGACGAACCCTTTGCCGCAACATGAGAAAACTGCAGTGAATTTCATAAAAGAAGAGCCTGTCAACAGTTATCAAATTCACAATGTACGCTTACTGGGGACCAACTTGGTAAAGATGCATTGCAAATAGAGCGGGTACGGCCATGTGCCATCTCACAACTATCATCAGTGTGATATCTGCTCCAAGGACAATCAAGGGTGTGCCATAGTACAAGCAGTTCTACAAGAACAAATAGATCTGGGATGGATTCAGGATCACAAGATTCATGAAATAAACATGGCCCACGCACATCCCAACATTGTTCAGAACCATGACATCCATGCAATGAACGCCAATCTAGTGGCTTTGCATTCAAGACAAAGTCAGTATTACAATCTGCCGCGGCACGGTTACAACACTTGTCCGATCTGCTCAAAAGACGACCAGGGATGCTCTTTTATACAAGAGGCCCTCCAACGTCAAATGGATCTCGGATGGATCCAAGACTATCGTGAAAGAAGTAACCATCAAGTCAATATGGTTCAAATCTTTGACACACGCTTAATAAATACCAGTCTAGTGGAATTACATGCTAAGCAGGCCAGACTTGGTTTTCTGGCTTCACATGATTATCAAGACTGTAAAGAATGCTGCGAAAATGACCAAGGGTGTGCGCTTGTGCAAAGGACTCTTCAACATCTGTTGGACCACTGGTGGCTTCCGATCTACCTAGATGAAGACACACAACATATTAGCATGATTGATGGGAATCCTGGCAAATATCAAAGTCGTGATGTCTGCTCAATAGAAACAGATCTAGTAAGAATGCACTGCATACAAAGCGGATATGGTCGGGTACCTCCTCACAATTATGAACGCTGTAGAGTATGCTCGGAAAATAACCAAGGATGCTATCTAGTCGAGTAGCTCTTCAGCACCAGTGAGACCGAAAGAAGATTCAACCATGGTCGAATGCTGAATCAATCAACATGGTACAAGATTACCTCCCTAGTTAAAACAAAAGCTCTGTCATAATCTTCAATCATGGGAAAACCAAGGATGTTTGTGCCGTAATTCCTCTACTCGATGAATCACAGGTCCCTCTTGACGGTAGAAAAGTTCCCAACCAGGAACTAATTGAGGATGCCTATGACAGTCAAAAGCACCAAAAAGCCTTTGTGGTTGTCTACTTGCCAGGTCCAATACCGTACAAATTAGACAAAGCTGTCCCATATAAGTACGGTGCAACGACCATAGAAAATGGAAAAGAAACTCCATTCCCCTCCGTTGTGAACATAGCCGACATTAGTCGAGTCACCCGGAGCGGTCGGATCTTTAACAGAGGAGTTAGAGAACCTACCAAAGAAAAGGAACCTCAAACGGAAGTTCCTAACCAATAAGTCGGTTAATCTAGTAATCTAGAACCTGTAAAGAACAACGATGAGATGCTGAATCTCATCCAGAAAAGCGAGTACAACATTATGGACTAATTGTTGCAAACTCCGTCTCGAATCTCTGTACTTTCTCTCCTGCTTAGTTCAGAAGCTCACAGGGAAACTCTACAGATGGTTTTAGAACAAGCCTTTGTGGAATAAGATGTGACAGTAGGACAATTTGATAGCATCATCTCCAACATCACTTCCTGCAACAACTTGGGATTCAGTGATGAAGAACTGCTGGAGGAAGGTGAGAACCATAATATGGCCCTCAATAACACAGTCAACTGCCAAGACGATGCTTTAGCCAGCGTTCTGGTAGACATAGGTTCATCTTTAAATGTCATGCCAAGATTAACTTTGGTTCGACTATCTTTTCAAGGAACTCCGATGAGAGGTAGTGAGATCATCGTCAAAGCCTTTCACGGATCTAGAAAAACAGTTATCGGCGAAGTCGATCTTCCCATAACCATCGGTCATCACACTTTCCAAGTCACTTTCCAGGTCATGGACATCCGAGCAACATACAGCTGTTTATTAGGGAGATCTTGGATACACGAAGCTGGGGCAGTCACTTCGACACTTCACCAGAAGTTGAAGTTCGTCAAGAATGACAAATTAGTCACAGTACACGGAGAGCGAGCCTTAATCGTGAGCAATTTACCATCATTCTCCTGTGTAGAACTAGAAGAGGTTGTTGGAACTTAGTTCCAAGGGCTCTCGGTGAGCAATGAGAATCAACAAGAAAGAGGGACATCAGTTTCCTCATACAAAGACGCCTTCAAAGTGACCGAGAGTGATGATATAAAAGGATGGGGACTGATTATAACTCCTACTGATAACAAGACAAGAAAAGGTCTTGGTTTTTCTCTGACTTGTACCCAGATAACCAAGAAGGATGAAAGTTTTCGTCCCATTCAGGATTTCTTCCACAACTGAGGCTTCCTCCACCCAGCATCTCAAAAAGTACACACCATGATGGGAACGATTCCTCCAACATGGATGAGGAGTGGAAGTCTTATCTCAACAATGACGGTTATATGTCTCAGGAAGAAGCGCACATGCCATTCTGGTTCCCAAAGCAGAGCCCGAGATATATACCAAGATCAGACGTCAGAATGACCGATGGAGATTGTGATCCCGAAGGATGTCGTGCTCCACCCAATTCATTAGAGGAAGATAATCTAATGAAATACAAGTTTGACTACGATTATTATGATCCCTTGGATGACTTGCCTATTTGGAAACCATACACGGAAGACTTGGGGCAAAAGAGTCAACCGGACAATGTCTATCAACTGAGTAATCTTGAAAGGAACACCCATGTTCTCCCAGAGTCATGGAATCATTACTCAGGACATTCCGAAAATGTCCGACACCATGGTGAGGAATTTTTGCAAAGATTGCAGGACAAGAATTCACTAACTATGCATTTCCTGAGGTCAACGTCATCGAGAAAGATGACTCATCGATGCCCACAGAAACCTGGGATACCTTGGGACAACCAAGTGGCAAGTACGACTTTCTAGTCAAATACACCGCTCCCGAAAGCTTTTGCGTCAGATACGAGGACATCCAGCCAACTGGATGGGGAGATCCTCTTGAGAGTGAAAACACTATGGAAGATGCGACAGAAGAGTCCTCTTATGATAACTCAGCATGGGAAGAAGACTCCAATGATCATACTCCACCAAAAATCAGTGCCATTTCTGAAGACAAACCAAGAAGGTAAGTACCAGACTTTGTGATTCACTGAGGAGTTCGTCGCCATTGGGTTGCAGTCGATGTCCCGAAAGTCGTCCATAAGTCGAAGTAATTACCATCTTTGTTTTGACCTTTCACCTTGCCCAGGTGAAATGGATGTTTTATAGGGCTTACTTTTCTGTAAATGTCCCTCTTCGCTTCGCCCAAAGCGACAAAGTTTTGTTTTATAGGATTGTGCTTCAAGAATCGATAAATCATGAATAAATAATGTCATTTTGAATTCCCGTATTTATTGTTGTTTTCACTTTTCGTTTTTTAGAAAATGGTAATCCTAAAAAAACAACCCAAAATAAAAACAAGCATTTTTCAGAAAATACACTGCACACACTCTTGCATTCTCTCTGTCTTTTCTACAAAAACGAATCATCACGTCATGCAGATTGCTAGTTTTAAACCCCATTGAAACATACGATCAAATGCCTTCTCCCAACTTTGAATTCCCGGTATATGAAGCTGAAGAAGAAGATGACGAAGAAATTCCAGAAGAGATCTCCCTACTACTCAGGCAAGAGGAAAAGTCTATTGAGCCTCACAAAGAGCCGTTGGAAAAGGTCAATTTGGGTTCAGAGGAAGAAAAGAAAGAAGTTAATATTTAAGCACTGCTCAATCCAACTGTCAGAGAAAGCTTGATAAAGCTTCTCAAAGAGTTTCCAGATGTATTTGCTTGGTCCTATCAGGACATGCCAGGGTTGGATACCAGCATCGTGGAACATCACTTACAGTTGAAAGCGAAATGTCCTCCAGTAAAACAAAGACTGAGAATGACTCATCCAGATGTGGCCATCAAAATTAAGGAGGAAGTGCAGAAGCAGATCGACACAAGTTTCCTCGCCACTTCAGAATATCCTCAATGGTTAGCCAACATAGTGCCAGTTTCAAAAAAGACAGAAAAGTCAGAATGTGTGTAGACTACAGGGATCTGAATAGAGCAAGTCCAAAGGATGACTTCCCCTACCACACATAGACATGGTGGTGGATAGCACAACAAAATTCAAAGTCTTCTTTTTCATTTAATGGATTCTCGGGCTATAATCAAATCAAAATAGCACCGGAAGACATGGAGAAAACTTCATTTATCACCCCATGGGGCACCTTTTGTTACAAGGTAATGCCATTCGGTCTGAAGAACGTAGGGGAAACCTATCAAAGGGCCATGACAACTCTGTTTCACAACATGATGCATAAAGAGATTGAAGTGTACGTCGATGCCATGATTGCCAAATCTAAAACAGAAGAAGAGCATGTGGAACACCTATCAAAATTATTTGAGAGTCTGAGAAAATACACACTCTGCTTAAATCCTAATAAGTGCACATTCGGTGTCCGCTCAGGAAAACTCTTGGGATTTATTGTCATCCAGAAAGGAATTGAGGTTGATCCTGACAAAGTCATGGCCATTCAAGAAATGCCTTCACCAAAGACTGAAAAACAAGTCAGAGGATTTTTGGGACGTCTGAATTACATCTTAAGATTTATATCCCTCATGACCGCGACGTGCGCGCCGATCTTTAAACTACTCAGAAAGAACCAAAGTTGTGTATGGACAAAAGATTGCCAAAAAGCTTTTGACAACATCAAAGAATATTTGTTGAATCCACCAATTTTGTCTCCTTCAGTGGAAGGAAGACCACTGATCATCTACTTAACAGTCTTGGAAGACTCCATGGGTTATGCGCTTGGCCAACAAGACGAAAAAAAAAGAAAAGAGTATGCCATTTACTACTTAAGCAAAAAGTTCACAGACTGTGAAACTCGATACACTATGCTCGAGTAAACTTGTTGCGCTCTAGCTTGGGCAGCTAAACGTCTTCGCCAGTACATGATTTGTCACACTACTTGGTTAATCTCCAAAATGGATCCGATCAAGTACGCCTTTGAAAAGCCTGCTCTCACTAGAAGGATTGCCCGTTGGAAGATGTTGTTATCAGAATACGACATCGAATATCATGCTCAGAAAGCCGTCAAAGGAATTAATTTAGCTGATCATTTGGCTCATCAACCGATTGACGATCAGGAATCAGACGAATTTGATTTCCCAGATGAAGATGTCATGTACTTGTGTCATACCCCAAATTTTGACCACTAAGATTTCCCATCATTGTGCAAATCATCATCACAATATGGATAAACCATCATGCCTCATCAGTCTCCCCAAAGATGGGTGAGCCTTCACCACAAACAATAATTAGGGTTTCAAGCCCTCTCTGAGCTTTAGACAAAGGATCAATGAAGGAATGACATGATCTTCAACTTGTCTAACCTCTAAAACATCCACAATGGATCAAGAGGACTCCCACAACAAGAATCAAGCACAATGTTGCAGCATTCCAGGTAGATCAAGCCTCAAGATCGCCAGCGTCACCAAATTAGGGTTTTGGTCGACCAGGGCCTCCAGATGGAAATCTTCCTCTGGGCATGAGCCAATGCTTCAAAGCATAACCTAAGACACTCCAAGGGACCTCATGGACCCAATCATCAAGTCAATTTAACCTCAGGAGATGCATTTACCAAAAATCAGGAATTAGGGTTTCTTGACCTAATTCACCCCTAAGTTGACTTTTGGGACAAAACATGAGCCAAGACCTCAAGGCATGATTTGAGGGACCCTAATACACTACATTGATCTATTTGCAACAATGGATTGATCCAATAAGCTTGATTCACAAGTTTCAAGTTCATCAGAACCACAGTTAGGGTTTCGCGGAAAAAGTTAACTGTGCCTTTGACTTTTGGCCAGGACATGCTCCCAAACCCTAGGACATGATTCAATACACCCTATAACACCTATGAAATCACTCCATCAAGTTTGATTCAGGTCAAGGACTTGATTTCATAGAGGATCGCACAGTTTGGAATTCATCTGATAAAAAGTCAATTGTGCCCAAAAGTCAAAGTTTGACTTTTTGATTTTTTTGATCAATTATGGTTCCCTAACCCTAAAATAATGTTAATGTGTGATTTGAATCAACATTCATCAAGAAAACCCAAAGAAAGTGGGATAACTTATAAAAGGGGTAACCATAAAAAACTTAGAATTTTCTAAGTTATGGAACAAAGTGGCTAGGGTACCAACTTCCAAGGATCATAACTTGAGATCCAAACAACCATTTTGGCTGATACAAAGATGGATTTGTAGCTCTCATGGCATACTTTAAAAGTGTCAACTACACCTCATTCCAATTCCCCATGGATTTTAAGTTATGGAATGATCAAAATAGCTGAAAACATGAAATGTCACTTTTTCCAACACTTAGTGAAATTTTCACTAAGTCAAAATCTGTCTTGCTTTTTTTCCAAAAGTAGAGGGATTTTTCACTTGGATCCAAAAAGTATCAAGACAAACTATGATGACACATGTGTTGTATCATATAAGAGCTTTCCAAAATGGCCAAGAACTCCATGAAACTCCACTTAAGCCATGAGATATGACAATGGCAATGTGCCTTGCTGCAAACTGTCATAACTAGGCAGATTTGTGCATTTTGCTCTATTTGAGCAATTTATGCAAATGACAAGCATGCTTATCCATCTGAACACCTCAGGTAGAGACCAAGGAGGGACAAACACTGATTCATAAGCCTCCCAATTCACTATTGCTTGCAAAACAAACTTGCTCTACTATAAATAGAGTTCATTTGTGCTCAGCTTGAGTACAAGAAAGCCATCAAACAGATTCTTTCCTCAAACTCACCTTCTCACTTCCAATTTTGCCTTCTAAGGCAAGTCACTATCGGGTTTTGAGTTTGAGAGCTATTCCAACCAAACCAATCACACACACACACCTCATAAACATCATATAGAAGTGATCCAAGCACTTAAACAACAACTGTAACACTGATTTCTCATAATCACCAGCCAGTTGCTCAAGGTTTTAACCAAGTTGTAGCTGAGATGCCATGAAGTGATCCAGCCATTTCCAATCAAGTCCAAGCAATCAAACACACTCCATATGGTGTAGGGAAGCTGTTCAGATCATCACAACTTATCTGTAACACCTCCAACTCAAAAATCACATTGCTCTTGCTGTCACGACCTTCAAGTAAGCCTAAACTTGGCCATCTCTTAATCTATGCATATTTCCTCGCACAATACTTTTGCCAAATGTTCATAATCATGCATAGAATGTTTCCCCTCAATTACCTGCTTTGTTTGATTCGTGTATCAAAATCCTCAGCCTTCATGCAAATTTTAGGGTTCTTGAGGTTTTGTCTTGATTTCTTATTCCATGCTTAAAATAAATGAAATTAAAGACCATAGACATGATCGTGAGGAGAAAACGTGCATATTGATAGGTGGATTGTGTGATTTCATCAAGTATTCAGTGAGATTGGATAGAAAATGCAAATCTGGGCAAAACTCAGAACACGCGCGGGTTCTTGGGTGTTCTTGGCGCCCTTTTTTGAAAATTCAAATATTTGAATTTTGTGATTTTATTTAATTGATTCAAAAATTAATTTCTCTCTGAGTTTTAATGATTTTGAGTTGATTCTTTTTTTAATAATTCACAAAAATGTTAAAATATTTTATTTTACCAAAAAATCCCAAAAATATTATTTATTTCATATATTTGATATTTTTACAAGGAATTAATGTTTTATTTGTTTTTAACATTTGAAATATCTTTTACCCCCTTGATTTTCCAAATTTAATTGGTTTCCAATCATTTTGTGGATATAAACATGATTTTTGAAACATTGATCCAAGATCACCACTCATTTTTCACATGTTTCCATCACTTTTTTATTAATTTTTTAACAAAATTAATTCCTTTTTAAACAAAATTAGGGTTTTGATTAATTCAACCCTCATCAATAATTTTAAAATTCTTTGGGCCTCTTGGTAGAGTGTAAGACCCAATCCTTTTGTAAATAAACCTTTTAGGGCCTCACACATTGTATAAGTCCCTCTGTATATTTTCAAAAGTACGGCGCGGTCGTCGCCTTTGTAACAAAACCAACTGGGCTTCTCCTTGAGCTATAAGACCCATCTCTATTCAAACTCTTTGGGCCTCTAATAGAGTGTAAGACCCAATCCCCTTTTAACCAAAACAATTTTGGGCCTCTGATATTGTATAAGTCCCTATGCGTTAAAAGAAAAATCTCGGCGCAATCACCAGTTCAAAAATCAAATCATCTGGGCCTACCCTCGTGTTATAAGCTCCATTTCTTTTCTTTGGGCCTCTAATAGAGTGTAAGACCCAACCCAATTTTGAAAACCAAAATAATGTGGGCCTCGGTCATCGTATAAGACCCACTGTGTTTTCAAAAACCTCGGCACGATCGCCGTTTTCAAACAAATCATCCGGGCCTCTCCTTGAGCTGTAAGCCCCATCATTTGTACAAAAATAATCTTTGGACCTCTTGGTAGAGTGTAAGACCCAATCCTTTTGTCAATAAATCTTTTAGGGCCTCAAATATTGTATAAGTCCCCCTGTACAGTTTTCAAAACAACGGTACAATCATCGTTAAAACTTGGGCCTCTCCTTGAGCTGTAAGCCCCCACAATCTTTTCAAAGCACTTTCTCCTTTGATTTTGAATACAATATTGTTATCAAAGCTTTCTTTGTTGAACAACTAACAAAACAGCATGGAAGCTCTACAACGGGTACGTGTTTATCCGCTTTCATATGTATATAACTGTATTGTGGGGCTGTTGCACTGTAAGTCTACTTTCACATCCTTTTATATACTTGTCAAATATCAACTGTGTAATACTAGTATAGTTATTTAGAGTTTTCCCTGGCAACTACGTCTAGCACTAGGTAAAGCCTTGTTGGTCACTCTTAAATACAGTCAAAACTAGATCCCCCATAGGATTCCAGACACAGTCTTCCCTTCTCTTGGGGTTAAACAATATGGAACAAAGAGAAAGGCAGTATTCTAGGTGAACCTTTTCTCAGACTGTCACTCTTAGAAATTGTCAAAGAAGCTCTACTCCCCAGAGTTGATCTATTCTCCGTGAATAACATCTCTTGAATTTCTTCCAAATTCTCAAACTTTCCTGGAATCATCTATTCTCTGTGAATTGCATTTCTTAAACTTCTCTTGGTTTGGGGACCCACAGGCTTCCTAAAAGCATCCCCGCCTCCTCTTGGGCGTTGTACAAGGACCCTTCGGCTTCTTAGAAGTTCTCATGCCTTTTCTTGGGCTTAATACAAGGACCCTGACGACCTCTTAAAGGTATAAGACATAACTTAGTCATCCTTTGCTAGAGCAGTCTCTCCAGCGTCAAAACTCCGGCCATTCTAGGGTTGATACTCATCCCTAAATGCTCGTGCCTCCTCTTGGGCATTGTACAATAGATAAAACTCTAGACTTGGACAGTCTAAGCCCCTTGAGTCTCAAAGACATTCTCAAGTTCCTTTCCAACATAGGAAGAAACACTGATCACTCTAAAACCCGGTCTCTCACATGAGAGTTCCCCACCCTTGGGCCTGCCTATGGATCTAATCCTCAGAAGTAAGATAGCCTTCTCTTGGGCTATGTACAATGACTCTCCCCAGTGGAGCTAACCTTTTCAGACTCTCTTGTTGAGTCAGTCTTCCTTTTAGCCTCCGCCTTGGGCTTGTTACAAGACATATAAAAACCCACTTTCTTGTTGAGTATAAAAGACTCTCTTGTTGAGTCAATCTCCTGTTAGCCTCCGTCTTGGACTTCATACAAGACACATCTAAAACACTCTCTTGTTGAGTATAAAAGACTCTCTTGTTGAGTCAATCTCCTTTTAGCCTCTATCTCGGGCTTCATACGAGACAGTAAAACACTCTCTTATTGAGTATAAAAGACTCTCTTGTTGAGTCAATCACCTGTTCCAGACTCTCTTGTTGAGTCAACCTTTTTAGCCTCCATCTTGGGCTTTATACAGGACAGATAAAAGTACTCTCTTGTTGAGTCAAAACCTTTCAGCCTCCATCTTGGGCTTTATACAAGATACATTCTCCCCAACGGAGTCAAAACCCCGGTTGAGTCAATCAGCCTTTTAGCATCAAATTTGTGCCTTGCTCACAGCATACAAACATCAATAACTACTCTTTAGAGATGACAAATTCTCTCTCATCCAAAACCCTTTAGCTTCACATCTTGGGCTTTGAACAAGATACAAACCACCTTTAGCTTCATGTCTTGGGCTTTGAACAAGATGCCAAAACAACCTTTTTCCTCCCATAGAATAGGAGGAACTACGATCGCTTTGATTTCCCTGTTTCGGGAATACGTAGGCATAAGATTGCAACAATCTTAGCGAGCATACTAATAAAAAACTCAAAATCCAGTACCTCCATACATCCATCAAAAGCATCAGACCTAACACAAAAACCTACTCCCTAGTCTAGACCTTGTTTTTAAGCAAATAACCTTAAAAGACGAACCCCCTATTTTGATAGCATCTGTAAACCAACAGTTTTGACTGTTTAACCTCAGTTTGCAAGCAGGGTTAATTGGAGACATCTATTTCCATTCCTTAATCAGCTCAACAGGATAAAAAATGAATCGAACTGTAGTACCAAAGCGATAGTGATTCGAAACCACAAAAACCGCGCTACAACTTGAAAATGAAAGATTGCGATGAACCGCTACCCAATGAAGGGCCAGAACCAGGTTCCCAATGGGGACTAATATTTGACGGAGCAGTCAATACTTACGGAAACGGAATTGGGGCAATCATCGTAACACCTCAGGGTACCCATATTCCTTTCACTGCCAGATTGACATTCAAATGCACAAACAATGAGGCCGAATACGAAGCTTGTATCATGGGTCTCGAAGAAGCAATTGACTTAAGGATAAAGAACTTGGATGTGTATGGAGACTCAGCCCTGGTTATCAATCAGATCAAAGGAGAGTGGAATACATACCAATTAGGACTGATTCCTTACAAAGATTACGCGAGAAGGTTGTTATCATTCTTCAACAGAATCGAGTTTCATCATATCCCTCATGAAGAAAATCACATGGTTGATGCATTAGCCACCTTATCCTCCATTATTAGTGTAAGTCAATGGAACGATGTACCTAAGATTGACATAATGCCCCTTGGAAGGCCCGCTTATATCTTCACAATTGAAGTAATCATAGACGACAAACCCTGGTATCATGATATCAAGTGCTTCCTTCGAAGACAAGAGTACCCACCTGGGGCATCCAGAAAAGATAAGAAGACCCTTAGAAGACTGGTTGGAAACTTCTTCCTGAACAATGATACACTCTATAAGAGAAACTTTGACATGGTTTTGCTCAGATGCGTAGACAGACAAGAAGCAAACATGCTGATGAAAGAAATCCACAAAGGATCCTTTGGCACTCATGCCAATGGACATACAATGGCAAGTAAAATTCTAAGAGCATGATATTATTGGCTGATAATAGAATCCGATTTCTACAAGTATATGAGGAGGTGTCACAAGTGTCAAATATACGCAGACAAAATCCATGTACCGTCAATGCATCTCAAAGTTCTTTCTTCTCCATGGCCTTTTTCTATCTGGGGAATCGACATGATTGTCATGATTGAGCCTAAAGCTTCAAACTAACATCAGTTCATCCTGGTAGCCATTGACTACTTCACCAAGTGGGTCGAAGCAGTGTCATACACCAATATAACCTGACAAATGGTGGTCAGATTTATCAAGAACAATCTCATCTGCCGTTATGGTGTTCCAAGCCAGATCATTACTGATAATGGATCCAAATTGAACAACAAGACGATGAAAGAATTGTGTGCTGAGTTCAAGATCGAACACCATAACTTATCTCCCTACTGGCCTAAAATGAATGGAGCGGTAGAAGCAGCTAACAAGAATATCAAGAAGATTGTTCAAAGGATGGTTGTAACCTACAAAGATTGGCATGAGATGCTACCCTTTGCTCTTCACGGTTATCGCACATTTGTCCGCACTTCAACAGGGGCAACCCCTTTCTCTCTAGTATATGGCATGGAAGCAGTGCTCCCCATAGAAGTAGAGATATCATCAATCAGGGTATTGATGGAAGCCAAGCTAACAGAAGTTGAATGGTGTCAAAGTCAATAAGATGAACTAAACCTGGTGAAAGAAAAGAGAATGACGGCTTTATGCCATGGTCAGTTATATCAGCAAAGGATGAAGAAAGCGTTCGACAAAAAGGTCTGACCCCGTGTATTCGAAAAAGGAGATCTCGTGCTCAAGAAGATACAATCATTCCTCACTGATTCCAGGGGAAAATGGACTCTGAATTATGATGGCGCTTATGTGGTTAAGAAAGCTTTCTAAGGCGGTGCCTTGAGACTCGCAACCATGGATGGAGAGGAATTTACCTACCCCATGAATGTTGATGTAGTCAAGAAATACTTCGCCTAAAAAAAACGTCTCGGTGGATTGAAAACCCGAAAGGGCGGTCCAGGCAAAAAATAAAGACATAAACAATGATCATCCCGATGGATTGGGAACCTCAAAAGAAAATTCAGGCAAAAGTTAGGGATACATGGCAAGTAACTATATCCGACAAGATTGACTCCTCAAAGGTAACGTCATCCGTCAGGAAAACTTCAAGTCAAGGTCATCTTCGACAGAAGCTCTGAACGTCCAGAATTCAAAGTTGGTGGGGGAATAACGGTCGTTATGTTTCAATGTAGCCACTTTCCCTTTAAATTACCATTTTCTAAACTTTGTAATGCTCAATGGGATCACGCGTTTGGCTGATTACCATTCTATCAATAAAATTTGAGCCCTAGTGCTTTTGTTTGCAACTCTTATTTATTCTGCTTTGCAAAATGACATGTTTAATATGATTAAAATTCTTGAAACAAACAAAAAATGAATTTTTACTTTTGTTTTCAAATTTACTTCTGCTTTTAAAATAAAGATGACAATTCCTTTTGACTACTGAGCACAAGAAGGAACATCGATGGATTTTCTGGAAGTGATTAAAACCTCAAAATGCATAATCAAAATACTCCCTTTAACCAGTACACCCTGAATAAAGGATCAACTATTTCATATATAATGTCCCATCTGACATCCCCGGTAAATGTGTTACCTCCGGGAACCGATAATTGGTATGTTTTCCCCAGTAGGGTCTACCCCTCCTAAACAGGAAAGGATTAATAACTTGAACCAATGATACTTTTTATCCCCCGCAGTGGCCGAGTGTCCAGTCGTGTTCAATCACCAGTCTGTATGTCGCGTCTGTTTTGTCAAAATAAACATACATACATCATGCATGATTGATTCATATTCATACATATGTTGTATTAATATCACTCTGGTCATTTTCATCCCATAAGTGATAATTGTCCTCTCACCGATAAAGTTGTTAGTTCTTTCCTCGTCCGAAAATGTATCGTCTGAGCAATCTCTCCCCAGTTTATTTCTGGATTAGAGACTGTCCTCGACCACTTTGATAACTTGGACCTCTGAAAGGCCAGAAGACATTTGATAGACACCTTTGGAACATCACTCTTCACCATTGAAGATGATATTTTTGCTTTCCCAGATTAAAGAAAATCCCTTGAGAAAGCCTCCACCAAAAGACTCTTGGCAATACGGCAATTTCTCCCCGAAAAATTATTTTCAATGAAGTCATCAGCACCTCAAAATTGGATTACATCACATGGCATTTCTCCGAAAAGGTCTCGAAGAAAAGTATGATGTAACCTCACCGAACAAAAAGCGGTCTCTCAAGAGACTCATTTTCCCTAGTGGGTCGACAAATGGCATCTCTCACAAAGAAGTTTGCACACCTCTGCAGTTCAGACAAATGGGTTTCCCCAGCAAGGTTGACATCAAATCTTTTTCCATTAAATGACATCTCCCCAGTAAAGCTCGGCGAGAAATTTGTGTAAGAACAAGATTTGGGTATGCATCTTGTCTCTATGTTTTGATGATAACAATGGAGTATTTGTGTGAGTACAATTATGGTGCTCTAACATTTGTTATTCTGATGGTTTTAACAAACAGGTTCTAACTTTGATAAAGACCATGTGCTACGTCACTCTGATATTCTCTATGGTCACTTCTGTGTGAAGAAGCAAGATTGGTTCTAATCTACAGTGCATCAGAAAGATTCTAAGAGGACACTATGTTGCTGTTGTAACGTCTCTTCGATTCTAATTTTTGAGCGTGACTCTAATGTTCTATTTATGAAGTCTGCATAGCTTCTGAAGTCATTAACTTCTGAAGACTAAGTGCTGAAGATTGTGAAGACAAGGTTCTGTTGAACGAAGTTCTGAAGACTCTGATGACTTAAGGATTCTGACGATTAAAGGTTCTGAAAACTAAGTGCTGAAGATTCTAAAGACAAGGTTCTGCTGAACGAAGCTCTGAAGACTTAAGTATTCTGATAACCAAGGGTTCTGAACTAGAAGTGCTGAAGACTCTGAAGACAAGGTTTGGCTGAACAAGTTCTGAAGACTCTGAAGACTCAAAACTCCAAAGAACCAATGATGCATTCTTCTGATCATGCTTCAATCAAATCTACTCAGAAGCCTCTGATGAATAGAAGAAGATGAAACGCTTGCGTGGGAAAATAGTACATAGTACAGATAAAGCACATTCCTTTCCACTACCCTGATTTGGTGGTACAAAGGACAACTTCAGTGTATGATTTTCAACCCAGCATAATGGCATTATTTCAAGTCGTCAGTACTCTCTCTGATATTACTGATCTGCCCTTCAACGAATCTTTTTCTGGCTATATATAGACTTGATCATTCAACGAATCTGATGCTGATGAGCATGAGCGTAAGAGAGCAGATGCATGCGTGCAAGCATGATTGAATAAAGTGAGCAATAAATGATGTAGTACTCAGTGTGAAAAGAGAAATATCAAAAACACTTATGCATATGAAGAAAGCAACTCAAGAAATGAAGAATATATGAGTGAACAGTAAAACACCACAATACAAAGAAGAAGAATGTTATTACTGTAGATTCTCTCTAAGTTAGATTGAGCTTAAAATGTATGTTTACCCTACTTGTGTAGAAGCATCATTATTGTAAAAAAAACCCTTGTTGCAAACAGTTGTTTGTGTTCCCTAAAGGACCAGTTGGGTCAGAATTTTTAGGGAGACTAAGACAGTGTGTCTTAGTGCTGTTAGTCACTTGCAGTTGGCTTGTGCGTTGTATTCCTTAAGAGACCAGTTGGGTCAGAATTCTTAAGAAGTCTAGGACTAGTGTGTCTTAGAGGTTGTTAGCCACCAGAAGTTTGCTCGTGCGATTGTAATCAGTTTGGTTATAGTGGATTAAGTCCTTGTGTTTAAGACAAAATCACCTTGGCGGGTGGACTGGATTAGCTTGATAGTTTTCAAGTGAACCAGGATATATCGTGTGTCTTTTGATTATTAGTTTATTTATGATCTTTGTTTGAGTTTCATAAAAAGCTTTCAAAGTGGAAAACCCAATTCAAACCCCGCCGCCCTTTTTCTTGTGTTTTTCTCACACCTTCAATTGGTATCAGAACCTGGTTCTGATTGTGATAAATGTTTTATCAACACTTAATAGTGTTCAGTACCGATCCAGTATTTGTGGGAGATATCATAGTAGTTCTTGCTAAAAACACTACTGAAGAGAAAGATCATTACAGTGCCAAACCACTAGTCTTTGATGGCGAAAAGTTTGACCACTGGAAAGACAAAATAGAAAGTTTCCTTCTTGGTTTTGATGTAGATCTTTGGGATTTGGTAGTTGATGGCTACAATCACCTAGTTGATGCTACATGTGCTAAAATATCCTGAATTGATATAATCAACCAACAGAAGAAAGATTGTAAGAATCATCATAAGACAAGAATCATAGTGCTAAAAGTTGTCTCTTATACTGAGTATGAGAAGATGATGCTAAATCCATTTTTGATTCTCTTAGGATGACTAATGAAGGAAATGCTCAAGTTATGAAGACAAAAGCGCTTGCCTTAATCCAAAATTATGAGGCATTCAGTATGGAGGATAATGAAACAGTTGAGTCCATGTCTTCAAAGATTCAAATGCTACTCGCAGAACTCAAAGTTCTGGACAAAGGCTACTCAACTGCTGGACATATGAAAAAGATCATCAGAAGTCCTCCTAAGAAATGGATACCTATAGGATTAGCTCTAAAAGCTATCAAAAGATCTCAATAGCATAAGTCTTGAAGAGCGTGTTAGTTTTTTTGAGAAGTCATAAGATAGAGCTGAAGAAGAAGAAGAGTAAATCCATCGTTCTTAAGTCTGAACCTAGAAAGGCAAAGGCTTATCAAGATGAGAAAGAATCAGAAGATTCTGATGAAGAATCAGAAGATGAGTTGTCATTAATCACCAGAAGAATCAACAAACTCTGGAAGCATAGGCAAGGCAATTTCAGAAGATCTAGAAGAAACAAAGTCGCTCTGAGTCATCATCTGAACAGAAGTAGTATAACTCTGGAAAGGAAGTTATCTGCTACGAGTGTAATGAGCCAGGAACGAGTGCCCAAGGTCAAGAAGGACAACAAGCCTAAGAAGAACTTCTCCAAAGCGAAGAAAGGTCTAATGGTACCTTGGGACGACTCTGATTCTGAAGAAGAAGAATCTGATGAAGAACAAGCAAATGTTGCGCTAGCAGCAACAAATGAAGATGAAGTTTCAGGAGAACCAGAAGACTAAATATCATCAGAACCTGAATCAGACTCAAACTCAGACTCTTGCTCAGAAATATCCTTAGCAGCTCAGTTGAAACACCAGTCATGGTAACTGAACAGTAGTTGCTCGCAACTCATGACGAGAAGAAGGTATATGTTTCAAAGTCTGGAACTTAAGCCTGGAGGCTTCGTCAGTCTCAGAGGAAACCAGAAAGAAGAAATCATTGGCTTTGGATTCGTTGCTCAAAGTGTTTATTGTTAGGATATTCTGAACGCTCTAAAGGCTACAGAATCCATAACACAGAAATAAGAATTGTAGACGAATCAATTCATGTTAGACTCAATGATAAGCTTGACTCTGAAAAAGTCAAAGCTAGTTGAAAGGTTACAGATCTGAAGATCACGTCATCAGAATCTAAGAAGCAGAAGATTCAAGAAAAGAAGACAAAGATGCAAATTCTCCAGATTCAAATACAACTTTACCAGAAGCTGAGAACAACTCATCTCATCAAAAGAAGAATAGATTAAAGACTTCTCATTCTGAAGAATTGATTCCGGAAGATAAAACTGATCTAGCCAGAAACTGTTCATTCTTCAGACATTCCGAAGAAACTCTTCTGGGTCTAGTGTCTCTAATAGAGCCAATAACAGTTGATGTAGTTCTAAACGAAAATGAGTAGATTCTGGTATTGCAAGAAGAACTGAATAAATTCACCAGAAATGACGTATGGGATCTTGTTCAGAAACCCAAAGGTGTCCTCGTCGTTGGAACTAAAATGGGTGTTCAGAAACAAGCTAGATGAGAAAGGCTGAATTCGAAATAAAGTCTGATGGGAGAACTCATATTCTTTCTGTGAATCCAAGTTGATCAAAGATCAGAAGGAACGTACATTCATCAGAGAAAATATGCAGAAGAACTTCTGAAGAAATAAATTCAACATGATGGACTGATACACTAGCTAAAACTCCAATGCATCCAACATGTATTCTGAAAAGGAAGAGATTACACAAGAGACAGATTGGAAAGATATAGCACCTCTAAAAACTGTCAGGATCTCTGGAAGAATATGATCTCATGATCAAGCAAGAGACAAACTACAAGTGCTCTCTCAGCAGCAGAAGCAGAATACATATCCATGTCTCTATGCAGTACGCAGAAGTTATGGGTGAAGAACCAGCTAGAAGACTATCAGATAGATAAGAGTAACATTTCTATCCTTTATGATAATACTGTTGTTATATGTTTAAGTAAGAATCTAATTTTACGTTCTAGGACTAAGCACATAGAGATCATTTTATCAGAGACTATGTTCATAAGGGAATTTTATGTTTAAAATCTATACAGACCATCAATGGGCTGATATCTTTTCAAAACCCTTGGCTGAAGATAGATTTATATTTATTCTGAAGCATCTGAAAATGGACTATTGTCCAGAGTAAGATTTCATCAAAATCAGATGTGTTTAGTCAGAGTCTGAAGATATCAAATTTTCATTTAAACTAAGAAGCATTTGTTTTAAACCTTAGTCATCAGAAGATGCTTCATCAGAAGTGTCTCTGATCAGATGGAAACTCTTTGGTTTTCTAGACTCTGAGGATATCAACGTGTCACTTAATTAAAGGGTGATTAACGCGTGAGCAGTACTTTTCTCGGAATTGGTTAAATCATAATTACGCTCATTTATTAATTCCCATTATTGTGTTTAACACGCTACGTTCACTCAACTTCACTCCACTCACACGTTATATACCCACTCACACCACTTCACTCCTTTTACATTTTAGAAACCCTAAACCCTCATTCTCTCCAAACTGCTCTCTGAGCTTTTTTGTTTTCAACAACAAACTTCATTTTCATCCCTTCTACCTCAACAATCAACATGATGACCACCTCTCAACAAGAAGCCGTTCGTTTCGCCGCTGAAATGGAAAAATCATTGAATCCCTCCACTGGGTTATCATCTTCATCAACTCTTCCATCTTCAACTTCAGCAACCACTGCAACTGTCACTTCAACTTCACCGTCACTCCCTGTGATTGATAAAGATCATATCACTCAAAGGGCTGCTTCAGTTAACTGCATTATTAATGCAGAAACTCTAGTTGTTCTTAAAGAACTAGATGTTGATTTTGAAAATCTTGTCGCGAATGGACACAACCTCTCCGTTGAACTAAACTTTCAAGGTTGGAGTCACTATTTTCAAAGGCTTAAAGGTCCTATCTTTGAAGCACTTGTGAAAGACTTCTGGAGACAAGTAGATTGTGACCGTCTTCATGTAGTTTCTCATGTTCTGGGAAAGAAGATAGTCATTACTGAGAAATCAATCTCAGATCTTCTGGGAATGGAATTCTTGAAAAACAAGTAAATCTATGGAATGAAAGGAAGCTCCAAGTTTGTGAAAGAGATCATTGACAAAGCTATCTTCACAAATTACTCTCCCAAGAAATTGAAGTATACGGGTAAGGATCTACATGCTAATCTGAGAATTTGGCACAAGATCATTCTGAGTTACATCAATCCAAGACCTTCATCAAGTTCTTTTGACTACTTCAATTCAAATCAGATGTATATGTTGTACTATCTGCTCACAAATCATAAGATGTGTCTACCTTCCATTCTATTTTATTATTTACGAGATATGGTAACCAAGACAAGGACAACAACTTTACCAGATAATACTGTTCAAAATTACATTCCGTTTGGAAGGTTACTTTCTGATATTTTTGTTGAAAGTGGTTTGGTGGAATTTCTAACTAAAGAAGCCAGGTATACAGAAGACTTGACACCAAGCATCAGAGATTCTTTCAGTGCCACTAAACTTAGGAATATGGGAATGATTAAGGAATTTTGTGTGAAACCTCATTCTGTATCCCATGAGCATGTAATTAGTCACATAATTCTGGTGAAAGACTATCCTCTGTATCACAGAGGCGACAATTCTGCAACAATTGCTGCTTTTGTTGCTATAATGATGGAAGAAGGACATGATATGTCTGGGTTCAGCTATAACGACCTTGCTCCTGCACCAATTTTGGCTAATCCTACCAGAGGAAAAAGGAAGCAAGTTGTAGAGGCTTCTGAGCTTAAGAGAAGAAAGAAGGATGACAAATCTGGAACTTCCAAGAATCCACCTCTGGCGTCTTACTCTGAGAAATCCAGTAAGTCTGTTCCTGCTTCTTCTGTTTCAATAGCTGTTACACAATCTATTAATGCTTCATCATCATCACAAACCACTTCTGATCCAAACACTGTTCAAATTCCTACTTCCATTTCTCAAGTCATGTTTAAACCACCATCATTTTCGGTTCCACCCCCAACAACCTCGCTATGTGAAACTATTATTCCACAAACCTCATTGTCATCAATCACCACGCCTATTTCATCTGAAAGCATTCATACCATCACTTCATCAATAACCACCTCACTTTCTCAACTCCACACACCTGTTTCCCCACTTTCTCAAGATTTTTTATATTTTGCTTTCAATCAACCTAGAACAGACACTGTTGAGTCTGTGTCTCAACATTCTGATCCTCATTCCCCCAATCTCTCTGAAGAAACAATTCCTGATACTATTGAAATTGTCACCTCTGAGCCTTATACAGTCTCAGATCTTCTTGAGCAAATACCTACTTCTGAACCAACAACTGAACAAATACCTCCTGAAATAGTTTCTGCTGAATCTAATCTTGCTTTGGTTGTTTATGAAAAGCCCCTTCCTAAAACCCTTGATGAATGCATTAATTTGTTTCGTAACAATGCCTTAAAAAGGGTAGCTAAGTTAAGAGCAGAGGCTAGCACAAGCATCAAGCCTCTGGAGCTTGAGTGTTCTTGGGAAGAGTTTCAGAAATGGTTAGACTCTGAGTTCGAGAGAATCTCAAACTTCTCAGAAGCTTCCAAAGTTGCTTCAGTTCAACTGGTGAAGGACAATGAAGAAGAGAAAGAAAGGATAAGGCAATTCAAGCTCCTTGCTGCAAAGCAAAAAGAAGTTGAAGTAAAAGCTGGTGAAGCAGCAAGACTTCTAGAAGAAGATGAAGAAGCTAGAAATGCTGAAGCTGTCAGGATGGCACAAGAAGCTGAAAATGCAGAGAAAGCTAAACAAGCTGCTCTGATTGCTTCCTCCTCTGAACCTGTTCTTGTGCGCTTGGAACATGCAATTGAAGAAATCAAACAAGATCATCAGACTATGAAAGAAGAACAGAAGATCTTCAAGGAAAGAATTGCTGAGCAGAAGGTTGTCAACAACTCCCTTCAGAACCTGCTTCAACAGATTCTGAACAAGCTTCCTGTAAATCCTTCATTCTCTGGAACTTAGGCACCTAGGCACTTAGGCTTTTATCTTCTTTGGCTCTAAACCTTAGGATTCTGTCTTGTTTAGATTTAGTTCCGTTATTGTTTTTTTATCTTTGAATATTAATGGAATTGCATTATCTTTTTGATTATGACAAAAAGGGGGAGAAAGTCAAATGATTTTGATAGTACTTATTCTCAGAATCTCGAACTCAAACATTACATAATTCTTTTTGCAACTAATTGTTTGTTTGATGTTTCAATTAAGGAACTCTGAAAAAGTTCACTTAGCATTCTAGACAGGTTGAATATAAAGATCCTACTCTCTAAAGATTGAAAATCCTTTGGATAATTTAAACTCTGATAATTCATGGTTAAGAAGTTGTACACTTTGAGAATATATGGTTATTCAAACAGATGTTCCAATACTGTTCAAAAGTTGTGAACTTTCTGAAAGTCAAGAAATCTTGTTTATTCAAACAGATGTTCCAATACTCTTCAGAAGTTGTGAACTTTCTGAAAGTCAAGAAATCTTGTTTACTCAAACAGATGTTCCAATACTGTACAGAAGTTGTGAACTTTCTGAAAGTCAAGAAATCTTGTTTGGTATAATAGTGTTCAGAAGTATTAAACTTTCTGAAAGTATGAAATTCAGACTCAAGGGGTCAGAAGCATAAATCTCCTTGAAAATAAGTCAAGTCAATTCTATGATTCAGAAGATAAGCTCTGCAATGAATGATATTCTGATTAAAATCAATCAGGCTCTGAATCTGCTAAGATTGGTGAATCTAAGGAAAAATTGACAAAAGGGAAGTCACTTTCAATCAAACTCTGATATTTAAAGAAGTTGTGATTCTTCTTCAAGATCTGATAAGAAGTTCTGATATGAGATGCGCGGCATCATCCAATCAGACCCAAAATCAAGTTTTTGATTTTTCATCAAAGTTCTGATAGTAACTAGGTTCTGAGATGTAGACCTAGTGTTCTAGTCAGACTCTAATGAGTTGTTATAGGGAAGTATTCCTTCTCTATTGTTATGTTCTGAAGAACTCAAATTTAATTTTGTGAGTCTTGGGATCAGAGGGAGACTCTGAACAAGTATAAATGAAATTTTGAGATTAACAGATTCAGGGGGAGCTGAGAGCTTAAACTCTGAATTTGTAGACTATGGTGATTACCCTGTATAAATTGTTCTATCAAAATACATGGTTTTATCATCATAAAAAAGGGGGAGATTATAAGAACAAGATTTGGTTATGCATCTTGTCTCTATGTTTTGATGATAACAATGAAGTATTTGTGTGAGAATAATTATGGTGCTCTAACGTTTTTTATTCTGATGGTTTTAACAAACAGGTTCTAACTCTGATAAAGACCATGTGCTACGTCACTATGATATTCTCTATGGTCACTTCTGTGTGAAGAAGCAAGATTGGTTCTAATCTACAGTGCGTCAGAAAGATTCTGAGAAGACAATATGTTGCTGTTGTAACGTCTCTTGGATTCTAATTTCTGAGCGTGACTCAAATGTTCTATTTATGAAGCCTACATAGCTTCTGAAGTCGTTAACTTCTAAAGACTAAGTTCTGAAGATTCTGAAGACAAGGTTCTGCTGAACAAAGTTCTGAAGACTCTGATGACTTAAGGATTCTGAAGATTAAAGGTTCTGAAAACTAAGTGCTGAAGATTCTGAAGACAAGGTTCTGCTGAACGAAGCTCTGAAGACTCTGAAGACTTAAGTATTCTGATAACCAAGGGTTATAAACTAGAAGTGCTGAAGACTCTGAAGACAAGGTTCGGCTGAACAAGTTCTGAAGACTCTGAAGACTCTGAAGACTCAAGACTCCAAAGACCCAATGATTCATTCTTCTGATCATGCTTCAATCAAATCTACTTAGAAGCCTATGATGAATAGAAGAAGATGAAACGGTTGCGTGGGAAAATAGTACATAGTACAGATAAAGCACGTTCCTTTCCACTACCCTAATTTGGTGGTACAAAGGACAACTTCAGTGTACAATTTTCAACCCAGCATAACGGCATTATTTCAAGTCGCCAGTACTCTCTCTGATATTACTGATCTGCCCTTCAATGGATCTTTTTCTGGCTATATATAGACTTGATCATTCAACGAAAATGATGCTGATGAGCATGAGCGTAAGAGAGCAGATGCATGCGTGCAAGCATGATTGAATGCAGTGAGCAATAAATGATGTAGTACTCAGTGTGAAAAAGAGAAATATCAAAAACACTGATGCATATGAAGAAAGCAACTCAAGAATTGAAGAATATATGAGTGAACAGAAAAGCACCACAATACAAAGAAGAAGAATGTTATTACTGTAGATTCTCTCTAAGTTAGATTGAGCTTAAAATGTATGTTTACCCTGCTTGTGTAGAAGCATTATTATTGTAAACAAACCCTTATTGTAAACAGTTGTTTGCGTTCCCTAAAGGACCAGTTGGGTCAGAATTTTTAGGGAGACTAAGACAGTGTGTCTTAGTGTTGTTAGTCACTTGCAGTTGGCTTGTGCGTTGTATTCCTTAAGAGACCAATTGGGTCAGAATTCTTAATAAGTCTAGGACTAGTGTGTCTTAGAGGTTGTTAGTCACCAGCAGTTTGCTCGTGTGATTGTAATCAGTTTGGTTATAGTGGATTAAGTCCTTGTGTATAAGGCAAAATAACCTTGGCGGGTGGACTGGATTAGCTTGATAGTTTTCAAGTGAACCAGGATATATCGTGTGTCTTTCTATTGTTATTTTATTTATGATCTTTGTTTGAGTTTCATAAAAAGTTTTCAAAGTGGAGAACCCAATTCAAACCCCCCCTTTCTTGTGTTTTTCTCACACCTTCAGTTTGATGAAGACCGCTACAAATAGAATTCCTTGTCGAGGAAGGAACTCAACAAGAAGCAATTGAGACCAGTTCCATGGCAGAAGACCAGGATCGAGGGAAAGTTTATTTCTTCAAGAAACCAAGACCAGTTCCATGGCAGAAAACCAGGATCGAGGGGAGGTTTATTTAAAAATAATAATAATAAACTAAGACCAGTTCCATGGCAGAAGACCAGGATCAAGGGGAAGTTTATTTTCAAAAGAAACTGAGACCAGTTCCATGGCTGAAGACTAGGATCAAAGGGAAGTTTCACCCTTTTCTAAGTATCGTTACTTAGCAAAAGAAGATGAACGAACAAATCAGCTACCATTCACAACCACAAACAAAATTTTGGGTATTCCGATATTTAATCCTCTTGTACCCTGAATGTCTGAATATCTTCGCCATTCAAACCTTCGGGTCCAAGAAGATTAAATAGGGGCATCTGTCATACCCCAAATTTCGACCACAAAGATTTCCCATCATTTTGCAACCCATCACCATAATATGGATGTACCCTTATACCTCATCAATCTTCTCAAGGATTGTTAAGCATTCACTACAACAAAGAATTAGGGTTTTGAGGCCTCTCAGAGCACTCAGACAAAGGATCAGTCAAGAATGGACATGATCTTCAACTTGCCAAGCCTCTTAAACATACATGAAGGATCAAAAGGTCTCCCACACCAAGAATCAAGCACAAGGTTGCAACATTCCAAGTGGATCAAGCCTCAAGATCGCCAGTGTCACCAAATTTGGGTTTGGTCGACTAAGGCCTCCAGATGAAAGTTTTCATCTAGGCATTGGCTAATACTTCAAAACATGATCCAAGGAGCTTAAAGGAACCTCATGAACCCATTCATAGATTCAAAATAGCCTCAGGGGATGCATTCATAAAAAATCAGGAATTAGGGTTTCTTGACCTAATTCACCCCAAAGTTGACTTTAGGAGCAAGACATGAGCCAAGACCTCAAGAAGTGTTTTTAAGACCTCCAATACATCATATTGATCAATTCAAAAGGTTAGATTGATTCAAAGAACTTGGCTCACAAGCAATGCAAGGATTCAAATTCATCTAGACCAATTAGGGTTTCCTGATGAAAAGTCAACTGCATCTTTGAATTTTGACCAAGACAAGTTCCCAAACCTTGGGAAATGATTCAAGACACTCTATAACACCTATGGAATCCATCTATTAGGTTTCAATTAGGTTAAGGACTTGATTTCATAAAGGATCACACAGTTTGGAATTCATCTGATAAAAAGTCAATTGTGTCAAAAAACCAAGTTTGACTTTTTGAATTTCTTGACAAACAAGGCTTCCCTAAGTCAAAAACAATTTTAATTCATGGTCTGGATCATCATCCATTAAGAAAAATCAAGAAAAGTGAGGTTACTTGAAAAAGGGGCAACCATAAGAAATCTCTCATTACATACTTCAAAATTGTCAACCACAAGGCCATAACTCCTAAACCACAAGGCCTTTTTCTCCCATCCAAAGCTTAAATGAAATCTCTCATTACATACTTCAAAATTGTCAACTACATCAGATTCCGAATCCTCATGGATTTTGAGTTATGGATTGATCAAAATCACAAAAACATTAAAATGACCACTTTTCCAACACTTAGTGAAAATTTTGGACAGAATCTATATTGGGTTTTCACCAACTTTGAGGTCATTTTTCACCATGATCCAAGTTTATTCAAGACCAATGTTGGACGTCAAAGTTAAAGTATGATATAAAATCTTTCCAAAGAGTACCAGAACTCATCCTAATTCAACTTGAGTAGGGAGTTATAAGCATGGAAACATGACACCTCCAAGACTGTTTTTACAAGACAGTCTTGTACATGCCACACGATTTTATCATTTCCATGACTTGGCAAGCCTTGTCACCATACAAGACAAGTTTCTAAAGTTCAATGAACATGATCTCTGCAGAGTTACAACACCATCGAGCCTTGCAAGTCAAAAACCTCATCATTTGGCTTGTGACATTCAAAGTTCAAAATCCAAAAACTCCAATTTTGTCATGAGGCATTTAAGAGATGCATCGAGCTGGCATGTATCAGTCTATGATCAACCAAATGAGCCAAGCCTTATCCCTGCAACAGAAGACTCATAGCCTGCAAGATTGACTCAAGTCAATGTCTAGAGGAGACTTTGGTTACATGACAAAGTTCAACGGATATTGGAGTGATCCAGCCTCCAATCACTATTGCTCCCAAAACAAACTTGCTCTACTATAAATAGAGCCTCTTTCTGATCAATTCAAGTACACCAAAGCATAACAATACATGTTTTCCTCCAAATCACTCTCAAAAAACCAGATTTTACTTCTCTTTCAAGTCACTATCGAATTTTCAAATTGAGAGTAATTCAATCAAAACCAATAATGCCAACACCTCACATACATCATATATGAGTGATCCATAACCTTAAAACTCATCTGGAACATCAGAATCACAAAGTCACCCCCCATTTGCTCAAGCTTTTTGGCCTATTTGCAATTGAGATGCCACAACAAGTTCCAAGCTGATTCAATCCATTTCAAGCTTTCAAACACATTACTTGAGGTCCATTGAAGCTTTCCAGATCATTACACAACATATGTAACACCTCCAATTCGAATTCTTCTTGCAAGAGGTAAGCCTGACACTCTCAAACTCTATAATCCATGCATCATAAATGTGTTTTCAAGTTATAAACATGTTTCTGCACTTATATAGAGTGATTCCCCTCAATCAATTGCTTTGTAGCTTTCGTGTATAAGATTTCATAGATTTCTTACAGAAATTAGGGTTCTTGAGTTCATCACTTGATTTCTCACTCCACACTTAATATAAATGCAATTAATTTATATGACTGAAATCCTTGTTCAAAAACACACAACTTTCATGTTTACAAAAGTCATTTTCATTGAGTAATCAGAGAGATATGGGAGGTTTTGTAAATTGGCCATGGCGGGTACGAGCGAGGAAGAAGAGGATGGCCTTGGCGCCATTTTCAAATTTTTGAATTTTTGAATATTTGATATTTTTATTAAATGATTTCAAAAATTAATTTCTTTCTCATTTTTTATTGGTTCTTTTTTTAAAAAGTCACAAAAATGTTAAAATATTTTATTCTACAAAAAAAAATCACATTTATATTATTTATTTAATATAGTTTGATTTTTAAATTTAATTTAATTTTTATTTGTTTTTAAACATTTTTAAATGAAATTCTCACCTTGATTTTTCAAAACCAATTGGATTTCAAGCTTTCATGTGATTAAACATGATTTTTCAAAATATTTTTTAAAGTTGACAACTTGTTTTTGAATATATTTGATATTTTGTATCATTTTATATTTAATTTCCTTTAAAAATTATATTTTTTTAATTAAAATTAGGGTTTCTCTTAATTTTAATTTTTCAAACTTCTTTTCAAACATTTTGGGCCTCTTTGTAGAGTGTAAGTCCCATCCCTTTGTAAATAAATAATTTTTTGGGCCTCAACCATTGTATAAGTCCCGATACGATTTTAAAAATCTCAGGGCGATCGCCATTTTCAAAACAATAAATCATTTGGGCCTCTCCTTGAGTATAAGCACCATTATTTTCTTTTCAAACATTTTGGGCCTCTAATAGAGTGTAAGACCCATTCCCTTTGTAAATAAACCATTTTGGGCCTCAGTCATTGTATAAGTCCCGATACGATAAACGGTGTGATCGCTGTTTTTATCTGGGCATCTCCTTGAGTTATAAGCCCCATCTCTTGTATAAAAATAAACTTTTGGGCATCTTGATAGAGTGTAAGTCCCATCCCTTTGTACATAAATAATTTTGGGCTCAGTCATTGTATAAGTCCCTCTGTGATTTTAAAAATCACAGCACGATCGTCGCCTTTTCAAATAAATCATATGAACCTCTCCTTGAGTATAAGCCCCATTATTTTATTTACAAACATTTTTGGGCCTCTAAATAGAGTGTAAGACCCAAACCCTCTTTATACAAAAACAATTTTTGGGCCTCTACTATAGTATAAGTCCCATAACGTCTTTCGGTATCGCAGTGCGATCAATGTTATCAAATAAGTCATCTGGGGCTCTCCTTGAGCTATAAGCCCCAAACAAATATTTTTTTAACAACTTTATTTTAATTCAAATTCAAATTCAATGTGTTTTTAAAACTTTCTTCAATTTCTTGAAACCCTAAAAGAGGGAATACAGTTGTAGTCAATACTACGGATCACAATATGCTTGGGCTTCTTCTCAGAAGGTAAGTCCCCGTATCTGTTTCAATGCTTATTTCTTATATATATATATATATATATATATATATATATATGTCAATATAATTGTCTGTATATATTTGTGCATATCTTGCTTAGAGTTCCCCTAGCAGTTAGGTCTAGGTTTAGATCAAACCAGAGGTTAATTTCAACATAGTCAAAACTAGTCCCCCATAGGATATTCCAGATACAGTCTTGCCTCATCTTGGGCTTATACAATATGGAGCAAAGAAAGGTATTATTCCCGATGAAACTTTTCTCAAGACTGTCCAAACTTAGAAATTTTATTTGTACAAGAAATTCATTTCCCCAAAGAGGATTAATTCCCGGTGAAACCTCTCTTGAATTTCTTCAAACCTTAGAACTATTCAACAAAGAAAGGATTAATTCCCGGTGAAACTTTTCTTAGGCTTGGACCCACAGGATTCCTAAAAGCATCCTCAGCCTCCTTTTGGGCCTAGTACAAGGACCCCCAGGCTTTTTAGAAGTTCCTCAACCTCCTCTTGGGATTAGTACAAGGACCCAAAGGCCTCCTACAGGTATAGGACATAAATTAGTCATCTTTGCTAGTTCAATCCTCAAGAGAGTCAGAATTTCCAAACATCAGACCATTTTAGGGTTGATCTTCATCCCTTAAACCCTCATCCTCCTCTTGGGCTTCATACAAGCAGACTTGGACAGTCTCAGACTCCTCTTGGGCATCATACAAAAATCATTCTCCAGCTAAGAGTCAACCTCTTCATTCAAGTAGACTTGGAAAGTCTCATATCCTTTTGGATCTCACCAAAGACCCTCAAGTTTCCTAAAAGCATAGGAAAAACCCTGATCATTATCCCAATACATTAATCTCTAGCAGAGTTAAAACCTCCATAGGTTTTCAAACTCAATCTTTAAGCTTCAACTTAAAAATCCCCAACTAGGGTCAATTTACCATCAACAAGTCCCCAAGAGAATCAGAGCCCTTTAGCCTCTGATATCTCAACCCTTCCTTGATTCCCAGAAAGAGTAAAACCTTTGGATTCCTCAACACAATCTAGATCTGCTCTTGGATTTCAACATTCCTCAGCAAGAAGTAGCCTCCTCTTAGGCTTCATATAAGAACTTCCCCTAGTTCAACCTCAATCTTGGGCTTTGTACAAGACAGATAAAACACTCCCCAGTGGAGTCAGCTTACTTCAGCTTCAATCTTGGGCTTTATACAAGACAGACATAAAACTCCCCTAGTAGAGTCAACCTTTTAGCTTCAACTTTGGGCTTTGATCAAGGCTCTCAAAAATCAACATCCCCTCATATGAGACCATGAGTCCACTCCGCAGAAGGACATTTCCTCTAGACATCACATCTCAAAACAAACAAACAATACCTTTTTTTTCAGATAATTGCTGTAAGTGGCACACTTGTTGATTCAAAATCCAAGCTGGAGTCTCTCCTTTATCCTGGCTAAAATTCATCTTTCATCTAACAATTGTAAGTGGCAAGCCTCTGGATTATTTACATCCAAGCCAATGTCCTTCTCTTAGCATGAAAGAATCATAAGGGAAAAGTGGCATTGCTCTACACTGAGTTAAAGCTTTCCTCCTTCATGATATCACCTTTATAAAGGAAATTATGGCATTGCTGGATTCTACGTATTCCAGTTAAAGTAATTCCCTTGATAATCAATTCCTCAACATTTGTGATGAATAGATGAGATATCTCTCTTTAGAGATGACAAATTCTCTCTCAGTCAACCTTTTAGCTTCAATCTTGGGCTTTGAACAAGACACAAATATTCCGATAGCTTCAATCTTGGGCTTTAAACAAGACACCAAACATTTTTCCTCCCATAGAAATAGGAGGAACTACGATTGCTCTGATTTCCCAGGTATCTTTACGGGAATACGTAGGCATAAGATTGTGAAATCTTAGCGAGCACACAAATCCAAAACTTTAGGTCCAGTTGTAGCAAGCGATTTTTGTCGGTGACGCGACCACCTTATCGCTGGGTTTTCCTCACCGCAATGGTAGGAGGGGGTGTTGATTTCTGATTTCTTATTTATCCCATGAAGCTAGAAGGGAAAGGGAAGGTATCTAAAACTAACCTTGCACGCGATTATTCAATTGAACAAATGCTTAAAAGAGATTGGGGAGTCTGAGGTCAGGTTATACAATGGATAGTTGTCAATTACCCATCCTATATGTGGTTATCCATAGGATATTAGCTTTAGGTTTCACTTTGTAATTGATAGTGTTTATCTGTTAATGGGTTGGGAAAGTTTCTTGGGAAATATGAGTGAGTGAGTTTGAGTTTTTGATGTTTTTGGTAAGGTACTAGACCTAAGTTTGATTGATGTGTGAAGGTACTGGACCTAGAGTGTTTGATTTGGTATGCTCGCTAAGATTTCGCAATCTTATGCCCACGTATTCCCATTTAAATGAAACAGGGAAATCAGAGCAATCGTAGTTCCTCCTATTCTAAGGGAGGAAAAAGATGTTTTGGTGTCTCGTTCAAAGCCCAAGACGGAGGCTAAATGGAGTATTTGTGTCTTGTTCAAAGCTCAAGATTGAAGCTAAAAGGGATTTGTATCTTGTTCAAAGCCCAAGATATGAAGCTAAAGGGTTTTGGCTGAGAGAGAATTTGTCATCTCTAAAGAGGAACTGTTGATTTTTATGTACCTTAATCAAAGCCCAAGGTTGAGGCTAAGAGGTTGATTGACTCAGCTAGGGATTTCCTTATACGAAGCCTAAGAGGAGGCTAGATAAGACCGAATCAACAAGAGAGTGTATATGTTTTGTACCAGGCCCAAGATTGAGGCAAAAAAGAGACTGACCTTTGGGGATATCATTATATAAAGCCTAAGAGGAGGCTAACAGTTTGACTTTGCTGGGGAAAATGTTCTTTCTGTCTTGTACAAAGCCCAAGATTGAGGCTAAAAAAGTTGACTCAACAAGAGAGTGCTTTTATATGTCTTGTACAAAGCCCAAGACGGAGCCTAAAGGAGTTGACTCATCAAGAGAGTGCAAAAAGGTGATTGACAAGAGGGTCCATGAGAGTGATTGACTCAACAAGAGAGTCTAAAAAGTGATTGACTCAACAAGAGAGTCTGAAAAGGTGATTGACTCAACAAGAGAGTCTGAAAAGGTTAGCTCCGCTGGGGAAGGATCATTGTTAAAAGCCCAAGAGGAGGCTGAATGTGTTGAGGAAAGATCATTATATAAATCCTAAGAGGAGGCTATCTTACTGCTGAGGATTAGATCCAGAGGCAGGCCCAAGGATGGGGGAACTCTCATGAGAGAGACTGGGTTTCTGCTGGAAATTTATCCAGAGTGATCGGTGTTTTTTCCTATGTTTGAAAGGAACTTGAGAATATCTTTGAGACTCAAAGGGGTTTTAGACCATCCAAGTCTACTGGTGTTGAAGAGTTTTATCTTTTGTAGGATGCCCAAAAGAGGGCAAGGGCCTCAATGGATGAGAATCAACCCTAAAGTGGCTTGAGGTTTGACCCTGGAAAGACTGCTCTAGCAAAGGATGACTAAGTACTGTCTTATACCTTTAAGAGGTCGTTAGGGTCCTTGTATTAAGCCCAAGAGAAGGCATGAGAACTTCTAAGAAACCGAAGGGTCCTTGTACAAAGCCCAAGAGGAGGCGGGGATGCTTTTAGGAAGCCTGTGGGTCCCCAAGAGATGTCATTCCAGGAAAGTTCGAGTATTTGGAAGAAACTCAAGAGATGTCATTCACAGAGAATAGATCAACTCCGGAGAGTAGAATTTCTTTGACGATTTCTAAGGGTGACAGTCTGAGAAAAGGTTCACCGAGAATACTGCCTTTCTATTTGTTCCATATTGATTAACCCCAAGAGAAGGGGAGACTGTATTTGGAAATCCTATGGGGATCTAGTTTTGTTTGTACTTAAGAGTGACCAACGGGGCTTTACCTAGTTCTAGACGTAGTTGCCGGGGAAAACTCTAAATAACTATACTAGTAAATATACAGTTGATATATGACGAGTATTTAAAAGAGTATGAAAGAAAACTAACCATACGCAGCTTCCCACAATACAGTTATGTATATGAAAGCATATAAAAGAAAGCGGATAAACACTTACCCGTTGTAGAGCTTCCATGCTGTTTTGTTAGTTGTTCAACAAAGAAATTAAAGAAACTTTTGATAGCAACTATACATTTGGATTCAAAATCAAAGGAGAAAGTATTTTGAACAGAGATCGGGGCTTACAGCTCAGGGAGAGACCCAAATCTTAACAGTGACAGCACTGTTGTTTTGTATCGGGACTTATACAACGAATGGGACCTAAAAAGTTTTGGTCAAAGGGGATTGGGTCTTACACCTCAAGGAGAGGCCCAAAGAGTTTGAAAATGAATAAAGATAAGTCTTATAGCTCAAGGAGAATCCCAGTTGATTTTGTTAAAAAAGGCGACGATCTCGCCGAACGTTTGAAAATATACAGAGGGACTTATACAATGTGTGAGGCCCAAAAGGTATTATTTATAAAGGGGTTGGGTCTTACAATCTATTAGAGGCCTAAAAAAGTTTTAAGAAAAGGAATGGGACTTATAGCTCGAGGAGAGGCCCGAATGATTATTTGTTTAAAAAATGGCGATCGCGCCGAGGTTTGAAAACACAGTGGGTCTTATACGATGACCGAGGCCCAAATTATTTTGGTTTTCAAAAGAGGTTGGGTCTTACACTCTATTAGAGGCCCATGAGTGTGAAAAAGATTTGTTTAGGGTGATTAAGATCAAAACCCTAAATTAATTTCAAGATGTATTTTAATTAAATAAAAATTTGATTAAAATGATCAAAATCTTCAAACATGTGTGAAAAACAAGTTGTGATCTTGGATTAATGTTTGAAAAGTCATGTTTTTATCCACAAAATGATTGGAAATCAATTAAGTTTGGAAAATCAAGAAAGAAAGAATATTTTAAATGTTAAAAACAAATAAAAATTAATTCTTTGCAAAAATATCAAATATATGAAATAAATAATATTTTTGGGAAATTATTGTAGAATAAAATATTTTAACATTTTTGTGAATTATTAAAAAAAGAATCAACTCAAAATCATTAAAAATCAGAGAGAAATTAATTTTTGAATCAATTAAATAAAATCACAAAAATTCAAATATTTAAAAATTCAAAAAAGGGCGCCAAGAACACCAAGTTCTTACCCGCACCCTTTGTTTCCTCAGATTTGTGTTTTCCCCTCAATCTCACTAAATACTTGATGAAATCACACAATCCACATACCAATCTACTCGTTTTCACCTCACGATCATGTATATGGTCTTTAATTTCATTTATTTTAAGCATGGAATAAGAAATCAAGACAAAACCCCAAGAACCCTAAATTCTGCATGAAGTCTGGGAATTTTGATACACGATTCATACAAAGAAATTAATTGAGGGGAAACATTCTATGCATGATTATGAACATTTGGCAAAAGTATTGTGCGAGGAAATATGCATAGATTAAGAGATGACCAAGTTTAGGCTTACTTGAAGGTCGTGGCAGCAAGAGCAGTTTGATTTTTAAGTTGGAGGTGTTACAGATGAGTTGTGATGATCTGAACAGCTTCCCTACACCATATGGAATGTGTTTGAATGCTTGGAATGATTTGAAATGGACTGGAACAGATTATGGCACCTCAACTGCAACTTGGTTGAAAACTTGAGCAATTGGCTGGTGATTTTATGAAATTGGTGTTCCAGATGTTGTTTAAGTGTTTGGATCACTTCTATATGATGTTTATGAGGTATGTGTGTGTGATTGGTTTGGTTGGAATTGCTATCAAACTCAAAACCCGATAGTGACTTGCTTTAGGAGGAAATTTTGGAAGTGAGAAGGTGATTTTGAGGAAAGCATCAGTTTGGTTGCTTTGGTGTACTTAAACTGAGCACAAATGAGCTCTATTTATAATAGAGTAAGTTTGTTTTGCAAGCAATAGTGAATGGTGGCTGCAGCAGGCTGTTGGCCAATTGGATCACTTTGAAATCTCAAGTCTCCTCTAGCCATTGACTAGAGGTTAGAGCACAAGCCTATGGTTCTCTGATTCAAGGATAAGGCTTGACTGAAGTGTTCATTCTTGCTCTGATACATGCCATGTCTAAGCATCCATTGAATGCTCCAAAACAAAATTGGAGTCTTGAAGCATCGTTAGCGTTTAGGGGTGCCAAACCTATATGTAGTTCCAAAGACTTGGGAGGCTTATGGATCAGTGTTTGTTCCTCCTTGGTCTCCCCCTGAGGTGTGCAGATGGATAAACTTGTTTGTCATTTGCACAAATTAATCAAATCGAGCCAATGCACAAATCTGCCTTGGTAAGACAGTTTGCAGCAAGGCATGTTGCAGCTGTCATAACTCCTAGCTCAGATGGAGTTTGATGGGGTTCTTGGCCATTTTGGAAAGATCTCATATGATACAACATATGTGTGATCATAGTTTGTCTTGACACTTTTTGGATCCAAGTGAAAAATTCCCATACATTTTGAAAAAAGTGAAACAGATTCTGACTTAGTGAAAATTTCACTGTGTTGGAAAAAGTGGCATTTTCATGTTTTTGTCATTTTGGTCACTCCATAACTAAAAATCCATGAGGAATTAGAATGAGGTGTAGTTGACACTTTTAAAGTATGCCATGAGAGCTACAAATCCCTCTTTTGATCATTCAAAATGGTGTCTTGGATCTCAAGTTATGATCCTTGGAAGTTGGTACCCTAGCCACTTTGTTTCATAACTTAGAAAAATTCTAAGTTTTTATGGTCACCCCTTTTACAAGTTATCCCACTTTATTTGATTTTTCTTGATGAATGATGATTCCAATCACACATTAACATCATTTTAGGGTTAAGGAACCATAATTGTGAAAAATCTCAAAAAGTCAAACTTTGACTTTTGTGCACAGTTGACTTTTTATCAGATGAATTTCAAATTGTGTGATCCTCTATGAAATCAAGTTCTTGACCTAAATCAAACTTAATAGATGGATTCCATAGGTGTTGTAGGGTGTATTGAATCATGTCCCAAGGTTTGGGAGCACGCTTTGGTCAAAATTCAAAGGCATAGTTGACTTTTCCTCAAAACCCTAATTGTGGTCCAGATGAAATTGAAGCTTGTAGATCAAGCTTCTTTGATCAATCCACTGTTGCAAATGGATCAATATGATGTATTGGAGACCCTCAAATCATGCCTTGAGGTCTTGGCTCATGTTTTGTCCCAAAAGTCAACTTAGGGGTGAATTAGGTCAAGAAACCCTAATTCCTGATTTTTTATGAATGCATCCCTTGAGGCTAAATTGACTTAATGATTCGGTCCATGAGGTCCCTTGGAGTATTTTGGGTTATACTTTTAAGCATTGGCTCATGCCCAGAGGAAAAATTTCCAACTGAAGGCCCTGGTCGACCAAAACCCTAATTTGGTGACACTGTCGATCTTGAGGCTTAATGTAACGCCCGTTTATTTAATTAAGTATTCAATTAAATATAATTGTAGTATGTTGTGTTGATTCACGTTGATTTGAGTATTGGTGTCGATTTAAGTTGATTCCGGAATATCGGAATATTATGTTGATGTTTCTAAGTTGGTTCGAGTTGAATTGATTTAATTAAGTTGATTTAAGTTGTGGAAAAATAATATTGAATATTATTTTCCGTCTACGGTTAAATATGTTGATTTGGTGGTTTGGACGATTTATGTGATAGTCGGTAATTAGTCGGTTTAATCAGAGAAATAATATTAGAAATAATATTATTATAATGAACTATTATTTAATTAAATTGGATTTGGTTGTTGGGTGATAAATAGCAATTTGGAGGTGTATGAAGTGAAGCCCAAATGGAGTAAATAATGGTATTATTATTATTATTAGACTATTTGGAAAATAAAAGAAAAGAAGTAGCAGTAAGGTGAGGAAAGGAAGTTACAGAAAAACAGAACGAGGGTTTTATGTGGAGAAAAGAAATAGGCAGTTACGAAGGAAAAAGGGAAAAGAAAACAAGGATGTCGTACGAGGAAAATTGCAGATCACATGTTTGAAGCTATGGTGAGCAAAGATTCAACCGGTGGGTTAGAGCGGTCTCTAATCCAAGGTAAGGGTGGGGTTCAATCTCTATAATCGGGTATATGGTAGACCGTATGTGGGGTTAGATTATATAAATTGATGCCATGGAGTTTTTGTGGTTTCGGTGATGTTTTGTTTTCAAAAAAATAAAAATAAAAATTTGAGTGTTGCTGTTTGTGTTGATTTGCCGTGGTTGTCTTTGGAATTTATCTGATATCTATGGATTACGTTGCTGGAAATTACCTTGTGTTGAGATAATCGTCATGTTGTTATTTCCACGTTGTTGGCCGAAATAATCAATCGAAGAAAATAAGTTGTTGTGTTATATATTGTGTTGGTGTAAAATCGATGGAGAAATTGTGGGAATGCTGAAGGAAACTAAAGAAAGAAGAAGAAAAAGTTGGGTGGCGGGGGCCACCCTGTTTTTATGTTGAGGTGGCGCAGGCCACCATAGGTGGGGAAATGTGGCGCAAGCCACACATCATGAAGTGGCGCAAGCCACCACCAACCCAAGGAGAAAGGGTGGCGCAAGCCACCACAACCAAACAACGAAGCATGTGGCGCAAGCCACTGTTTCTTTTAATGATTTGTTTTGTTTTTAGTGGCAGTAGATTAATTAATTAACCATATATTAAATCAATATGTTAGGAATAGTATATAGTAGAAAATAATATAGTCACTAATAATATATGTAGCAGAAATTTAACAGGTTTTTGACAGAGATCTAAATAAGTAGCAGTAGTAGCTTTGGCAGAAAATGGAACAAGTAGCAGAAACAGGATTTTGACAGAAAATTGGGAAATATAGTAATAGCAGATTTGACAGTAAATGAGAGTTTGGCCTAACTGTGCTGTATCAGTAAGTTGAACATTAACAGTGACAGTAAATTAATCAGTAGTGGTCCTAACATGTAAGACAGTACCGATTTAGCCGAATGAGAAAATTAAGCGGGAAAATTAGTTGTTCGGAATTTAATGAAAATTGTCGAGGTAGTTAGTAATAATTAGTAGGTGAGTTTAGTCGGTTTATTTTGTTGAATTTGTGTTGTATGTGTGGATTTCTTGTACAGTTGCTTATGTGGTTTTGTCCCGGTTTGTGGGTATTTTTAAGTCGTAGGTCGAAGGACCAATGTTGATGTTAAAGTTGTAGGTCGTTTGACCAATGTTGATGTATATAATTTGTAGGCCTATGGCCAAAGTTGAATTGTGTTGAATTAAAGTTGTTACGTGGTTATTATATGTTGTTCAGAGTTGGTTGTTGTTTTTGTCGAGTCGTTGCATCATGGCATAGCATTATTAAGTTGGCCTGGATTGGCAATTTTTAAGTTGGAGCTGATGCTCACCACGTTGGCCTGGATTGGCAAAATTACTAAGTTGAAGGTTTATGCCTTGCAGATACCTCGATAACCTGGTATATTTTAAGTTGGGAGTTCTGCTCCGTTTCTAAGTTGGGAGTTTTGCTCCAATGGTACCACATGCGTACGCATAGTCGAGTCACATCCTGTGTCGCATTATTTATGTTGTTTGTGTTGATTGTGTTTGTTGAAGTTGAGTAAGTTGTTTATGTTGTCCAAGTTGATAAAGTTGTTCATGTTGCTTAAGTTGATAAAGTTGTTCATGTTGCTTAAGTTGATAAAGTGGTTCATGTTGCTTAAGTTGATAAAGTTGTTTGCGTTGTTTAAGTTGATGAAGTCGATTATGTTGATGTTGAAGAAGTTGAACATGTTGAGTATATTTGTTGAGGTTGATGAAGATGTTTACGTTGATTTCAGAGTTGAAGTTGGTTATGTTGATTAGGTTGATTGTAGTGATTATGTCGTAAATGTTGATATGTGTAATAAGTCGATAAAGTGTGTTGATAAATTGTGGATTATTGTTAAAGTTCTGGTTGTTGTTGTTAAGTTGTGATGAATTGAAGTTGTATATTATAAGTTGTTATGTTGATGTGTCGGTTGATTTAAGTTGTTGTTGTTACTAATTTGTATTGATTTGAGTTGTTTGTTGGTTGTTGTATAATTTGTCGTTTAAAGTGGTGAAATTTGTATGATTCTAATCTAATATACTATTTATCATACACTCGTTTATGTTGGTTGATATCTCACCCCTTCTGTTTGAATGTTACCCCTATGTCGGTAACGTGCAGGTTAGCAGAGATGGAGGTCGTTTATCTTCATTAGTTGAGTCGGTGATGTCGCTCTGATACGTAGCACTCGGGGGGATGAACGCTTAGTTGCTCTGTTGTTGTTTTAAGTTGTTTCCATGAAAATATGTTGTTACTACGTTGTTTAAGTTGAACAAATGTTATATCATGTATAGTTGAATATTTGAGAATCCGCTGCGTAGTTGTGAAAATTGTTTTGGCTTCCAAGAGTGAATAAAAGTTGTTATTATAGTCTCATCCGAATTAAAAGTGTTATGTATCGATGTACTATTCGATTTAAATGAATAAGTTTTTAAAGTTGTAAAATGTGGCATCCTATTTGTGTACTTGTTGATTGAATTTTACTACTCTGATTTTCAATATATTTGTCGGGTAGAAATGGGGTGTTACACTTAATCCACTTGGAATGTTGCAACCTTGTGCTTAATCCTTGATGTGGGAGTCCTCTTGATTCTTTATAGGTGTTGGAGAGGTTAGACAAGTTGAAGATCATGTCAATTCTTGATTGACCCTTTGTATAAGGCTCAGAGAGGGCTTAAAACCCTAATTCCTATTTGTGGTGAATGCTCACCCATCTTTGGGGAGACTGATGAGGCATGATGGTTCATCCATATTGTGGTAATGATTTACACAATGATGGGGAATCTTGGTGGTCAAAATTTGGGGTATGACAGATGCCCCTATTTAATCTTCTTGGACCCGAAGGTGTGAATGGCGAAGGTATTCGGGCATTCGGGGTGCAAGATGATTAAATATCGGAATGCGCAAATATTTGACGGTGGTTATGAATGGCAGTTTACTCATCCATCTTCTTTCGCTAAGCAATGATACTTAGAAAATGTAAACTTCCCCTCGATCCTGGTTTCCTACCAAGGAACTGGTCTCGGTTTCTGAAATAAACTTCCCCTCGATCCTGGTTTCGTACCAAGGAACTGGTCTCAGTTTCTGAAATAAACTCCCCATTGATCATGGTTTTCTACACAGGAACTGGTATCAGTTTCTGAAATAAACTTAGCCTCGATCCTGGTTTCCTACACAGGAACTGGTCTCACTTTCTGAAATAAACTTCCCCTCGATCCTGGTTTCCTACCAAGGAACTGGTCTTAGTTTCTTTTGTCAATAAACTTTCTTGACAAGGGACGCTATTCATAGCGGTTTTCCTCAAACTTCTCACCGAATTTTCCTGGGGAGATGCCATTTAATGGGAAAAAGTTTTGATGTCAGACCTACTGGGGAACCCATTCATCTGAGCTGTAGAGGTGTTCAAACTTCTCTGTTGGAGACGCCATTTGTTGACTCTACTGGGGTAAACGAGTCTCTTGAGAGACTGCTTCCTGCTTGGGGATATTGCATCATACTTTTCCTCGAGATCTTTTCGAAGAAATGCCATGTGATGTAATCTCGTTTTGAGGTGCTGATGACTTCATTAACATTGACTCTCTTGGGGAAAAATCAATGTGTTGCTGAGAGTCTCTAGTCGCGAGGATTTCTCTAGGGATTTTCCTTAATCCGGCAAAGCGAATTTATCATCTTCAATGGCGAAGAGTGACATTTGTCAAAGGTTTTCTTGTCTTTCAGAGTTTCAAGTTATCAAAGTGGTCAAGAGTCATTTCAATCCCAGAAATAAACTGGGGAGAGATTGCTTAGATGATTCGCTTCCTGACGAGGAAAGAGCTGACAACTCGATCGACAAGAGGACTTTACCACTTAGAGTTAAGACCGACTAGAGTGATAGTGATGCAATATGAATATGAATATGAATCAATAATGCATGATGTATGTATGGATATGCTGATAAAACTGACACGACATACAGACTAGTGGATGAAAACGACTAGATACTCGGCCACTGCAGGGGACAAAGAAGTATCTTTGGTTCAAAATAGCAATTCTGCCTTGCTTAGGGGAGATAGTCCCTGCGGGGAAAAACGTTGGTCGGGCTTAGGAGGTAAGAACTCTGCCGGGGGTGTTGGATGAAACATTCGCATCCGACACAGTTGATCCTTCGTTCAGGCGTACTGGTTTAGAAGGAGCACTTTGATTATGCACTTTAAAGCTCAAACACCTTTGGAGAAACTATCGATGTTCTTTCGATGTTCAACAGTCAAAAGAATTGCCATCTTTATTTAAAAAGCAGAAAAAGTTTGACAAGTAAATTCATTTTTGTTTTAGTTCAAGAATCGTTAATCCTGTTAAAACGTTATTCTGTAAAGCTAAAATAAATAAGAATTGCAAACAAAAGCACAAGGGCTCAAATTTTATTGATAGGATGGAAATCAGCCAAACGCGTGATTCCAAAGAGTATTTACAAAGTTAGAAAATGGTAATTTAAGGGAAAAAGGGCTACATTGAAACATGACGACCGCTATCCTTCTACCAACTTTGAATTCTGGACATCCTGAGCTTCCGTCGAAGATGACCTTGACTAGAGTTTTCTGATGGATGACATGACTGCTACTGGGGAATTCGCCCCTTGCTGGACGTAGTTACTTGCCATTAATCCCGAACTTTTGCCGGGATTGTACTTTGAGATTTCCAATCCACCGGGATGATTTTTTATTATGTCTCTAATTTTTGTCTGGACCGCCCTTTCGGGTTTTCAATCCATCGAGACGCTTTTTTCTTCTCCTTTTTTTTATTTAGGCGGAGTATTTCTTGACTACTTCAACATTCGTGAGGTAGGTAAACTCATCTTCGTCCATGATTGCGAGTCTCAAGGCACCGCCTGAGAAAGCTTTCTTGACCACATAGGGGCCATCATAATTCGGAGTCCATTTGCCCCGGGGAATCAGTGAGAAAATATTGTATCTTTTTTAGCACAAGGTCTCCTTTCCTAAAGACGCGAGGTCGAACCTTTTTATCAAACGCCTTCTTCATCCTTTGCTGATACAACTGACCATGGCATAGTGTCGATATTCGCTTTTCTTCGATCAGATTCAGTTCGTCGTGTCGACTTTGACACCATTCAGCTTCTGTTAACTTAGCTTCCATCAATACCCAAATTGATGGGATCTCTATTTCTATGGGGAGAACCGCCTCCATGCCATATACTAGAGAGAAATGGGTTGCCCTCGTTGAAGTGTGGACAGATGTGCGATAACTGTGAAGAGCAAATGGTAGCATCTCGTGCCAGTCTTTGTAGGTTAAAACCATTTTTTGAACAATCCCCTTGATGTTCTTGTTAGCCGTTTCTACTGCCCCGTTCGTCCTAGGTCGGTAGGGAGATGAGTTATGGTGTTCGATCTTGAACTCAGCGCACAACTCTTTCATCATTCTATTGTTCAAGTTGGATCCATTATCAGTAATGATCTGGCTTGGAACACCATAACGGCAGATGAGATTGTTTTTGATAAAGCAGACCACGACTTATCGGGTTACATTGGCGTATGATGTTGCTTCGACCCACTTGGTGAAGTAGTCAATGGCTACCAGGATGAACCGATGTCCGTTTGAAGCCTTGGGTTCAATCATGCCAATCATGTCAATCCCCCATATAGAAAAAGGCCATGGGGAAGAAAGAACTTTTAGATGCGTTGGCGGTACATGGATTTTGTTTGAGTATATCTGACACTTGTGACACCTCCTCATATACTGGTAGCAATCGGATTCCATGGTCAACCAATAGTACCCTGCTCTTAGAATTTTTCTCGCCATAGTGTGTCCGTTGGCATGAGTGTCAAAGGATCCTTCATGAATTTCTGTCATCAGTATGTTTGCTTCTGGTCTGTCTACACATCGAAGCAAGACCGTGTCATCGCTCAGAAAGAAACTGCTTTCCAGCCTTCTGAGGGTTTTTCTGTCTTTTCTTAGTGCCCCAAGTGGGTACTCTTGTTTCTAAAAGAAGCATTTGATATCATGATACCAAGGTTTGTCGTCTATGACTGCTTCAATCGTGAAGATGTAAGCAGGCCTTTCAAGGCGCATTATGTCAATCTTAGGTAGGTCGTTCCATTGACCTACACTAATCGTGGAAGAGAGAGTGGCTAGTGCATCAGCCATATGATTCTCTTCACGAGGAATATGGTGAAACTCGATTCTGTTGAAGAAGGGTAACAACCTTCTTGCGTAGTCTTTGTAAGGGACCAGTCCTGATTGGTATGTGTTCCAATATCCTTTGATCTGACTGTTAACCAGGGTTGAGTCGCCATATACATCCAAGTCCTTAATTCTTAAGTCGATCGCTTCTTCGAGACCCAGGATACATGCTTCGTATTCGGGCTCGTTGTTTGTACACTTGAATGTCAGTCTGGAGGTGAAAGGAATATGGGTACCCTGAGGTGTTATGATTATTGCTCCAATTCCATTTCCGTAATGATTAACAGCTCCGTCAAAAATTAGTCCCCATTGGGAACCTGGTTCTGGCCCTTCACTGGGTAGCGGTTCATCACAATCTTTCATTTTCAAATACATGACATCTTCGTCTGGGAAGTTAAACCCGATTGATTCCTAATCGTCAATCGGTTGATGAGCCAAATGATCGGCTAAAATACTTCCTTTAACGGCTTTCTGAGCGTGGTAGTCTATGTCGTATTCTGATAACAACATCTGCCAACGGGCAATCCTTCCCGTGAGAGCAAGTTTTTCAAAGACATACTTGATTGGATCTATTTCTGAGATTAACCAAGTAGTGTGACGAATCATATACTGGCGAAGACGTTTGGCTGCCCAAGCCAGAGCACAGCAAGTTTTCTCATGCATAGTGTACCGAGTCTCGCAGTCGGTGAATTTCTTGCTTAAATGGTAGATGGCAGACTCTTTCCTTTTTGTTTCGTCTTATTGACCAAGTACACAGCCCATGGAGTCTTCCAAGACTGTTAGGTATATGATCAGTGGCCTTCCTTCCACTAGAGGTGATAGAATCGGTGGGTTCAACAGGTATTCCTTGATACTGTCAAAGGCGGTTCGGCAGTCTTCTGTCCAAACGAAGTCCTGATTCTTTTTTAGTAATTTGAAGATCGACGCGCATGTCGCGGTCATAAGGAATATAAATCTGGAAATGTAGTTCAAACGTCCCAAAAATCCTCGGAACTATTTCTCAGTCTTTGAAGAAGGCATTTCTTGAATGGCCTTGACCTTGTCAGGATCAACCTCAATTCCCTTCTGGCTGACGATGAACCCTAAAAGTTTCCCTGAACAGACACCAAATGTGCACTGATTGGGATTCAAGTGGAGTTTGTACTTTCTCAACCGCTCGAATAGCTTTGACAGGTGGGTCACATGCTCCTTCTCTGTCTTAGATTTGGTAATCATATCATCGACATATACCTCGATTTCTTTGTGTATCATGTCATGAAAGAGAGTAGTCATGGCCCTTTGATAGGTTGCCCCGGCGTTCTTCAAACCGAACGACATTACCTTGTAACAAAAAGTACCCCATGGGGTAATGAACGAAGTTTTCTCCATGTCTTTCGGCGCCACTTTTATCTGATTATAGCCCGAGAATCCATCCATGAAGGAGAATATTTTGAACTTTGCTGTACTGTCTACCAGCATGTCAATGTGTGGTAAAGGAAATTCATCCTTGGGACTGGCCTTGTTTAGATCTCTATAATCCACACACATTCTGACCTTTCCATCCTTTTTTGGAACTGGTACTATGTTAGCTAGCCATCGAGGATATTCTGATGTGGCGAGGAAACCCGCATCAATCTGTTTTTGTACTTCCTCTTTGATTTTGATGGCTATGTCTGGGTGAGTTCTTCTCAACCTTTGTTTTACTGATGGACATTCTGATCTTAACGGTAGATGATGTTCCACGATGCTGGTATTCAACTCTGGCATGTCCTGATAGGACCAAGCGAATACATCGGGAAATTCTTTGAGAAGCTTTATCAAACTTTCTTTGACAGTCGGACTGAGTAGTGCCCCAATCTTGATTTCTCTTCTCTCTTCTTCTGAACCCAAGTTGACCGTTTCCAACGTCTCCTTGTGAGGTTCAACGGACCTTTCCTCTTGTCGAAGTAATCGGGAGATCTCCTCTGGAATTTCGTCGTCAACTTCTTCTTCAGCCTCAAATACCGGGAATTCAAAGTTGGGAAAAGGCATTGGATCGTATGTTTCAATGGGGTTTAAAACAAGCAATCTTCATGACGTGATGATTGTTTTTAGAAGAGATAGAGAGAATGAAAAAGTGTGTGCAGTGTATTTGAAAACTGCTCGTTTTTATTATTGAGTTTTTTAGGATTACCATTTTCTGAAAAAGCGAAAAGAGAAAATAGCAATAAATGCGGAAATTACATAACGACGTTATTTTATTTATGATCTTGTCGATTCTTGAAACTACGGCCCTATAAAACAAAACTCTGTCGCTTTGGGCGAAGCGAAGAGGTACATTTACAGAAAGTGAGCCCTATCAAAACACCTGTTTCACCTGGGCAGGGTGAAAGGTTAAGATAAAGACGGCAATTACTTAGACTTATGAACGACTTGCGGAACATTGACAGCAACCCATTGGTGGGAACTCCTCGGTGAATCACAAAGTCTGGCACCTTCTTTCTTGGTTTATCCTTAGAAATGACGTTGATTTTTGGTGGAGATGGATCGTTGGAATCTGTTTCCCAGGCAGAGTTGTCGTAGACGAACCCTTTTGTTGCATCTTGCATAGTATTTGTACTCTTAGGTGAATCTCCCCATCCAGTTGGCTGGATGTCTTCGAGCCTGATACGAGAGCTCTCAGGAGCGGTGTACTTGACCAAGTAGTCGAACTTGCCACTTGGTTGTCCTAAGGTGTCCCACACTTCTTTAGAACTGGAGGAGTCATCTCTTTCGATGATGTTGTTGTAGCGAGCGATTTTGGACGCGGTTCTTAAGCACTGGTCGCTCTCTGCGGTTGAGCTTAAACTACAGGTCGATTCATTTTTTATCCTATTGTGAGCTGAATAAGGAAGGGAAATAGATGTCTCTAATTAACCCTGCTTTGCATACTGAGTTTAAACAGCGGTCTGTTAGGTTACAGATGCTATCAATGTGGGGGGGCCTTTGTACTGGTTATTTGTATTTTCTCCAATACAGTTTCTTTCTTTTTATATAGACAGAAGGTTTCTGGCGGGGAACAAGGATTAGGATGCTAGGACTGATGCTTTTTGATGTGATAGTATGGGATTTGGGTTTTTTGTTTAGTGTGCTCGCTAAGATTTTTCTTTCAATCTTATGCCTACGTATTCCCGTTTACCGAAACAGGGAAATAAGAGCGTTCGTAGTTCCTCCTATTCTATGGGAGGAAATGGTTGTTTTTGGTGTCTTGTTCAAAGCCCAAGACGTGAAGTGAAAGGTGATTTGTATCTTGTTCAAAGCCCAAGATGTGAAGCTGAAAAGTCTATTTGTGTCTTGTTCAAAGCCCAAGACGTGAAGCTGAAGGACCTCGACTTTAGAGAGAATTTGTCATCTCTAAAGAAGGGTTTGTTTGTCACAACTGTTGGGTGACTGGTTATAAAGGAGAATTACTTTAACCGGGATATGTGAATCCGGTAATGCCATAATATCCTTTATAGGGGATTTTAACCTTAAGGAGAAGACTTTAACTCAGTGTAGAGCAATGCTATCTTTCCTTAGGAATTTCTCATGCTAAAAGACGGACAGTGGCATGGATGTAAATAATCCAGAGGCTTGCCGCTTACAGCAATTAGATGAAAGGGAAGGAGTTGTTGATGTTTGTGTACTGTGAACGAGGCACAGTTTTGATGCTAAAAGGTTAATTGGATTAACCAGTGGTTTTCTTATATAAAGCCTAAGAGGAGGCTAATATGTGTCTCGTACAAAGCCCGAGAGAGAGGCTAAAAGGTTTTTGACTCGACGAGGGAATCTTTTGGTATCTCGTATAAAGCCCAAGATGGAGGCTATTTGACTCAACAAGAGAGTTTTTTGTATCTCGTACGAAGCCCGAGATGGAGGCTGTTGTTTATTTGGCTCAATAAGAACCTTTTTGTATCTCGTATAAAGCCCGAGATGGAGGCGAAAGGGTGATTGACTCAACGAGGGAGTCTCTTATGTGTCTCGTACAAAGCCCGAGAGAGAGGCTATGGTTACTGTTTCAGTTGAGTGACAGGTCCAGTATACTGATTTTAAAGAGAAAATCAGTTCTTATATGAGTAACACTGTACTCATGGATTTGATCCAATGATCCAGGTTATTCCTGTTCTTTAAGGAATCGAGAAATCCGAAGGGTATTGAGACTGTCCGAGTCTACGGGTTTCCTTCCTATTTAACGAAGGCGTCACTTGAGAATGTCTTTGAGACTCAAGGAGATTAGACTGTCCAAGTCTAGAGTGTCCTCTTTTATACTATGCTTTGAGAAACAGTAGTAGACTCTATGAAAGGACTTTTCTATGAAGATGACTAAGTTATGTTCCTATACCTCTAGGAGGTCGTCGGGACAATTTGTACGAAACCCAAGAGGAGGCTGGAAACTTTTAAGAAGCCGACGGGTCCTTGTACGAAGCCCAAGAGAAGGCTATCATTCTCGGAGGAAGAGATCATTATACGAAGCCTAAGAGGAGGCTGTGAATACTTCTAAGAAGCCGTAGGGTCCTTGTACTAAGCCCAAGAGGAGGCGGGGTTGCTTTTAGGAAGCCTGTGGGTCCTTGTATGATGCCCAAGAGGAGGTCGATGCTTTTAAGAAGCCCGTGGGTCCCCAAACCCCGAGAAATTCAAGGCAAGCTATTCACAAGGAATAGATCAAGTCAGGAAAGTTCGAGAATTTGGAAGAAACTCAAAGATGCCATTCACGGAGAATACATTCATCTCTGGGAATAGAGTTTCTTGACAATTCTTAATGAGGACAGCCGAAGAGAAGACTGTATCTGGTGATCCTATTGGGGATCTAGTTGTCTATTTCTACGAATAAACGAAACGAAACGGCGTCACCTAGTTCTAGAAGTAGTTGCCGGAGAAACTCGAAATATCTATACTATTATTACACAGTTGATATGAGTTTATGAAAGAAGACTTACAGTGAAACAGCCCCACAATACAGTTATATGTATATGAAAGCGGTAAATGAAAGCAATAACCACTTACTCGGTTGTAGAGCTTCCATGCTGTTTGGTTAGTTGTTCAACAAAGAAAGATTGAAAACAACAGTATATTCAAAATCAAAGGAGAAAGTGCTTTGAAAAAGAAAGATTTGGGGCTTACAGCTCAAGGAGAGGCCCAAGTTTTATCAGTGATTTTACTGTTGAATTCGTACAGAGGGACTTATACAAGTGACTGAGGCCCAAAATGTTTTTCTGTACAAAGGGATGGGTCTTACACTCTTTCAAGAGGCCCAAAAAATTTTAAAGAAAAAAAGTGGGGCTTATAACACGAGGGTAGGCCCAAATGATTTTTCCGTTTGAAATGGCGATCGCGCCGAGGTTTTCTTTTAACGCGGAGGGACTTATACAATAAGTGAGGCCCAAAATGTTTGGTTAAAAGGGGGTTTGGGTCTTACACTCTATTAGAGGCCCAAAAGTTTTGAATGGGTCTTATAGCTCGAGGAGAGGCCCAAAAGGTTATTTTTCAAAAGGCGACGATCGTGCCGTTTGTTTTTGAAGGTATCGGGACTTATACAATATACTGAGGCCCAAAAATGATTTGGTCAAAAAAGGATTGGGTCTTATACTCTATTAGAGGCCCAAAAGTTTTGAAAATGATTTATGAGGGTTGAATTAATCCAAAAACCCTAATTTGTTTTCAAAAATGTATTTAATTGAATAAAAATTCAATTAAAATGATCAAAATTGTTTAACATATGGAAAACAAATTGTGATCTTGGATTAATGCTTCAAAAATTAAGTATTGACCTACAAAATAATTAGAAAGCATTAAAAGTTGCAAAATCAATGTGGAAAAAATATTTAAAATGTCAAAAATAATTAAAATATTAATTCTTTGCAAAAATATCAATTATATGAAATAAATAATATTTTTGGGATTTTTTGATAAAATAAAATATTTCAACATTTTTGTGAATTATCAAAAAAAGAATCAACTCAAAATCATTAAAACTCAGAGAGAAATTAATTTTTGAATCAATTAAACAAAATCACAAAATTCAAATATTTGAATTTGGAAAAAAGGCGCCAAGAACAAGCTGAAGAACACGCGCGTGTTCTGGGTTTGGCTGATTTGCGTTTTCCATCCAATCTCACTGAATACTTAATCATATCATGTAATCCACATATCATTATGCTCGTCTCAACCTCACGATCATGTTTATAACACTTAATTTCATTTAAATTAAACATAAAACATGAAATCACGAAGAAACCTCAAGAACCCTAATTTCTGCATGAAGGCTAGGATTTTTGATACACGATTCAAACAATGCAATTAATTGAGGGAAAACATTCCATACATGATTATGAACATATGGCCAAATTATTGTGCGAGGAAATATGCATAAATTGAGAGATGACCAAGTGTATGCTTACCTCTAAGCCGTGACAGCAAGTGCAGTGTGATTTTTGACTTGGAGGTGTTACAGATGAATGGTGATGATCTGAACAGCTTCCCTACACCCTATGGAGTGTGTTTGAATGCCTGGACTTGATTGAAAATGGCTGGAACAATTTGTGGTACCTCAGCTGCAACTTGATTGAAAGTTTGAGCAACCAGCTGGTGATTTTGTGAAATCTGTGTTCCAGATGTTATGTGAGTGTTTGGATCACTTCTATATGATGTATGTGAGGTGTGTGAGTGATTGGCTTGATTGGAAAAGCTCTCAAACTCAAAACCCGATAGCTACCTTGCTAAGAAAGGCATTTTTGCCAAGAGAAAGAGATTTTGAGGAAAGCATCTGTTAGATGGCTTTGGTGTACACAAACTGATCACAATTGAGCTCTATTTATAGTAGAGCAAGTTTGTTTTTGCAAGGAATAGTGAATGGCAACTGGTAAGTAGGTTTGGCCAATGTTGGCAAATGAAAATCCAAGTCTCCTCTAGCCATTGACTAGAGGTTAGGGCACAGAGCTTTGGTTCCCTTGGTCTTGGATAAGTCTTGACTGATTTCAGATGAGAATGGCTCAGTCCATGCCACCTTGATGCTTCCATTGAATGCTTCAATCCAAATTTGGAGTCTTGTCCCTATTTTGGCCATTCTAGGTTCAACATGCTATTTCTTGTTCCATGGACTTTAGAGGCTTGGCTCAATGATTGTCCCCTTTAGATTCAATCCTCTGAGGTGTCCAAGTGGATAGGAGCATTTGAATTTGGCTGATTTTGGCAAATCGAGCAAAGTTGCAAATTCTGCCTTGCCTTTGACAGATTTCAGCAAGGCAACTTTCCAATGTCATATCTCATGGTGTAAGTTGAATTTGGTAATGTTCTTGACCATTTTGGAAAGCCCTTACATGATACAACAACTGTTTGAACATGTTTGGTTTTGATCTCTTTTGAATCCAAGTGAAAAATCCCCCTACATTTGGCAAAAAGTGAAGGCAGATTCTGACTTAGTGAAAATTTCACTAAGTGTTGGAAAAAGTGACATTTTCACTTTTCAGCCATTTTGATCATCCCATAACTCCAAATCCTTAATGAATTAGACTTAGGTCTAGTTGAAGTTTTTGTAGAGGGTAATGAGGGCTACAAATCCATCTTTGGATGAACAAAAATGGCTTTGTGGTTTAGGAGTTATGATCCTTCAAAGTTGGTGCCCTTGTCACTTTATTTTTAACTTAGAAAATTTTCTAAGTTTTTATGGTTACCCTTTTTACAAGTTATCCAACTTTTCTTGATTTTTCTTGATGAATGATGATTCAAATCATACATTAACATCATTTTAGGGTTAAAAAACCATTTTGGTGAAAAATCTCAAAAAGTCAAAGTTGACTTTTGTGCATAGTTGACTTTTTATCAAATGAATTCCAAACTGTGCAATTCTTCAGGAAATCATGTCCTTGACCTAAATCAAACTTGATGGACATGTTCCATGGGTGTCATAGGGCATATTGAATCATGTCTTAGGGCTTGGGAGCATGTCCTGGTCAAAAGTCAAAGTTACAGTTGACTTTTTCCTTAAAACCCTAATTGTTGTGCAGATGAAATTGAGACTTGTTGCTCAAGCTTCTTGGATTAATCTATTGTTCCAAATGGATCAATATAGTTCATTATAGACCCTCAAACCCTCTCTTGAGGTCTTGGTTCATGATTTGTCCCAAAAGTCAACTTAGGGGTGAATTAGGTCAAGAAACCCTAATTCCTGATTTTTTATGAGTGCAACCCCTGAGGCAAAATTGACTTGATGAATGGGTCCATGAGGTTCCATGGAGTACATTAGGTTGTGTTTTGGATCATTGGCTCATGCCCAGATGAAAAATTTCCATCTGGAGGCCCTGGTCGACCAAAACCCTAATTTGGTGACACTGTCGATCTTGAGGCCTGATCCACCTAGAAGGGAGCATCCTTGTGCTTAATCCTTGGAGTGGGAGTCCTTTTGATCCTTTGTGGATGCTTGAGAGGTTAGAAAAGTTGAAGATCATGTCATTCCTTGATTGATCCTTTGTCTAAGCACTCAGAGAGGGCTTGAAACCCTAGTTTTGATGTAGTGGATGCTCACCCATCTTTGGGGAGACTGATGAAGTATGATGGTTCCTCCATATTGTGATGATGATTTGCACAATGATGGGAAATCTTAGTGGTCAAAATTTGGGGTATGACATATGCCCCTATTTAATCTTCTTGGACACGAAGGTGTGAATGATGAAGGTATTCGAGCATTCGGGGTGCAAGAGGATTAAATATCGGAATACCCGAAATTTTGATGGTGGTTATGAATGGTAGCTTACGCATTCATCTTCTTTAGCTAAGCGAAGATGCTTAGAAAAGGAAAACTTCCCCTCGATCCTGGTCTTCAACCAAGGAGCTAGTCTCAGTTTTCTTTTGAAATAAACTTCCCCTCGATCCTGGTTTCCTACCAAGGAACTGGTCTCGGTTTCTGATATAAACTTCCCCTCGATCCTGGTTTCCTACCAAGGAACTGGTCTTAGTTTCTGATTTAAACTTCCCCTCGATCCTGGTTTCCTACCAAGGAACTGGTCTCAGTTTCTTTTGTCAATAAACTTTCTTGACAAGGAACGTTGTTAGTAGCGGATTTTCCTCAAACTTCTCGCCGAATTTTCCTGGGGAGATGCCATTTGATGGAAAAAGCTTTGATGTAAGACTTGCTGGAGAACCCAGTCGTCTGAATTGTAGAGGTACACAAACTTCTCTGTTGGAGATGCCATTTGTCGACTCTATCTGGGGAAAATGAATCTCTTGAGAGACTTCTTCCGCTTGGGGTCTTACATCATACTTTTCTCAGGATCTTCCCGGAGAAATGCCATATGATGGGATCCAATTTTGAGGTGCCGATGACCTTTTCATCGGTGGGTTTTTCAGAGCGAAACTGGCATGCTGCCGAATCTCTGATTACGAGGCTTTCTCTATGGATTTTCCTTAACCCGGGAAAGCAAGGATATCATCTTCAATGGAGAAGAGTGACATCGGTTGAAGGTTCTCTGGTCTTTCAGAGGTTCAAGTTATCAAAGTGGTCAAAGGCCAACTTCCTCTCAAAAATAAACTGGAGGCGAGGTTGTTCAAATGCAGCGTTTCCTGACGAGGTAAGAACTGACAACTTGATTGAGAGGACTGTTATCACTATGGGACAAGACCGACTAGAGTGATAGTGATGCAATATGAAATGTGAATGCAAATCAAATAATGCCTGATGCATGTATGTATATGCGGATAAAACTGACGCGACACACAAACTAAAAGATGAACACGACTGAATACTCGGCCATCGCGGGGCGTATAGAAATATTACTGGTTCAAGATAGCAATTCCACCTTGCTTAGGAGAGATAGTCCCTGCGGGGAACCATGCTGGTCGGGCTTAGGAGATGAGAACTCGGCCGAGGTGTGTTAGACGAAACAAGGTCTCTGACACAATTGATCCCTTCATTCAGGCGTACTAGGCCTAGAAGGAGTACTTTGATTCTGCACTTTGAGGTTCGAACACCTTTGGAGACGCGATTGATGTTCTTTCGATGTTTAACAGTCAAAAGAAATTGCCACCTCTTATTTTAAAAAAAAAAAAGCAGAAAAAGTTTTAATAGATAAATTCATTTTTGTTTTATTTCAAGAATCGTTAATCATGTTAACAACGTCGTTCTGTAAAGCTAAAACAAGTAAGAATTATAAACAAAAGCACAAAGGCTCAAATTTTATTGATAAGATGGAGATCAGCCAAACGCGTGATTCCAAAGAGTATTTACAAAGTTAAAAAATGGTAATTTACAGGAAAAAGGGTTATGTTGAAACATAACGACCACTATCCTTCTACCAACTTTAAATTCGGGGTATCCTGAGCTTCTGTCGAAGATGACCTTGACTGGAGTTTTCCTCCGATGGATGGTATAACTGCTGCTGCTGAGGGATTTTCCTCTGTTGAACATAGTTACTTGCCATTATCCCTAATTTTTGCCTGGATTGTACTTTGATGTTTCCAATCCACCGGGATAATAATTTTTTCATGTCTCTAACTTTTGCCTGGACCGCCCTTTTGGGTTTTCAATCCACCGAGACGTTTTTTTTTTTTTTAGTTTAGGCGAAGTATTTCTTGACTACATCAACATTTGTGGGGTAGGCAAATTCCTCTCCGTCCATGGTTGCAAGTCTCAAGGCACCGCCTGAGAAAGCTTTCGTGACCACATAGGGGCCATCATAATTCGGAGTCCATTTACCTCGCGAATCAGTGAGAAATGACTGTATCTTCTTGAGCATGAGGTCTCCTTTCCTAAAGACACGAGGTCGGACCTTTTTGTCGAACGCCCTCTTCATTCTCTGTTGATACAATTGACCATGGCATAGTGCCGTGATTCTCTTTTCTTCGATCAGATTCAGTTTGTCGTGTCAGTTTTGACACCATTCAGCTTCGGTGAGCTTGGCTTCCATCAATACTCGGATTGACGGGATCTCTACTTCTATGGGGAGCACTGCTTCCATGCCATACACTAGAGAGAAAGGGGTTGCCCCTGTTGAAGTGCGGACAGATGTGCGATAACCGTGAAGAGCAAAGGGTAGCATCTCGTGCCAGTCTTTGTAGGTTACAACCATCTTTTGAACGATCTTCTTGATGTTCTTGTTAGCCGCTTCTACCGCTCTGTTCATCTTGGGTCGGTAGGGAGATGAGTTATGGTGCTCAATCTTGAACTCAGCACACAACTCTTTCATCATATTATTGTTCAAGTTAGATCCATTATCAGTAATGATCTCGCTTGGAACACCATAACGGTAGATGATATTATTTTTGATAAATCGGACCACCACTTGTCGGGTTACATTAGCGTACGACGCTGCTTCGACCCACTTGGTGAAATAGTCAATGGCTACCAGGATGAACCGATGTCCGTTTGAAGCCTTAGGTTCGATCAAGCCAATCATGTCGATTCCCCATATAGAAAAAGGCCACGGGGAAGAAAGAACTTTGAGATGTGATAGCGGTACATGAATTTTGTCGGAGTATATCTGACACTTGTGACACCTCCTCATGTACTTGTAGTAGTCGGATTCCATGGTCATCCAGTAGTACCCTACTCTTAGAATTTTTCTCGCCATTGTATGTCCGTTGGCATGAGTGCCAAAGGACCCTTCATGAATTTCTTTCATCAGCATTTCTGCTTCTGGTCTGTCGACGCATCGGAGCAAGACCATGTCAAAATTTCTCTTATAGAGAGTGTCACCGCTCAGGAAGAAGTTTCCAGCCAATCTTCTTAGGGTTTTTCTGTCTTTTCTGAGTGCCCCAGATGGATACTCTTGTTTCTGAAGGAAGCATTTGATATCGTGATACCAAGGTCTGTCGTCTATGACTGCTTCAATCATGAAGATGTAAGCGGGCCTTTCAAGGCGCATTATGTCGATCTTAGGTATGTCATTCCATCGACCTACACTAATCATGGAAGAGAGAGTGGCTAATGCATCAGCCATGTGATTCTCTTCACGAGGGATGTGATGAAACTCAACTCTGTTGAAGAAAGGTAGCAACCTTCTTGCGTAGTCTTTGTAAGGGATCAATCCTGATTGGTATGTGTTCCAATCTCCTTTTATCTGATTGATAACTAAGGTTGAGTCGCCGTATACGTCTAAGTTTTTAATCCTTAAATCAATCGCTTCTTCGAGACCCATAATACAAGCTTCGTATTCGGCCTCGTTGTTTGTACATTTGAACGTGAGTCTGGCAGTGAAAGGAATGTGGGTACCCTGAGGGGTAACAATGATTTCCCCAATTTCGTTTCCGTAATGATTAACTGCTCCGTCAAAGATAAGTCCCCATTGGGAACCTGGTTCTGGCCCTTCATAGGGTAACGGTTCATCGCAATCTTTCATTTTTAGATACATGACATCTTCGTCTGGGAAGTCAAACCCGATTGATTTTTGATCGTCAATCGGTTGATGAGCCAAATGATCGGCTAAAATACTTCCCTTAACGGCTTTCTGAGCGTGGTACTCTATGTCATATTCTGATAACAGCATCTGCCAACGGGCAATTCTTCCCGTGAGAGCAGGCTTTTTGAAAACGTACTTGATTGGATCCATTTCGGAGACCAACCAAGTAGTATGACGAATCTGTATTGGCGAAGACGTTTGGCTGCCCAAGCCAAAGCGCAACTAGTTTTCTCAAGCATCGTGTACCGAGTTTCACGGTCGGTAAATTTCTTGCACAAATAGTAGATGGAAGACTCTTTCCTTTTGGTTTCGTCTTGTTGGCCAAGTACACATCCCATTGAGTCCTCTAGGACTGTGAGGTAAATGATCAGTGGTCTTCCTTCCACTAGAGGTGATAGAATCGGAGGATTCAACAGATATTCCTTAATACTGTCGAAGGCGGTTTGGCAATCTTCTGACCAAACGCAATCCTGGTTCTTTTTGAGTAATTTGAAAATCGGCGCACACGTCGCGGTCTTAAGGAATATAAATCTGGAGATGTAGTTCAAACGTCCCAGGAATCCTCTGACTTGTTTTTTCAGTTTTTGGAGAAGGCATTTCCTGAATGGCCTTGACTTTGTCAGGATCAACCTCGATTCCTTTTTGGCTGACGATGAACCCTAGTAGTTTCCCTGAACGGACACCGAAGGTGCACTTGTTGGGATTCAAGCGGAGCTTGAAGTTTCTTAAACGTTCGAACAATTTTGACAAATGTTCAATGTGCTAACTCTCTGTTTTTGATTTTGCAATCATATCATCGACATATACCTCGATTTCCTTGTGTATCATGTCATGAAAGAGAGTAGTCATGGCCCTTTGATAGGTTGCCCCGACATTCTTCAAACCGAACGGCATTACCTTGTAACAAAAGGTCCCCCATGGGGTGATGAACGAAGTTTTCTCCATGTCTTTCGGCGCCATTTTGATCTGGTTATAGCCCGAGAATCCATCCATGAAGGAGAAGACTTTGAATTTTGCTGTACTGTCCACCAGCATGTCAATATGTGGTAAAGGAAAGTCGTCCTTTGGACTAGCCTTGTTCAGATCCCTATAGTCGACACACATTTTGACCTTTCCGTCCTTTTTGGGAACGGGTACGATGTTGGCTAACCATTGAGGATATTCAGACGTAGCAAGGAAACCCGCGTCAATCTGTTTCTGTACCTCCTCTTTGATTTTGATGGCCATGTCCGGGTGAGCCTGTCTCAACCTTTGCTTCACTGGTGGACAATCCGATCTCAACGGTAAGTGATGTTCCACGATGCTGGTATCCAAACCTGGCATATCCTGATAGGACCAAGCAAATACATCGGGGAATTCTCTGAGAAGCTTTATCAAACTCTCTCTGGCAGTTGGACTGAGCAGTGCCCCAATCCTGATTTCTTTTCTCTCTTTTTCTGAACCCAAGTTTACCGTTTCCAATGGCTCTTTGTGAGGTTCAATGGACCTTTCCTCTTGTCTGAGTAGTCAGGAGATCTCTTCTGGAATTTCGTTGTCATTTTCTTCTTCAGCCTCGAATACCGGGAACTCAAAGTTGGGAGAAGGCATCGGATCGTATGTTTCAACTGGGTTTAAAACAAGCAATCTGCATGACGTGATGATTCGTGTTTAGAAGAGATAGAGGAAAATGCAAGTGTGTGCAGTGTTTTATTTTACTGCTTGTTTTTATTATTGAATTATTTTTTAGGATTACCATTTTCTGAAAAAGCAAAAAGAGAAAACAACAATTAATGCGGAAATTACAGAACGACGTTATTTTATTGATGAACAAGTCGATTCTTGAAACTACAGCCCTATAAAACAAAACTTTGTCGCTTCGAGCAAAGCGAAGAGGGAAATTTACAGAAAGTGAGTCCTATCAAAACATCCGTTTCACCTGGGCAGGGTGAAAGGTTAAAGATGGCAATTACTTTGACTGGTGAACGATCTTCGGAACCTCGACAGCAATCCATTGGCGGCGAACTCCTCGGTGAATCACAAAGTCTGGTACCTTCCTTGATTTGTCTTCAGAAATAACGCTGATTTCTGGCAGAGCACGATCATTGGAATCTGTATCCCAGGCAGAATTTTTGTAGGAGAATTCCTCTGTTGCATTTTGCATTGTAGTTGTGCTATCAGCTGTATCTCCCCATCCAGTTGGCTGGATATCTTCGAGCCTGATACGAGAGCTTTCAGGAGCGGTGTACTTGACCATATAGTCGTATTTTCCACTTGGTTGTCCCAAGGTGTCCCACACTTCTTTCGAACTGGAGGAGTCATCCCTCTCGATGACGTTGACCTCGGGAAAAGCATAGTTGATGAATTCAAGTCCTGCAAACGTTGCGAATTCATCTTCATGTTGAGTAGTTTCCGAATGACCTGAGTGTTGATCCCATGACATGGTGGGGACACAGGTATTCTGTTCAATGATGCTCAGCTGAGTTTCATTACTCGGCTGACTTTCTTGCCCCAAGTTTCCTGGGTAAGGCTGCCACATTGGCAGGCCATCCATTGGGCCATAGTAGTTGTAGTCAAAATTGTCTTTCATCGTAGTGTCTTCCTCTAATGAATTTGGCGGAGACTGCATCCTTCCGAATCACAATCCCCGTATATCATTTCGACGTCTGATCTTGGTATAAATCTCAGACTTTCTGTAAGAAAGCAAAAAGGCGTAGGCACCTCTTCCTGAGACATATAACCGTCCTTGTTAAGGTAGGACTTCCATTCTTCATCTGTGTCAGAGGGATCCTCCTCATTGATAGCATGTACTGCTTGAGACACTGGGTGAAGGAAACCTCCACTGTGGAAGAAGTTTTGAAGGGGATGAAGACTTTCATCGTTGGCAGCTGTCCGGGTACAGGTTGCAGAAAAACCAAGACCCTTCTTTGTTTTATTGTCAATGGGAATGACAAGCTGTCCCTATCCGGCTCTCGACCGCTTTGATAGCATCGTTGTATGAGGAAATCGAGGTTTCTCCTTTGAATAGATTGTTCTCGCTCATCGACAGTGCTTGGAACTGTGTTCCAATAACCTCCTCGGATTCTATACCAGTAGATGATGACAAGTTGCTTACAAGCAATGCTTGTTCTCCACAGACTGTGACAAGTTGATCGTTCTTGACAAACTTTAGCTTTTGGTGGAGGGTCGAAGTAACCGCTCCAGCCTGATGTATCCAAGGTCTTCCTAATAAACAACTGTACGTTGCCCGGATGTCCATGACCTGGAAAGTGACTTGGAAAGTGTGAGGACCAATAGTTATGGGAAGATCAACTTCACCGATAACTGTTTTTCTGGATCCGTCGAACGCTTTGACGACGACCTCGCTGACTCTCATCGGAGGGCCTTTGAATGATAATTGCATCAAAGTGGACTTCGGCATAACATTCAGGGCTGACCCTGTGTCTACCAGTACGCTGGCTAAAGCATCGTCCTGGCAGTTAACTGTAATGTTGAGCGCCATGTTATGACGGCGACCCTCTTCGGGTAATTCCTCATCACTAAATCCCAAATTATTGCAGGAAGTGATGTTAGAGACAATACTATCGAACTGTCTGATTGTTACATCCTGTTCCGTAAAGGCTTGCTCCAAGACTTTCTGTAGAGCCTCCCTGTGGGCTTCTGAACTGAGTAACAGTGATAATACCGAGATCTTTGAAGGAGTCTGTAACAGTTGATCAACAATGTTGTATTCACTCCTTTGGATGAGCTTCAGCATCTCATCATTATTTTTAGAAAGGTCGGGATTACTGGATTGACCGATTGGTGGATCAGGAGTTTCAGACTGAAGTTCCTTTTCCTTGTTAAGTTCTCCAACTCCTCGGTCGAATATTCTACCGCTCCGTGTTACACGACTGATGTCTGCAATATTCACGACGGAGGGTAATGGAATTTCCTTTCCATTTTCAATTATCGTTGCACCGTATTTGTAAGGGATAGCCTTAGCTGATTCATACGGTAGTGGTCCCGGTAGATAGATGACTACGGGAGCCTTTTGGTTTTTCTGACCATCATAATTAATCTCGATCCGTTCCTGGTTGGGAACTTTAGATTCGTCAAGTAGAGGGATGATGGCAAAAACATCCCTTGTCCTGTGATGTCCAAAGATCATGACAACGTCCTCAACTTGCTCGGCAAGGTAATTCGGCGTCCAGTCGATGGGTCCAGAACCCGGATATGGACGAATTTCTCCATGATCGACCTGACCCTGAAGAGCTGCTCTTACAAGGTAACACCCTTGGTTACTTTCCGAACAGACGCCGCAACGTTCATAATTGTGTGGTGGCACCTGGCCACGCCCACTTTGAATACAATGTAACCTCACTAGGTTAGCTTCCACAGATCAGACATCCTGACTTTGATGCCGAGTAGGATTCCTGTTGCTGATACTAATTTGCTGAGTATCTTCATCCATATAAATTGGCATCCACCAGTGATTTAACAAGTGCTGAAGTGCCTCCTGGACAAGGGTACAACCTCGATTGTTTTCGCAACCCGCCTTACAGCTTTGATAGTCATGTGATGTTAAGAATCCGAGTCGGACCTGCTCAGCATGTAACTCTACCAGGTTGGTATTCATCACACAAATATCGAAGATCTGAACCATGTTGATTTGATAGATGTTCCTATCATGGTAGTCTTGGATCCATCCAAGATCCATCTGACGCTGGAGGGCCTCCTGTATGAAAGAGCATCCCTGTTTGTTTACCGAGCAAGTCAGACAAGAACTGTAATCGTGCCGCGGCAGATTATGATACTGGCTTTGCCTTGAGTGCATTGCCACCAAGTTGACATTCATTGCACGGATATCGTGGTTCTGAATGATGTTAGAATTCGTGTAGACCATGTTAACTCCACGAACTCGGTACTCTTGGATCCATCCGAGATCCATTTGTTCCTGTAGAGCTTATTGCACTACCGAACATCCTTGGTTATCTTTAGAGCAGATATCACACTGATGATAGTTATGAGGTGGCACATGGCCATATCCACTCTGTCTACAATGCATCTTAACCAGATTAGTTTTCAACAAGAGTACATCGTGAATTTGATAGACATTGTTAGTCTCTTTCTCAATCAAGTTGACTGCAGCCTTCTCGTGTTGAGGCAGCGGGTTCGTGAGAACATTATGATTTGTATCCTTGAAGGATAAGACCCCGCTTCTAACAAGTTTCTGCACGTCGGACTTGAAATTGAGGCAAGTCTCTATGTTATGCCCTGAACCTCCTTGATGATATGGGCATGTCTGATCCACCTTAAACCAAAAAGGCGGATTTTCCGGTACTGTAAGAGGAGACTTAGTCTGGATGTGCCCCTTAGCCAGTAGTAATGGAAACAGCTCTGCGTACGTCACGGGTATAGGATCAAACCCCGGTGGCCGTGTTGTACGGTTGTTGTTATATGGAGGATGAGCCTGCTGAAGAGGCTGTTGTGTCCTTTGTTGGTCAGGTTGGCTCTGCGCAACCTGACGTTGATATGTAGGAATAGGCGCAGGGCTGATAGCAGGAGTCACAGCTACTACTGGTTGATACCGACGCCTTTGCTTTCCGAGAGAGATATTCCCAATATCTTGCTCTTTTTTCTTAGGGAGAGCACTACTGTATTTTTTTAGTACCACTCGTCGATCCAGTGTCTTTTACCAAACGTCCTTCTCGGACGGCTTCCTCAAGACGTACACCCATGCCGACCATCTCGGTGAAATCACTGGGCGCACTGGCAACCATTCGGTCATAGTAAAATGAGCTTAAGGTCTTTAAGAAGATCTTTGTCATCTCTTTTTCCTCAAGAGGTGGACAAATTTGAGCGGCAATTTCACGCCACCTTTGAGCATACTCCTTAAAGGTTTCCTTGTCTTTTTGCGACATCGATCTGAGTTGATCTCTGTCGGATGCCATGTCCAAATTGTATTTGTATTGTTAGACGAAGGCAGTGCCAAGATCTCTGAAAGTGTTGATCGTGGCATGGTTTAAACCCATGTACCATTTTAATGCGGCACCGGTTAAACTATCCTGGAAGTAGTGAATCAGTAGGTCCTGATTCTCCGTCTGAGCTGACATTTGCCGAGCGTACATCACTAGATGGCTCTGAGGGCAAGAGTTACCCTTGTACTTTTCAAAGTCGGGCACTTGGAATTTGTGCAGGACTTTCACATTTGGGACCAAGCAGAGGTCTGCGACGTCCTTTCCAAATAGATCCTGACCGCGAATGGCTTGCAGCTACCTCTGCATTTCCAAGAACTGCTCCTGGAATTCCTCCATTCTGTCAAACATAGTTTCCTTCTTACCAGAAGATGTCTGTGGAACCTGTCCTTCCGGGACAGTGTGCACCACAGGGGGTGGTACCGTTACTATGGCAGTGAGTCTTGGCGTCTCTCGAAGTTTGTAACCTTCAGGAGTCTTCAGTATGCCCCTGGCATCTTATCTTTCCCAAAGTTTGTAACCTTCAGGCCCAGCGGCTTCTGTTATGATTCCCTGATCTTCAGTGATCGGCGGAACATATCCTTCCGGGATATAGTTAACAAGCATGCCCCAAGGACGATCTTTCGGTATTTGATACCTAGGATCATACTTCTCCACTATGGGCGTTGAGGTGATCTCTGAGATCACAGTTCTTTGTAGCTGAGCTTCTGCCATGGCTTGCATGTCGTTACGAAGCGTTCTCATATCCTCTCTCAGAGCGTCGATCTCTTCCTTCAACTCTCTGTTTTCTTCCTCAAGATCATCCATCTTTTTCTGACGATTGGCCCGAGTATTATACGAATGAGACAGTTTGACTCTAGAACCGAGACACAAACGTGAGATTCGTGGGTAAGAAGAATAAGTGATGTGAGAATGATGAATGCAATGATTATATTAATTGTTTTTTTGGTTTAATCAAAATAAACTTCGACAATTAGATTGCAAATATCAAACAGTGGGGAAACCCCTTTTTATTGATTTCAAAGGATTACAGAAATGGAAATACAGTAGATTACAAAGTGCAGAAACAGAAACCTAAGCTAATGGGTCCCGAGTCCTCTCTGAAGAGAAGTCGGGTGCTGATTCGGGTATCTTCCTTTTCTTTGATCGGGGCTCTTGAGCCGTTGTCGGGTTGTCATTCCTTTGCCAGGTGAAAGGAGCGAGCAAATTCCTTTGGTCATCTTGATTCTCTACAGCATGTTGCTCCAAAATTTCAATCAGAGCATCTTTTTCTTTTAGTGATTGCTGTATTTTGATGCACTCTACGTCGAGGGTGCGGTACTTGTTCTTCCAAGACCTTCTCTCCTGTTGAACTTTGTTGAGAGTAACCTGAAGCTTTTCAGTTTCCGTCATGAAGTACATGACAGATTCCCTCGGCGGAAGGATTCCGTAACGAGGATAAGGCATCTTTAGCTTGAGAGCTCTAGTTTGTACCCAATGGAGATAAGGCTCCACCGAGACACAGTCTGGTTTTCCCAGAGACTCTCGTCCTTTCCTATGAACATGCTTCCAAGCGTGCACTATTTCCATCTTTAGTGCTCTGTCATTTTCTCCTTCCTTGAAGAAAAGACCTTCCAGATGAACACCCAGTGGGATGTGCCTCATCGGGTATCCAAATTGTCGGCGAACCAACACCGTATGGTAGTTGACACCTCCTTTATTTCCTATGAGGGGTACGTTGGGGAAGTTTCCACAACGGTCAATGATTCTGATTCCCTCATAAATCCTATTGCACCAATCTATATCAGAGTTGGTAAGAGACATGATCTTCTGCGACCAACGTAAGGCACTCTTGCAATCCCAAAAAGCAGCAGACTTGGGCAAGTGAGAGATAAACCACTCGTAAAGCAAAGGTACATAGCATGTGATCTCCCCTCCACTGTACAAATTTCCCAAGTGTACAGAATGATACGCATCTGCGAGCAAAGTCGGCACAGGGTTTCCAATGAGAAAAACCTTAATGGAGTTAATATCGATGAAGTTATTGATATTGGGAAACAAAAATAACCCGTAGGTGAGCAAGACAAAGATGCTTTCAAAAGCAGTCACGTTTCCTATACTGGCAAAATACAGGGCTTTCTTTGTCAAGAACTGGGCTGGCAAACCTTGGATGCCACCCTTAGTGGTTAGGTGAGTCCTGACCTCAGACTCGTCCAAATGAATTGCTCTTGCAATGGTCTGATTCTTTGGAATTTCTTCCAGTCCAGAAAATGGAGCTCGATCGGTGATATGTAGATCGATCAGATGAGAATACTCCTCCAGCGTTGGTGCGAGCTGGTAATCCGAGAATGTGAAACAGTGATAAACTGGATCATAAAACTGAATGAGCGCATCCATGATTCCCTCAATCACATGGACTCTTAACAGTGGTAGCAAACCTCCGTGCTTGGCTCTGAAAGCCTCAGGGTTAGTGATCATCCTTGCTAACCTTCTCAAATCCTCTAGTTTTGGAACCTTGAAGGTATAACTATGAGTTCTCCTTCTACCGAAATCCATTCGTGCAATCCTTTTCTCTGATATTTGCAATCACAGTCTTAGTTTAATTTGAAAAACAGAGAGACTAGAAGAGAAGATTTTTTTGAATGTTTTAATGTTTTTTAAATGAATGCATGAATGCAGCACACAAAAACATAGAAAAAACATGGGGTCAAAAGGTCGTTTTCATGAAGTCTAGGCTCTACCCATCCCCCAAAGGTTTATACTAGGGTGATTTTTGTACCTGTACTCATTATCCTCAGCTCCTCCCAGGAAAGCAAAACAACAAGCGGATCGCCAGCGAGTTGTAGAGCGATCTTAGAGTAAGTGCCATTCACCGAGAATAGATCACCAGCCTCAAATGAGGGTAGTATCGCGTAACAACAATTTCCGATAGTTTCCGCACTACGAAAGGGTTTGGCTCCTCAGCTTCTCAGACTTAACAACCGGCCCATTGTCTGGGTGAGAGAATGGGTTGCGTTGGTCAGCCTCCACTGAGGTTGATGGTCGACCCCGTCGCCATCACTTATCTTAAGTGTATACTCAATCTTTCCACATACGGCATCACCCGCATTCCCATTAGCAGAAAAATAAACATGTATAGCAATTAGGAAAAGCAGTATATATATTTATCCTAAACATCCTAGACCTTTTAAAGCTATGAATCCTAAGTTCCTGATAGAAATGGGTTCCCTGGCGGAAGCCCCAATCTGTGGTATTCACATAAGTGAAGAGAAGGAAAACCGTGCCTAGATCTAACTTTGAAAGGCCCCACGGTGGGCGCCATTTTTTCTGTAGCGAGCGATTTTGGACGCGGTTCTTAAGCGCTGGTCGCTCTCTGCGGTTGAGCTTAAACTACAGGTCGATTCATTTTTTATCCTATTGTGAGCTGAATAAGGAAGGGAAATAGATGTCTCCAATTAACCCTGCTTTGCATACTGAGTTTAAACAGCGGTCTGTTAGGTTACGGATGCTATCAATGTGGGGGACCTTTGTACTGGTTATTTGTATTTTCGCCAATACAGTTTCTTTCTTTTTATCTAGACAGAAGGTTTCTGGCGGGGAACAAGGATTAGGATGCTAGGACTGATGTTGATGTGAGAGTATAGGATTTGGGTTTTTTGTTTAGTGTGCTCGCTAAGATTTTCTTTCAATCTTATGCCTACGTATTCCCGTTTACCGAAACAGGGAAATCAGAGCGTTCGTAGTTCCTCCTATTCTATGGGAGGAAATGGTTGTTTTTGGTGTCTTGTTCAAAGCCCAAGACGTGAAGCGAAAGGTGATTTGTATCTTGTTCAAAGCCCAAGATGTAAAGCTGAAAAGTCAATTTGTCATCTCTAAAGAAGGGTTTGTCTGTCACAACTGTTGGGTGACTGGTTATAAAGGAGAATTACTTTAACCGGGATATGTGAATCCGGCAATGCCATAATATCCTTTATAGGGGATTTTAACCTGAAGGAGAAGACTTTAACTCAGTGTAGAGCAATGCTATATTTCCTTAGGAATTTCTCATGCTAAAAGAGGGACAGTGGCATGGATGTAAATAATCCAGAGGCTTGCCGCTTACAGCAATTAGATGAAAGGGAAGGAGTTATTGATGTTTGTGTACTGTGAACGAGGCACAGTTTTGATGCTAAAAGGTTAATTGGATTAACCAGTGGTTTTCTTATATAAAGCCTAAGAGGAGGCTAATATGTGTCTCGTACAAAGCCCGAGAGAGAGGCTAAAAGGTTTTTGACTCGACGAGGGAATCTTTTGGTATCTCGTATAAAGCCTGAGATGGAGGCTATTTGACTCAACAAGAGAGTTTTTTGTATCTCGTACGAAGCCCGAGATAGAGGCTGTTGTTTATTTGGCTCAATAAGAACCTTTTTGTATCTCGTATAAAGCCCGAGATGGAGGCGAAAGGGTGATTGACTCAACGAGGGAGTCTCTTATGTGTCTCGTACAAAGCCCGAGAGAGAGGCTATGGTTACTGTTTCAGTTGAGTGACAGGTCCAGTATACTGATTTTAAAGAGAAAATCAGTTCTTATATGAGTAACACTGTACTCATGGATTTGATCTAATGATCCAGGTTATTCCTGTTCTTTAAGGAATCGAGAAATCCGAAGGGTATTGAGACTGTCCGAGTCTACGGGTTTTCTTCCTATTTAACGAAGGGGTCACTTGAGAATGTCTTTGAGACTCAAGGAGATTAGACTGTCCAAGTCTAGAGTGTCCTCTTTTATACTATGCTTTGAGAAACAGTAGTAGACTCTATGAAAGGACTTTTCTATGAAGATGACTAAGTTTTGTTCCTATACCTCTAGGAGGTCGTCGGGACAATTTGTACGAAGCCCAAGAGGAGGCTGGAAACTTTTAAGAAGTCGACGGGTCCTTGTACGAAGCCCAAGAGAAGGCTATCATTCCCGGAGGAAGAGATCATTATACGAAGCCTAAGAGGAGGCTGTGAATACTTCTAAGAAGCCGTATGGTCCTTGTACTAAGCCCAAGAGGAGGCGGAGTTGCTTTTAGGAAGCCTGTGGGTCCTTGTACGATGCCCAAGAGGAGGCCGATGCTTTTAAGAAGCCCGTGGGTCCCTAAACCCCGAGAAATTCAAGGTAAGCTATTTACAAGGAATAGATCAAGTCAGGAAAGTTTGAGAATTTGGAAGAAAATCAAGGATGACATTCACGGAGAATACATTCATCTCTGGGAATAGAGTTTCTTGACAAGTCTTAATGAGGACAGGCGAAGAGAAGACTGTATCTGGTGATCCTATTGGGGATCTAGTTGTCTATTTCTACGAATAAACGAAACGAAACGGCGTCACCTAGTTCTAGACGTAGATGCTGGGGAAACTCGAAATATCTATACTATTATTACACAGTTGATATGAGTTTATGAAAGAAGACTTACAGTGAAACAGCCCCACAATACAGTTATATGTATATGAAAGCGGTAAACGAAAGCAATAACCACTTACTCGGTTGTAGAGCTTCCATGCTGTTTGGTTAGTTGTTCAACAAAGAAAGATTGAAAACAACAGTATATTCAAAATCAAAGGAGAAAGTGCTTTGAAAAAGAAAGATTTGGGGCTTACAGCTCAAGGAGAGGCCCAAGTTTTATCAGTGATTTTACTGTTGAATTCGTACAGAGGGACTTATACAAGTGACTGAGGCCCAAAATGTTTTTCTGTACAAAGGGATGGGTCTTACACTCTTTCAAGAGGCCCAAAAAAGTTTAAAGAAAAAGAGTGGGGCTTATAACACGAGGGTAGGCCCAAATGATTTTTCTGTTTGAAATGGCGATCGCGCCGAGATTTTCTTTTAACGCAGAGGGACTTATACAATAAGTGAGGCCCAAAATGTTTGGTTAAAAGGGGGTTTGGGTCTTACACTCTATTAGAGGCCCAAAAGTTTTGAATGGGTCTTATAGCTCGAGGAGAGGCCCAAAAGGTTATTTTTCAAAAGGCGACGATCGCGCCGTTTGTTTTTGACGGTATCGGGACTTATACAATATACTGAGGCCCAAAAATGATTTGGTCAAAAAAGGATTGGGTCTTACACTCTATTAGAGGCCCAAAAGTTTTGAAAATGATTTATGAGGGTTGAATTAATCCAAAAACCCTAATTTGTTTTCAAAAATGTATTTAATTGAATAAAAATTCAATTAAAATGATCAAAATTGTTTAACATATGGAAAACAAATTGTGATCTTGGATTAATGCTTCAAAAATTAAGTATTGACCTACAAAATAATTAGAAAGCATTAAAAGTTGCAAAATCAATGTGGAAAAAATATTTAAAATGTCAAAAACAATTAAAATATTAATTCTTTGCAAAAATATCAATTATATGAAATAAATAATATTTTTGGGATTTTTTGATAAAATAAAATATTTCAACATTTTTGTGAATTATCAAAAAAAAGAATCAACTCAAAATCATTAAAACTCAGAGAGAAATTAATTTTTGAATCAATTAAACAAAATCACAAAATTCAAATATTTGAATTTGGAAAAAAGGCGCCAAGAACAAGCTGAAGAACACGCGCGTGTTCTGGGTTTGGCTGATTTGCGTTTTCCATCCAATCTCACTGAATACTTAATCATATCATGTAATCCACATATCATTATGCTCGTCTCAACCTCACGATCATGTTTATAACACTTAATTTCATTTAAATTAAACATAAAACATGAAATCACGAAGAAACCTCAAGAACCCTAATTTCTGCATGAAGGCTAGGATTTTTGATACACGATTCAAACAATGCAATTAATTGAGGGAAAACATTCCATACGTGATTATGAACATATGGCCAAATTATTGTGCGAGGAAATATGCATAAATTGAGAGATGACCAAGTGTATGCTTACCTCTAAGCCGTGACAGCAAGTGCAGTGTGATTTTTGACTTGGAGGTGTTACAGATGAGTGGTGATGATCTGAACAGCTTCCCTACACCCTATGGAGTGTGTTTGAATGCCTAGACTTGATTGAAAATGGCTGGAACGATTTGTGGTACCTCAGCTGCAACTTGATTGAAAGTTTGAGCAACCAGCTGGTGATTTTGTGAAATCTGTGTTCCAGATGTTATGTGAGTGTTTGGATCACTTCTATATGATGTATGTGAGGTGTGTGAGTGATTGGCTTGATTGGAAAAGCTCTCAAACTCAAAACCCGATAGCTACCTTGCTAAGAAAGGCATTTTTGCCAAGAGAAAGAGATTTTGAGGAAAGCATCTGTTAGATGGCTTTGGTGTACTCAAACTGATCACAATTGAGCTCTATTTATAGTAGAGCAAGTTTGTTTTGCAAGGAATAGTGAATGGCAACTGGTAAGTAGGTTTGGCCAATGTTGGCAAATGAAAATCCAAGTCTCCTCTAGCCATTGACTAGAGGTTAGGGCATAGAGCTTTGGTTCCCTTGGTCTTGGATAAGTCTTGACTGATTTTAGATGAGAATGGCTCAATCCATGCCACCTTGATGCTTCCATTGAATGCTTCAATCCAAATTTGGAGTCTTGTCCCTATTTTGGCCATTCTAGGTTCAACATGTTATTTCTTGTTCCATGGACTTTGGAGGCTTGGCTCAGTGATTGTCCCCTTTAGATTCAATCCTCTGAGGTGTCCAAGTGGATAGGAGCATTTGAATTTGGCTGATTTTGGCAAATCGAGCAAAGTTGCAAATTCTGCCTTGCCTTTGACAGATTTCAGCAAGGCAACTTTCCAATGTTATATCTCATGGTGTAAGTTGAATTTGGTAATGTTCTTGACCATTTTGGAAAGCCCTTACATGATACAACAACTGTTTGAACATGTTTGGTTTTGATCTCTTTTGAATCCAAGTGAAAAATCCCCCTACATTTGGCAAAAAGTGAAGGCAGATTCTGACTTAGTGAAAATTTCACTAAGTGTTGGAAAAAAGGACATTTTCACTTTTCAGCCATTTTGATCATCCCATAACTCCAAATCCTTAATGAATTGGACTTAGGTCTAGTTGAAGTTTTTGTAGAGGGTAATGAGGGCTACAAATCCATCTTTGGATGAAAAAAAATGGCTTTGTGGTTTAGGAGTTATGATCCTTCAAAGTTGGTGCCCTTGTCACTTTATTTTTAACTTAGAAAATTTTCTAAGTTTTTATGGTTACCCCTTTTACAAGTTATCCAACTTTTCTTGATTTTTCTTGATGAATTATGATTCAAATCATACATTAACATCATTTTAGGGTTAAAAAACCATTTTGGTGAAAAATCTCAAAAAGTCAAAGTTGACTTTTGTGCACAGTTGACTTTTTATCAGATGAATTCCAAACTGTGCAATTCTTCAAGAAATCATGTCCTTGACCTAAATCAAACTTGATGGACATGTTCCATGGGTGTCATAGGGCATATTGAATCATGTCTTAGGGCTTGGGAGCATGTCCTGGTCAAAAGTCAAAGTTATAGTTGACTTTTTCCTTAAAACCCTAATTGTTGTGCAGATGAAATTGAGACTTGTTGCTCAAGCTTCTTGGATTAATCTATTGTTCCAAATGGATCAATATAGTTCATTAGAGACCCTCAAACCCTCTCTTGAGGTCTTGGTTCATGATTTGTCCCAAAAGTCAACTTAGGGGTGAATTAGGTCAAGAAACCCTAATTCCTGATTTTTTATGAGTGCAACCCCTGAGGCAAAATTGACTTGATGAATGGGTCCATGAGGTTCCATGGAGTACATTAGGTTGTGTTTTGGATCATTGGCTCATGCCCAGATGAAAAATTTCCATCTGGAGGCCCTGGTCGACCAAAACCCTAATTTGGTGACACTGTCGATCTTGAGGCCTAATCCACCTAGAAGGGAGCATCCTTGTGCTTAATCCTTGGAGTAGGAGTACTTTTGATCCTTTGTGGATGCTTGAGAGGTTAGACAAGTTGAAGATCATATCATTCCTTGATTGATCCTTTGTTTAAGCACTCAGAGAGGGCTTGAAACCCTAGTTTTGATTGTAGTGGATGCTCACCCATCTTTGGGGAGACTGATGAAGTATGATGGTTCCTCCATATTGTGATGATGATTTGCACAATGATGGGAAATTTTAGTGGTCAAAATTTTGGGTATGATAGTTGTAACGCCTCAAAATTTGCCCTCATGTTTTAGCTTTAACTGGCTTATGTTTCATTGCATGCTTTGCATTATCATCTTTGCATATCATTGGCCTTAGCATGGGATCAGGGTATCTCAATCAAATCCAAGGAGCCTTGAGCCTCAAGAGATCTTAATTGATTCATCTCCTTATCATATGTTCAAGCTTGACAAGAAATTTCAAGGAAATCACATTCTCCTAACCAGTGCAAAATTAGGGTTTTGGTGAAAAGTCAGTGCAAGTGAATTTTTGAGCCAAAGTTTATTTTCAAGGTTTTCCATATGCTCTCAATTGTCCAAGGATGAAGTATTGTCCATTGGTTCATTTCAGAAGATCTTCAATTGAACAATTGGTTGAGAATCAGGGGAATTAGGGAAAAGTCAATTGTGCAGAGGAAAAAGTCAACTCCTGACTTTTTGAGGTCAAAATTTTGTTCCTCATGTGAAATATGTCCATTGATGGAGATTTGATCAAGAAATATCAAAGGATTCACCAAAAATCAAGAAAGATTCAAAGTTGCCAAATTTAGAAACTTAGGGTTTCCATTTATGGTAAGTATTATCAAGTTGGAGGGTCACTTTTGAGGCATTCTTTCTCCATGTTCCAAGCTCCAAATTGAAAGTTTATGGAGGCCTATCAAAAGTTCACATTCCAAGCTTTAAAACCATACTAAGAACATCTCCATTGGATCAAAATTGAGAGAGATATGATTAATTAAAGTTGAGACAAATCAAGGCAAATTGGCAAGTCATCACCAGTCAGCACGCAGTCATATCATCAAACACCTTGTGTGCATGACATTTCCAAGTTCAAGGTAAATTTTCTCCATGATGGAGACTCCAAATGGAAAAATGTTCAACATCAATCTTGTTCCTCTTGATCTCCTCTTCAACTTTGATGTTGGAGAAATTCTCATATGATCAACTCCTTGAGAGATATAATGAGACAAAGTGTGTGACCTCCAACTGATCCATTCACACGCATGTGGTAGGGCACGACCAGGTCAGGCTGACCTGCCAACACAGTTATGTACCAACACTTTCATGAATGTTTTTGAACATCTTAATGGATTCAATGGTGTTTGCTTTGAACACCAACATTGCTCTACTACACGTCCTCTTCTCAAAGGCCCCAAGATCCACCATTTTCATCTCATGATCTTTGAGATACAATGTCTTGAAGTCATCATCATGCTATCAAACTTTCTTCCATGCCAAGTACACAAAACCTTGTACATCATGCGCATATATCATCCATCCCATGTCAACCTTGCCATTTAAAGCCAAACCCACCTTACACATATTACCTGCACATGTACCATCCATTCCATAAATGTTCAAACAAGGAAAAGAAACTTGCATAAGAAGCTTACATAGCAAGATGCCACCAAGCCAATACATCCTCATCACCATTCAACTTAATCTTCACCATAATGCTCCATGTTACTCTCCTCACCCTAACAAAACAACACAACCCGAGTTCACTCACTCTCTTTCAATTCATTTGTTAACCTCACTCACTTAACTAGAGTTCTAACTATCAACCATGACAGTTAGAGCTTAACCACACATATATAAGGAAGCTTCTAACAGAATTGCAACCAACTGATTCATTCTTCACTTTTCTCAAACTTTTCACTCTCTCTCTCTCTCTCTCTCTCTCTCTCTCTCGAAGCTTCTGGTACCTTGAATCTCTCTGCATTCTTCATCAAGAAGCATTAATGGAGTAGAGAACGAAATTTAAGTTGTTACATCAAGTTGATTTTCATCTTCTTCACTGAATTACAAGCACAACAAGTTCTTAATAGCCTTTATTTGGCTGGTTTTGGGATCAAGCAAGCAAAAGGAGCCTCACCTCTGGTTTTCTTTGATTCAAGATTCCACTATAGTTCAGGTTTTTTTACTTTCTTTCTCTGCATTTTAAGCTGTTTTAAACTTGTTTTTGCATTATTGGAGCTCAATAGGAGCAATGTGAACATCCGGCTAGTTGATAGGCACCTTAGGTGCTTAGTTGAAATTTCAAGGGCAAAATGTTTCTCTTCGTTTTGCTTCACTTGTGTGTTGTTTGTGAAATCTAATGGTGGATATGTGATCTACGTGGAGAGAGGAAAAGAATGATGTATGATTTGTCCATTTTTGGGGAAGTTGGAACCTGATCATGGTGGTTGCTCGCCAGAGAAGATGACCGGAGTCTTCTCCGGCCACCTGAGAACTCAACGTCACACAAACCCTAGGCAATGCTCAGATTAAAACGCAGCCACACGATCTTGTTGATCCAACGCTCCTCATCATGCCAGCGCATTAATGAAGACACTCTCCCTCACGTGCCTCACTTGTTTGATTTTATTTTGAATATTTGATCATGTGTAGTTGTTGCATCCTTGCCTATCACGTGCTTGCATCATGATCTGTCTGATTGTTTGACTATGCTTGATCATCTCATGTGGACTGATCTAATGGTTCTCCTTGAGTCAAGATTTTGACTGAGAACATCTTATACGCTGCAGACTAGTCAGCGCCTTGGGCCTGACATCTTTGATATTTGCACCTCCCAGTCCTAAGCCCATTGCATTTTTGAACTAGCTAATTGCTTTCGTGGCACCCCCTGGCTCATTTCTTTGTTTTTTTATTTTCTTTTCATAATTGTTTGGTATTTGATTTTTAAAAATACTTTTATGCATGATAAAATTCCCAAAATATTCATGATGCATTCTTAGACATTCAAATAATTTTTGCATATTTTATTTTCTAATTTTTTATTATTTTGCTATATTTTCATGAATTTTATTCTAATTTCTTTTGTATGTGCATTTACTCATGATACATGCTTCATATTTGATTTGTTTGACATAGTTGTGAAGTGAATTTTTGCATATCAATTGATACATGCTTGTGTGCTAAATCAAGGCATCTTACACATTTTTCATAGGTTTTTTAGGTCATTTTTATTGACTTTTGGATGTTGTCTTTGAGCATTTTGTTTGTGTGACTTGTATGAAATTGTGAAGCATCTTTGAGCATGTTTGGTAATTTATTTTGATCCATCCTTTTGATACATGTTTGCACACTATTTGTACTTCATAATACTTGTATCTTTAAATTTTATCATCCTTCTAACATGACTTTTGATTCATCTTAAAAGCATGCTTGTTTGTGTGAATGTTAGGGATTATATGTTAGGGTTTCAATGTGCATTGTATGCAACCATCTTTGACAATTAATGATGCCTCTTGATATATGTTATATGAACATTATAGGTCACTTTTCTCATGTTATAGGGTATTCATAGTTCATCTTTACATGGCTTGTATGCACTTATTTGAACTTAAAATGTTTTGTGAACTTGTGCATCCTTACTTGTTCTTCTTTGATCAATTGTTTGCATCAACACTTGCATGATCTTGTACATTCATGAAAACATGATTTCACTTCTGTTTGTGAACATTTTCAACCATATGCCATGACTTCTAACATCATCTCACATGTTTCTTAACTTCATGAACACATAAGAACTTGTTTGGCCTAACTTGAACATGCTTACTTCCAATCTTCAATGTGCTTCAACATGAGACTTGTGTGGGCTTTATATGATCATTCTTGACTTTTAAATGTCATCTAAAATGTCATATGCCACTGACTTGCATCCATTTCCAATCATGTTCATATTTCATTTTCATTCCTTACTTGCATTACAAGTATGTTTCATTGTTGAACTTAAATGATGTGTGTTCTCACTTCTTCTTACTCAATCTTAATCAATGCTTGCATTCATGAATCACATGCTATCTTAATGACATCTCAATGCATTAATAAATGTCATCCACTTCTGACTTTGATGTTTACATATGCATTTATTCATGTTTATGATTCATTTGCATTCATCTTGCATAGTTAGTGCACAACTTGCATTTGTGTAATCTTTTGGTGCATGTTTCAACCTAGTTTGACTTTGTTTGATACCTTAACCTTAGTAGGATGCATTGACATGTACCTACTGGCCTTGGATGTTCCTTAACCCTTAGGACCCTTCCCTTTTGGTTTAACCTTTGGTTGCTTCTTAAGTTGTCTTCTTAAGACAATGAGCTTTGTTTGGTTTACTTTCTAGCACTTGTATTCATTACTTGTGATCATGTGGTACTAAAATTTTGTGTAGGGGAAGAGGTAAGGCATTTGAACATGTGGATGCTTATCCATGTTCATCCCTTCTTTCATCTCTCATCTATCTTACTTCTCTTTCTCTTTTATGGATTACATGATATAATGCGTGATTGTGTAGAACTCTCTCACATCCCTTTGGGATCCTAGCTCATCCTTAATTTTTTATTAAGGTGAGGTAGGATAAGTATTAGGTAGTTTTATCCCTCTCTCTTCTTTAGACTTAGGTTGTTCTTAAACCTCCCCTTAGGGCCATGTTTTGCATGACAACATTAGGATAGAATTCCCCTTAGTGTTTTCTTTTCTTTGAGTCTTCTCTTCTCATCTCATAACCTTTCTAAAACACTTAATAAAGGTTAACGTGTATTGCACATGAGCCTTATATATGGGAAGTGAGGTATAGGGGATCTCCCTTCATTCTTCTAGGGTACTTAGTGGACGTCCTATTGGGGACGATACGCGACGTATTCGTTCCTATGTTGTAGACTTGGGTGCAATGCAAGTTACAAACTAACTTCAAAACACTTGTCTAAAAAACACAAAACAAACTCAAACCTTTTTATCCTTCGGGATCGTTAAGTTTCAAACCTTTTTTAGAAAAGAGCACGTTATTTTCCGTTTCGTCGCAAACAGGTATCGACTCTAACTGCCGAACGCGAACTTAACGTCGCTCATAAAAAACACCGACCTCGTTAGGTCCAACTATGACTATTCTGATTTCCTCTCTCTGGTTAGATTGAGGATACATAGGCACGAGACGGCGATGTCTTGGTGAGCAACCTCCCCCCGTAGTTGTCCGAACTACGTTGACTCTAACTTTCCCATTGCACGAGGGAATACGTAGGCCTAGGACGGCGATGTCCTATCGAGTCACTTCCTTTTCTTTCCTTCTTCGTTTCTTTGTTCTTTTCCGTTCCCGTTTCCTTTTCCTTTCCAGTAGCAGTGGAGCTCCAGATGACAACACCCTTTGATCGAGACAACAAGCGTGGATCCCATCGAGTACGATGGACGCATGGGAGTGCTAATACCTTCCCCTCGTGTAACCGACTCCCTTACCCGTTTCTCTTAGTCGTGAGACCGTGCTTTTCCCTTCCCTCAGGTTTACGCAGTGTTTCCTTTCCCTCTCTTGGGATAAATACACATTGCTGGCGACTCTGTTTCTGCACCACTTTCGCGTTTGTACTTGGATGAAAGTCCCGGGAGCGACAGACGTTGACCTCGGGAAAAGCATAATTGATGAATTCTAGTCCTGCAAGCTTTGAAAATTCATCGTCGTGCTGGATATTTTCTGAATGCACTGAGTAATGATCCCATGACTCGGTGGGGATGCAGGTATACTTTTCTATGATGCTCATGTGATAAGCATCGTTCGGATGATTCTTTTGCCCCAAGTCTCCTGGATACGGCTGCCAGATAGGCAGACCATCCATTGGGCCATAATAGTCGTGGTCAAAGTTGTCTTTCATTAGAGTGTCCTCCTCTAATGAGTTTGGTGGAGCACGGCAACCTTCCGGATCATAATCTTCGTATATCATCTTGACATCTGACCTTGGTATAAATCTCAGACTCTGTGCGGGATAGCAAAATGGCGTAGGTGTCGCTCCCGAGGATTTTCATCCATGGTAAAAACGCGAAAGTGGCGCGAAAACAGAGTTTCTAGCAATGTGTATTTATCCCAAGAGAGGGAAAGGAAACACTGCGTAAACCTGAGGGAAGGGAAAGAGCATGGTCTCGCGACCAAGAGAAACAGGTAAGGGAGTCGGTTACACGAAGGGAAGGTGTTAGCGCCCCACACGTCCATCGTACTCGATGGGATCCATGCTTGTTGTCTCGATCAAAGGGTGTCGTCATCTAGAGCTCCACTGCTACTGGAAAGGAGAAGAAACGGGAATGGAAAAGAACGAAGAAACGAAGAAGAAAAGAAAAAAAAGTGACTCGATAGGACATCTCTCGTCCTATGCCTACGTATTCCCTCGTGCAATGGGAAAGTCAGAGTCAACGTAGTTCGGACACAAACTAAGGGGGGAGGTTGCTCGCCAAGACATCGCCGTCTTGTGCCTACGTATCCTCAATCGGACGAGAAAGAGGAAATCAGAGCAGTCGTAGTTCGACCTAACAAGGTCGGTTAGTGTTTTTTATGAGCGACGTTAGATTCACGTCCGGCAGTTAGGGTCGATGCCTGTTTGCGACGAGACGGAAGTAACGTGCCCTTTTTTGAAAATGATCTGAACTTAACAATCCCGAAGGATGAAAAGGTTTGAGTTTGTTTTTGTGTTTTTTAGACAGAAGTGGATTGAAGTTAATTCGTAACTTGCATTGCACCGAAGTCTATGAGGTAGGAACGAATGTTTAGCAAATCGTTCCAAGATGGAACGTCCACCAAACACTCTAGAAAAATGAGAGGAAACCCCTCATTCCTGACTTCCCACATGCAAGACTCATGTACAATACACGTTAATTTTATTAAGTGTTTTAGAAGTGTTATGAGATGAGAAGAGAAGACTCAAAGGAAAAATAAAACACTAAAGGGAAACTAAATGCTCCTAATGTTGTCATGCAAAGGTGGCCCTATAGTTAAGGTAAAAAAGGAAACATCTACCTAAGTTAGCATGCAAGGGGAATCCTAATGCTAATCCTACTCCAAGCTTAATCGTAAATTAAGTTGGACTAGGTAGCTCTAAGGGAGTGAATCCAAGACTTAAACAAGTCTTGAGACTCAAGGGAAGAGAAAGAGTGAAAGAGATGAAGAAGAAAGGGAGATATAAGATGAGAAATAAAATGGGGCAGCAAGCACATCATGCATATCATATCCAATTCATATCATTAATCATGCTTCAAAAGATCACACAAGAAAGCTCAAGTAAGCAAGTAAAATCAAACAAGAAAGGATGCAAGCCAACTTGCATAAGAAGCACAATTAAACATCATTAAGACTCACACAAAGATGAAATGAATGAGGTAAGATGAAGATGAAACCAAATCAGAATTCAATCCATGTCATAATCATCCAATTCAAACATGTAAGAATGCTTCACATCATGATGCATTATGAGCAAAAGAAGCAACAAAATCAAATGACAATGATATGCATCAAACAAATCAATCCACAATGGTCATATGAGATGGAAACAAGGCAATGAATCCAAGGGGCAGTAGCAAATTCATCATCAACAAACCATGATCAAACTCAAATCAATCAAGATGAATCATTAAGCATCACATTCAAGACATGCATCAAAACTAGATAAAACATTCACTTATATGATTCATGTAAGCCACAAAAGATCATGTGAGGCAAAAAGGGAGAAAATGTCACATAATGAACCCTAAATCAAGACGAACAGAACCTTAAACATGTTATTAAAATCAAACAAAAGTCCTTATGCATTGATTGGATCACACAAGCAAACATCTCACAAGATTAGGTCAAGCACATTAAAGGATTCAAGTCAAAACATTGTCAATTTAGAAAATCAAGAACAAATAGAAAAATGGACAAATGAGGATGAATCCAAAGCCACAAACAAGCTAAAACAGAACATGATAATACCAAATAATCATCTCAAGCAAACTTCAATCACAAGTAATCACAAGCATCCAAATTAGGTCAAATGTCCAAGCATGCTTCAATCAAATTCAAACCACAAGTAGGCATCAATCAAAAATAGGAAAGTGATCCAATAAATTCTCAAAAAATAATAAAAGACAATTTTAAATATCCAATTAACATGTACAAAAATATTGAAACAGAACTAGCTCAAGAGCATGTTCAAAAGTGGTCCACAAGTCAAGATATGCACATAATCGAGCAAGGATCGAGGGTCCGCAAAAGATGAATGGCAAGTCACATTAAGCAACTCAAACCATCATAAAACCAGCATCAAAACATCCTCATATGATGACCTAAAAGTGACCAAAATACCAGCCTCAAACGAATAAGCAAAGTCACAAAAATCCATAACCCTAGATGAAGGGTATCATTGGAAACTCATCCACAAAATAATTCCAAATAAAATAGGAAAAAGAAATTAAAAATAAAATAAAAATCTTGAAAAATAAGTCAACACATTTATTGACTAGAAAAACATTTTTTGGTATTTTTATAATAGGTTTAATAATTAGAATAAAAATGAAATTGAAAAGAAAATGAAAATAAAAAAATAAAAAAAAGAACAAGGCAAAAGGGGGTGAATCAGCAAAGTCGTGTACTACATGATCCAAGTTCAGGGCGCATTGGGCCTTGAAACGTGAGAGTGTCAATAGCATAAATGCGTTAAGCCCAAGAAAATAAAATAAATGCTATCAGATCTTAAAAAAACATAAAGAAAAGGAGAATAAAAATGTCACCAAAGTCATGTGACCATCATCAATCGGGCAACTTATTTTAAACAGAAAAAGACAAAAAAGTAACTCAGCCAATCACGCTTCAACACAGTCATCTTCTCCATGAGACTAAACCCTAGAAACATTCATGCAATCGTGAAAACACACAGTTCATAACAGTTCAAAATCATCACGTTGCGCACCAAATATCTTCATCAATTTCTCATCAAATCAAACGAAACAAAATAGCAAACTGAAGCCCGAAGAACATAGATCAACATAGTACCATTAGTTTTGTAAAAAAACCACTCAAACACAGAGAAATATGGATCCAAAGTCATAGGTACGAACTTAAACTTCAAGTATTCAAAAATGTCACCAACTTTAAACTCAAAGATTCAAACAAAACCATCGTTTCAGGCTTCTTTAGATGCAATACATAAGCATGATTAGATCTATAAAAAAGGGTTTAAAGAAGGTTGAAGAAGCTTACCTAGTGGAGGCAAGTCCATTTCTTCTTCAATACTTTGTGAGAGCTTCAGAAAACCAACCAAGCTTCCTCAGCAAGCTTCAATCGAGCAAGAAAAATGAAGAAAACTTGAAGGAGAAATCCAACTCGAAGAGAGAGAAATTTTAGAGAGAGTGAGTTGCTCTGATCTGATCTTGCACACAATGAGAGTCCTCTTTTTTTCTTGGTTTCTAGGATTTGTGCTTCTTAAATAGGATGGGTTAGAAGTGGTTTTGGGCCTGAGATGAAGTGGGAAATTTGTTTGGAAAACTTTGCCAAAAACTTGAGATGAAGAGTGCATACGGGTTGTCATGTAGAGTGTGATAATTTGTTGTGATTTGGAAAGAGAGGAGGTGGTGGAAATAGCAATCACGTGGGCAGGGAGTGTGAGGCCAGAGTTGTCCTATTTTCCTTTTTTTTTTTAAGTTATGGCAAAAGTGGGATATTATGTGCATGGCATGCATGTAAGGATATGGTGTGTTATTTGGTCATTTTGGGAAGGTTTTGGTGAAGTCATGCGTGGTGTACAAATGAGGAACAACATGCTGCTAAAAAGTTCACAATCGTGCTAAGAAACGCACCATGCCATGCCTTAGAACAAAATTGGGCAGCTCACTTCATGCCATGATATTTTCAGGGTTCTAATCCAAATTGTACCAATTGAATTTCATTGGAAAGCCCACACATCATGGAACATCTTTGGTGTTGAAAACAAGTGGAAATAAGTTTTGGATCTTTGTGAAAATTGGCCATGGAAATGTGTCCCTAAATCTGCCACAAATGACTTAGAAAAAATTCTAAGTCTTGAACTTGACAAGATGAAAATGTCACACTTTGAGAAACCATAATTCACTCAATAACAACTCAAATGCCATGGTTCTTGTGTCCATTTTGAAGGGAAAGTTTCAAGCTACAACTTTCATATGGAAAAGATTTTTAAATGGAGCTTGCATCATTGTGTAAAATGGCCATGAAGATGACCGAATTTATGTTAGAACTTTCCAAAAATAGAAACTTTCTAAAAACCTAGATTTCCAAAAATAGAAACTTTCATAAATTCTTGATTTTTTATGAATCTTTGCACATTTCCTGATCAAATCTCATACATGGACCATATTTGACTTGAGAATCATGATGTTGACCTCAAAAAATCAGGAGTTGACTTTTTCACTGCACAGTTGACTTTATTCCCAATTCTCCTGATTTTCAATCTTCTGATCAATTGAAACCCTTCTGAACCAATTTGATGGACAATTCTCTAACCCTAGACACTTAGGGACATGAGGAATATCATTGAATCAAGTCTTGTCCAAAAAACTCAGAAATAAACCGATGTTATGGCAAACCCCAGTTTGGGTGCCTTCAGTCTAGGAAGAATCAGCACATCCTCTAAATCCAAATTCCTCTGAGTATGATGTGTATCCTGTCAGACAATGATGAGATGTGCCATTTGGTGATGATAAAGACTCAAAGAACATGCCCATTGTGGTGTTAAACTCAGGAATCTCAAAACCCTAATTTGAACCATCATGCTAGGAGAGTGTGATTCCCTTGGAATTTCTTGTCAAACTTAATCATATGATGAGGTGATGGACTAATTGGGATGCTCTGAGGCTCAAGGCTCCCTTGTGGTTCAATTATTGGTAGTATCAAGAACCATCTCTCATCTTAGCCCCTTGGACAATACACATGAACTTTTGCTGAAACCCTGGAAAACATCTTCTTCTTGTGAATGAGGTTAGATACCTTGATCCCATGCTAAGAACCAATGATATGTAAAGATAATAATGCAAGAATGAAATGAAACATAAGCCAGTTAGTGCTAAAAGTAAGAGGGCAAATTTTGAGGTGTTACAGCTGCCCCTATTGAAACTTCTTGGATCCGAGGGTATGGAAGCAACGGCTTTCAGACGATCGGGATACACGGAGATTGAATACCAAAATAACCTGGAAATTTGCAACCTATGGGGATGATGAAATAACGCAAATACGAGAACGACCGAAGGCGAACTCGGAAAGGCAGACTGGCCAAAGGCGGACTAAACTAGGGATATAAGGATACTACGAGAACGGCCGAAGGCGGACTCGATAAGAAAGACCAAGCTGAAGGTGGGCTTTTATAGAAAGGCTATGCCGAAGGTAGAGAAAGACCAAGCCTAAGGTGGGCTTTCAAAGAAAGACTATGCTAAAGGTAGACTTTCAAACAAAGGATACAAGACCATGCCGAAGGTAGACTCGAAAAAGAAAGACCAAGCCGAAGGTGGGTTTTCAAAGAAAGACCATGCCGAAGGTGGACTCGAAAAAGAAAGACCAAGCCGAAAGTGGGCTTTCAAAGAAAGACTATGCCGAAGGTAGACTTTCAAACGAAGGATACGAGACCATGCCGAAGGTGGACCCGAAAAAGAAAGACCAAGCCGAAGGTGGGCTTTCAAAGAAAGACTATGCCGAAGGTAGACTTTCAAATGAAGGATACGAAACCATGCCGAAGGTGGACCCGAAAAAGAAAGACCAAGCCGAAGGTGGGCTTTCAAAGAAAGACTATGCCGAAGGTAGACTTTCAAACGAAGGATACGAGACCATGCCGAAGGTGGACCCGAAAAACAAAGACCAAACCGAAGGTGGGTTTTCAAAGAAAGACTATGCCGAAGGTAGACTTTCAAACGAAGGTTACGAGACCATGCCGAAGGTGGACTCGAAAAAGAAAGACCAAGCCAAAGGCGGGTTTCAAAGAAAGACTATGCCGAAGGTATACTTTCAAACGAAGGATACGAGACCATGCTGAAGGTGGACTCGAAAAAAGAAAGACCAAGCCGAAGGTAGGCTTTCAAAGAAAGACTATGCCGAAGGTAGACTCTCAAACAAAGGATATGAGACCATGCCGAAGGTGGACTCGAAAAAGAAAGACCAGGCCGAAGGTGGGCTTTCAAAGAAAGACTATGCCGAAGGTAGACTTTCAAACAAAGGATACGAGACCATGCCGAAGGTGGAATCAAAAAAGAAAGACCAAGCCGAAGGTGGGCTTTCAAAGAAAGACTATGCCGAAGGTAGACTTTCAAACGAAGGATACGAGACCATGCCGAAGGTGGACCCGAAAAAGAAAGACCAAGCCGAAGGTGGGCTTTCAAAGAAAGACTATGCCGAAGGTAGACTTTCAAACGAAGGATACGAGACCATGCTGAAGGTGGACCCGAAAAAGAAAGACCAAGCCGAAGGTGGGCTTTCAAAGAAAGACTATGCCGAAGGTAGACTTTCAAACAAAGGATACGAGACCATGCCGAAGGTGGACTCGAAAAAAGAAAGACCAAGCCGAAGGTGGGCTTTCAAAGAAAGACTATGCCAAACAGGATAACTCTACTGGGGATAACAAGATGACAGCGGGTGCGAGGACGACCGAAGGAGAACTCGAGAAAAGAGAAAGACCAAGCCGAAGGTGGACTTTTAAAGAAAGACTAAGCCAAAGGTAGACTTTCAAACAACAATATGTAGAATCGACAATTCTACAAAGATAACTCCGCCGGGGAAAAGAGAAATCTAAACAGACAACTCTGCGGGGGAGTATAGGAAGGACCAACAAGAAGGACGAATCCACTGGTTGCGGTGTAGTGTAAAACAACGTCTCCTGAATTTGTTACTTTCTGCTGGGGAAAGAATCTGGTAAAGGATATCAAACATGGCTTATGCTTTGAATGCATATGTGTGAATTTTCCTATGGCGTAATGCTCCATACGAAATGGAAATGCTACGCGTTTGGGAGGATGCCATGCAAAAATGCTTATGCAATGCAAAAGAGGCGTCTCAGCAAAATAAATGCTGAAGACCAAGGCAGCTCCACTAGGGATGACAAACTAAATTGTTCTCTGAAATAAAAGACCTTGCTGAGGAAGACTTCACTGAACGACTTCTTGATCACAAACTCTACTGGAGATGAAAACTCCGAGAGAAATTCCACTCTGTTGGGGATGGATAGAAACGAATATTGAAGATGGAAACCAAAGAGAAATTCTCTCCGCTGGGGATTACCAATGACTTTTACCTGGATCTGAAAGAATGCCAATAACAATTAGACTTAGGATCTGCCAGAGATATCAACCGCTGTTGAACAAACCACTATGAAGATCACCATCAAACTTTGCTTGGGGAGACAAGTCAATAATTCCAAACCTGTTTGGGGATATTACCAAACTCAACCTGCTGTTGGGAGATGCCCTTGCTTTTACCCTGCCGGGGAATATCAGTATTTTTACCCTGCTGAGGAGTACTGGCCATGACCAGCAAACCTGCTTGAGGAACGGTAGATGCTGACATCCACCCTGCTAGAGGATAACATCAAGCTTACTCATCTGAAGGGATTAACTCATATCGTTGCTGGTGAGGAAAACATTTCTCGTCTAGCTAAGGAGAATGAGTGCTCAGGCCCTGCGGGGAAAATAACATCTTTTTCCAAAGAAGATATTCTATAAGTCTCTTGCTGGGGATGCGTCAACATCAACTTCTGACTGCTTGCAGAAAGAGTAATGAATCGATCACAACTCTAGCTGGGGAATTAATCTTCTGTATTTGCTGAGGAGGATAATCCTCGACACTTTGGCTGGGAAAACAACAACCTGCCGAGGAGGATGAACTTTTCAATGTCGAGGAGAGGAGCTCTACTGGGGAAGGACAAACCTGTTACCCTGCAAACAGGATCAACAGAAAGTTATATTTGCAAAAAGGCGACTTCTATTACCATCACAACGACCGTTGCCTAAGCAATTTCCACTGTTTTCTGATATGCTTCGCAAAGCTTAACATTTTCGCATGCAATGTTTTATCAAAATATCGGACATTTTCACAAACAAAACAGTAAAAGTAAAAACACAAATGGAAAGCTTTTTTGAGTAAAATGAAGATTTTATTGAATGAATTGGCCTGTAAATAGGCATTTACATTCGGAAGCAATTCCTGAAAAAAGGTAATTGCACAAAAGAAATAAAAGAAAATACACATGTTGGCAATGTGGGGAACAGATATCCACCATGATTCAATTCAGCTATGACTCAATATGCCTTGCTTATCCGCAGATGCTTTGGCCTTTGAAAAGACTGACTGGACTAATTCCTTTCTTTCGAAATTTCCATGTATCAAAGAATGCTCACAGATCGAACGCAGATCATAGCCTTTTGCTTTTAAATCCTTAACTTTTGCCTGGATCGCCCTTTTCGGGTTTCCAATCCACCGGGATACCCCTTTTTGCCAAAGTTGCCTTTCCAGGTTTTCAACCTTGCGGGTTTATTCTTTTTTTTCTTCTTTATCCCTAATTTTTGCCTGAATCTTTTCTTTTTTCTTTTTATGGTTCGTCGGGATGCCTATTTTTTCCTGGACTTTCTTTTTGTGTCCAACGGGTCTCTTTTATACAAAGTATTTTTTTACTATGTCTGCGTTCACAGGGGACGTAAAATCTTCGCCATCCATAGTTGAGAGTAATAAGGCTCCACCATAGAAAACCTGTCTTACTACATATGGCCCTTCGTAGTTTGGAGTCCATTTTCCCATGTGATATGTCTGAGGAGGAAGGATCCTTTTCAAAACCAATTCGCCAGCCTGAAAACACCGAGGACGCACTTTCTGATCAAAGGCTTTCTTCATGCTGCTCTGATACAACCGACCATGTGCAATGGCTTCTAATATTTTCTCTTCAATAAGGTTCAGCTGATTCAGTCTGGAACGCACCCACTCAGCTTCATCAAGCTTCACGTCTGCCAGAATTCTTAAAGAAGGAATCTCAACCTCTAATGGTAGAACTGCTTCCATACCATATACCAGTGAGAAAGGAGTTGCCCCAGTCGATGTGCGTACCGAAGTACGATAACCATGTAAAGCATAAGGCAACATCTCATGCCAGTCTTTATACGTCACTACCATTTTCTGCACAATCTTCTTGATATTCTTATTTGCTGCTTCAACAGCCCCATTCATCTTCGGGCAATAGGGAGAAGAATTGTGATGTTCAATCTTAAAGCTCTAACATAGCTCCTTCATCATCTTGTTATTCAAGTTTGAACCATTATCAGTAATGATTTTCTCTGGGACTCCATACCGGCAGATGAGGTCCTTCTTGATAAACCGAGCTACCACCTGTCTGGTGACGTTGGCATACGAGGCTGCTTCCACCCACTTAGTGAAATAATCGATGGCAACCAAAATGAAATGATGCCCATTAGAGGCAGTGGGCTCAATCTTCCCAATCATATCAATTCCCCACATAGCAAAGGGCCAAGGCGATGATAACACATTCAGAGGAGTAGGCGGTACATGCACCTTATCAGCATAAATCTGGCATTTATGACATTTCCGGGCGTACTTGAAACAATCAGATTCCATAGTCATCCAATAATACCCCGCTCCCAACAGTTTTCTAGCCATAGCATGCCCATTGGCATGGGTACCGAAAGATCCTTCATAAACTTCTTCCATTAACAAGTTTGCCTCGTGTTTATCACGCAACGTAGCAAGACCATGTCAAAGTTCCTCTTGTATAACACATCATCTTTGTTCAGAAAGAAATTTCCTGCCAACCTCCTCAGAGTCTTCTTATCTTTGGTGGATGCACCCTCTGGATACTCCTGACTCTTCAGAAAACCTTAATATCATGATACCAAGATTTGTCATCTGACACATCTTCAATTGCAAACACAAAAGTTGGTATGTCCAAATGCATGATTCTGATCGAAGGAGTTTCATTCCAACGATTCACCTGATACATCGAAGACAACGTTGCCAACACATTGGCCATCTGATTCTCCAACCGGGGTATATGATGGAAGTCAATTCTGTCAAAGAAAGGTAACAACCTTCTGGCACAGTTGTTATAAGGCACCAAGTTCGCTTGACGAGTCTCCCATTCACCTGTAATCTGATTAACTACCAACACGGAATCACCATAAACATCGAGGTTCTTGATTCTCAAATCAATTGCTTCTTCTAACCCCATAATACATGCTTCATACTCCGCCTCGTTGTTGGTACATATGAACGCTAATCGGGCAGTGAAAGGTATATGAGAACCTTTCGGAGTTGTAATGACTGTCCCGATTCTGTTATCGTATGAATTAACAGCCCCATCAAAAACCAGCTTCCATTGGGACCCAATTTCTGGCCCTTCATCAGGTAGAGGCTCTTCACAGTCTTTCATCTTCAGATACATAATGTGCTCACCGGGAAATTCGAACTTCATCAGTTGATAATCCTCAATTGGTTGTTCAGCGAGATATTCTGACAAAACACTTCCCTTAATGGCTTTTTGGGAAATATATTGAATATCGTATTCTGTCAGAACCATCTGCCAGCGGGCTATTCTACCAGAAAGCGCCTGCTTTTCAAACACATACTTGATCGGATCCACCTTCGAAATCAAGAGGGTTGTGTGGTTTAACATGTACTGCCTCAAACGCTTAGATGCCCAAGCAAGTGCACAACATGTTTTCTCCAGCTTCGAGTACCTTGACTCACAATCAGTAAACTTTTTACTCAGGTAGTAGATGGCATGCTCTTTTCTACCTGACTCGTCATGTTGACCGAGCACACACCCCATTGAGTTCTCAAGAACAGTAAGATACATAACCAATGGCCTTCCTGGCACTGGCGGCATAAGGACCGGAGGTTCCTGCAAATATTCTTTTATTTTTATGAACGCCTTTTGACAGTCTTCGTTCCATCTGACCGCCTGATCTTTTCTTAACAACTTGAATATTGGGTCACACGTGGCTGTAAGATGAGAAATGAATCTAGCAATGTAGTTCAACCTCCCTAGGAATCAACGAACCTCTCTTTCTGTTCTTGGCTCAGGCATTTCTTGAATGGCTTTTACTTTAGCAAGGTCAACCTCGATACCTTTTTCGCTGACAATAAACCCAAGTAACTTTCCAGATCTCACCCCGAATGTGCACTTGTTTGGATTCAACCTTAGTCTGAACATTCTCAACCTTTCAAACAATTTCTGAAGATTAACCAGATGTTCTTCCTCCGTCTGTGACTTCGCAATCAAGTCATCAACATAGACCTCGATCTCTTTGTGAATCATATCATGAAAGAGAGTCACCATCGCCCGCTGATATATTGCCCCAGCATTTTTTAATCCAAAGGGCATCACTTTGTAACAGAATGTTCCCCACGGTGTTATGAACGTCGTTTTCTCCATGTCCTCTGGGGCCATCTTGATTTGGTTATACCCAGAGAAGCCATCCATGAAGGAAAACACAGAATACTGAGCGGTGTTGTCCACTAACACGTCAATGTGAGGAAGCGAGAAGTCGTCTTTTGGGCTTGCTCTATTCAGATCTCTGTAATCAACACACATCCTGCCCTTTCCATCCTTCTTAGGTACAGGCACAATATTAGCAACCCACGGAGGATAATTTGTTACAACAAGAAACCCAGCATCTAACTGTTTCTGAACCTCTTCTTTAATCTTGACAGCCATATTCGGTTTCGTCCTTCTCAGCTTCTGCTTAACCGGAGCACATCCTTCTTTGAGTGGCAGCCGGTGTACCACGATGTCAATGTCAAGCCCAGGCATGTCTTGGTAAGACCAGGCGAAGATATCCACATAGTCTCGGAGCATTTCAATCAATCTTCCCTTGACAGTGTTTTCCAAAGCAACCCCAATCCGTACCTCTTTCTTTGCGTCCTCGGTTCCCAAGTTAACAACCTCGATTTCCTCCTGATGAGGCAGAATGACCTTTTCCTCCTGTTTTAACAGTCTGGCCAATTCCTCGGGTAATTCACAATCTTCATAAGTCCCCTCTTCAGCCTGATATATGGGATTATCGAAGTCATATCGAGCCATAGCTAAATCATGATGGGTGGAATCTGAACAAGAAAACATGCATGATTGATGATTTATGTTTATTATGGATGCATCAAACAAAAACACATTGCCATTTTGATGTGGTTTTAATGCAAAAAATAAAAAACAGAAAGAGAAGGATCAAAACATTTGAATGCGAAAACGTCCTTTATTAATGATAAAGAAAAGCATACAAAAACATTCAAGCCCTACAAATAAGGATCGCTACGTCTTGGGCAGAACGTAGGATCAACATAGATGACAAACAGGAGCAATTACTTTGGTCTGGTCACTTGAATGGCTCTCTCTGATAACCATTTGCGAAGACTTTGACCTGGAATACAAGGGCGGATCCAACTATCCATATCACAATCACTATCCCCATCTTCGCCAATAGCATTGACTCTGTAAAAGAACACAACAGCACTGGTGAAACGAACTGGACCATAAAACTTGGTAGGCTCTTCAGGACGTCTGGGTGGCTTATAACCTAGTCCATGAGTATTCCGCTTTTCCTGGACATCAATAATCTGGCCCCACCTTTGTGAACCGCCGGCTTCAACCACGGCCCGTGCATCCCTGAAGGAGGACATAGAAATTTCTGGCTGATCTACCACCGCAGGCTGCTCTACCACTTCAGGCTGGCTCACTCCCTTGAGAGATTCCTCAGGGATCTTCACTGCCTCAAAATCCTGACATACAGTTTCATGTATTTCGCCATCTACTTCCACATATTTGAAAGTAGATAGCTGGCTTATCATGATATCCTCTTCTCCACAAACCGTCACCACATGTCCGTCTACCATATACTTTAACTTCTGATGCAATGTAGATGTTACAGCCCCAACACTGTGAATCCATGGACGACCCAGCAGACAGCTGTAAGCAGGTTGGATGTCCATGATATAGAAAGTAGCGTCGAAAACCTCTGGCCCAACCTTAATTGGTAGCACAATCTCTCCGAAAATGGATCTTTTAGAGCCATAGAAAGCGTGCACCACCAAATCACTTGGTGTGCATATCAACCCCCGAGTGTCCAGCTTCATCAAGGCTTTCTTAGGCAGAACATTCAAAGAGGATCCAGTATCCACAAGCACATGAGATATCAACGACCCACGGCACTCGACAGAAATATGCAAGGCATTATTATGGTTTCTCCCAGCTGGAGTCAAGTCAACATCAGTAAAACCCAAACCATTGCCTGCATTAACATGGGCCACTACCCCCTCCAACAGATTAACTTAGATCTCCTGGGGTACATAAGCAGCATTCAGTACTTTCAGCAGTGCGTTTCGGTGTGCCTCGGAACACAGTAACAGGGACAAGATAGAAATCTTGGAGGGAGTCTGATGCAATTGATCAACAATTTTATAATCACTTTTCCGAATCAGTCTCATAAACTCTTCTACATTCTCTGAAAAAGAATTATCAATTGGCCCTGCCGTGGAGTCCTTCACTACTGGTGCTTGCACAGAATTATCTACAACCTGCTTCCCTTTGTCTTGTCTGGAACTACCAGCTTGACCATCTGAAGGGATAAAGACTCTACCACTTCTCGTGATAGCCCTTGCTTCATCATCAGTCTCAACACGAGAGTTCACCACAGAAGTTCCCACCAGCTCTTGTTTCTGTCCATTGATAAACACTTCGGCTCCATAATTCCAAGGAATGGCCTTGGTACTCTCAAACGGAACGGGTCTGTGAGCTGTAATAATAACCGGTGCTGGCCTTATCGGCCCTGAAATAGTGATTGTTTTGAAAGGGATAGTAATGGCAGCAACCTCATTTTTCCTGCTAACAACTTCTTTCTGTTGGTAACACCGGTCAAACTGCAATTGACCTTCATCTATCAACTTTTGAATTCCTGACTTCAACAAGCCACACCCATTCATTTGCGACATACAATTTGAATAATTCTCATCACATCCGGGGGATACCCCACCCCTCAATAACCTCGCCTTTACCACCATCAAAGGAGTCCTTAATTCACTAACATCCATAACCAAATTCAAAGATTCATTCTCCTCTGACACAACATTAACCCTCGGCCCACCATGGTTCGGCATTTGGTTTTGGACGACATTTGGTACATCATTTGAAAAGTTTATGGCCTTTGAATCCACCAAGTCTTGGACTATATACTTAAAAGCTTTGCAGTCCTCAATATAGTGTCCGGGTGCCCCAGAATGAAAGTCACAGTGGGCGTTAGGATTATAACCCGGAGGTTGATTACCGGTGGGGGGAGCCAGAGTCCTTTTCTGGATTAACTGCAACTGTAGCAAATTCTGAAACAACTGTGAATACGGTAGAGGTGGAGAATCAAAATATCGGTTCTATTTAGGCCTTGGCTGATATTGGCGCGGAGCCTGATTTTGCTGCTGCTGAGGTGGAAGCGCTGCAGGAATTGTCACTGAAGCTACCTACTGGTTATAACTTTGATGCTGCTTTCCTTTACCTCGGTAAGACGACACATAATTTGTTTCCTCCTTCTTATAATTCACATAGGGTTTCGTCCCTTGACCAGAAGATGACCCATCACTACATGCTACCTTCCCCGCTTTGATTCCACTCTCTAACATTTCCCCGACCATGATTAAGTCAGCAAACTTGCCTGACGCGCAAGGTAACAGTTTCTCATAGTAACGTCCCGGCAAAGTATCCATAAACAAATTCAGCATCTCCTTTTCCAACATGGGCGGCTGTACCCTTGCCGCTAGTTCACGCCATCTCTGCCCATATTCTTTGAAGCTTTCATTATTCTTTTGAGACATATTCTGTAACTGGGTCCTGTTGGGAGTCATATCAGTGTTATATTGGTAATGCTTGATAAAGGCATCTACTAGCTCTCTCCAATTACGGACATGGCATCTCTCCAATTGCATATACCATTCTAAGGATGCCCCAGACAGACTGTCCTGAAAGAAATGCATCAGCAATTTCTCATCTTTAGAATATGCGGCCATCTTTCGCGCATATGCCCTGACATGCGTCTTGGGACTAGTACCATTGTATTTCTCAAAAGTGGGCACCTGAAATTTGTGCGGAATTACAACACCGGGAACCAGCCCCAAATCCTCCAGATCCATTCCTACAGAATTCTGATTCACCACTCCCCTTAGTTGTTCTTCAATCAGTCTAAACCTCTGATCATTATCCACCTGAGGAGTAGCATCAATTTCTTGCATAGAAAAAATGTCGTCCTGTTGGTCATCATAACGACGGCCATGAACAGCACAAACACTATTTCCTCCTCCGACAACAGAGGGAATCACAACTTGCTCTCCTCCGCCCGGAGGGATCACAACACCAGGAATGGGGATCTCTACGCCCACAGGACCTCCTTGAGCACCGTTACCAACAACGCCATTATGGAATCCGTCATGAAGAACCCCTCTTCATCCACTCTTACCACTTAGGGTTGGACCAGAGTCCTCAATTGCTCTTGCCCTTGGGCAACACCTTGCATCAATTCCATGAACTAGGCCATGCGAGCTTGCATGGCGGCCATCTCTGCTTGTATTTTCTCCATAATTCTCCTTTGATTTGATCTAGTAGAATACCGATGAATTGGCTGGTTATCAATCCTGCCTGCAACCAAATAAAGGTTAGAAAAACCTGGGACGAGCACCTGCTATGCAAATATGATTATGATTATACAAATGCAAATGAACATGCTTGAATCTTTGCAGGGTGATCCACCCCTTGATTCCAGATTAAAGACAAGATAAGATGAAATTGCTGCTCATATATAAATCAGAGAAAAATCACTGTCAGAGATTACAACCCAAGATAACATAATAAGTCTGAAACAAAAGAAGCAAAGATCCCAGCCAATAATTCTGGTGGTGACCCAAAATACAAAGAAAAAACAAACTACAGAGTATCATCAATGCGCGAGTTCTCCTCAACCACCATGGTCTTGCACCCTTTGAGAACCACTGCCCAAGCTAGAGCCTTCACCCCTAGGCCTCTTTACTTCAGCTCGTATCTTCAATTCTTCTATGGTTGTTATGGCCTCATTTAGTCGTTCCTCAACTGCGTGTCTTTGGAACGTCCCTGATAAGATCTCCTCGTCTTTCTTTCTGAGCTTCAACTTAAAACTCTCAATCTGCTCCAAATACTTATCTTCTTTCTGTTTGTTGGCAGTTATTGCAGTATCTCGGTAAGCGTTGAACTTGTGAATTTTTGACCAAGCCTTGGCTAGGTCTTCCTTCTTGGATTTGAGAATCCTGCTAACACCTTTTAGAGCTTGCACTACCTTTTGTCTGGCTGTGACCTCTTTAGCTAGCTCTTTTTCTTTCTTAGCGAGAAGCTCTGTCTTCAACTTGGCGACATGAACAGCTTCACCTCGCTCATGTTTCAACTGGTAAATTTCTTTGTGTAGCTCATTGTTCTCCTCTTGTAGCTTCTCTTTTTCAACCCACAGTTTATTATACTTCTCTATCTTCACCATGGTTGGTGGCTCAATCAACAGAGGGCACAAAGGCGGCTCTATTGGGAAAGGAAGAAGCTCCTCTTCTGCCCTTTTTCGGACCCACTCCACATACGGAGAGAAAGCTTGGTTGTTACACTTCCCAAAGAAAGTCTTTCCTCTCTTAAAAACTTGCTTCCAAGAGTTCACGACTTTCCTTACCATCTCTTGGTCTGCAGTGCCATTGAAAAACAAGGATTCTCTGATATCTTGCTCCTCAGGGGGAGTCTTCAATGCATAGCCAAATTGTTGGATAGCAAGGGAAAGGTTATAATTAATTCTGCCTTTTCTCCCTATTAAGGGTACATTTAGGAATCCTCCGCAGTTGAAAATGAGCTCAATCCCTAGCAAACTGTGATTAAACTAAACGATGTTGTCAGCAGTCAATCCCATCAACCTTTTAGACCACTTCATAGAATCCCTTGCATCAACAAAAGCCCCAACTTTAGGGAGATGACTAAAAAACCATGTAGATAGGAGCGGTGCGCAGCAACTTACAGTCCTTCCTCGTCTCTTTTCGTTCTTGTAGTGGATTGAATGATACACGTCACCAAGAAGGGTAGGCACGGGGTTTCTCAAGATGAAAATCCAAATTGTATGCATGTCAACAAACTCCGGGATGTTGGGGAATAGGACAATCCCATAAATTCAAAGAGCTAAAATAGCATTGAAAGCATACCAATTTATCTCCTTAGCATATGAGCTGGCTTGGTCAAACAGAAACTTCAAAGGGAGGCCTTTAAACCCTTGCTTGTCAATAACATTGTTACTCAGAATGGATTCCCCAACGTGAATAGCAGCCGCCATCTCTTCCAGTCCTGGTTGTTCTTCAGAGAAGAAAGGTATCCTCGGATTGACAGAGATTCCCAAAATAAATGAGAACTCCTCTAAGGTTAGAGCCAATACATAATCCGGAAAAGTGAAACAACACAAAGGAGGGTCATAGAATTGAAGGAGCGTGTGAATGGCATCGTGCTCTTCTTGTGAAATATTCCGGACAACCTTCAATATCTTCCCATATTCCTCCTTGAACTTGGCGCGGATCTCAGGATCAGTCATACTAATCATCTTGTGAATCAACTTCAGAGTCGGATCTGGGAACGTGTACGCTACATTCTTCTTCCTCTGAGCATCCATGACGAGGACACCTCAACAACCGGAATCAAGGGTAAGATGCAAGTCCTGAAAAATGTCAAACATGTTAGAATGCAAGAAATGATGCAAATGCAAACATGGGATCAAGGTATCACTGCTCTGGTCATGTGTTGTGCTGTTAACTGAACAAGAACCACAACCCAAAAAACCAGAATTCCAGAACATCGGACCACTGAGATAACCAGAAAACCAGGTAAATAACTATACACTGTCGAGAAATCCAAAAACCGGGTAGGTTGAAGGTTTCGGTTACCTGCAGACCTGTAAACACCCACCCATCTCACATGTGGGTACTAGAAAATCGAGGATCCTCAATATCACGGGCTCTCAGGTCGAGAAATGATGATACGTTCACCATTTCTGGTTTAGCATCATCATTAATCGAGGAGGCCTCAACTGATTCCCCTAAAAAATAAGGTCATCTTATGCAAGTTCCCAGCATTGGGTCCTCGGATCGACAAGTGTAATGGGTTTTCCATTTCTAGTCTGCCATTATCACATGTCGGGAGGAGAGGCATTGCTGAGTCCTCGGAGAAATGGTCGCCAGAGTCGACCGCTCTCTAGATCAACATTCTGAAATGCGCAAGACACGCACGTCAGAATATCTCCCAAGATAGCCTCGTCTGGATGTGAATTTCGTGAACACCAAACGCACCAAGACGGCGCGTAGGTCCCATTACTTTCCACTCTAGTCCTAAGTGTATGCTCAAGCCTGTGTATTGGGCTTATCTCTCAAAGAATCCCAACCTGCCAAACAGAAAACTAGCACAGCACAGTACAGTCCAGCAAAATAAGGAAATGCAATGCAATAAATACGGTAAATACAGTAAAATAGTAAAACAGTAATACAGTAAAATAAAGCACAACAGTAAACACCCAATGAAAATAAATAAACAAGCGCTAGGATTGACTCGCAAAAGGGGATGGACCAGCAAGAGGTCAACCAGTCCCCGGCAGAGTCGCCAACTGTCGCTCCCGAGGATTTTCATCCATGCTACAAACGCGAAAGTGGCGCGAAAACAGAGTCACCGGCAATGTGTATTTATCCCAAGAGAGGGAAAGGAAACACTACGTAAACCTGAGGGAAGGGAAAGAGCATGGTTTCGCGACCAAGAGAAACGGGTAAGGGAGTCGGTTACATGAAGGGAAGGTGTTAGCACCCCACACGTACATCGTACTCGATGGGATCCACGCTTGTTGTCTCGGTCAAAGGGTGTCGTCATCTGGAGCTCCACTGCTACTGGAAAGGCGAAGAAACGGTAACAGAAAAGAACGAAGAAACGAAGAAGAAAAGAAAAAGAAGTGACTCGATAGGACATCTCTCGTCCTATGCCTACGTATTCCCTCGTGCAATGGGAAAGTCAGAGTCAACGTAGTTCGGACACAAACTAAGGGGGGAGGTTGCTCGCCAAGACATCGCCGTCTTGTGCCTATGTATCCTCAATCGGACGAGAAATAGGAAATCAGAGCAGTCGTAGTTCGACCTAACAAGGTTGGTTAGTGTTTTTTATGAGCGACGTTAGATTCGCGTCCGGCAGTTAGGGTCGATGCCTGTTTGCGACGAGACAGAAGTAACGTGCCCTTTTCTGAAAATGATCTGAACTTAACAATCCCGAAGGATGAAAAGGTTTGAGTTTGTTTTTGTGTTTTTTAGACAGAAGTGGATTGAAGTTAGTTCATAACTTGCATTTCACCGAAGTCTATGAGGTAGGAACGAATGTTTAGCAAATCGTTCCAAGATGGAACGTCCACCAAACACTCTAGAAAAATGAGAGGAAACCCCTCATTCCTCACTTCCCACATGCAAGGCTCAAGCGCAATACACGTTAATTTTATTAAGTGTTTTAGAAGTGTTATGAGATGAGAAGAGAAGACTCAAAGGAAAAATAAAACACTAAAGGGAAACTAAATGCTCCTAATGTTGTCATGCAAAGGTTGCCCTATAGTTGAGGTAAAAAAGGAAACATCTACCTAAGTTAGCATGCAAGGGGAATCCTAATGCTAATCCTACTCCAAGCTTAATCGGAAATTAAGTTGGACTAGGTAGCTTTAAGGGAGTGAATCCAAGACTTAAACAAGTCTTGAGACTCAAGGGAAGAGAAAGAGTGAAAGAGATGAAGAAGAAAGGGAGATATAAGATGAGAAATAAAATGGGGCAGCAAGCACATCATACATATCATATCCAATTCATATCATTAATCATGCTTCAAAATATCACACAAGAAAGCTCAAGTAAGCAAGTAAAAGCAAACAAGAAAGGATGCAAGCAAACTTGCATAAGAAGCACAATTAAACATCATTAAGACTCACACAAAGATGAAATGAATGAGTAAGATGAAGATGAAACCAAATCATAATTCAATCCATGTCATAATCATCCAATTCAAACATGTAAGAATACTTCACATCATGATGCATTATGAGCCAAAGAAGCAACAAAATCAAATGACAATGATATGCATCAAACAAATCAATCCACAATGGTCATATGAGATGGAAACAAGGCAATGAATCCAAGGGGCAGTAGTAAATGCGTCATGAACAAACCAATATCAAACTCAAATCAATCAAGATGAATCATTAAGCATCGCATTTAAGGCATGCATCAAAACTAGACAAAACATTCACCTATATCATTCATGCAAGCCACAAAAGATCATGTGAGGCAAAAAGGGATAAAATGTCACATAATGAACCCTAAATCAAGAGGACCATAACCTTAAACATGTTATTCAAATCAAACAAAAGTCCTTATGCATTGATTGGATCACACAAGCAAACATCTCACAAGATTAGGTCAAGACATTAAAGGATTCACGTCAAAACATTGTCAATTTAGAAAATCAAGAACAAATAGAAAAATGGACAAATGAGGATGAATCCAAAGCCAAAAACAAGCTAAAACAGAACATGATCATACCAAATAATCATCTCAAGCAAACTTCAATCACAAGTAATCACAAGCATCCAAATTAGGTCAAATGTCCAAGCATGCTTCAATCAAATTCAAACCACAAGTAGGCATCAATCAAAAATAGGAAAGTGACCCTATAAATTCTCAAAAAATAATCAAAGACAATTTTAAACATCCAATTAACATGTACAAAAAGATTGGAACAGAACTAGCTCAAGAGCATGTTCAAAAGTGGTCCACAAGTCAAGATATGCACATAATCGAGCAAGGATCGAGGGTCCACAAAAGATGAATGGAAAGTCACCTTAAGCAACTCAAACCATCATAAAACCAGCATCAAAACATCCTCATATGATGGCCTAAAAGTGACCAAAATACCAGCTTCAAAAGAATAAGAAAAGTCACAAAAATCCCTAACCCTAGATGAAGGGTATCATTGGAAACTCATCCACAAAATAATTCCAAATAAAATAGGAAAAAGAAATTAAAAATAAAATAAAAATCATGAAAAATAAGTAAACACATTTATTGACCAGAAAAACATTTTTTGGTATTTTATAATAGGTTTAACAATTATAATAAAAATGAAATTGAAAACAAAATGAAAATAAAAAAATAAAATAAAAAGAACAAGGCAAAAGGGGGTGAATCAGCAAAGTCGTGTACTACATGATCCAAGTTCAGGGCGCATTGGGCCTTGAAACGTGAGAGTGTCAATAGCAGAAATGCGTTAAGACCAAGGAAATAAAATAAATGCTATCAGATCTTAAAAAACCAGAAAGAAAAGGAGAATAAAAATGTCACGAAAGTCATGTGACCATCATCAATCGGGCAACTTATTTTAAACAAAAAAAGACAAAAAAAGTAACTCAGCCAATCACGCTTCAACACAGTCATCTTCTCCATGAGACTAAACCCTAGAAAGATTCATGCAATCGTGAAAACACACAGTTCATAACAGTTCAAAATCATCACGTTGCGCACCAAATTTCTTCATCAATTTCTCATCAAATCAAACGAAACAAAATAGCAAACTGAAGCCCGAAGAACATAGATCAACATAGTACCATTAGTTTTGTAAAACAACCACTCAAACACAGAGAAATATGGATCCAAAGTCATGGGTTCAAACTTAAACTTCAAGCATTCAAAAATGTCACCAACTTTAAACTCAAAGATTCAAACAAAACCATCGTTTCAGGCTTCTTTAGATGCAATACATGAGCATGATTAGATCTATAAAAGAGGGTTTAAAGAAGGTTGAAGAAGCTTACCTAGTGGAGGCAAGTCCACTGCTTCTTCAATACTTTGTGAGAGCTTCAGAAAACCAACCAAGTTTCCTCAGCAAGCTTCAATCGAGCAAGAAAAATGAAGAAAATTTGAAGGAGAAATCCAACTCGAAGAGAGAGAAATTTTAGAGAGAGTGAGCTGCTCTGATCTGATCTTGCACACAATGAGAGTCCTCTTTTTTTCTTGGTTTCTAGGGTTTGTGCTTCTTAAATAGGATGGGTTAGAAGTGGTTTTGGGCCTGAGATGAAGTGGGAAATTTGTTTGGAAAACTTTGCCAAAAACTTGAGATAAAGAGTGCATACGGGTTGTCATGTAGAGTGTGATAATTTGTTGTGATTTGGAAAGAGAGGAGGTGGTGGAAATAGCAGTCACGTGGGCAGGGAGTGTGAGGCCAGAGTTGTCCTATTTTCCTTTTTTTTAAGTTATGGCAAAAGTGGGATATTATGTGCATGGCATGCATGTAAGGATATGGTGTGTTGTTTGGTCATTTTGGGAAGGTTTTGGTGAAGTCATGCGTGGTGTACAAATGAGGAACAACCTGCTGCTAAAAAAGTTCACAATCGTGCCAAGAAACGCACCATGCCATGCCTTAGAACAAAATTGGGCAGCTCACTTCATGCCATGATATTTTAAGGGTTCTAATCCAAATTGTACCAATTGAATTTCATTGGAAAGCCCACACATCATGGAACATCTTTGGTGTTGAAAACAAGTGGAAATAAGTTTTGGATATTTGTGAAAATTGGCCATGGAAATGTGTCCCTAAATCTGCCACAAATGACTTAGAAAAAATTCTAAGTCTTGAACTTGACAAGATGAAAATGTCACACTTTGAGAAACCATAATTCACTCAATAACAACTCAAATGCCATGGTTCTTGTGTCCATTTTGAAGGGAAAGTTTCAAGCTACAACTTTCATATGGAAAAGATTTTTAAATGGAGCTTGCATCATTGTGTAAAATGGCCATGAAGATGACTGAATTTATGTTAGAACTTTCCAAAAATAGCAACTTTCTAAAAACCTAGATTTCCAAAAATAGAAACTTTCATAAATTCTTGATTTTTGATGAATCTTTGCACATTTCCTGATCAAATCTCATACATGGACCATATTTGACTTGAGAATCGTGATGTTGACCTCAAAAAATCAGGAGTTGACTTTTTCACTGCACAGTTGACTTTATTCCCAATTCTCCTAATTTTCAATCTTCTGATCAATTGAAACCCTTCTAAACCAATTTGATGGACAATTCTCCAACCCTAGACACTTAGGGGCATGAGGAATACCATTGAATCAAGTCTTGCCCAAAAAACTCAGAAATAAACTGATTTTATGGCAAACCCCAGTTTGGGTGCCTTCAGTCTAGGAGGAATCAGCACATCCTCTAAATCCAAATTCCTCTGAGTATGATGTGTATCCTGTCAGACAATGATGAGATGTGCCATTTGGTGATGATAAAGACTCAAAGAACATGCCCATTGTGGTGTTAAACTCAGGAATCTCAAAACCCTAATTTGAACCATCATGATAGGAGAGTGTGATTCCCTTGGAATTTCTTGTCAAACTTGATCATATGATGAGGTGATGGACTAATTGGGATGCTCTGAGGCTCAAGGCTCCCTTGTGGCTCAATTATTGGTAGTATCAAGAACCATCTCTCCTCTTAGCCCCTTGGACAATACACATGAACTTTTGCTGAAACCCTGGAAAACATCTTCTTCTTGTGAATGAGGTTAGATACCTTGATCCCATGCTAAGAACCAATGATATGCAAAGATAATAATGCAAGAATGAAATGAAACATAAGCCAGTTAGTGCTAAAAGTAAGAGGGCAAATTTTGAGGTGTTACAGTAGGCACCTCTTCCTGAGACATATAACCTTCCTCGTTATGATAGGACTTCCATTCTTCATTTGTATCAGAGGAATCACCCTCGTTGATGGTATGCACTTCTTGAGGCATTGGGTGAAGGAAACCTCCACTATGGAAGAAATCCTGAATGGGATGAAAACTTTCGTCGTTAGTAACAGTCTGGGTACAGGTTGAAGAAAAACCAAGACCCTTCTTTGTTTTGTTATCAGTAGGAATGACAAGCTATCCCCATCCCTTGGCATTGTTACTTTTGATTACTTCGAGAGCATCTCTGTACGAGGAAATTGACGTTCCTTTTTCTGATTGATACTCATTGCTCACCGAAAGTGCTTGGAACTGAGTTCCAACAACCTCCTCTGGTTCTACACAAGTGGACGACGATAAGTTACTCACGATCAAGGCTCGCTCTCCACAGACTGTGACTAGTTGGTCGTTCTTGATGAACTTCAGTTTTTGGTGCAGTGTTGAAGTGACTGCCGCAGCCTGGTGTATCCAAGGTCTTCCTAATAAACAGTTGTACGCTGCCCGGACCTCCATGGCCTGGAAAGTGACCAGGAAAGTGTGGGGTTCGATAGTTATGGGAAGGTCGACTTCGCCAATAACTGCTTTTCGGGATCCGTCAAACGCTTTGACGATGACCTCACTTCCCCTCATCGGGAATCCTTTGAATGATAGTCGCATTAAAGTGGACTTCGGCATGGCATTCAGAGTCGATCTGGTGTCTACCAGTACGCTGGCTAAAGCATCGTCCTGGCAGTTGACTGTAATATTGAGTGTCATGTTATGACTTTTTCCTTCTTCTGGCAGTGCCTCATCACTAAACCCCAAATTGTTGCAGGAAGTGATGATGGAAATGATGTTATCGAATTGTCTTATTGTTACATCCTGTTCCATAAAGGCTTGCTCTAGGACTTTCTGCAGAGCCTCCCTGTGGGCTTCGGAATTGAGTAATAGGGATAACACAGAGATTTTTGAAGGAGTTTGCAACAGTTGATCAACGATGTTGTATTCACTCTTTTGGATGAGCTTCAGCATCTCATCATTGTTGTTTGAAAGGTTGAGATTACTGGACTGACCAATCAGTTGATCGAGAACTTCTGTTTGGGGTTCCTTTTCTTTGCTAGATTCTCCAACTCCTCGGTTGAAGATTTGACCGCTCCGTGTTACTCGACTGATGTCTGCAATATTCACGACGGAGGGTAATGGAATTTCCTTTCCATTCTCAATTGTTGTTGCACCGTACTTGTAAGGGATCGCCTTATCGGATTTGTACGGTACTGGTACTGGCAGATAGATAACTACAGGAACCTTTTGATTTTTCTGATCATCATAACCAGCCTCAATTGGTTCGATATTGAGAAACTTCCCACCATCAAGAGGGACTCTTGATTCACGGAGTAAAGGGATTATGGCACACACATCTTTGGCCACTTCTCGCTTAAGGATTAAGACAACATCCCTGCTTTGATTAGGATGACAGTTTGACATTTAACTAGAGCTTGACCATGGTTGAATTTCCCCATGGTCCAACTGACTTTGAAGGGCTGCTCGCACAAGGTAGCATCCTTGATTATTCTCCGAGCAAACTCTACAGTGCTCGTAGTTGTGTGGTGGCACCCGGCCACGTCCGCTTTGAATGCAGTGTAGCTTTACTAGATCTGTTTCCATTAATCGAACATCCTGACTTTGATGCCTAGTAGGGTTCCCATTAATCATACTAACTTGCTGCGTATCTTCATCTAGATAGATCGGAAGCCACCAGTGGTTTAACAAGTGTTGTAAAGTTCTTTGAACGAGCGTACAACCTTGGTCACTCTCACGACACACTTTACATTTCTGATACTCATGCGAAGTCAGAAAACCAAGCTGGACTTGCTTAGCGTGTAACTCCACCAAGATGGTATTCATCAAGCGAATATTGAAGATTTGAATCATGTTGACCTGATAGGTAGTCTTGGATCAATCCAAAATCCATCTGACGCTAGAGGGCCTCTTGTACAAAAGAGCATCCATAATTGTTTATCGAGCAAATCAGACAGGAATCATAATCATGCCGATCCAGATCATGATGTTGGCTTTACCTTGAGTGCATTGCCACCAAGTTGACATTCATCGCACGGATGCCGTGGTTCTGAATGATGTTGGAATTCGTATAAGTCATGTTGACCCCCACGAATTATGTGATCCTGGATCCAACCGAGATCCAACTGTTCCTGTAGAGCTGATTGCACCACAGAACATCCTTGATTGTCTTTCGAGCAGATATCACACTGGTGATAGTTATGAGGTGGTATATGACCGTATCCGCTTTGTCTGCGATGCATCTTGACCAGATTAGCCCTTAATAAGAGTACATCATGAATTTGATAGCTGTGGTTAGACTCTCCCTCTATCAAATTGACTGTAGCTTTCTTGTATTGAGGCAGCGGGTTCGTCTGAACATTTGGATTTGTATCCTTGAAGGATAAGACCCCGTTCATGACAAGCTTCTGCACATCGGATTTGAAACTGAGACAGTTTTCTATGTTATGCCCTGGTCCTCCTTGATGGTAAGGACAAGTCTGATCTTCCTTGAACCAAAAAGGCGGATTTTCCGATACTGTAAGAGGAGACCTGGTCTGAACGTGCCCCTTGACCAGTAGTAATGGAAACAGTTCTGCGTACAACATTGGTATAGGGTCAAACCCTGGTGGTCGCGTTGTACGATTGTTGCTGTATTGAGGACGAGCCTGCTGAAGAGGCTGTTGTGTCCTTTGTTGATATTGTTGTTTAATCAGATGGCTCTAAGCAACCTGCGGTTGATACGTTGGAACAGGCGCAGGGTTGATAGTAGGAGTTACAGCTGCTACTGGTTGGTAATGTCGCATTTGCTTTCCGAGAGAGATATTGCTAATATCTTGCTCTTTTTTCTTAGGTGTAGCACTACCGTATCTTTTGGTACTGCTTGATGGTCCAGCATCTTTAACTAAACGTCCTTCTCGGACAGCTTCCTCAAGACGAACTCCCATGCCCACCATCTCGGTAAAGTCACTGGGCGCGCTGGCGACCATTCTGTCGTAGTAAAACGAACTTAAGGTTTTCAAGAAGATCTTTGTCATCTCTTTTTCCTCAAGAGGTGGACAAATCTGAGCGGCAATTTCACGCCATCTCTGAGCATATTCCTTAAAGGTTTCCTTATCCTTCTGTGATATGGCTTTAAGTTGATCTCTGTCTGGTGCCATGTCCAGATTATACTTATATTGTTGAACAAAGGCAGCGCCAAGATCTCTGAAGGTGACGATCTTAGTGCAGTTTAAACCCATGTACCATTTGAGTGTGGCACCGGTTAAACTATCTTGGAAGTAATGGATCAGTAGCTCTTGGTTCTCTGTCTGTGTTGACATCCTCCGAGCATACATCACCAAATGACTCTGAGGGCAAGAGTTACCCTTGTACTTTTCAAATTCGGGCACCTTGAATTTGAGCGGAACTTTCACATTAGGGACCAAACAAAGGTCTGCGGCATCCTTTCCAAATAGATCCTGACCACGAATGGCTTGCAGTTCCTTCTGCATCTCCAAGAACTGTTCCTGGAATTCCTTCATTTTATCGTTCATACTCTCATTTCCACCAGAAGGTATATGTGGAATTTGTCCTTCCGGGACAGTGTGTACCACGGGTGGTGGCACAGTCATTACGGCAGTGACTCTCAGTGCTTCCCAAAGTTTGTAACCTTCAGGAGTTGTTGTCATGCCCCTGGCATCTTCGCTTTCTCGAAGTTTGTAACCTTCAGGCCCAGCGGCTCCTGCTGCAGTTTTCGGATCTTCCATGATCGGCGGAATATATCCTTCCGGGATATAGTTGAGTGGCATGTCCCAGGGATGATCTTTTGGCTTGTTATACCGAGGATCATACTTTTCCACTATGGGCGTCGATGTGATCTCTGAGATCACATACCGTTGTTGTTGCATCTGAGCTGGTTCCAGAGCTTGCATATCATTGTGAAGTTTCCTCAGATCTTCTTTCAGAGTGTCGATTTCTTCCGTCAACCCTCTGTTCTCTTCCTCGAGATCATCCATTTTCTTTTGTTGACTGGCCCGAGTATTGTACGAATGAGACAGTTTGACTCTAGAATCGAGACACAAACGTGAGATTCATAGGGAAGAAGAATACGTTATGTGAGAATGATGAATGATATGCAATGATTAATTAATTAAAATTTTATTATTTAATCAAAAGAAACTTCGACAATTGGATTGCAAATATCATACAGTGGGGAAACCCCGTTTTATTGAATTCAAAGATTGCGGAAATGGAAATACAGTAATTTACAAAGTGCTGTAAAAGGAAATGTCTAAACTAATGGATCCTGAGTCCTCTCTGAGGAGAGCTCAGGTGTTGGTTCTGGTGCTCTCCTTTTCTTTGACCGGGGCTCTTGAGCCGTTGTCGGGTTGTTATTCCTTTGCCAAGTGAAAGGAGCGAGCAAATTCCTTTGGTCTTCTTGATTCTCTGCAGCATGTTGCTCTAAAATCTCAATCAGAACATCTTTTTCTTTTAACATTTGCTGTATTTTGTTACACTCCACACTGAGATTACGATACTTGTTCCTCCAAGACCTCTTATCCCATTGAAGTTTGGCGAGAGCAACCTGAAGTTATTTTGTATCAGACATAAAATAAAGGACAGATTCCCTTAATGGAAGAACTTCGTGATGAGGGTAAGGCATCCTCAGTTTGAGAGCTCTAGTTTGTACCCAGCGGAGATAAGGCTCCACAGAGATACAGTTCGGTTTTCCTAGAGACTCTCTTCCTTTCATATGAACATGTTTCCAGGCATGCACTATTTCGGTCTTTAGTGCCCTATCATTTTCTCCTTCCTTGAAGAAAATACCTTCCAGATGAGCATTACGTGGGACATGCTTCATCGGGTATCCAAATTGACGACGAACTAAAACCGGATGATAATTTATTCCTTCTTTAATTCCTATGAGGGGTACATTAGGGAAGTTTCCACAACGGTCAATGATCCTGATCCCGTCATAGACACGATTGTACCAATCAAGTCAGAGTTGGTAAGAGACATGATTCTCTGCGACCAACTTAAAGTATTCTATTGATCCCAAAATGCAGCAGACTTGGGTAAGTGGGAAGTGAACGATTTGTATAGCAAGGGTACACAGCATGTGATCATTCCTCCACTGTACAAATTCCTTAAGTGTACAGAATGATAAGCATCTGCGAGCAAGGTTGGTACGGGGTTTCCAATCAGAAAAATCTTAATGGCATTAATATCAACGAAACTATCAATGTTAGGAAACAGAAATAACCTGTAGGAGAGAAAAGCAAAGATGCTTTCGAAAGCAGGCACGTTACCTATACTAGCAAAGTACAAGGCTTTCTTTATCAAAAACTGGGCTGGCAAACCTTGGATTCCACCCTTAGTGGTCATGTGAGTCCTGACTTCTGACTCGTCCAAATAAATTACTTTTGCAATGGTTTGATCTTTTGGAATTTCTTCTAGTCCAGAAAAGGGAGCTTGGTCAGTGATGGGTAAATCAGTCAAGTGAGAGTACTCCTCCAGCGTTGGTGCTAGCTGATAATCCGGGAATGTGAAGCAATGATAGATCGGATCGTAGAACTGAATGAGTGTAGCCATGATTCCTTCAATTACATGGACCCTTAACAGAGACAACAGTCCTCCATACTTAGCTCTAAAAGCATCAGGGTTGGTGATCATCCTCGCCAATCCTCTCAAATCCTCTAATTTTGGAACCTTGAAGGTATACTTGTGAGTCCTCCTTCTACCGAAATCCATAACGCAATCTTTCTCTCTGATATTTGCAATCATTGTCTTAGTTTAATTTGAAAAATAGAGACTAGAAGAGAAATTTTTCTTTGTTTAAGAGTTTTTTAGATGAAATGAATGGATGAATGCAGCACACAAAAACATAGAAAAAACATGGGGTCAAAGGGTCGGTGTCATGAAGTCAAGGCTCTACCCATCCCCAAAGGTTTTACTGGTGATTTTTTTGTACATGTCCGCAAAATCATTGACCCCTCTTGGGATAACAACAGCAGGCTGGAATCACCCAAGCGAGCTGATGTATCTTAGATTAATCTCAAATGAGGGTAGTATCGCGTGACAACTATTTCCGATAGCTTCCGCACTACAAAATAGTAACATGGTCTTAGTCTACTAAAATCCTCAGCTTCTCAGATAACCCAATCGAACAATCTGCTTTCAACAATCGAAGTCGTATGGGCATTGAATCCGCAAAGGGCATCTCCACTGATTCGATGGTCTATCGGGACCTCTTATCTGGGATACACTCCCCGTAAGATTACCCGTCTCGTGCCATCACCTATCTTAGGTGTATACTCAATCTTTCCAAATGCGGCATCACACGCATTCCCATTAGCAGAAAAATAAACATGGATATCAATTAGGAAAAGCGGTATATATATTTGTCCTAACATCCTAGACCTCTAGTCCTATGATCCTAACAGTCAATGACTCCCCAGCAGAGCCGTCATTTTACTGTAGTGAGTGATTTTTGTCGGTGACGCGACCACCTTATCGTTGGGTTTTCCTCACCGCAATGGTAGGAAGGGGTGCTACTTTCTGATTTCTTATTTATCCCATGAAGTTGGAAGGGAAAGGGAAGGTATCTAAAACTAACCTTGCACGCGATTTTTCAACTGAACAAATGCTTAAAAGAGATTGGGGAGTCCGGGGTCAGGTTATACAATGGGTAGTTGTCAATTACCCATCCTATATGTGGTTATTCACAGGATATTAGCTTTAGGTTTCGCTTTGTAATTGATAGTGTTTATCTGTTAATGGGTTGGGAAAGTTTCTTGGGAAATATGAGTGAGTGAGTTTGAGTTTTTGATGTTTTTGGTAAGGTACTAGACCTAAGTTTGATTGATGTGTGAAGGTGTTGGACCTAGAGTGTTTGATTTGGTATGCTCGCTAAGATTTCACAATCTTATGCCTACGTATTCCCGTTTAAACGAAACATGGAAATTAGAGCAATCGTAGTTCCTCCTATTCTAAGGGAGGAAAAAGATGTTTTGGTGTCTCGTTCAAAGCCCAAGACGGAGGCTAAACGGAGTATTTGTGTCTTGTTCAAAGCTCAAGATTGAAGCTAAAAGGGATTTGTATCTTGTTCAAAGCCCAAGATATGAATCTAAAGGGTTTTGGCTGCGAGAGAATTTGTCATCTCTAAAGAGGAACTGTTGATTTTTATGTACCTTGATCAAAGCCCAAGGTTGAAGCTAAGAGGTTGATTGACTCAGCTAGGGATTTTATTATACGAAGCCTAAGAGGAGGCTAGATATGACCGACTCAACAAGAGAATGTATATGTTTTGTGCCAGGCCCAAGATTGAGGCAAAAATGAGACTAGCCCTTTGGGGATATCATTATATAAAGCCTAAGAGGAGGCTAACAGTTTGACTTTTCCGAGGAAAATGTTCTTTCTGTCTTGTACAAAGCCCAAGATTGAGGCTAAAAAAGTTGACTCAATAAGAGAGTGCTTTTATATGTCTTGTACAAAGCCCAAGACTGAGCTAAAGGAGTTGACTCAACAAGAGAGTGCAAAAAGGTGATTGACTCAACAAGAGGGTTCATGAGAGTGATTGACTCAACAAGAGAGTCTGAAAAGTGATTGACTCAACAAGAGAGTCTGAAAAGGTGATTGACTCAACAAGAGAGTCTGAAAAGGTTAGCTCCGCTGGGGGAGGATCATTGTAAAAAGCCCAAGAGAAGGCTGACTGTGTTGAGGAAAGATCATTATACAAAGCCTAAGAGGAGGCTATCTTACTGCTGAGGATTATATCCATATGCAGGCCCAAGGATGGGGGGAACTCTCATGAGAGAGGTCGGGTTTCTGCTGGAAATTTATCCAGAGTGATCGGTGTTTTTTCCTATGTTTGAAAGGAACTTGAGAATATCTTTGAGACTCAAAGGGATTTTAGACCATCCAAGTCTACTGGTGTTGAAGAGTTTTATCTTTTGTAGGATGCCCAAAAGAAGGAAAGGGCCTCAAGGGATGAGAATCAACCCTAAAGTGGCTTGAGGTTTGACCCTGGAAAGACTGCTCTAGCAAATGATGACTAAGTCATGTCTTATATCTTTAAGAGGTCGTTAGGGTCCTTGTATTAAGCCCAAGAGAAGGCATGAGAACTTCTAAGAAGCCGAAGGGTCCTTGTACAAAGCCCAAGAGGAGGCGGGGATGCTTTTAGGAAGCCTGTGGGTCCCCAAATCAAGAGAAGTTCAAGAAATGCAATTCACAGAGAAGAGATCATTCCAGGAAAGTTCGAGTATTTGGAAGAAACTCAAGAGATGTTATTCACAGAGAATAGATCAACTCCGGGGAGTAGAATTTCTTTGACGATTTCTAAGGGTGACAGTCTGAGAAAAGGTTCACCGAGAATACTGCCTTTCTCTTTGTTCCATATTGATTAACCCCAAGAGAAGGGATGACTGTATTTGGAAATCCTATGGGGATCTAGTTTTGTTTGTATTTAAGAGTGACCAACTGGGCTTTACCTAGTTCTAGACGTAGTTGCCGAGAAAAACTCTAAATAACTATACTAGTATATATACAGTTGATATATGACGAGTATTTAAAAGAGTATGAAAGAAGACTAACCATGCGCAGCTTCCCATAATACAGTTATGTATATGAAAGCATATAAAAGAAAGCGGATAAACATTTACCCGTTGTAGAGCTTCCACGCTGTTTTGTTAGTTGTTCAACAAAGAAATTAAAGAAAGTTTTGATAGCAACTATACATTTGGATTCAAAATCAAAGGAGAAAGTATTTTGAGCAGAGATCGGGGCTTACAGCTCAAGGAGAGGCCCAAATTTTAACAGTGATGGCATTGTTGTTTTGTATCGAGACTTATACAACGACTGAGGCCCAAAAAGTTTTGGTCAAAGGGAATTAGGTCTTACACCTCAAGGAGAGGCCCAAAGAGTTTGAAAATGAATAAAGATTGGTCTTATAGCTCAAGGAGAAGCCTAGTTGATTTTGTTAATAAAGAAGACGATCTCGCCGAACGTTTGAAAATATACAGAGGGACTTATACAATGTGTGAGGCCCAAACGGTATTATTTACAAAGGGGTTGGGTCTTACACTCTATTAGAAGCCCAAAAAAGTTTTAAGAAAAGGAACGGGACTTATAGCTCGAGGAGAGGCCCAGATGATTATTTGTTTAAAAAATGGCGATCGCGCCGAGGTTTGAAAACACAATGGGTCTTATACGATGACCGAGGCCCAAATTATTTTGATTTTCAAAAGGGGTTGGGTCTTACACTCTATTAGAGGCCCATGAGTGTGAAAAAGATTTGTTTAGGGTGATTAAGATCAAAACCCTAAATTAATTTCAAGATGTATTTTAATTAAATAAAAATTTGATTAAAATGATCAAAATTATCAAACATGTGTGAAAAATAAGTTGTGATCTTGGATTAATGTTTGAAAAGTCATGTTTTTATCCACAAAATAATTGGAAATCAATTAAGTTTGGAAAATCAAGAAAGAAAGAATATTTTAAATGTTAAAAACAAATAAAAATTAATTCTTTGCAAAAATATCAAATATATGAAATAAATTATATTTTTGGGAAATTATTGTAGAATAAAATATTTTAACATTTTTGTGAATTATTAAAAAAAGAATCAACTAAAAATCATTAAAAACCAGAGAGAAATTAATTTTTGAAACAATTAAATAAAATCACAAAAATTCAAATATTTAAAAATTCAAAAAAGGGTGCCAAGAACACCAAGTTCTTGCCCGCGCCATCTGTTTCCTCAGATTTGCGTTTTCCCCTCAATCTCACTGAATACTTGATGAAATCACACAATCCATATACCAATCTACTCGTTTTCACCTCACGATCATGTCTATGGTCTTTAATTTCATTTATTTTAAGCATGGAATAAGAAATCAAGACAAAACCCCAAGAACCCTAAATTCTGCATGAAGACTGGGAATTTTGATACACGATTCATACAAAGCAATTAATTGAGGGGAAACATTCTATGCATGATTATGAACATTTGGCAAAAGTATTGTGCGAGGAAATATGCATAGATTAAGAGATGACCAAGTTTAGGCTTACTTGAAGGTCGTGGCAGCAAGAGCAATTTGATTTTGAGTTGGAGGTGTTACAGATGAGTTGTGATGATCTGAACAGCTTCCCTACACCATATGGAATGTGTTTGAATGCTTGGAATGATTTGAAATGGACTGGAACAGATTATGGCACCTCAACTGCAACTTGGTTGAAAACTTGAGCAATTGGCTGGTGATTTTGTGAAATTGGTGTTCCAGATGTTGTTTAAGTGTTTGGATCACTTCTATATGGTGTTTATGAGGTGTGTGTGTGATTGGTTTGGTTGGAATTGCTCTCAAACTCAAAACCCGATAGTGACTTGCTTTAGAAGGCAATTTTGGAAGTGAGAAGGTGATTTTGAGGAAAGCATCAGTTTGGTTGCTTTGGTGTACTTAAACTAAGCATAAATGAGCTCTATTTATAGTAGAGCAAGTTTGTTTTGCAAGCAATAGTGAATGGTGGCTGCAGCAGGCTGTTGGCCAATTGGATCACTTTGGAATCTCAAGTCTCCTCTAGACATTGACTAGAGGTTAGAGCACAGGCCTATGGTTCTCTGATTCAAGGATAAGGCTTGACTAAAGTGTTCATTCTTGCTCTGATACATGCCACCTCTAAGCATCCATTGAATGCTCCAAAACAAAATTGGAGTCTTGAAGCATCTTTAGCTTTTAGGGGTGCCAAACCTATATGTAGTTCCAAAGACTTGGGAGGCTTATGGATCAGTGTTTGTTCCTCCTTGGTCTCCCCCTGAGGTGTGCAGATGGATAAACTTGTTTGTCATTTGCACAAATTGATCAAATCGAGCCAATGCACAAATCTGCCTTGGTAAGACAATTTGCAGCAAGGCATGTTGTAGCTGTCATAACTCCTAGCTCAGATGGAGTTTGATAGGGTTCTTGGCCATTTTAGAAAGCTCTCATATGATACAACATATGTTTGATCATAGTTTGTCTTGACACTTTTTGGATCCAAGTGAAAAATGCCCCTACATTTTGAAAAAAGTGAAACATATTCTGACTTAGTGAAAATTTCACTGTGTTGGAAAAAGTGGCATTTTCATGTTTTCGTCATTTTGGTCACTCCATAACTAAAAATCCATGAGGAATTGGAATGAGGTGTAGTTGACACTTTTAAAGTATGCCATGAGACCTACAAGTCCCTCTTTGGATCATTCAAAATGGTTGCTTGGATCTCAAGTTATGATCCTTGGAAGTTGGTACCCTAGCCACTTTGTTTCATAACTTAGAAAAATTCTAAGTTTTTATGGTTTTACCCCTTTTATAAGTTATCCCACTTTCTTTGATTTTTCTTGACGAATGATGATTCCAATCACACATTAACATCATTTTAGGGTTAAGGAACCATAATTGTGAAAAATCTCAAAAAGTCAAACTTTGACTTTTGTGCACAATTGACTTTTTATCAAATGAATTCCAAATTGTGCGATCCTCTATGAAATCAAGTTCTTGACCTAAATCAAACTTAATAGATGGATTCCATAGGTGTTGTAGGGTGTATTGAATCATGTCCCAAGGTTTGGGAGCACGCTTTGGTCAAAAGTCAAAGGCACAGTTGACTTTTTTCTCAAAACTCTAATTGTGGTCCAGATGAAATTGAAGCTTGTAGATCAAGCTTCTTGGATCAATCCATTATTGCAAATGGATCAATATGATGTATTGGAGGCCCTCAAATCATGCCTTGAGGTCTTGGCTCATGTTTTGTCCCAAAAGTCAACTTAGGGGTGAATTAGGTCAAGAAACCCTAATTCCTGATTTTTGATGAATGCATCCCCTGAGGCTAAATTGACTTGATGATTGGGTCCATGAGGTCCCTTGGAGTATTTTGGGTTATGCTTTGAAGCATTGGCTCATGCCCAGAGGAAAAATTTCCAACTGGAGGCCCTGGTCGACCAAAACCCTAATTTGGTGACACTATCGATCTTGAGGCTTAATCCACTTGGAATGTTGCAACCTTGTGCTTAATCCTTGATGTGGGAGTCCTCTTGATTCTTTATAGGTGTTGGAGAGGTTAGACAAGTTGAAGATCATGTCAATTCTTGATTGACCCTTTGTCTAAGGCTCGGAGAGGGCTTGAAACCCTAATTCCTGTTTGTGGTGAATGCTCACCCATCTTTGGGGAGACTGATGAGGCATGATGGTTCATCCATACTGTGGTAATGATTTACATAATGATGGGGAATCTTGGTGGTCAAAATTTGGGGTATGACACCAGTACCTTCCCAAAAACAACGAAAAACCTGAAAACAACAAAAACATTCTCTCAACACTCCCAAAGGAGAAACTTTCCCAAACCACAGCAGATAAACACCAGAAAGTATTTAAATTAACAAAGAAACATGCAATAAAAAGTCTATGGATAACCATATATACACTAGGTGTTGGCAACTTCCCTTTGTATAACCTGACCCCGACCCCCCAATCTCTTATCATTTGTTAAAGAAAACATTTGCGTGCAGGGTTAGTTTTAGATATCTTCCCTTTCCTTTCCAGCTTCATAGGATAAATAAGAAATCAGAAAGTAGTGTTAGACGATGGCTATGGATCTAGAAGGGGGTGTTGAATAGATCCCTAGAGTTTTACACGCAAATGGTTATAAAAAATTTTGTTTTAAAAGTTTAACGGAAGCAAACCACTGGATTGTACGTCTACCACGAACCTTCTACTAAAAGGATCAGATATGCACAAATATATTGAGAATGAGTACGGAAGAGAAAAATTCAGTTATGTTACTACACTTATAACGCAATCAACAAAATATCGCTTGCTTGATGATTAATCCAAATCAATGAGGTAAAACGATAAACACTTAAAAGCAATGCGTTCGATTTTTGCTTTGAAACAAACTATCAAACACCTGGTGTGCATAAACACACTAAGTGCAGAATTTCTATGGAAGGTAATGTAAAGTGCTCCAAGATACAATTCAAGGAATTGTATCAATTTAACAAAATAGTTTCTCAGGTTACGAGTACACTACGACAGAATTTTCGATAACTTGCGACTTCACAAATTCGAATAAACTGAAATGTAAAAGAGTTAAGGAAAGAGAGAACAAACAAGATTTGATTAGGCAGTTCCCCAATCGTCCTCGCTTTGGGTACGTCTGCCCCCAATTCCACAATTTGGAATTGAGATATATATATATATATATATATATATATGCAGCTGTTACAAATTGTTTATTACAAGAGAAGAACAATGAACATCCAAACCCTCGAACGTCTTCGATCGTTGATGCAGAGTCTTCTCTCCCCTTGATTCAAGATGAATCAAGTGCTTCGAATATGGTTGATCCAATTACCGTCCCACGCTACTAAACTGAAAGAACCCACCGTTCTTCGGTTACCTTCACTCGATCAATTGTGATCTACCAAAAATTAGAACCCAAACCTCTCTTCTATGATCCTCCAATTACAGCTACTAAACCAAACAATTGCTCCAATCTTCGGTTACCTTCGCCCGGCTGAATCCCTGTAGAACGAAACGGTTTATGCAAAAACCCCCAAAATCTACTTGATTCTTGGAGGACAAAACCAACTGATTTTATTCAAGAAACACCTACCAAGCTCTCAACCCAGAAAATGAAGATCATATATTTCCTAAATTTTGAACGTTATCACTTCGATCAATGGGCAACACAAACGAAGATGATTATGTGTGATTGTTTGTTTACTCAATAAAGAAGATGAAGATGAAGAGAAAAATGGTATCTATTTTCACGTTTCTTTTTTTTTTTTTTTACAAAATGAGAGGACCAAACTATTTATAGAGAATAAATTGACCCACCAAAGTTGTAACAGAAATAACAGAAAAAAAATTTAAGTGAAAAAATCAGGTCAGGCAAGTTATGGGTCGACTCATGTTTTAATGAGGATCAGCGTGCGTTGACCCGTGGAAATCACTGTGAAAAAATGACTAGAATGCGTCGACTCAAAGTCACCATGCGTCGACGCATGAATACAATTTCTGCATTCCCGGAGTTTATGCGCTTTCCCGTTTATTTCACACGTCTTGCATCAGTAATCATGCATCGACGCATGCACATAGTAGGTCAGCGCATAACTTGCATTTTTACATAAAATGCATTTTTTCACATTGTAACTGACTAAGACCCAGACAAAACATACTAGACACTAGTATAATGATCATGCACACATATTTATGAGTAAGACCAAGTCCTATATGTCTAGACACATGAACAATAATGACTAGATGCAGTTTGCCAGACAATAGAAGTGATACCGCTCAAATTACAATCTAATACTCAGCATATTTGTTGACATCATTAAAACGAAAAAGGTGAAAGACCATAGCCCTCACATACTCCCCCTTTTTAATGATGGCAACACTGTTTTAGCTTTCACGTGATTTGTAATTTGTGAACGAACAAGCTCCCCCTGTCTATAACACTTGATTAATTTTTTGCTTGCTATCCTCTTCTCCCCCTTTGTCAACATTAAAAAGAAGAGAAGAAGGTGGTCAAAATAAAACTATAACACGTAAGGATCCATCACATATTTGTAACACAGCGACATTTACACGCATCCACATATGATACAATTAACGTAAATTGAAAGCGGATAAATACGGAACATAAATCGCAAAGACAATTTATTCCATACGTAAGAATGTCAAAACAACTGAAGCAAATATCAAAGTTTAAACAATGGGATAAATCATGCAAACCAAATAACAAAACAGAAAAGCAAAACAAATGTAATATGCAGCCCTAATCTCTATGGCCTCCTCCCCCTATATGGATGACCTCTTCCTCCATAATAATGGCCTGGTGGTGGCAAATCTTCTAGGTGCAGGTTGAGTTCGATCAGGGTGCGATTTTGAGTACCAAGACTGTTGGCAAGATTCAGATTCTGTTGAGTCAAGTTCTCGTCCATTTGGTTGAAGCGAGTCATAGACGCGTCAGCAAACCTGTTGAAGTTAGTGATGTGAGCCGAGACTTGATCGGATAAGTTTGTGAGCCGTTCTTCCTGAGCATTGTAGCGGCTCTCTTGCAATGCTTGGAATTCTTGTTGTTGAAAATTCATCTCATTTAACCTTGCCAGAATCTCTTCAGATGCTTGGTAATCATACTGAGGCTGTGGAGTTGAAGGTGCGGAATAATCAGGTTGCTGCCAACCATACTCCTCGCCATAAGTGGGAGGAACATAGGCGTTTCCAAGAGTAGTCCAGCAGTTGTTTTGCCAAACTCCCCAGCCCTGATTTTCAGAATTGTCCTCATGTTGATCGCCCATCCATGCGTCGTTGTCTTCCTCTTGCATAACCATATCAGCATCATTAACATCTTGACGATCACCATCATGTACGTCCTCATCAGCATTTCCTTCATAATGAACAAGTTCTTCAGGTTCCGGTTGAAAAGGATGAGTCGATCTGTATCGGTAATTGAATTTCCTATTAACCTTATCCCAATGGTAGACCATCATGGTGAGGGTTTTTGGTTGAAATTATTGTTCAGATGAAATTTCAATGTAAGGAATATTTGGAACTGAAATCCCAGCCTTGTTCAGGATGTTCTGAATACAGGATGCATAACCTAGAGCCTGATATTTGTGGGAGCTGCGGGTAACGAACATCCGATATGCAAAATAGTATGGCCAGTTGATTTTGATCTGATTTTTTAGAATATACATGAGATGAACTTCAGCCTTCTCAACCCGTGAGTATCCACCTTTCTTAGGTCTCAAGATATGAGCAACAATCCATTGCAAAATGCGGTCTTCAAATTTCAAATGACCGGTAGTGACATTTTTTGGAAAGACGTCACTTGCCACAACATCGTCAGGATATGGTTCCCGTAGCATAGAGTTTAGAGCAATGTTGAACTCAAAGTTTTGAACAAATGTTTTATCAGTTACTCTGGGTAGATTTTTATTTGTGTCCAAACTAAACAAAGTAGTCCATAAATCATTGTTAACATCATGAAGAGCATTATTCATAGAAAACTTAAACTCAGCCCCCTTAAATTTACCCTTGATTACACAATAGAACACTCAAATCAGATCACTATTGTATTTATCATCACATTCCAGGAACTCACCAAGATTCTGAACATTGAGTATTTCAGTTATCTCAGGAATGTGATAATCTTCACCCATCAACACATAGAAACCATGTTGTGGTATAACATCCCGTTACTAAACAATGCCTCATAAGGACTAGATAGTGCATTAGAAACTAAAGAATTAATGGTTACCGGTTATGAAGAGGTTCCGGAAGATGAAGCTCTGGTTGTTCTTTTACCGGTTGTTCGTCTGGAAGCCATTGTTGATGAAAGTTTGAAGAAGATGAACAGTGCACACAGTGGTAGAGAGGATGATGAACAGTGCGCGAAAGTGGTAGAGATGATGATGATCAGCCGTTAGAAACCCTTGTTCTTGTACCCTTGAGGATTCACTTTTTGTGGGTTTTTATTTTTAGGGATTTTGATGGAGATTAATGGGTATTGGTGAGGTTTAATGGAAGAAATAGAGAGAGAGAGAGAGAGAAACCAAAAAATCTGATATGATTACATGCAATGAATCAAGAATTTAAAAAGAGTGAAAATATGTAGTGGGAATAGGTAGCAATAGGTCGGCGCAGGCATTCGAATTAATGCAGGAATTCTGAACGTGACAGTTATGCGTCGACGCATACAAGTGCTGCGCTAACCCGTCAGTTTTCCTTAACAAATGCAACAGTTTATGCGTCGACCCATGACATGGTCACGTCGACGCATGCAAGGCAAAAATGAAGAAAAAAATTGAAATTTTGCAAACATAAGTTCCAAAGGATAAATAAACATGCACACACATAGAACAAACATCCACGTGAACAATATGTGCTCAAAAAGTAATAAACATCAAGTTTAAGGTACTTAATATGGCATAAAATATGTTAAACATCTATAAATCGGAACGATATTACCTTGATCACCATGACGATAAGAGCCCTCACATATAGCTAACTATCTCTTTACATTGTTAGTCAAAAGAATAAACAGGCATGTATATATATATATATATATATATATATATGTGTGTGTGTGTGAAGATCACCATCTTAAAGGATTATCAAACACGATCCGAGATATCGAGAATGCCAAGTTCCCTACGGATGTGAAAGAAAGGCTCAGTGGCTAATGGTTTTGTAAAAATGTAAGCAAGTTGATTTTTAGTATCAACATGCTCAAAGATCACATCACCTTTCTCTACATGATCCCTAAGAAAATGATGGCGTATTTCGATATGCTTGGTGCGTGAATGTAATACGGGGCTCTTAGTTAGGTTTATTGCACTAGTGTTATCGCACAAAATAGGAATACGCTCAAGTTTTAAATTGAAATTAAGCAATTGTTATTTAAGCCATAAGACTTGAGCACAACAACTTCCTGCGGCAATGTATTCCGCCTTGGCTGTTGACAAAGCAACCGAAACCTGTTTCTTGCTGTGCCAACTCACCAAGGAATTTGCAAAAAGGTGGCACGTGCCACTAGTACTTTTCCTATCCAACTTGCACCCGGCAAAGTCGGAATCGGAATAACCAACTAAGGAACAAACACTACCTTTGGAATACCACAGCCCATACTTTGGAGTACCGGAGAGGTATCGAAGTATGCGCTTAAATGCTTTTAAGTGGGATTCCTTGGGATGTGCTTGATACCTCGCACACATGCATACACTGAACATAATGTCGGGTCGTGATGCGGTAAGATAAAGAAGAGACCCAATCATACCTCGATACTTCTTTACCTTTACATCCTTACCATTTTCGTCACGATCAAGATTGGTACAAGTAGGCATTAGAGTATCTATTGCTTTGCAGTTTAGCATATCAAAACGTTTAAGTAGCTCAAGATAATATTTCGTTTGACTCACGAATGTGCCCTCTTCAAGTTGTTTGATTTGCAATCCGAGGAAATAATTGAGCTCCCCCATCATGCTCATTTCAAACTCCCACTGCATTAAACTAGAAAACTCCTTGACCAAGGTCATGTTAGTAGACCCAAAGATAATATCATCAACATAAATTTGTACCAAGATTAAATGTTTTCCTTGAAGTTTAATAAAGAGGGTTGTGTCAACCTTCCCTCTTGAATACCCTTGATTAATTAAAAATTTGCTTAGACGTTCATACCAAGCCCTAGGGGCTTGTTTAAGTCCGTACAAAGCACGTTTAAGTTTGTAGACATGATCAGGATATTCATGGGATTCAAAACCCGGAGGTTGGGCAACATAAACCTCTTCATTTATATATCCATTAAGGAAAGCACTTTTAACGTCCATTTGGAATAATTTGAAGTTCTTAGTGCAAGCATAAGCAAGTAAAATGCGTATAGCCTCGAGTCGGGCAACTGGCGCATAAGTTTCCTCATAGTCGATTCCTTCCTCTTGGTTATAGCCTTGCGCTACAAGCCGCGCTTTGTTACGTGTTATTACTCCATTTTCATCAAGTTTATTCCTAAACACCCATCGGGTGCCGATTACTCGATGATCTCGCGGAGGGGGGGCAAGGTCCCAAACCTCATTTCTCCTGAATTGGTTTAGTTCATCTTGCATTGACAAAAACCAATTATCATCGAGTAACGCCTCCTTTATGTTTTTAGGTTCAACTTGGGAGACAAAAGCAGAGTAATAGCAAAAATTACTAAGTTTAGAGCGAGTGGTTACTCCCTTAGAGATATCACCGAGAATGTTGTCAATTGGATGGTCTTTTGAAGACTTCCAAGCTGGAGGAAGTTCATCTTTATCAGAATGATGATCATCCTCACTTTTCAACGGTTGGTGACCCTTTTCCTCCTCAATACGCACTGCTTCAGGTTGATCAGTTCCCTTATCAGTGTCTTTGAGTATGTCTTCAGTAGGTACACCTGCACCATGAAAAGAACTACCTTCTCCGACATTTCTCGGATAAGACTCATCAAAGGTAACATGAACTGACTCTTCAACTACACGTAACCTCTTATTATAAATACTATACGCTTTACTTGACTGAGAGTATCCAAGAAAAATACCCTCGTCGGCCTTGGCATCAAACTTAACAAGAGTCTCTTTCCCATTGTTTAACACAAAGCATTTGCAACCAAATACATGAAGGTGAGAGATATTTGGCTTACGCCCTTTTAAAAGCTCATACGGTGTCTTGTTTAGAATAGGCCGGATGAGCACCCTATTCAAAACATAACAAGCCGTACTTATGGCGTCGGCCCAAAAGTATTTGGGTAGTCCACTATCATTGATCATAGTCCTTCCAAGTTCCTCCAAAACTCTATTTTTACGTTCCACTACCCCATTTTGTTGAGGGGTACGTGGTGCGGAAAAATTATGGTTAATTCCGTTGGAATCACAAAATGCTTCAAACAAATGATTTTCAAACTCACCCCCATGGTCACTTCTAATTGATCCAATGTTTGTGTTTAACTTGTTCTGAGATAACTTAGCAAATCGTTTAAAGGCTGAAAAGGTATCACTCTTATTTGCTAAGAAAATAGTCCAGCAAAACCTAGAAAAATCATCGACTATTTGTTTACCTTGAAAATTGGTAAACAACCGCTGATCTTCTAAAACAACAAAGTTCTAGTAACTTACAGGATCGATCAGATTGATCCTAGGACATGTGCTATGAGTGTATTTAGAATACCTCACAATTAGGCAAAGTATACATTTCGACAGTGCATATAAATAAAAGAACGTGTTTTGAAATGTAAATGAAAGTGACAGAAATCAAAGAAATGTTTAAGTCGAACAACACATCAAAGGAAAAAAAACTGAATGTAAAGGTTTGATAAAAACTGGAGTTAAATGTTGGAAAAAAGTGCATAAAGATCTTAAACTGCAGAAATGTAAATGCTTGAAGGTAAAGGCTTTTTAATGTAAAACTGCAAAGTAAAAACTTTATAACGTAGAATGCTTAGAAGTAAAAGACTGAATTAAAGGATTTCAAAGTAAAGGATCTAAGATAGAAACTTCAAAGAAAATGGCATTGCAATAAAAGATAATGGTGATTACAATCACGTACATTCTCGCCTCACTCTTTTCTCTACACGCTGGATACTTTAAGTGATTTCAGAGTTACTTGTACAACATGATTTTTCACACCTATTCTAACTCTAGAACTAACCTATTTATAATACTCTAAAGTAACCACCATTTGACGGTTTACTCCTAGAACATGCCACTTGGCACTTTGCATGTCTTTAACTTCTGGATATTCGCCACTTGTCCTCTTTTCAAATTCAAATAGTAGAACTTCCCCCACTATCCAGTTGTAACTGCAGCGCATTATCCATAGCTGTTTTACCCTGTCGAATTGACGCTTTGGACTTAGAAATGTTTGAAGTCTTAAAATCATTCTCTTCGACTCTGGCTTTCAACAAATATGGTCGAATACATCTTGTTCGAAGCCTTATTCTCCTTTAGCTTTATAAGAATAACTTCTTTAAAAGCCAAATCTATTTGAAATCATGCAGCGTCGAAATTAGGAGCTAACAAATTGCCCCCCAAAAATGTCCTTTCGCCAGTGTTGGTAGGAAGGTCATTTTTTGATAAAACAATTTTCGACGCCTGCTCATTCGACTATAAAAAAAAACATAACTGACCAACCCACGATCTAGAAACCATTCAGTTTCTTTCCACCATGCTTATGACGTCATGTCATGATGGTGAATCTTCAAACGTCTTTTCAGCCGTATTTGTGATCAGTTTTCATCATCACCTTTCTTGGAACTAGACATTTGTTGTCTGATCATAACCACCACCATCCAACAATTTCAAAAGAGGACACGCGTCCCACTACCGTATTTATTTTAGCGGTGGATTCACAGTCGCTTTATCTTCCAAATGCCTATAAATACCCTTTTTCTCTAACTTGCAAACTTTCGCATTCTCAGACTTTCTTGCAACTTATTTCCTCATTCTTCAAACTCTCTCAAGAAAAACCCAGAACGCATTCTCACTTTTCTTCAACTTCCAACAATGGCGTCTTCACAAACCATTCCCCAAGCAACGAAAGGTCAAAAAGGTAGAGCCACACAGTTCAAGCAAACCCTTCCGCCATTTTCAAACATTCCAGGACCTAAGGTGGTGAAGAATCAACAGTTCATGCCAGAACCCCTTCTTGCAGAAGCGAGGAGCATTTACGAGTCTCAGGTAATGATTTCTCTCATTGTTTCTGATACACCTTATGCTTTAGGTGGCCCCTTAGATGATGTTAAACCCACCGATGAGAAGCTTAGTGGTTTTTTTCCTTCTTACCGTAAATCAAGACCTTTAGGGCAAAAGAGCAACCCTAAAAAAGATGAAGCTTCCCCTGATACACCCACTTTGACTAAGATGGATCTTAGGTATCTTCATGATGGCACTAGATTGGTAAGAGTTGTTAACCAGTTAAAGGATTTTGACCTCTGGATGACCAGAATGGAAAAGGTCAAAGCTGATTATTGGAAGACCATTGGAATTTATGATCTGCTTATGTTGTCGAAGACTAATATTCCTTATTGTTTGAACCTGCTGGCAGCATCACTCTACTTTTGGGATAGTACCCACTACACTTTTCATCTTCCTTGTGGGATGGTTACCCCCACACTCTTCGACCTGGCTGCCATTGCAGGGCTTCGACAAGATGGCATTTCAAATGATCCTGAAACAGATGCAGAGGATACCATAGGGATCTCTGACTCCAAGCTTACATACACCCACATCATAAACTACCACAAACGTGACACTGACGAAATAACTGACAAGGAACACATTGCATTCCTCACCGTATGGTTGTCGAGGTATGTATTTTGCTCAAAATCCCTGCAGGTGGCCAAGAAATATCTCACTCTGGCCAACCAACTTCACAACAACAGAGGAGTTTGCCTTAGTGGGTTGATTTTAGCAAACCTCTATGAGTCTCTCAGCGAAGGGGCGGCTCGACTCAAAGACTTGGAGGCCCAGGGCACTGTTCACTTGAATGGCCCCCTCTGGCTGCTTCAATTGTGGCTTAATGCAACTTTCGAAGCTAGCCTTCCTAGAAAAGGGCAAGTCGATGAGGACTCTGCTGAAATCAAAGAAAGGAGGGTCGAAGGTACTCGCCTGGTGAAACTCACACCCAATGATGATGGGGAAACTCTCAAAGGAGCCTTATCCAGTTACATTATGATGTTTGCCAAGTGGTATGATTTCACACCCAGTATGGCCCCTTTTGCTGAAAGAAAATGTGGACCTGAGTGGTTTACAAGGCCATTCCCTGATTCATCCAAAAAAACTCCATGCTGAGTCTGTTTCAATCTGGGAGGCCTTTTTGATTCCTAGATTTATCATTCAGAGGCTAAATCTTGGAAGAGATATGGCAGCCTTGATTGTTTACCAACCAAACCTTGTCTCTCGACAGTTTGGGTTGGCTCAAATTTTCCCCAAATGTATGTATGAGAAAAAAGGCCATGTAGTCCTTCATACTGCCAGTTTTGATGAAGGAGGTGCTGCAATCCCTTTCGACCGGTGGAACGTGAGAAAAGAAACTCTTTCCCCTGTGCACTTTCAACCCACATTTTTGTGCACTAAATCATTTCACAACTGGTTGTCGAAGTACTATAGTGAACAATTTCTTGATGTTGCTGCCTTCTCTTCATTAATTGACCAAGCTTTTCTTGATGTACAGGAGAAGACCAAGAAGAGTAAGTTCATTCATGTCAAAGAAATTCAGGCCTTCCAAAAGTACTTTGAAACTGTCTATCGACCAGATGATATTAGTCGAACCGTTCATGAGGCTGTTGTCACTTTGAAGGAGAAATTTCTATAAAAAATGGATCAGTTGAAAATCCCTTCAAACTTTCCTCTTGAGAAACGTTATGAGGTGGCTTTTGAACTCTTTCCTCCAAAGTTCCCTCGACTGCCTAACGCTGATTTTGGAGTGGCACTTGCCCCCCCCCCCCTTTCCAGACTGGTTTATCTGTGGTGAGCACCTAAAACTCCTTCGACAGCAGTCTCAACCGAAAGCCCAACAGGTGGTTGCGACTAAACATACGCTGGACAGCTTCAAAGGACACCTTCGTATAGGGGTCGAGGATGTTCGTGTCGAATCTAAAATATATGAAGGTTTGAGGCCCTCGATTTGTGATTTTTAACCAACCACTCAATTATTAATCTTGTAATAATCATCTGCCTTTCAGCTATGGCCAGGAAGACCAGGTCATCGAAGGGTGCTGCAGGAGTCGAAAAAGAGACTGAAGGCACAAAGTTATTTTATATCCCTTGCCTACATCTTCTTGTGTAACCAACTTCTAATATTTGCATCACCTTTTAGACTGCTCGAAAACCTCCAACGCCTTCGAAAAAGGGCAAGAAAGGTGCTCAAACAGTTGTCCCTTCAGATGTTGATGATGAATCCCCTGAGGAGGTAGTGGTTAAAAAGAAAAGGAAGCTTACCAAAGCCTCTGGATCTACCACCCAATCCTCCTCAAAGGCCGCCAGAATTCTTGAGAAGACACCTGCTGATAGTGGTTGTCATACCCTAATTTTTGACCCTAAGATTCTGTTTTCATTTCGCATCGTCTGCATAGTATATCACATCATTTCTAGGTCAATCATCCATGCATGGCTAACCAATTTATCAGACTTGTGTTTGTTTGTTTTCCTTTGTGAATTTAGGGTTACTGCAGAAGGTTCAAAAGACATGGAGGTTGTGTGTGTGCTCATGGTGATTTTAGTCCCTTGCAAATTGTGTTGGATTCTTGTGGAGATGGAGGAAGAATATACCCTCATTCTTATGGCCCCTTAGTCGATACAAGGTCTTTTATTCTCGAGATTTCTCAAAGGTATTCCCTAAGGAGGATTTGGATTTTCTTCCATCTGTTTTGAGCATGAATTATTATGGAATCGTCATATGTTTGTTCTTGAATACATGGTACATTAATATCAAACTAGAATTTGTTAGGCTTTAGTGTATCATGACTTGGGCCACGATATTTTAAGCTTGGTTGCAATGTGATGTTTTGTCTTGGGCATTTTTTTTTAAGAGGTTTGGTCATCGTTAAGAGATTCAAGTTGAAAGCTCGCATTTTAAGGTCAATCTTAAGTTGATAGTTCAAGCATGGAAATTCAAATTAATATTATCTCACCATGCTAGAATTCAAGTTATGAGAGTAAAGTGATTTCTATGTGATTTTCTACAAATTTTAATTCCAAAAGCTCAAGATTCTTGTTTCTCATAAGATTCAATTGGAAAATGTTAAGTCACCAAGAAGATTCAAAGTGTGAAGGCTCACAATAACTCAAAATTCAAGAATGTTTAAAATTTATTCACAAGCCTAAAATTGAAGACAAAAATTCCAATTCCAAAGTACAAATTACAAGTTTGTTATAAGATTGTTTTTCATGGAGCACTTACAAATTGAGAATTTACATGTAATAAAATCCAAGGTTCAAAGTCAAGGATATTTTTTTTCACATAAGGTCAAAGAAGAATAAGTTCCATCCTATCTTATCTAGAGCATAACAGCAAAAATTTGGTAACCCGTTGATTGGCCTTAAGTCTCATGTGGAGGGTTTGATTTTTGGATACCAACAATGACTTTGGAATTGCACCGTGTTTTCTAAAGCCAGCAAAAGATGTTGTTCCGTTACTTCACAACAGCAGGCTAAAATAATCACATTGCTGCTATGGCTTTGAAGCAAGAGTATATATATGCAGCAAGAAGAACAATGCCAAGAGCACACTTTCCCACGTGGCAATCTCAAGTAGTCTTTCATGATGGCCTTTCTTGTGAACCGTAAAGCAGCTTTCCAACCTTTGTGTCGTACTGGTATTACCTGGCAAATCAGAACAATGCATTAATGCAAAAATTTTTCAATAAAACGCTGACTCACAAAAGAAAAAAGTGCTAGCAGCATTCAAAATTAAGTGCCATGACAATTCACTTCTCCTCTTCATAATGACGCTAACGCCATCTTAAAGCAACATGACGTCAGGATGCCACGTCCCAAAAGCTCGTCAGCTCCTACGGTGTAAACTTGTAATTTTTATGAACTCACAATTAGATTAATCCTTTCCAAATACCCACAGACCTGTCAAGATGAAAATAGAAACAATACAAAGGGAAATAATCAAAGGCATCAAACATGATCAGTATAAAAAGGGAATCATCATCATTACTCAACCATAAAGATCAGGACAGTATGAGATGAAAAAAGGAAATTAATCAGCCGCGCATTTATGACAGTGATCATAAAAGAGGACCAAGAATAAGAAACATTTACCACAATATAAGATGGAGATGGAAACAATCAGAAAAAAATCACATGAGATCGGACACGTTTGAATGGAAAACGGAAATATAATCGATATCATAATCGTGTGTGATGAGAATGGAAACAAATCAGGAAAATTATAACTGGTATCTCCTTTCCAAAACCAAAATTCAGAGCAATCAATAACACAATCTCCTTCTTTAATTTCGAAACCGGAAGTTTAATGTCGTACGGGTTATATAAAGCATACCCATCCACACACATGGGGGGGACGACTGAAAGCATTGCTAGAAAAAAAACATACACATCAGTGAGAGAGTTTACACATATATTCAGAGCAGAGCATTGAGAGAGTGAAAAATCATCAGTGAGTTCACAAACACATACACTCCACAGAGGCATTTGTAATACCCCAAAATTTGCCCTCTCATTTCTTCATATCATTTAGCATAAGCTTTCATTGCATTGCATTCCATTCAAGCATAGAAGAATAAAGCATTGCATTCAGCATAGGACATGTGATCGAGGCATCTTCCTTTGGTTTGAGCTTTCCGTATTCCGAATGTTATTAGTGAGCATCAAGGACCTCCGGTTGATCATGTTTCTTTCTGCTTCATGACTTGTCTGCATTTTCAAGTTGTTCTCGGGGAATTGTTCTTGTATTGAGATTCTTGGTTATAAAGACAGGATATCTGTGGATTAAATTGCAAATCATTGGGTCATGGTCAACTGAGCTTATTGATTGAGTTGTTAAGATTCATTGAAGATGGGAGTTCGGCGGAGATTTCGAAGCTTGATATGAATTGGACGTGTTAGGATCAGTCACGGGGACTACTTAGAAGTTAAGTCCCAAATCCATTTTTGAATACCAATTAACCATTGCCATGTTAATATCCCTTTTCATTTTAAAACCTTTTTTTCTCACTCTTAGAAACCACTTTTTTTAGTCCAATTATCCATATTCAATTTTTCAACTCATTTTTCACTATCCATGAATTCATATAAGTTCAATGTCCGATCCATGTTCAAGAGTCCTTAAACCATTTCTCATAAATTAATGTTTTGGATCCACTACAATCCATGCTATTTTGTTTGTTGATTGAGAGCCAATTTATGAATAAAATTGTCATACCAATACTGGTGGATTCCGTGTAATGTATTGATGAGTTACGTGCCTTGTGGTACCGCATTGAACGTTCTGGTGGTGAAAAAAGGGTTACGACGTCGTAGCAAAGCATAAAGGGAACAAGAATGCCATTTACCGCCTACGATGAATAATAGTTCCCAAACTGCCCCATCAATTTGTCCAGTCGGTTTTCTTCTTGTGGGAGAGACCATTTGTGGGACATGTTTAGTGTTTTGGTTGAATTCAAGGATGGGTCTATCTCTGTAATTCGCCCAGTGGTTCCATTTGGGAGTCTATTCAAGGGTGAATCTATTTATGAACGTGAGTTTCCATAACAGCAAATATACAATTACATAGAACAGAAAAATTACATAGCAGCAGTTTAGAGAAAATAAATACATAGCGATGGAGAATGGAATGATACCAAAAAATTCATTACACCAAAAATTCATTCAAACAGTTCCACAGAAAAGACCTCCTAACCTCTAACTGCTAACAAACTCTACAGAAAAAGACTCACAACAAAAACTAACGGCAATAACAGAAATTCAACATTCATTCCTAACTGATAACCATCATAATCGATTCTAACCGAACCTCGAACCTCCTAACAGAACACCTTCAATCTTCAATTCATCAATGTTCAATCTTCAACCATCATCATCATATTCGATTAACTGCAACCATTCAACATTCAACAGATTTCCCAATTTTCTAACAGGATCAGTTCAAAGCCTCTAACAAACTCTCTTCCTGGAATTCACACAAGAACTCTGAATTCTCTCTCCAATTCAACTGTTTTCTTCAATCTCACAACCTTGATTCAACCTTCAATCTCCAAACGCTGCTCCTTCCAATCTTCCATCATCATCCTCAATATTCTTCTGATAAAATGGTTGAATCCTTCACATACTCTTCACCACCGTAGCACTCTCAATGCACCTGCAAAACCAGTGTTCAACCAATTTCATAAAACACCTGCAACAACAGGTCAAGAATCATGAAATCGCATCAACGAACGCAACACGTTTTCGTCAACCGCAACATAACCACTTCATCAAATTCACAACAATGAAGGCAACAAGATCTCACAAGAACAAAAAATTCAACGATTCAATCATCAACACACACAACGCGCGAACAGAGTTCAAAAAATTGAAGGAGAAGAAGATTAGATCGAAACTCACCGGTAATTCGACGCCGATGTCGTCGCCACGCAATTCAGAGAGAATCGCGAGAGGAGAATATATCGAAGTTCGTACCTGAGACTTTCGTCCGAATCGTCGTCATCGCGAAATTAAGGGGAGGATGAGAATTGTTTGTTGACGGAGCGATGAATCGTTACGGTGACGTATTGCAAAGAGGTTTACGGATTCGATGTCGAATGTTGAGGATTTCGTATGTAGAGTCGTTGATGCTTCGAAGGCGGGTAAAGTCCTACACGACGAGGTACGATGAAGAGGAGTTTACTTCGTGGCGGCGTTTCACCGAGGGGAGAAGGCCGGAACGGAGAACATTGATGGCATAAACAAGAGCTTAAGAGAGCTGTCCGGAGAGGAGAGAAACGGCGGCGAAGAGTGAGGTCGACGGCAGAATAGAAAGAAGAGAAGGGGAATTGTTGTGCTGAAATCCATTTAGGGTTTCTTTAAGAAGATAGTGTCCCCAAGGCTGAGGTGGACCGGGTCTAGGCCCGTGCTTCCATTATTTTCCTTTCTGCACCATCTGGTATTCCGCTGCACCCTCTCATGCTTGTAGTTTACTAGGAATTAATTGGTTAGTTTTCAATTAATCAGTTTAGTTTTGTTATTAGAAATCCTTTTGAATTATTTCTTTACTGGATTTTAATTAGGTGATAATTTCAAGATTAGGGTTAATTCTAGAATTAGATTTGGATTTAGATTTTGATCTTAGTTAGAAGTTGATATGGTTTTCTTTTGACTAATTGTTTTAGATAGTATCCTTGGACTTAGCTTTCTTGAGATTTAGCTTGCAAATGTTATAGCTAGTTTTAGAATTAGGTTTTAGAATTAATTCACAATTTAGAATCCGTTTTGAATTAGAAATTAACCTTTTTATTTAATTGACGTTTTAATTTGGATTAACCTTGGCTTCTAACATGGTTTAGTAGTAGACTAATCGTAGTTTAGTTGTGGTTAGCTTTCGTTTAGAAACCGATTTCAATTTGATGTAGATATTGACTTTAGACATTAATTCCGATAATTAGATTTAGAGTTTGCTAATGGTTGGAATAGTTGTTTTTGCTTGATTGCACTAGGTGTTTTTAGCTTAATTGCACTAATTGTTTTTGCTTACTAATTGTTTGGGGCTCAATCATTCATTAATTGATTTTTGGCTTAATCATGTCCTATTGATTTTTTGCTTAAGTGTACTAATTGTTTAGCTTAATGGTTCACTAATCGTTTTTAGCTTGATTGCTTGATAATTGTTTTTAGCTTAATTGCTTGATAATCATTTTTGCTTAATCGCACTAATTGTCTATTAATTGTTCATTAGAATTAACGTTGAACTAATTGGTCATTGACATAGTTTGAATTGATTTTGTTCTTACATGACTTTGCCTAGATTTTAATGATAACATTGACTAATCATTTTAATAGTTTCATTAGTTAACTTTGTTAATAGTCTTTAATATGTTTTACATGTTAGTTTTTGACTAAGTGTTCTTTACATTTTAGTATTGATTTCAATTACTTCTTATCGATATTTTCTTTTGATCTTAGTTGCTCACTTTGGTTATTTCCATTTGAACTTTGACTAATCTTTGAGTTTGTTTTGTAGTGTTTCTCACTTGACTTAGTTAATTGAATAAAGGTAGAAGCTGCTGTATACACAGCTGCTGTGCACAAAGGGTGCTGTAAAATTGTGGATATCCTGGCTGGCTGCATATACACCCATTATGTTATGGAAATAGTAGCTGTTATAGATTGTTTTTACTTGTTGCTATTTTTTACAGCTATGCAGGTGCTGGAGCGTTGTTGTTGCTGCTGTTTATGCTTTATTGTCTTGTTTTATTGTTTTTGAAGAGCATTTGGTTCCATGCCTTTCACGGATCCATTCCACTTTCTGACACCTTTGTTCATTTATTCTAGGTTACTAGAAGTTTGCCGGTTTGCTAATACTTTGCTTGCGTTGCTACGGATTAATATCCGTTCGGTATCACTTCTCTTCTCTTTTACTAATTCCGCATTTTTCCTTTTTATGCCATGAGAAGTAGGATTGGGAATCCGTGCCACTTGGCTGGCAATGATGGAAGTCCTCAAAGGAGGCTCTGTTTGTGATTGTTTAATATTGTGCCTGAAGACCTCTATGAGGCATCCCATTCCCATTCCCCCTGGTAAGACCTCCAAGAAGGCAATTGACGGAAGTTAGGGTTCGCAATCGACCCCTGTTATTCTAGTCGAGTCGTTCTCAGCTCTCATTACATGATTGAAGCTTTGAACATTACCTGCTCCTGTTATCGAGTCGGTCAAGTGGAAGGAAGGGTTTAGTAATCAAACCCCCACACCTTGTATATAGCTTGCATTGACCAATGTTGATGCTTGTGTGATCTGATTCACATCTTCCCCTTTTTTACTCTGCTCTCCATGGTTCGTGACACCATTGGGCGAGCACCCCTATTTCCCACACCTAGCTTGTTTGCCTCGGTTGATATGACCTCTTGGCTAAAGCTCCCTTTTTCTTATTGTGATTGTGTGATATTTTTGCTATTTCATTTTGTGATTGATTTATCCTGTGTTTACTTGTCTGATGACATGATCCCTTAGGATTCCTCGCTCCACTTAATTTTTTATTAAGTCGGAGGTAGGAGAGACATTAGGATAGCAATCCATGCCTGATAACATTAGGTAGCTTCCCTCCTGATCCCGACCTTAGGACCATTGATGCATGCTGACTTGTAGGACCGAGTTTCCCCCGTAGACTTTCCGTGAGTATCCCCTTTGTTCTCTCGCACCTATGCGATCGAGATCCTGTTTCCTGTTCACCCGTAGTATTGTGAACTACGGATGCTCTGATTCCTCTTTCTTTTCGGATTGCGGATACGTAGGCACGAGGATTCCTATCCTTGGCGAGCACACTAACAACTAACTTCCGTTTTCTCTTACACTTTGAGTCTCTTCTCTCTTCTTTTAGAGTTAGGTTTTAAAACCTCACAAACCTTAGGATCACTCCCTTAACTAATCAATTAGGATTGAGTCTTAGTCCATATAGATTTTTACCTTTATCCTCTCTTGAGTCTCTTTTCTCATCTCAAAGAAAATTCAAAATATATAATAAAGGTAGGCATTTATTGCATTTAGGCCTTTCATATAAAGAAGAGATTATAAAGGGGTCTTCTCTTATAATCTTAGAATGTGTAGCATATAGCCCATCTTGGGTCAATGTGTTAGACATTTGATCTTGTATGATGGACTTAAATGCAATACTTGTTGAAGGTACAAATAAAAAACACTTCTTCATTTCTTAATCAACAAAAACACTTAATAAACACAAGTATGCTAGTGTGTTTGAACCTTGATAATTGGAACTAAGTGTGGGGGTCTTCTTCACTCTTAGTGTGCTTTCTTACCCATTCCATCTTGGAATGTGAGAATGTACACATTCCGATGACTAAGATTCAGATACACTATCATATGCAAACAAATGAAAAAACTCTTAAAAGACAAAAAACAAACAATAGCGTTTTTCCTTCGGGAATTCTTTTCTTACCTCACTCACTCTCAGCGTACGAACGTGCTCCTTCTCGTTCTCTTGCAAGATGGTAACGCACTCGGACCAGCGAGCCTGCAACACCTGAGCTAGAACGTAAGCCGTTCCACTAAAAGACACAAACGATCCATCCCTAGTGAGGGGAACTACGTCGCTCTGATTCTCATGCTCCCGATGAGATACGTAGGCAGTGGGGTAGGGCCCATGCGAGCACTTCTTTTATTTTCCCTACATTTGTTTCTCGTTCCTTTTCCTTTCTTTCTCCTTTCTATCTTTCAGTTCCTTTTCCGGTATCTTTTCTATCACCCTTTGATTGAGACAAGCAAGCGTGGATCCCATCGGGTACGATGGACGCGAGGGGGTGCTAATACCTTCCTCTCGCGTAACCGACTCCCTTACCCTTTCTCTTGGTCGCAAGACCATGCTCTTTCCTTCCCTTCAGGTTTACGCGGTGTTTCCTTTCCCTCTCATGGGATAAATACACATTGCTGGCGACTCTGTTTCGGTGCCACTTTCGCGTTTGTACCAGGATGAAAATCCCGGGAGTGACAGCTGGCGACTCTGCTGGGGACAGGTTGACCTATTGCTGGTCCATCCTAAGCGAGTCAATCCTAGCGCTTGTCTGTTTTTCTTTCATTGGGTGTTTATTGTTGTGCTGTATTTACCGTTTTATTGTATGGTTATTTGTTGCTTTACTGTACATTACTGTATTTACTGCATTTTAGCATTTTTATATTATGTTATGCTGGACTGTGCTGTTTTCTGTTTGGCGGGATGAGATTTCTGAGAGATAAGCCCATTACACAGGCTTGAGTATACACTTAGGATTAGAGTGGAGAGTAGTGGGACCTACGTGCCGTCTGGAGCGCGTTGGGTATTCACGAAATTCACAGCTAGACGAGGCTATCTTGGGACCCATCATGGCGTACGCATTTTGCGTATTCCAGGATGTCGATCTAGAGAGCTGTCGACTCTGGTGACCATTCCCGAGGACTCAGTTGCGGAACTCCTCCCGAGATGTGACAGTGGCAGACCACATTCTGTGGCAAACCCATTGCACACTCTCGATCCGAGGACCCAATGCTGGGAACTTGCCATAGGTGTTCCTTTTGGGAAAGGGAATCAGTGGAGGCACTCCTCGATTGGAGATAGTACTGTACCCCGAGGGATGAATGTACTATTGCTTCTCGACCTCAGTGCCAGAAGCTGAGGACCTTTCGTTTTGGAGAATCAGTTGAGGCCTCCTCGATTGATGATGATGCCAAACCAGAAATGGTGAACGTATCATCATTTCTCGACCTGAGAGCCCGGGATACTGAACATCCTAGTCCCGGCATTCTGATTAGTCAGATATTCTGGTGTTCCGGCGTTCTCTTCAGAGCCGACCTATGAGCTTATTCAGCCATCAGCACAACAGTTATCCAGATTATATGGAAGCTTTGATCCCATGCTTGTTGCATCTGCATCATCATGTTCGCATACATGTTCTGGTATTTCCAAGGGATATTAACTTTGAGACTTGCCACTGAGCATTTCTATCCATTTCTTATGTTTTTTTAAAAAAAAAAAAAAAACAATATTTGATCCCTTGGAAATATTCGAACATGACATTCTACATTGCATTCTCATACTCATATGCATAACAGGTGTTCTGGAGCGGATTTCTCATTCTGACTGGGTATTCTCTTCAGAAACGGCCAACTTGACTTCTCCCACCACTCAACTCATAACAATCAGAGGGTAGTTATGGAACAACTCCGAGCGAAAGTGAATGAGAGGAGGGCCCAGGTGGGGCATTTTATGGTGGACATTCAAGCGTTGTCCCGCGGTCAGAAACTGCTGAGAGAAGAAGTCAACCGGGTGAAGTCTCAGATGGGTCCGCTTACAGAAATCCAGAATGCGGTGTTAAGGAAATAAAGCAAGCCTCATCCCTGGTGAGGGGAACTACGTCGCTCTGATTCTTCATTAGTCAATGGAGATACGTAGGCAGGAGATCGTGCGAGATCTTTGCGAGCAACCTTATCTATCAACCTTAATTATCAATTTCTTTCCTGAAGATACCTCTTGTCAGCTTCCAACTCCATCTCCCCAAGAGAGTCCTAGGGGCAGAGCATATGGGCAAAGTCCAGAACAACTTGAGAAGAAGTTTGATCCTATTTCGATGTCGTAAGTGCAACGGGTTTCCTCATTTGCTCAAATTCAAACTGGTTGAGCTAGCCGCATCAGGATCATCTCCGACAAAGCTTCCTTTGGGGTTTCAATGCCAAATGCCAGGTATGACTACCATCCTGGGGCACCTGACCATTTAATTAAAGATTGCAAGTCTTTCAGAGGTAAAGGTAAAGACAAGGTGCAAGACGTGATCGACTCAAAGGTTATCACACCAGATGGGTGGCACATAAATTGAATTTTCTTCATCAGATTGAGCACCCAGTTTGCCAAAACATCTTCAGAATCAATAAGTCCAGACGGAGTCAAGCCTCCTCAACAAGGACAATCATTTAGCTTCTTTACGGCATTCTCATGTGTATCTTTTATGTTTGTCAAAACATTTGCATGCATGTATGAAATATGTTTTTCTTATTATGTTAATCCTAATAAAGCGCGCATGTTTTTCCTGAAGTAATCCATTCGTATTCACTCATAAGTTTGCATATGTGCATTGCAATACCAACTGTCGTGCTTAAACTCTCTGAGGGAGGATGATGATCTGAAAATGCAAAAATCTCTAATTGTGTGCTTTCGAATAAAACCCTGTTGAGGATGTACAGGCATTGTTTCAACTCCCCAAACACTGGAGATATAAGGGAGATAGACCCTCGTTAACCCCTTTAAGCCTTGAAGTAGGAGTTTCTTTCGTATGAAAAAAAAACCCTCACATTTAACCCAGGGGCAGGGTAGGTGTCAGTTAATTTGACCGAGCGTTCAAATTTCAAAAGGAGTGTGCATCTGAGGATCCATTACCTTCCATTCCACCATCAAGAGGTCAAGAGATGTGAAACCACAATGGTTATCCATCAACAATCAAAGAGTGAGGCAGTCACAACCCTTTCAACAAAGTCAAGACAAGCTAGTGTCACACGACGTGTTCAAAAAAAAAGAGAGAAAAAAAAAAGAAAGCCCGCTAAGTTAAGACTTGAAAACAAGTGACTTAGGCAAAAGTTAGGGCATCCCGCTGGACGTCAAAATCAAAGATTCAAAAGAATCTATCCAGACAAAAGTTAGGGATAAGCAAAAAAGAATGTGAAAGCAAAGTGCGAAAAGGATTACCCAAGAAAAATCCTCAAAAGAAAGAACAAAGTCGTGTGACTACGAACAAAAGACAAAGGGGTGACTGTCACTCCAAAGCCTCATTAGGTGTCAAGCCATCAGATGCATGGGTTCCTTAAAGATCATAACATCTTTTTGAGAGGCGAACGCTTGTGCAAATTAGCTGAATGTAGGACTGGAGAATATCACGAAGAGTGGGTGGGCACCAATAAACTTTGAGCCTTAAAACCATTTTTCTCAAAAACCGTGAACCAGGCCACGATACAACCCTCAAAAGTCCTAATTGAAACAGGGTTATTTCAAAAGCATACTACCAAGAGATAGTGTTCCTGACTCCCATGAGTTATGCTAAAAGATCTTTGTTGGTGTTGCATGTGCATTGCATTCTTTCATTCAAAAATTAATTTCGTATCCTAACCCGTGATCCGCTCACAAAGGGTTTATGACATCTTTTCAGTAAAACTTCGAGATTAACATGTGTGTTGCATTAGAATTTTCATTCTCAGAATAAAACATTTTCTGCTTGCATACATTTGTTTGACATCAAAGGAAGTTTACATATGGCAGTCCAGTCCAGAAGTTTAATCTTACCGAGTTGAGAATCCTGAAACTCCCGAAGGGCAGTCACGCCCAGTGGCACCTCCTCAGGAAACTTTGTTGAGCAGGAGCTTTCCCAACAAGTTGTGCTAAGACGTAGTCGATCCGGGGCAGTTACGTCGAGATCCGACGAATCTCTACAAGAGTTTGAGGACATTGAGGCTTTTTGAATGTCAAGTCTTCTTTAAAATCCTCTTGGGATAATTTCTTCCGGTGGACCATGTTGGTCTGGGGCAAGTGAAGAAAAACGGTTGGTCACGCATATGCAGCTAGTCAGTCAAAAGGATTGAAACCAAGGGGCATTCCAACCCAAGGTATTTGTGGTCCCCTGTCTTCAGCAGGCTTCATTAATCATGGTCCCTAGCAAGAGATTGCGTACAAACCTTTCTCCCTAACAAGGGATGGTTCAGAGTTAGATCTTCTCAGTTGTAGAGGTTATATCCAGCTCAGGGCATACGTGCACATCCTTTGTTTACAGGTAGCAGCCTCATATTAGGCTCAAAAGCAAGATGGAAGCCTTTTCAAGATTATGGATCATTTCTTCCTAGACGAGTAATAAATTACCCCACGCAAAAGACTGGGGCAATTACGGGTAAGGAGGTCGGCGTTCATTGCTCGGTCGACGATCGTTCATAACGGTTCGATATCATTGAATTAAGTTCAACTGGGTACCGTTGTATCTTATTAAGTCGATTCTCTCATACAGTACTTCTAACAGCTACAAGCTTTTCTGTGTCGATAACGGTCACAAGTTCCCCAAAAGAGTGGTCTCGTCGATACCGAAACTGATGGTCATTATCCCCAGCGAAGTCGCAGGAGTTTGAAGAGGCTAAATCTTCTGTAAAATCCTCTTATGACATCTTCTTCGGGGACAAATTGTTGGTTTGTCCAAGCATGGGGCATGTTTGTTTCCCCAGCATGAAGTGTTGATCATCCCTAGTAGAGTTTGAAGACAGTTGGTCTTCTGTAAAATCCTCTCAAAAGGCATTCCCCAGCACGAGACGTTTTAAAGCAGTTTCCTCCAGTAGAGTTGGTTATAAACTCGTCATCCCTAACGGAATTGTCTAAAGGGAAGCTCGCCTAACATGGTGCATTGTGGTACTTGTCCTAAGCTCGACAGTCGTATTCCTCAGCAGACTACCGTGGATTTGCTTTGGGTTTCCCCAGCAGATCTCTAAGGACTCTTTCCCAACAAGTTGCAGTGGAATGGTATAACCAGGATTTGTATGTCCCCGGTCGAGTAACCCTGATTCCCCGGCAAGATCATATCTCTGGTCATTGTATTCCCCACAGAGTTCAGTGTTGAGTCCTGTCAATAATACTCCCCATCTAAGTTGTTGTTCTTCTCCTCACAAGAGGCTTATTGATCAACAAAATCTATTCCCCAGCAAGGATGGTATATTCCTTCCCAGCCGGCTCAGAGGGTTGATAGTCCCCGCAAAGGATCTCGGGTTTGATAGATCCCCAAGCAGAGTTTTAATGATTTTTCTTCCCCAGCAGGACGTCATTCAAAAATTCTCATTCCCAGCGAAGTTGCTGTGACCAGAATCCAGCCCCAAACAGGTGAAGTAATTCTTGGCAGAATCTTTACTCTCCTCATATCTCAAAGTCCAATTTATTTTTGGCAAACTTGACAATTTGAAGCAGACGGATTGTTTATTCATCCTCTAGCAGAGACATTATCCTTTCAGGAGTCTCCGAGAACAATACATTGGTTTTCGATCCTCAGCAGAGTCAGCAGAGATGCTTGGCATGAATGTAGAGTGTAATCCAATGTTGATAAGCAGCAAAAAGTCCAACAGTGGATTGGCAAAAGTCCGTCTTCGGGTGGCAAGAGTCCAACAGTGGATTGGCAAAAGTCCATCTTCGGGTGGAAAAGCAGCTAAAAGTCCAACAGTGGATTGGCAAAAGTCCGTCTTCGGGTGGCAAAAGTCCAACAGTGGATTGGCAAAAGTCCGTCTTCGGGGGGCAAAAGTCCAACAGTGGATTGGCGAAAGGTCCATCTAAGGGTGGCGAATTCTAAAAGTCCAACAGTGGATTGGCAAAAGTCCGTCTTCGGGTGGCACGAAGCTGCAAAGTCCACCAGTAGTGTGGCAAGCCAGTAGTCGCCTGGCATTGTACAAAAGACATTATTAAAGTCCACCAGTAGCGTGGCAGGCCAGTAGTCGTCTGGAATTGCATAAAAGACATTGTTAAAGTCCACCAGTAGTGTGGCAAGCCAGTAGTCGTCTGGCGTCGTCCAAAAGACATTATCAAAGTCCACCAGAAGCGTGGCAGGCCAGTAGTCGTCTGGAGTTGCATAAAAGACATTATCAAAGTCCACCAGTAGTGTGGCAGGCCAGTAGTCGTCTGGCGTTGTACAAAAGATGTTTTTAAAGTCCACCAGTAGCGTGGCAGGCCAGTAGTCGTCTGGCGTTGTGCTAAAAGACATATCTCCATTGTTTTCTTCACCATCAAAAGTTCTTCATGCAGAGTTCATTTGGTTGGGTTTATATCCTTTTTCTTCTTCTCTACAGAGTGCAAATTTTATGGTTATTTTCGATATTCAATCCCTCCATACCTTGAAGGTCTGACAGCAATCGCTATCATCCATTCAGGTCTACAGTGATTGAATAGGGGCAGCTGTAATACCCCAAAATTTGCCCTCTCATTTCTTCATATCATTTAGCATGAGCTTTCATTGCATTGCATTCCATTCAAGCATAGAAGAATAAAGCATTGCATTCAGCATAGGACATGTGATCGAGGCATCTTCCTTTGGTTTGAGCTTTCCGTATTCCGAATGTTATTAGTGAGCATCAAGGACCTCCGGTTGATCATGTTTCTTTCTGCTTCATGACTTGTCTGCATTTTCAAGTTGTTCTCGGGGAATTGTTCTTGTATTGAGATTCTTGGTTATAAAGACAGGATATCTGTGGATTAAATTGCAAATCATTGGGTCATGGTCAACTGAGCTTATTGATTGAGTTGTTAAGATTCATTGAAGATGGGAGTTCGGCGGGGATTTCGAAGCTTGATATGAATTGGACGTGTTAGGATCAGTCACGGGGACTACTTAGAAGTTAAGTCCCAAATCCATTTTTGAATACCAATTAACCATTGCCATGTTAATATCCCTTTTCATTTTAAAACCTTTTTTTCTCACTCTTAGAAACCACTTTTTTTAGTCAAATTATCCATATTCAATTTTTCAACTCATTTTTCACTATCCATGAATTCATATAAGTTCAATGTCCGATCCATGTTCAAGAGTCCTTAAACCATTTCTCATAAATTAATGTTTTGGATCCACTACAATCCATGCTATTTTGTTTGTTGATTGAGAGCCAATTTATGAATAAAATTGTCATACCAATACTGGTGGATTCCGTGTAATGTATTGATGAGTTGCGTGCCTTGTGGTACCGCATTGAACGTTCCGGTGGTGAAAAAAGGGTTACGACGTCGTAGCAAAGCATAAAGGGAACAAGAATGCCATTTACCGCCTACGATGAATAATAGTTCCCAAACTGCCCCATCAATTTGTCCAGTCGGTTTTCTTCTTGTGGGAGAGACCATTTGTGGGACATGTTTAGTGTTTTGGTTGAATTCAAGGATGGGTCTATCTCTGTAATTCGCCCAGTGGTTCCATTTGGGAGTCTATTCAAGGGTGAATCTATTTATGAACGTGAGTTTCCATAACAGCAAATATACAATTACATAGAACAGAAAAATTACATAGCAGCAGTTTAGAGAAAATAAATACATAGCGATGGAGAATGGAATGATACCAAAAAATTCATTACACCAAAAATTCATTCAAACAGTTCCACAGAAAAGACCTCCTAACCTCTAACTGCTAACAAACTCTACAGAAAAAGACTCACAACAAAAACTAACGGCAATAACAGAAATTCAACATTCATTCCTAACTGATAACCATCATAACCGATTCTAACCGAACCTCGAACCTCCTAACAGAACACCTTCAATCTTCAATTCATCAATGTTCAATCTTCAACCATCATCATCATCTTCGATTAACTGCAACCATTCAACATTCAACAGATTTCCCAATTTTCTAACAGGATCAGTTCAAAGCCTCTAACAAACTCTCTTCCTGGAATTCACACAAGAACTCTGAATTCTCTCTCCAATTCAACTGTTTTCTTCAATCTCACAACCTTGATTCAACCTTCAATCTCCAAACGCTGCTCCTTCCAATCTTCCATCATCATCCTCAATGTTCTTCTGATAAAATGGTTGAATCCTTCACATACTCTTCACCACCGTAGCACTCTCAATGCACCTGCAAAACCAGTGTTCAACCAATTTCATAAAACACCTGCAACAACAGGTCAAGAATCATGAAATCGCATCAACAAACGCAACACGTTTTCGTCAACCGCAACATAACCACTTCATCAAATTCACAACAATGAAGGCAACAAGATCTCACAAGAACAAAAAATTCAACGATTCAATCATCAACACACACAACGCGCGAACAGAGTTCAAAAAATTGAAGGAGAAGAAGATTAGATCGAAACTCACCGGTAATTCGACGCCGATGTCGTCGCCACGCAATTCAGAGAGAATCGCGAGAGGAGAATGAATCGAAGTTCGTACCTGAGACTTTCGTCCGAATCGTCGTCATCGCGAAATTAAGGGGAGGATGAGAATTGTTTGTTGACGGAGCGATGAATCGTTACGGTGACGTATTGCAAAGAGGTTTACGGATTCGACGTCGAATGTTGAGGATTTCGTATGTAGAGTCGTTGATGCTTCGAAGGCGGGTAAAGTCCTACACGACGAGGTACGATGAAGAGGAGTTTACTTCGTGGCGGCGTTTCACCGAGGGGAGAAGGCCGGAACGGAGAACATTGATGGCATAAACAAGAGCTTAAGAGAGCTGTCCGGAGAGGAGAGAAACGGCGGCGAAGAGTGAGGTCGGCGGCGGAATAGAAAGAAGAGAAGGGGAATTATTGTGCTGAAATCCATTTAGGGTTTCTTTAAGAAGATAGTGTCCCCAAGGCTGAGGTGGACCGGGTCTAGGCCCGTGCTTCCATTATTTTCCTTTCTGCACCATCTGGTATTCCGCTGCACCCTCTCATGCTTGTAGTTTACTAGGAATTAATTGGTTAGTTTTCAATTAATCAGTTTAGTTTTGTTATTAGAAATCCTTTTGAATTATTTCTTTACTGGATTTTAATTAGGTGATAATTTCAAGATTAGGGTTAATTCTAGAATTAGATTTGGATTTAGATTTTGATCTTAGTTAGAAGTTGATATGGTTTTCTTTTGACTAATTGTTTTAGATAGTATCCTTGGACTTAGCTTTCTTGAGATTTAGCTTGCAAATGTTATAGTTAGTTTTAGAATTAGGTTTTAGAATTAATTCACAATTTAGAATCCGTTTTGAATTAGAAATTAACCTTTTTATTTAATTGACGTTTTAATTTGGATTAACCTTGGCTTCTAACATGGTTTAGTAGTAGACTAATCGTAGTTTAGTTGTGGTTAGCTTTCGTTTAGAAACCGATTTCAATTTGATGTAGATATTGACTTTAGACATTAATTCCGATAATTAGATTTAGAGTTTGCTAATGGTTGGAATAGTTGTTTTTGCTTGATTGCACTAGGTGTTTTTAGCTTAATTGCACTAATTGTTTTTGCTTACTAATTGTTTGGGGCTCAATCATTCATTAATTGATTTTTGGCTTAATCATGTCCTATTGATTTTTTGCTTAAGTGTACTAATTGTTTAGCTTAATGGTTCACTAATCGTTTTTAGCTTGATTGCTTGATAATTGTTTTTAGCTTAATTGCTTGATAATCATTTTTGCTTAATCGCACTAATTGTCTATTAATTGTTCATTAGAATTAACGTTGAACTAATTGGTCATTGACATAGTTTGAATTGATTTTGTTCTTACATGACTTTGCCTAGATTTTAATGATAACATTGACTAATCATTTTAATAGTTTCATTAGTTAACTTTGTTAATAGTCTTTAATATGTTTTACATGTTAGTTTTTGACTAAGTGTTCTTTACATTTTAGTATTGATTTCAATTACTTCTTATCGATATTTTCTTTTGATCTTAGTTGCTCACTTTGGTTATTTCCATTTGAACTTTGACTAATCTTTGAGTTTGTTTTGTAGTGTTTCTCACTTGACTTAGTTAATTGAATAAAGGTAGAAGCTGCTGTATACACAGCTGCTGTGCACAAAGGGTGCTGTAAAATTGTGGATATCCTGGCTGGCTGCATATACACCCATTATGTTATGGAAATAGTAGCTGTTATAGACTGTTTTTACTTGTTGCTATTTTTTACAGCTATGCAGGTGCTGGAGCGTTGTTGTTGCTGCTGTTTATGCTTTATTGTCTTGTTTTATTGTTTTTGAAGAGCATTTGGTTCCATGCCTTTCACGGATCCATTCCACTTTCTGACACCTTTGTTCATTTATTCTAGGTTACTAGAAGTTTTCCGGTTTGCTAATACTTTGCTTGCGTTGCTACGGATTAATATCCGTTCGGTATCACTTCTCTTCTCTTTTACTAATTCCGCATTTTTCCTTTTTATGCCATGAGAAGTAGGATTGGGAGTCCGTGCCACTTAGCTGGCAATGATGGAAGTCCTCAAAGGAGGCTCTGTTTGTGATTGTTTAATATTGTGCCTGAAGACCTCTATGAGGCATCCCATTCCCATTCCCCCTGGTAAGACCTCCAAGAAGGCAATTGACGGAAGTTAGGGTTCGCAATCGACCCCCGTTATTCTAGTCGAGTCGTTCTCAGCTCTCATTACATGATTGAAGCTTTGAACATTACCTGCTCCTGTTATCGAGTCGGTCAAGTGGAAGGAAGGGTTTAGTAATCAAACCCCCACACCTTGTATATAGCTCGCATTGACCAATGTTGATGCTTGTGTGATCTGATTCACATCTTCCCCTTTTTTACTCTGCTCTCCATGGTTCGTGACACCATTGGGCGAGCACCCCTATTTCCCACACCTAGCTTGTTTGCCTCGGTTGATATGACCTCTTGGCTAAAGCTCCCTTTTTCTTATTGTGATTGTGTGATATTTTTGCTATTTCATTTTGTGATTGATTTATCCTGTGTTTACTTGTCTGATGACATGATCCCTTAGGATTCCTCGCTCCACTTAATTTTTTATTAAGTCGGAGGTAGGAGAGACATTAGGATAGCAATCCATGCCTGATAACATTAGGTAGCTTCCCTCCTGATCCCGACCTTAGGACCATTGATGCATGCTGACTTGTAGGACCGAGTTTCCCCCGTAGACTTTCCGTGAGTATCCCCTTTGTTCTCTCGCACCTATGCGATCGAGATCCTGTTTCCTGTTCACCCGTAGTACTGTGAACTACGGATGCTCTGATTCCTCTTTCTTTTCGGATTGCGGATACGTAGGCACGAGGATTCCTATCCTTGGCGAGCACACTAACAACTAACTTCCGTTTTCTCTTACACTTTGAGTCTCTTCTCTCTTCTTTTAGAGTTAGGTTTTAAAACCTCACAAACCTTAGGATCACTCCCTTAACTAATCAATTAGGATTGAGTCTTAGTCCATATAGATTTTTACCTTTATCCTCTCTTGAGTCTCTTTTCTCATCTCAAAGAAAATTCAAAATATATAATAAAGGTAGGCATTTATTGCATTTAGGCCTTTCATATAAAGAAGAGATTATAAAGGGGTCTTCTCTTATAATCTTAGAATGTGTAGCATATAGCCCATCTTGGGTCAATGTGTTAGACATTTGATCTTGTATGATGGACTTAAATGCAATACTTGTTGAAGGTACAAATAAAAAACACTTCTTCATTTCTTAATCAACAAAAACACTTAATAAACACAAGTATGCTAGTGTGTTTGAACCTTGATAATTGGAACTAAGTGTGGGGGTCTTCTTCACTCTTAGTGTGCTTTCTTACCCATTCCATCTTGGAATGTGAGAATGTACACATTCCGATGACTAAGATTCAGATACACTATCATATGCAAACAAATGAAAAAACTCTTAAAAGACAAAAAACAAACAATAGCGTTTTTCCTTCGGGAATTCTTTTCTTACCTCACTCACTCTCAGCGTACGAACGTGCTCCTTCTCGTTCTCTTGCAAGATGGTAACGCACTCGGACCAGCGAGCCTGCAACACCTGAGCTAGAACGTAAGCCGTTCCACTAAAAGACACAAACGATCCATCCCTAGTGAGGGGAACTACGTCGCTCTGATTCTCATGCTCCCGATGAGATACGTAGGCAGTGGGGTAGGGCCCATACGAGCACTTCTTTTATTTTCCCTACATTTGTTTCTCGTTCCTTTTCCTTTCTTTCTCCTTTCTATCTTTCAGTTCCTTTTCCGGTATCTTTTCTATCACCCTTTGATTGAGACAAGCAAGCGTGGATCCCATCGGGTACGATGGACGCGAGGGGGTGCTAATACCTTCCTCTCGCGTAACCGACTCCCTTACCCTTTCTCTTGGTCGCAAGACCATGCTCTTTCCTTTCCTTCAGGTTTACGCGGTGTTTCCTTTCCCTCTCATGGGATAAATACACATTGCTGGCGACTCTGTTTCGGTGCCACTTTCGCGTTTGCACCAGGATGAAAATCCCGGGAGCGACAACATTCATCAAAAAAGTCACAACTCACACCAAAGAAAAAACTGCAGAAACCATACAAAAACATTTCACAGAAAACAATAGCAACATCGTACGCACCTGAGTATACACACACGGTTTCCATAAATTGAGAAGCAAAAGAGGTGAATCGCATACGCACGAAGAACAACTGTAGGGCAAGTGGAATCTAACTTCGTCAAAACCGTCACGATGGAAATTCTTCGTAGATCAATTTACCGTTGTCGTTGACGCTGCTACCATAACTCACCGGCCATCCACCATTTAATCAAAGCTCTGATCACCACGAAAAACTCCAAATTGATGCTCACCTCGCCGCCGTCGGACGTCAAAGGATTGACACTGTGCCTCTGCCGCGAAGCCGTCGTTGTTAGAGGCAGAGAACACACGAAGAAATACAACGAAAAGTGGAAAGTGTACGAACCTGCGGCGCACCAGAACTGAGAACGGATACGAAGCCGTGCCATACTCGAGCCAACTCCGCTCCGACGCTCCACGCCGCACAAACCGCCGTCCCTTTTTCGCATTGCAGAACGCAAACGTCCTCCACGCATCCCCGGCCGCGACTTGAACGAAAGTCCAACGGACCCACCGCCCTTTTCAGGTTCTGAATTTCCTCTCTTCCAACATTAATTGATTATTGACACTTTTCTGAATATTTGTTCATAGAGATTTGGTTTGGTAATTTTGTTTGATTTTGAGATTGAATCATTGATTGAAGAGGGAGAGAGTGAGAAACAAGGGTGAGATGGCCGAAAGAGAGAGATGAGCTGGGATTGTTACTTGTTTCTTTTCAAATGCAATGTTATTGTTATTACTGGGTCAGATTGGTTAGGGATTGGACCCGGTCCAACCTAAAACTAGCGCCCACAATTGGGCCTCCCTTGGCATTGGTTTTTTACCCAATTCATGTTTTTAATTAGTTTTAGCTAAATTAGTTTTAATTAGAAAATAATTAGTTAATTACATTTATTTAGAGTTCCATTTTATCTTAATCCTTACTTTTAATAAATTGTTAATATATTGTTTTTTGTTAGTTAATTTTAATTTAGGACTTAACTTCTCATGTAGTTCATTTGTTAAAAATTGAAGAAAAATGTCAAAAAAATATTTACTTTTCTCTCTCGATATTTTGTTTATATTTTTATATATTTAAAAATAAAAAAAATATTTAGTTATCTTTTGATTAGTTAAAAAGAAAATTTCTTATTTCGATCTTTGTTCTTCGCCCGTATATTCAAACCATTTTTCAAAATAAACTCTCGATTCACATCGAGCCATTTTTTCCTTGTAAGACGATTGCTTTTTAAGCATCGTCATCAACCTTTAGGTCTTTTACCTTGGCATAGCACTCTTAGCAAGCGAGCAATAAATAACATAAATAATAACAAGAGGTTCCTGTAGAGTACTACAGACGTTTAGGATGCTAATACCTTCCCTAGGCGTAACCAACCCCCGAACCTTAGATCTCCCCCCTTTAGGTTTTTTTGACCTTGAACCTTTCCTTTGGATAAATCAAAGTTGGTGGCGAAATGAAATAAATGTGATCCTAGTTCATTAATAACTATGGTATCTAATTTTCACCGCGACAGAAATGGCGACTTCACTAGGGATCTTATGATGTTTTTTATTATTGAGGGTTTCCCCTAAATCGTTTATTTATATTATTATTATTTGCTTGCTTGGTTTTCTTTTTTGTGCAGGTTTGGGAACTTAGTGTGGTGAGACAAAGTCCTACACCCGGACTAGAGTGACATTAAGATAGGAAAACGGTGAGACTTCAATGATGCTTTGAGGGAGTCGATTCCTGAAAAAGTAAATTGAGACTTCACCAATCAGTCTAGGCCCTCTCGAATAAAATATTTGTCCAACGAGTTCATTCGTGAAGACGGTATGGTTTCGATCTAAAGGCCCTCGGGACTTGGGACCGTAGTTACCTTTAACCCAACTTGGCCTATTAGGGCGTAGTGCGGGGACTATGCGGGAGTCTATTTCTGCGATAGTTGCTACGTGATACTACACTCAGACGAGATTTTGTTGAGAATATTATTGACTACCAAGTGATCTGGAAAATCGATAATATCTGAAAGATGGATTGTAGACTCTGGGAACTTTGTAGAACCCGTTCGGCAGGTACATTTGAAACTATAGTACACTCCTATGGGATGGGTAGACCTTGGCTCCATGATCGCGACCTTTGAACCTAGGACCTTTGTCTGTGTGTTTGTGAATATGTGTATATATGTGTTTATGCATTGCATCCCTCATCCATCCATGCAATCATGCACCATCTTTCTAACCCTTTCAAGGAACTTGGAGTTATCTTGCAAGCATCATAGGTTTTACCATGGATTTTGGAAGTTGTACTTTATTTTGTAACCCTTCAAAAAAAATTCAATGAAATGAGACCTTTTCAGTCATTCAAAAGTTTTATCCACTTTATGGTGTTTGTAACATAACCTTTGAGTTCCTTGAAATTCATTTGCATTCTGCATTTGCGTACATCATTAGCATCACATCCTTTGCATTCCAAGTTCTCACTTTTTGTTTCTTCTACCATAGACGAGTCATCATAAGCACGGTACTCAATCCAAGAAGATGGATCATTTGGAACAAGAAAACCACACACTTCGAGCTGAGATTTCCGCTTTGGAAGCTAACATGGAAACTTTTTCTACCACGATGAAGAATCTAAGGGAAACCTAAGTGTTGGAGAATCAAGTACTTCGCGACAAAGTTGCAAACTTGAAGGCTACCAAGAAGAGCCTGATGAATTGGGTCAAAGATTTGGTCATATCCCAACACCATGATATCGAGGAATGCTATGTCTTGAAGGAGAAAGTGAAAGAGATGATTCAAAAGGGAGTCTTGTCCTTCGAATTGTGCGAACCCCAAGTTGAGATCCATCTCTTACTTGAACAAGAAGCAATCCCCTCTTTGCACATGGTGGACTGATGCATAAGACTTATTCCTTAGGCTATGTCTTGTCAGATTTTAAGCTTATTTGCTGTTTTTCATATGTAATTTTCTGCGCTCGTTAATGCATTCAGTTTGGCGTTGTAAGAAATTGTTATTTTGAATGATTAGTACAATAAATATGTTTGTCTTGAAGAAATCCATTCGTTTCACTCATTTTAAATGCTTTTTCTATTTTATAATGCCAATGCTACCCGATCTCTTGCTTAGGCAGAGAATTGGAGGGAGGATGACGAATCAAAAACGCAAGATCTGTTGTTGTATGCTTTTGAATAAGACCCTGCTGAGGATGTAAGACATTGTTTCAAATCCCAAACACCGGAGATATAAGGGAGATAGACCCTCGTTAACCCCTTTGAGCCTTGAAGTAGGAGTTTTATTTTTCAAATAAAATAAAAAACCTTAATTTTAACCTGGGGCAGGGTAGTGTTCAGTTAAGCTGATCGAGCGCCCAGACTTTCCAAAAAAAAAAGAAAAGAGGAGTGAACATCCGAGAATCCACTTTATCTATCCCTTACAAGTTAAGAGGCTAGAAGTCAAATCCACAATGATTTTCCCTTGACTATCTAAAGAGTGAGGCAGTCACAATCCTTTCAAAAAGGTCAAAATGACTTAGAGTCACACGACTTGTTCATACATCAAAAAAAAAAAAAAACCCGCTAAGTCAAAACCTATGAAGGAGACTTAGGCAAAATTGGGGCATCCCGCTGGACTTCAAATTCAAATCCAAAAGATTTCGTCCAGGCAAAAGTTAGGGAATAAAACAAAAAATGTGAAAACGAAAACAAAGGATTATAAAGAAAAATCCTCAATAAATAACAAAGTCGTGTGATCAAACACCAAAAGCAAATAAGTGAGTGACTGTCATGTCCAAAGCCTCAGTGGTTTCTCAACCATATCAAAAAAAAAAAAAAACCCTTTTGAGAGATGAGCGCTCGTGTCAGGTTAACTGAATGTAGGGCCGAAGAACATCACGAAGAATGGGTGGGTACAAATAAACTTTGAGCCTTTATCCTTTGTTTCGTAAACCATGAACCAAGCCACGATACAACCCTCAAAAGACCTAATTGAAACAGGGTTTATTTTGAAAGCATACTAATTGAGATAACGTTTCCTGACTCCTATGAGCAATGCTCAAAATTTGTGTTGGCTTCGTAAAATTAATCAATTTCATATCCCAACTGGTGATTCGTTCACAAGTTATTGCGATATTTTTTTCAAAAAAAACTTCAAGACAAACGTGTGTGTTGCATTACCCATTTCAGAATTGACACTTTTACACGCTAACGTTGCTCGACATCATAGAAGCTTGCATATGATCATCAGCGATGAGTTTAATCTTGTGAGACTTGAAACTCTGATGAAAATGGCGAATCATTTCAAGGATGACTATATCCAGGGGCATGTCGCCTGAAGACTTTGCTGAGCAGGGGCAAGTTTGTTTCCCAGTTGTCACTCTCACATTCTGAAGGACAAGTTCGAGGATTTTATTATGCAAATACAGTCGATCTGGGACAGTTACGTCGAGATTCGAAGAATCTCTACAAGAGTTTGAAGACGCTAAGGCATTGTTATGGCCTGTTTTCTGTAAAATCCTCTTGAGATGTTTTCTTCTCATAAACTATGTGGGACACATTTGCTTGGGAACTCTGCTAAGCAGGCAGGGGCAAGATTGCTTCCCATTTGTTACTGGCGTTGTTTGAATCTGATTGTTGTTGGTATGCAAAGTCCAGTCGTCACCAATTTCCTTGTTCAAGTTGTTTCTCAGTTGTTGCTTTCACAGTCTGACCATCCTCAAGGGGCAAGTTTGAAGCTTCAGTTGTACAGAACACCGTTAATCTGGGGCAGTTAAGATTTGATAAATCTCTCAAAGAGTTGGAAAACATTGGAACATTCTGGATGCCAAGTTTTCTGTAAAATCCTCTTGAGATGATTTCTTCTCATAAACCATGTGATCTGGGGCATTTGAGAATTGAAGACTATTTTATTCGTTCACAACAATTATTTTTCGAAATGGCGACTACCACACAGTTTATCAATGCAGAACTACATTGTTCTAACAGCATTCTTCACCCATGATCCAAAGAGCTTCTGTCTCAAGTGGTGTGATGATTCCCCAGTAAGTCTCTACTACAGTAGTCACAACCATTCCTCGGTGAATCTCTACTTCAGTGGTTATGGCAGGTTTGATGCAAGATTTCCCCAGTTGGTGACCTAAGAATTCTCCTAGTGAATTCCCTTGGCTTCAACCTCCCCTCAATGAAGTAACTGTTACTTCACTCAACAGACTTCTTTGGCTTCAACCTTCCCCAACGAAGTGGATGTTTATTTCATCCCCATGAAGTCTCAACTCTGACATCTTCAGTTGCAACCTTGATCCGAGCTTCCCCCAATGAAGTGGATATTTATTTTATTCCCTGTGTGGCCTCATCTCTGGCATCTCCAGTTACAACTTCCTTTCAGACTACTTCAATTCGCAGTGGATATTTATTTTATCCCCTATGAAATATTTCCAATCATAAGTTTGATTCTTTACCCAGTGGATCTTTCTCATTTTCAACAGAGTGACCGAATTCATCTTGAAAATTCCCTAAGTGAAGTCATGATGTTCATCCCCAAATGGAGTGCACTCCTTTCCTCAGAGAAGTTTGAAGCCTTGAAGCAAGACTTTGTTTCTATATGTGGTTTTCCATTTCATCCTCAGTGATGCTTCTATTGGCTGAGTATCCGTGTCGAGATATTTATTTCATCTCCAGTTTACTTCTCTTTGTCTGTTTTGTCAGCATAAGCATAAGCATAACATACATTCATTCATATAGATACATGGCATCGGTGCATTTTGCATTTTTGTGCTTGTTTATTTGTTCTTTCACATTGGTTGTGTTTATCCCCAAGTGACCGGGTTTGTCTTCTCCCTCAAAGTATAGTCGTCAGCCCTAAGCAGAAATAGCACATCATTTCCAATTCCCCATTGAGCTCGATCCTCGTGGAAGATGGTTGCTTTAGTTTTCTTTTCTGTTTTTGGATAAAGATAAACCCCAGTTGAGTCATTCCTCACTGGATAGAGTCTTGCTTGACCGTTTCTTTTCAGTTATTTCCTGAATTGAACTTTGGTCCCTGACAATCACAATTTTTAAATCTCTCTAGGCTGTTAAACCTAAATCGAGTGTGCATTTATTTTTCACTTTGTCTCCCCAGGAAGAATCTAATTGATCACCATTGAAGACAAAGATATTTCTCCGGCAGTGTTGTTACAGCATTTTCTCAGAAATTATACCCAGACAACAAGTGGCAACCTCTTTATTTGAGCAGCTTGTTTTGTTTTCAGGTTTTCTATTTGGATGGCAAATGTCAGTCTCTTTTCAAGACAGTTTGTCTATCCCCAGAAGTTATCAAGATCATCAACTTGTTCTCCATCAAATGGCATCTCTCCAGAAATCCGTCAGAGAAGTTTGTTGAGTACTTTACAAGTGTTTCTCTTTATTTGAGAATTATCCTTTTGGTTATTATTTTTGCTTAGGCTATCATATGTTTGATAGTAGGTAATATACCGTATCTTTTGGTCAGATACCTTTGCTTAGGCTACCATGTTTGGTAGTAGGTCATCTTTCCTTTTGTGTTTACCTTGCTTAGGCTATCATATGCTTGATAGTAGGTAACACATCTTTCTTGGTCGGACGCCTTTTGCTCAGGCTGCCACAAGTTGGCAGTAGGTGATCCTTCTTCTTCAGTTTATTACCTCTGCTTAGGCTATCGTGGGGATAGTAGGTAATATGTCTGTATTCTGGTCAGATACCTTTGCATAGGCTACCATGTTTGGTAGTAGGTCATCTTTCCTTATATGCTTACCTCTGCTTAGGCTATCCTTTGTTCGATAGTAGGTAACACACCTTTCTTTTGGGTCAGACACCTTTGCTTAGGCTACCGTGTTTGGTAGTAGGTGATCTCTTCCTTTTAGGTCAATTACCTCTGCTTAGGCTATCATATGTTTGATAGTAGGTAATATACCGTATATTTTGGTCAGATACCTTCGCTTAGGCTACCATGTTTGGTAGTAGGTCATCTTTCCTTTTGTATTTACCTCTACTTAGGCTATCATGTGTGATAGTAGGTAATATACGTCCTCTTATTTCAATTGGATACCATTGCTTAGGCTACCAGTTGTTGGTAGTAAATTATCCTTCTTTTTCAAGTTTCTTGCCATATGTTTAAGCTACCCTGTGATTGTCAGTTGATAGTCCCTTCCCCCAGTGGAGTTGGATCTTTCCCCGTGGAGTCTTGCTAAGTTGTTCCTCGTCGGATCTTCCATTCTTTAACTATGTTTCAGTGTTATCCGTATGCAGTTATCCCCCGTGACACCATTTCTCACAAGATCTTTGTCTTGCATTCATGTCATTTCATGCCATATCATGTGCATTTTGTGCCATCTTAGGGTCAAAAATTGTGCATGTTTATATTTAAGTCTCTTCTATCCCGTCGAGACTGCACTAAACCATTTCACAACTGGTTGTCGAAGTACTATAGTGAACAATTTCTTGATGTTGCTGCCTTCTCTTCATTAATTGACCAAGCTTTTCTTGATGTACAGGAGAAGACCAAGAAGAGTAAGTTCATTCATGTCAAAGAAATTCAGGCCTTCCAAAAGTACTTTGAAACTGTCTATCGACCAGATGATATTAGTCGAACCGTTCGTGAGGCTGCTGTCACTTTGAAGGAGAAATTTCTATAAAAAAATGGATCAGTTGAAAATCCCTTCAAACTTTCCTCTTGAGAAACGTTATGAGGTGGCTTTTGAACTCTTTCCTCCAAAGTTCCCTCGACTGCCTAACGCTGATTTTGGAGTGGCACTTGCCCCCCCCCCCTTTCCAGACTGGTTTATCTGTGGTGAGCACCTAAAACTCCTTCGACAGCAGTCTCAACCGAAAGCCCAACAGGTGGTTGCGACTAAACATACGCTGGACAGCTTCAAAGGACACCTTCGTATAGGGGTCGAGGATGTTCGTGTCGAATCTAAAATATATGAAGGTTTGAGGCCCTCGATTTGTGATTTTTAACCAACCACTCAATTATTAATCTTGTAATAATCATCTGCCTTTCAGCTATGGCCAGGAAGACCAGGTCATCGAAGGGTGCTGCAGGAGTCGAAAAAGAGACTGAAGGCACAAAGTTATTTTATATCCCTTGCCTACATCTTCTTGTGTAACCAACTTCTAATATTTGCATCACCTTTTAGACTGCTCGAAAACCTCCAACGCCTTCGAAAAAGGGCAAGAAAGGTGCTCAAACGGTTGTCCCTTCAGATGTTGATGATGAATCCCCTGAGGAGGTAGTGGTTAAAAAGAAAAGGAAGCTTACCAAAGCCTCTGGATCTACCACCCAATCCTCCTCAAAGGCCGCCAGAATTCTTGAGAAGACACCTGCTGATAGTGGTTGTCATACCCTAATTTTTGACCCTAAGATTCTGATTTCATTTCGCATCGTCTGCATAGTATATCACATCATTTCTAGGTCAATCATCCATGCATGGCTAACCAATTTATCAGACTTGTGTTTGTTTGTTTTCCTTTGTGAATTTAGGGTTGCTACAGAAGGTTCAAAAGACATGGAGGTTGTGTGTGTGCTTATGGTGATTTTGGTCCCTTGCAAATTGTGTTGGATTCTTGTGGAGATGGAGGAAGAATATACCCTCATTCTTATGGCCCCTTAGTCGATACAAGGTCTTTTATTCTCGAGATTTCTCAAAGGTATTCCCTAAGGAGGATTTGGATTTTCTTCCATCTGTTTTGAGCATGAATTATTATGGAATCGTCATATGTTTGTTCTTGAAGACATGGTACATTAATATCAAACTAGAATTTGTTAGGCTTTAGTGTATCATGACTTGGGCCACGATATTTTAAGCTTGGTTGCAATGTGATGTTTTGTCTTGGGCATTTTTATTTAAGAGGTTTGGTCATCATTAAGAGATTCAAGTTGAAAGCTCGCATTTTAAGGTCAATCTTAAGTTGATAGTTCAAGCATGGAAATTCAAATTAATATTATCTCACCATGCTAGAATTCAAGTTATGAGAGTAAAGTGATTTCTATGTGATTTTCTACAAATTTTAATTCCAAAAGCTCAAGATTCTTGTTTCTCATAAGATTCAATTGGAAAATGTTAAGTCACCAAGAAGATTCAAAGTGTGAAGGCTCACAATAACTCAAAATTCAAGAATGTTTAAAATTTATTCACAAGCCTAAAATTGAAGACAAAAATTTCAATTCCAAAGTACAAATTACAAGTTTGTTACAAGATTGTTTTTCATGGAGCACTTACAAATTGAGAATTTACATGTAATAAAATCCAAGGTTCAAAGTCAAGGATATTTTTTTTCACATAAGGTCAAAGAAGAATAAGTTCCATCCTATCTTATCCAGAGCATAACAGCAAAAATTTGGTAACCCGTTGATTGACCTTAAGTCTCATGTGGAGGATTTGATTTTTGGATGCCAACAATGACTTTGGAATTGCACCGTGTTTTCTAAAGCCAGCAAAAGATGTTGTTCCGTTACTTCATAACAGAAGGCTAAAATAATCACATTGCTGCTATGGGTTTGAAGCAAGAGTATATATATGCAGCAAGAAGGAAAATGCCAAGAGCACACTTTCCCACGTGGCAATCTCAAGTAGTCTTTCATGATGGCCTTTCTTGTGAACCGTAAAGCAGCTTTCCAACCTTGGTGCCGTACTGGTATTACCTGGCAAATCAGAACAATGCATTAATGCAAAAAATTTTCAATAAAACACTGAACTCACAAAAGAAAAAGTGCTAGCAGCATTCAAAATTAAGTGCCATGACAATTCACTTCTCCTCTTCATAATGACGTTAACGCCATCTTAAAGCAACATGACGTCAGGATGCCACGTCCCAAAAGCTCGTCAGCTCCTACGGTGTAAACTTGCAATTTTTATGAACTCACAATTAGATTAATCCTTTCCAAATACCCACAGACCTGTCAAGATGAAAATAGAAACAAATACAAAGGGAAATAATCAAAGGCATCAAACATGATCAGTATAAAAAGGGAATCATCATCATTACTCAACCATAAAGATCAGGACAGTATGAGATGAAAAAAGGAAATTAATCAGCCACGCATTCATGACAGCAATCATAAAAGAGGGCAAAGAATAAGAAACATTTACCACAATATAAGATGGAGATGGAAACAATCAGAAAAAAATCACATGAGATCGGACACGTTTGAATGGAAAACGAAAATATAATCAATATCATAATCATGTGTGATGAGAATGGAAACAAATCAGGAAAATTATAACTGGTATCTCCTTTCCAAAACCAAAATTCACAGCAATCAATAACACAATCTCCTTCTTTAATTTCGAAGCCGGAAGTTTAATGTCGTACGGGTTATATAAAGCATACCCATCCACACACATGGGGGGGACGACTGAAAGCATTGCTAGAAAAAAACATACACACCAGTGAGAGAGTTTACACATATATTCAGAGCAGAGCATTGAGAGAGTGAAAAATCATCAGTGAGTTCACAAACACATACACTCCACAGAGGCATTCATCAAAAAAGTCACAACTCACACCAAAGAAAAAACTGCAGAAACCATACAAAAACATTTCACAGAAAACAATAGCAACATCGTACGCACCTGAGTATACACACACGGTTTCCATAAATTGAGAAGCAAAAGAGGTGAATCGCATACGCACGAAGAACAACTGTAGGGCAAGTGGAATCTAACTTCGTCAAAACCGTCACGATGGAAATTCTTCGTAGATCAATTTACCGTTGTCGTTGACGCTGCTACCATAACTCACCGGCCATCCACCATTTAATCAAAGCTCTGATCACCACGAAAAACTCCAAATTGATGCTCACCTCGCCGCCGTCGGACGTCAAAGGATTGACACTGTGCCTCTGCCGCGAAGCCGTCGTTGTTAGAGGCAGAGAACACACGAAGAAATACAACGAAAAGTGGAAAGTGTACGAACCTGCGGCGCACCAGAACTGAGAACGGATACGAAGCCATGCCATACTCGAGCCAACTCCGTTCCGACGCTCCACGCCGCACAAACCGCCGTCCCTTTTTCGCATTGCAGAACGCAAACCTCCTCCACGCATCCCTGGCCGCGACTTGAACGAAAGTCCAATGGACCCACCGCCCTTTTCAGGTTCTGAATTTCCTCTCTTCCAACTTTAATTGATTATTGACACTTTTCTGAATATTTGTTCATAGAGATTTGGTTTGGTAATTTTGTTTGATTTTGAGATTGAATCATTGATTGAAGAGGGAGAGAGTGAGAAACAAGGGTGAGATGGTCGAAAGAGAGTGATGAGCTGGGATTGTTACTTGTTTCTTTTCAAATGCAATGTTGTTGTTATTACTGGGCCAGATTGGTTAGGGATTGGACCCGGTCCAACCTAAAACTAGCGCCCACAATTGGGCCTCCCTTGGCATTGGTTTTTTACCCAATTCATGTTTTTAATTAGTTTTAGCTAAATTAGTTTTAATTAGAAAATAATTAGTTAATTACATTTATTTAGAGTTCTATTTTATCTTAATCCTTACTTTTAATAAATTGTTAATATATTGTTTTTTGTTAGTTAATTTTAATTTAGGACTTAACTTCTCATGTAGTTCATTTGTTAAAAATTGAAGAAAAATGTCAAAAAAATATTTACTTTTCTCTCTCGATATTTTGTTTATATTTTTATATATTTAAAAATCAAAAAAATATTTAGTTATCTTTTGATTAGTTAAAAAGAAAATTTCTTATTTCGATCTTTGTTCTTCGCCCGTATATTCAAACCATTTTTCAAAATAAACTCTCGATTCACATCGAGCCATTTTTTCCTTGTAAGACGATTGCTTTTTAAGCATCGTCATCAACCTTTAGGTATTTTACCTTGGCATAGCACTCTTAGCAAGCGAGCAATAAATAACATAAATAATAACAAGAGGTTCCTGTAGAGTACTACAGACGTTTAGGATGCTAATACCTTCCCTAGGCGTAACCAACCCCCGAACCTTAGATCTCCCCCCTTTAGGTTTTTTTTACCTTGAACCTTTCCTTTGGTTAAATCAAAGTCGGTGGCGAAATGAAATAAATGTGATCCTAGTTCATTAATAACTATGGTATCTAATTTTCACCGCGACAGAAATGACGACTTCACTGGGGATCTTATGATGTTTTTTATTATTGAGGGTTTCCCCTAAATCGTTTATTGAGGGTTTCACTACTTTAATAAATCAGATGTATGAGGACTTCAAACTTCTTCCCAAGATCCAACACAACATTGAAGTTACAAATGGACTAGAACATTCAGCTTGGGATGAAGCACACGCATCAGAAGCTAAGGTCGAAAGTCTGGAGATTGACCAAAGAAAAAGGCAGGCAGAGATAGAGTCGAACCAAAAGGACATTGATACATGGAAGCAGCAAATTGAAGAACTGCAAAACAAGATTTCTAACGCTGAAAAGCGCAACCTTGAGCTGAAAGACTTCGACGATACTGAAATGGCCAGAGAGCTAAAGCGCACTATAGACTTCGACTTCCTTGATAAGGCCCAAACGCTTGAAAAGGAACTTTCAGCAGCTAAGCTCAACAAAGCTCTATGTGAGAAACGCCTTCAGAATCACAAGGTCAACTTTCTTGAGTTGAAGTCGAAGCTCCCTTTTTGATTGTCCTATGATTTCTTATTTGTAGTTCCTTTTTTATCATCATGTTTGCTGGCCCTTTTGGGGCCCTATGTAAAGACAATCTCAATGCCCCCTGGCATTTATCTAAATACTTCTGTTTGCTATTAACTCTTCGACTTGCAAAATCTTTGATAAAATCATGGCGTATTTTCTCTTAAACCTTGCTAATCTTTGTAATTAAAGTACTCTGCCTATTTTCTTGGAAATCATGAAAATAACGCAGCTTTTAACAGCTTAGTGTTCCAACGGCACAAGTTTCTATTCCATAAAGGAATATTAATAGCATAACCCTAGGGTATATTCCCAAGAACAATTTCACGTGTCTCCATTGTTGACTGGCCAATCCTTACAAGGCTTTGCCTCTATAAAATCCTCTTCACATGAGCCATATTTTGCACCCACTGAAGCAAGCATGAGTACTTCCTCAAAGAAGGCAGTGATCCAGAAGGTGGCTGAGGAGACAAAGAAAGCTGAGGCAACAACTACTGTCTACAATGATACTTCAACTGGAGCAACCTCTCGCGCCAAGAAGCGAGAAACTAAGATGAAGGTCCCCAAGAAAGGACATTCCAAAGCACAAAACTCCGATGATGAAGTTGACGAAGATTATGTCGCCTTCCTCAACTCAATTAATTGGAGATACTATGAATGATCTTAGATCACCCTCAATCTCCTGAACCTCGTAAGTATTATTACTGAATGCCTCAATAATTTGAAAAGGACCTTCCCACTTAGGAGACCACTTCCCTAAAGATCTGGTCTTTCGATCCATAGGCAAGATCACTTTCCACACCAGTTCCCCAGCTGAAAAAGTTTTACTCTTGACCTTTTTGTTATAAGACTTCTCCACCCTTTTCTTTTTCCTTTTCAGCAACTCTAATGCATGGAGTCTTTCTTCATCTAAATCCACTAACTCATCAAGCATCATATTCCAATAAGATTCAGATGGAATCTCATGATGCCTTTGAATCCTTATGGACTGAAGATAAATTTCTACTGGCAAAACTGCATCATGACCGAAAGTCAGTCGAAATGGGGTAGTATTAGTTGCCTCTTTGGGGGACGTTCGACATGCCCAAAGTATTTGGTCCAATGTCTTATGCCAATTTCTTGGCCTTTTTCCCACATGCTTTTTTTATCAACCCAATAACTACTTTATTTGCCGCTTCGACTTGGCCATTAGCTTGAGCATAATAAGGTGTGGATGTTAGAAGCTTGAATCCCATTTCTTTAGAAAACTCATTCATTTTTTGACCAGTGAAGACTGATCCTTGGTCTGTTGTAATTGTCTCTGGGATTCCAAACCTATAGATGATGTGTTTCTGGATAAATTCAATCACATCTTCTTGATCAACATTTGGTAAAGGGATAGCTTCGACCCATTTGGTAAAATAATCAATACCCACCAAAATGTACTTATGATTTTTAGATGATGTTGGTCGAATTTCTCCAACCAAATCCAAAGCCCATCCTCTAAAAGTCCAAGGTTTCACTATAGAGTGTAATTCACTTGCAGGGACGTGTTGAATGCCAACGTGAACTTGACATTCCTGACAACCCTTAGCAAATTCAATACAATCTTTTAACATGGTAGGCCAATACATGCCTTGTCGAAACAACAACCATTTCATTTTATGGCCTACCTGATGTGCCCCACATGCCCCACTATGGACAGTTGAAAAGGCCAAGTATGCTTCTGCCTCACTGAGGCACTTAAGCAATACTCCCTCAGGAGTCTTTTTGAATAATTCATTACCCAACAAGGCATAACTCAAAGCTTGATACTTGATTCTCTTTTTTGTCGAAGATATTGGATTTTTTAGATAATCTACTATAGGTTTTATCCAATCCTTGTTAGTTATGCTATCAACTACCAGAATTGCAAAATTATCTTCATCAGCGTATCCAAGCTTAGTTTCTTCCAAATCTGATGGGGCTAATCCTACTGACACCACCCTTCCTCTGACTTCAACTTCGATTGCGTCTTGTAATTTGTCTTTCAAAACTTTATACCCTGATGCAATCTGAGCCAAGTCATTAGCTACCTGGTTTTCCAGTCTAGGGATGTGTCGAAAACTAACTGCGTCGAACTTTTTCAACAGTCGATTCACAACTACAAAGTACATAATCAAGTTTTCTTTTATGCAATTGTACTCCTTGGTAACTTATTTTATGACCAATTCTGAATCTCCCATTATTTCGACATGAGTTGCCCCCAATTCCAACAATACTTCAAGTCCAACAATTAAAGCTTCATATTCAGCTTCGTTGTTAGAACAACGACCTTCAATTTTATACTTAAGTGTTGTTGGAATTTTATTAGGAGAAATAACAAGCACTCATATGCCTGTCCCATCTTTATGGCTCGACCCGTCGAAATATAACTTCCAAGGTTCCACATCAAGATAGTTCAGAGGGGTCTCATTTGTAGAATGGTCAACTATAAAGTCTGCCACTACTTGTCCTTTAACAGCTTTTAAAGGCTTATAAGTTAAAGAATATTCAGTTAATGCTAATGCTCATTTTCCAATTCAACTATGCAAAATAGGTTTGGACAACATATGTTTAATAACGTCATAACGAGAAGAAACATAAACATCAACTGGTTTTATATAATGCTTCAATTTTGTACAAGAGTAATACAAACATAAACATAATTTTTCAATCATGCTATATCTAGTTTCTGCATCATTTAAAACTCTACTAAGGTAATAGACGGCCCTTTCGACACCATCATCATCCTCTTGAGCTAACATGCTCCCTAAAGTTCTATCTGACGCAGCTATGTACAATCTCATACACTTATTGCCACAAGGTGGTGAGAGAATCGGGGGGTGACTCAGGTACTCTTTGATCTTGTCGAAGGCTTCCTGTTGAGCTTTCCCCCAGTCGAACCCATCCTTGCTAGCTCGAAGCAATGGCGAAAAGGCTTGCGTTTTCCCACTCAAGTTGGATATAAACCTCCTCAAGAAATTTATTTTGCCCAAGAGAGACTGCAATTCCTTCTTTGTTGATGGCGCTTTTGCTTCCATAATGGCTTTGGTTTTATTCTGGTTAATTTCGATCCCCTTCTTGTGGACCACAAAGCCTAAGAAATCCCCTGCCTGCACACAAAAAGCACATTTGAGAGGATTCATTTTAAGACCATGCTTTCTCATCCTTTCAAAGGAATGTCGAAGATGGCTTAAATGATCTTTTCCTAAAAAAGACTTAACAACAATATCATCAATATAGATTTGCATAAAAGTCTCAATAAAATCATGAAAGATCGAATTCATTGCTCGCTGGTAAGTTTCCCCAGCATTTTTTAAACCAAAAGGCATTACTACCCATTCATAAGTGCCTAATGCCCCTGGACATCGAAAAGCAGTTTTTGGGACATCTTCCTCAGCAATGAATATTTGGTTATAACCAGAATAACCATCCAACATACTCAAGTATTCATGTCCTGCAGCAGAATCAATCAACATTTCTGCCACAGGTATAGAATATTCGTCCTTAGGGGTTGCAGGATTTAGATCTCTAAAATCTATACAGACCCTTAAAGAACCATTCTTTTTAATGACTGGTACAATATTAGCTAGCCATTTGACATACCTAGCTGTACGGATGAACTTGCACCTAAGTAACCTCTCAATTTCCTCTTTGATCTTTGAAAGGATTGTTGGAGCAAACCGTCTTGGATTTTTCTTGACTAGTTTTTTCCCAGGTATGATTGGCAACTTATGTTCAACAAACTCTCTCCTCAAACCAGGCATTTCGTCATAGTCCCAAGCGAAGCAATCCTTGAATTCCTTCAATAGTTGGACCATTTTGACTTTGAGTTGTGGGTCGAGATTAGCACTAACATAAGTATGCCTTTTTACTCCCCCTTCATCCAAGTTAATTTCTTCCAAAGGATTTTCCGCCAGCATTTTAATGTTGTCTGACAATGGATCATTTCCGAAACCCAAAGGCTCATTATCATAATTCATAAATAGCATCAAGCCTTTGATTTTGGTCTTCGATTTGAGACCCATCAGGTGGTTCAGGCTCAAAGTCCTTACCAGGGCCTACTTCACAAATTTGAGTTGTGGTTTCGACAGCCATGTGGTTGTGTGCAGCCTCCAAGGCCGCTTGTAGTTTAGATTCGGCCACATAGGCCGAAATTCTTTGCAGTGCGTCGAATTCAGTCATTGTTACTGAATTCACTTCCTCAGTCTGTGGGGTCTATAGGCTCCCCATAGTATGGGACATTGCCTTCTTCCCTTGTGACCTCTCTGTCCCACCGAAATCCCTCCACTGGGTACAAGTGTAATGAGCAGAATGCATGGTCATCTGGGGTGAAATCAAATTCTGCTGGAGTACAAGGCGCAATGTACGCCAAGTTTTTGTCAAACTCGACACCATCAACATGATTAACAGGCACCTTAAAGTACCCTTGATCACCTTCAATGTTTTCTACTATACCATCAGGCCTCCAGATTGTGATTCGCTGGTGCATTGACGAAGGTACTGCTCCAACACCATGGATTCATTCTCTCCCCAGCAGAAGGTTATAGTTAGCTTTGCTTTCGACTACCATAAACAAGGTAGGCCTTGTCTCCGTTCCCACAGTTAAATCAACCTGTAGAACACCAAGAGTGGTCCCAATTTTCCCTTCATAGTTAGAAAGGACCATGTTGTGGGGCTTAAGATCAGTGTCGAATTTACCGATCTTGCTTAGTAGGAAATATGGCATTAAATTGACTGTAGCCCTATAATCCACCAGAATTTTATTCACAGCCACGTTCTCTACTTTCTCTGTAATGTACAGAGGTTTCAAGTGCCCTTTCATGGCCTCATTTGGTCGTTCAAAGAAAGCATTATGTTCTTCGATACAGCCATTATTCATCACATAGTAGCACACAGGTTGGTGTGCTGCCATTTCAGCCTCAGCGTTGGCATCCAAGTTTTCCACTTCAGTTATCCTATCATATTCTCTTGGCATTACTGAAACCACATTAACAATGATGTTTAAAGAGGCATTAGAGTCGGAATCAAAGTTGTGAGTCGAATCTCCGTCCTCAGCTGCTTCAACTGCAAACCTCTCAGCTTCTTCCTTCTTAGAAGTAAATAACTTACGCCCCACAGGCATCTTATTTGTTATTTTTGTCCCAACGTCTTTATTGCTAGCAAGCAGGACGTTGGTACTAGTTTCAGTTTGATCTTTGGCCTGAGCTTCCCTCAAAGCCTTCCTTCGTCTCTGTTCCCTTCTCCACTGGGACCTGGACATAGGATTTTTGCCTTTGTAATTCTCAGAAATATAGGCAGCTTTATTGGAGGACTTGAATTCTTTCCGGTACTCCATTGAAGAACCTCTAGCCACGTCGAAATTCTTCCATCTCTGTTTCCCTTTCCCTGCTGCTTCAACTGGTTTGACCCACTTTCCAGTTGGTACATCACTGCTAGGCTTGAAAGTAACCTGCTTAGCCCTTGGCATTTGTGGCCTTTGGCTATATTGTTTTTGAGTAGCTTTCCTTGGGTCGAAACGCCCTGGCCCTTGAGCAACTCTTTTCTCACGTCTAGATTTGGCTTCTCTCCCCGCTTGGAGGCTATGAGCAGCTTCTCTGTCGAAGATAGCACTGCATCGAGGGCACAACATGACTTCAGAGTTCTTTCCTTGGCACCTGTGGAGAAAATCAACAATGGTTTCATCTTCTCTGGGATAAGCCAACTTGTTGCAGTCTTCTTGACGAACCTGTTCATCAATATCCATGGCTTGTCTGTTAGTCACTTCGACCATGTTTATGTCAACTTCATCTTTTAAGCGCATTTTGGAGAAGTTGACATCAAGGCCCTCAGCAGCCTCATCCATCTGTCTGAAATGGTCAGCAGTCTCTTTTGTCACCATCTGCAATTTTGATGCTTCAGCTTCAGCATGGATCTCGACTGTAGCCTCAGCGTCGAACCTTTGAACTTCAGAAGATGTCCTAAAATAGTGTTCAGCAGCCATACATATCAAATGCTCAAGCTGGCAGCCATCCATTTCATCGACTTCTCTAATAAACACAACTTCATTGGTAAGGTCTTCAGTAACCTCCACCACTGTGGCATTTCTGCCAAGAGCTTCGTTGGTGTTAACACTATCTGGGCTACTGTCAGATTCCTCAACTAGTTCGACCATGTTAACCTCTTCGGGCTCTGTGTAATTTGCTTCAGCTACTTCAAGAGGCTTGGTATCAATTTTCTTCTGGGTCTTAGTTTTCTCCCCAAATTTGAGTCGGCCTTCCTGAATAGCATTCTGCACCAGATCCCTGAAAAGAAAACATTGAGAAGTTTTATAACCCAAATAATTATGGTATTTACAAAAGCCTCTCTTTTTTCTTTGCTCTAAAGGTGGTATTTTAGCACCAGGAGGCACTAGTATTTGACCATCCTTAACTAACAAATCAAAAATTTCGTCACATTTAGTGATGTCGAAAGTGTATGTTTTCTTTGGGAACCTATCATTCTTTTCGGTTTCGACAGGGTTTTTCCCATTTGAAGGGACTAATCATTTACAAGAATAAGGAAGGCCTTGCTTAAGTTCAGCAAGATCTATTTCACTTCCGTCGAACCTAACAGGCTTGTCATGCAATTCTTCGATGCCCTCCTGGTATTCGACGTAAGCTACCTTCTTGTTTTTGTTCACCCTAGCTTTCTCATCTTCGATGCCCTTAAATACTGGGTGTCTAGTTTTTTCCTGATAGAGTAATCAAGGCCACCGCGGCCATTTAGACAAGTTCATGCTCAGGCACTTGTGTAAAGCACCTAGCCTTGAGTAGTCGAAACTTATTCAAGTAACCATCTATTGGCTCATTGAAATTTCGTCTCACACTAGCCAATTCTTTCAAACTGATTTTAGTCTGCCCCATGTAAAATTGCTCATGGAACAAACGTTCTAACTGGGTCCAATTACAAATCGAACCAGATGGTAACTTACTGAACCATGTAAATGCATTTTTAGTGAGGGAACTAGGGAAATACTTCACCCTTAGACTCTCATCATTTGCAATCTCACCAGCTTCGATCAGGTAGCGCGCCACATGTTCGACGGTAGATTCTGTAGTATCTCCTGAAAACTTAGTGAACTTTGGTACTTTTGTCCTGGGGGGCAATTCAGCTTGGAGTATATAGTATACTATAGGCGAAGTGAAGTTTGGCCTAGAAAAACCCATATTCAGGCCATTTCGAGCCATTATTCTCTCGACCATGGCTGCCAAATTGTTCTCTGCTGCTACATTATTGCGTCGAACCTGATTCACCACATGATCAGCGTTTTGATTTCTGTTTACAAACACCATCCTTGGTTCCTCCTCTTCAAGTATAGGTATTTGATTCCTAGGAGGCTCTTCCCTAGGTGGTTCGACCAACTCTGGATTCACTTGTTGAGCGTTTTCCCTCCTCTCGACTCCTTGATTTTGGTGTTGAACAGGAGCGGGCATTCCCATGAATTCTGCTATACGCGCCATCTGGGCTGTCATCATTTGATTGGTTTGAGTAGTATTCTGGATCAATGGCTGGAAAATTTCTCCCATTGTCTGAGACAAAGTATGTACCATTTGCATGTTGCTCTCATCCATCTGTTGCCTCAAATATGCTGCAGATTCATTTGTTAAGTTGGGTCCTTGAGCAGAAAATCCCAAACCTATGGACTGGCTGTTTCGACCCATGTTAATTCCAGAGCCTGACTCCTGCAAAGGGGAAGATATCACATTCTCTGAAAATATTGGGGGTGCAGTACGCAAATTCTGCATCATTGTCGTCGGCATGCCATAGATTGGGTTCCTAGGCAAAGCCTGTGAAAATCCTGGGGGAGGAAATTGCCTATACGTCGAACCTCCTCCTGGCGGAGTCTGAGGATTTGTCACTGATGGGCCAATGTACTTCAGGACTGGCTGAGTGTAAGGCCTCACATATGTCGCCCCTGGCCCTGCTGTCGAAGGCGCTGGCTCTGTCACCATGGTTAACACTGTTGACCCTCCTATCGAAGGAACTGGAGTTGGCACCACAGTACTTCTTGGTAATTCTTGAGGATTGATGGTGCTGTTCTGAACGCTTGAACTGCTTGGTTGAGGATTAGTCCCAGCAGAACTGGGATTTGAATTCCCTTGGCCAGATGCCATTTTCCTCGGGTTTCTTCTCTTTGGTCTATATTCATTTGAACTGGCTACCTTTCCACTTCTCAAGTACATACAATAAAGTTTGCCAAAATCTCGACCAATGAAACGAAAAAATTTCAAGAAAAGGGCAGTTATAAAAATTCCTTTTGACAATTATTTAAAAGTTATAAACTTCCAAATACACGTTTAGCACTGTCCCACTGGGCGTGCCAATTTGTTTACCTTGAAAATTGGTAAACAACCGCTGATCTTCTAAAACAACAAAGTTCTAGTAACTCACAGGATCTATCAGATTGATCCTAGGACATGTGCTATGAGTGTATTTAGAATACCTCACAATTAGGCAAAGTATACATTTCGACAGTGCATATAAATAAAAGAACGTGTTTTGAAATGTAAATGAAAGTGACAAAAATCAAAGAAATGTTTAAGTCGAACAACACATCAAAGGAAAAAAACTGAATGTAAAGGTTTGATAAAAACTGGAGTTAAATGTTGGAAAAAGTGCATAAAGATCTTAAACTGCATAAATGTGAATGCTTGAAGGTAAAGGCTTTTTAATGTAAAACTGTAAAGTAAAAACTTTATAACGTAGAATGCTTAGAAGTAAAAGACTGAATTAAAGGATTTCAAAGTAAAGGATCTAAGATAGAAACTTCAAAGAAAATGGCATTGCAATAAAAGATAATGGTGATTACAATCACGTACATTCTCGCCTCACTCTTTTCTCTACACACTGGATACTTTGAGTGATTTCAGAGTTACTTGTACAACACGATTTTTCACACCTATTCTAACTCTAGAACTAACCTATTTATAATACTCTAAAGTAACCACCATTTGACGGTTTACTCCTAGAACATGCCACTTGTCAGTTTGCATGTCTTCAACTTCTGGATATTCGCCACTTGTCCTATTTTCAAATTCAAATAGTAGAATTCCCCCCCCCCCCCCACTATCCAATTGTAACTGCAGCGCATTATCCATAGCCGTTTTACCCTGTCGAATTGACGCTTTGGACTTAGAAATGTTTGAAGTCTTAAAATCATTCTCTTCGAATCAGGCTTTCAACAAATATGGTCAAATACATCTTGGTCGAAGCCTTCTTCTCCTTTAGCTTTATAAGAATAACTTCTTTAAAAGCCAAATCTATTTGAAATCGTGCAGCGTCAAAATTAGGAGCTAACACTATTACAAACCCATAATAGTTACCACCTAGGCTTTTAACCCTAGATGGTCCAAAGAGGTCCATATGGAGGAGCTCAAGGGGTCTCATAGTTGAAACGATGTTTTTAGATTTGAATGAGATCCTTATTTGCTTCCCCATTTGACACGCATCACAAAGGTGATCCTTTGTAAATTTAAGTTTGGGCAAACCGATGACTAGGTCTTTGGAGACTATTTTGTTAAGCAAATCAAAGTTGATGTGAGCCAACCGTGTATGCCACAACCATGAATCTTCATTCATAGCGACTAGACATTTGTCTCCATTCAACGATACCTCATTTAAGTCTAGCATATAGACATTGTTCACCCTCAAGCCATTAAACACATTCTTTTTGTCACTATCTTCAACTATGCAACAATCCTTTGAAAAAGATACTTTATAATTCTTGTCACATAGTTGACTAATGCTTAAAAGGTTGTGTCTAAGGCCTTCCACAAGTAGCACATCAGAGATAGTAGTAGATGAGGGGTTACCTACACTACCTTTGCCGAGAATCTGTCCCTTGTTGTTATCTCCGTAAGTGACAAACCCCTTTTTCTTCGCCACAAAGTCGATGAAAAGAGATATGTCGCCGGTCATATGTCTTGAGCAGCCACTATCCAGAACCCATCTTCTTTCGGTGGTCTCAAGACTTTGTTTCTACAAAAATAATCAAGGGAGAGTAGGTACCCAATTCTCATTGGGTCCTTTAAGGTGAGTGAAACCAAGACCGCACTTGGGTAACCATTGATAAATGCCTTTTGGAACTAGAAATCTTCTAAAATGACATTTAGCAATAGTATGACCAGACTTGCAACAATATAAGCAATCACGGTTCATTTGGAACTTACCTTTGCTATCACTATCTCGAATCACATATGTATACTTTTAATACGGATTATTCATACTTTCTCGATAATGTGATCGATCAATAGCAAATGTAATTTTAGGCTTAAGAGCCTTGTCTAACTTGGCTTTAAGGGTTCTCACCTCTTCTTGCCAAATACGACAAGTACCACAGCCCCAAAACTTGAACCGTGGAGACTTATTCTCATCAATCTTAGTTTTTGATACATCCACCATGGAGTTTTTAAGATCTTCCAATTTCCTTTCGGAATCGGCAACCTTTTTCTCCAAGTATTAAAAAATCTTTTTGTTTGAGGCTAAGCGTTGAAAAGCTTCCTTAGTCTCATGGTGCAATGTATCAAAAGCTCTTTTTAATTCAGCATGAGACATATTATGAGAATTTTCATATTTAGAGTGCTTTACCTCCTTTTTCTTGCTTCGTTGAGCCATAAGACATCGATTTATGGACTCGTTTTCGTCACTTGAGTTGTCCCCTTTTTCGGACTCACTATCGCTTTCCCAAGCGATGTAAGCTCGTCTTGACTTATTTGACTTCTTATTTTGGCGAACCTTGTCCTTGTCTTTGTCCTTCTTAAGCAATGGGTAATCCGGCTTGCAGTGCCCGGATTTCCCACAATTGAAACAAGATCCTTTGGCTTTGCTACTCTTGTTTCCTTCGTTACTAGATTGCTTCCTAAACTTGACTAGATTTTTATCCGAGTCTTGGATCTCATTTTTCCGAATATACCTATTGTATCTCTTCACAAATAGGCCCATGTCTTCACCAGATTGATCATCTTCGTCGTTGTTGGTTTCACTATCACTATGCTCTTGGTGTGTGGACTTAGAACAAGAAGTCTTAAGAGCAATCGACTTCTTCTCCGTATCTTTTGCCTTCTCTTTCTTTATGCTCTTTTCATGTTTTTCCAATCCAATAAGCACCTGCTCATGCTCATCGAGTTTACCAAAAAGTGTTGTGAGGTCAAGTGTAGCTAGATCGTTGGCCTCCTTGATAGCGATGACCTTCAGTTGCCATTCCCTGTTTAAACACCTCAAAATCTTGTTAGTAGCAACCTCATTTGGAATTAGTTTACCAAGAACATGCAATTTGTTGATAATGTGAGTAAATCGTTTTTGCATATCCGCAATGGTTTCCCCTTGCTTCATGTAAAACAAATCAAACTCTTGCGTTAGTGTATTAATACGAGCCATCTTAACATCATTAGTGCCTTCGTGGGCTACTTGTAAAGCATCCCACATAGCTTTGGCCGTTTCACAATGGGAGACTCGATAATACTCGTCAGCTCCCAAGGAGGAGATGATCATATTACGAGCCTTTCAATCATAGCTGTACTTTTTCTCGTCCTCCTCATTCCATTGAGCTTCGGGTTTAGGAACGACAACGCCTTCCGCATTTGTCATAGTAATTTCCATGGGACCATTTAAAATAACGTTCCAAACCTTTCGATCTATGGAATTTATATAAACGCGCATACAATCCTTCCAGTAGCTGTAATTTTCGCCTGTAAAAACTGGAACTCTATTATAAGCCCCTTTAGGTTCGTTCGCCATGATCCAAGAAGTTTTACCGAAGCACCAGAATTAACCGGAGCTCGTGATACCACTTGTTAGATGATGGCTATGGATCTATAAGGGGGGGTTGAATAGATCCCTAGAGTTTTACACGCAAATGGTTATCAAAATTTTAGTTTTAAAAGTTTAACGGAAGCAAACCACTGGATTGTACTTCTACCACGAACCTTCTACTAAAAGGATCGGATATGCACGAATATATTGAGAATGAGTACGGAAGAGAAAAATTCAGTTCTGTTACTACACTTATAACGCAATCAACAAAATATCGCTTGCTTGATGATTAATCCAAATCAATGAGGTAAAACGATAAACACTTAAAAGCAATGCGTTCGATTTTTGCTTTGAAACAAACTATCAAACACCTGGTGTGCGTAAACACACTAAGTGCAGAATTTCTATGGAAGGTAATGTAAAGCTGCTCCAAGATACAATTCAAGGAATTGTATCAATTTAACAAAACAGTTTCTCAGCTTACAATTACACTACGACAGAAATTTCGATAACTTGCGACTTCACAAATTCGAATAAACTGAAATATAAAAGAGTTAAGGAAAGAGAGAACAAATGAGATTTGATTAGGCAGTTCCCCAATCGTCCTCGCTTTGGGTATGTCTGCCCCCAATTCCACAATTTGGAATTGATATATATATATATATATGCAGCTATTGTAAATTGTTTATTACAAGAGAATAACCATGAACATCCAAACCCTCGAACGTCTTCGATCGTTGATGCAGAGTCTTCTCTCCCCTTGATTCAAGATGAATCAAGTGCTTCGAATATGGTTGATCCAATTACCGTCCCACGCTAATAAACCGAAAGAACCCACTGTTCTTCGGTTACCTTCATTCGATCAATTGCGATCTACCAAAAATTCAAACCCAAACCTCTCTTCTACGATCCTCCGATTACAGCTACTAAACCGAACAATTGCTCCAATCTTCGGTTACCTTCGCCCGGCTGAATCCCTGTAGAACGAAACGGTTTGTGCAAAAACCCCCCCAAAATCCACTCGATTCTTGGAGGACAAAACCAACTGGTTTTATTCAAGAAACACCTACCAAGCTCTCAACCCAGAAAATGAAGATCATACACTTCTTAAATTCTGAACGTTATCACTTCGATCAATGGGCGACACAAACAAAGATGATTATGTGTGATTGTTTATTTACTCAATGAAGAAGATGAAGATGAAGAGAAAAATGGTATCTATTTTCACGTTTCTTTTTTTTTTTTTACAAAATGAGAGGACCAAACTATTTATAGAGAATAAATTGACCCACCAAAGTTGTAACAGAAATAACAGAAAAAAATTTAAGTGAAAAAATCAGGTCAGGCAAGTTATGGGTCGACTCATGTTTTAATGAGGATCAGCGTGCGCTGACCCGTGGAAATCACTGTGAAAAAATGACTAGAATGTGTCGACTCAAAGTCACCATGCGTCGACGCATGAATACAATTTCTGCATTCCCAGAGTTTATGCGTTTTCCCGTTTATTTCACACGTCTTGCATCAGTAATCATGCGTCGACGCATGCACATAGTAGGTCAGCGCATAACTTGCATTTTTACATAAAATGCATTTTTTCACATTGTAACTGACTAAGACCCAGACAAAACATACTAGACACTAGTATAATGATCATGCACACATATTTATGAGTAAGACCAAGTCCTATATGTCTAGACACATGAACAACAATGACTAGATGCAGTTTTCCCGACAATAGAAGTGATACCGCTCAAATTACAATCTAATACTCAGCATATTTGTTGACATCATTAAAACGAAAAAGGTGAAAGACCATAGTCCTCACAAGTAGCACCCAATTCCAACCATTGCGGTAAGGTGCTCGCGTCACCGAAAAAAATTGCACGCTACAGCACCACGTTGAGAGAAGAACTAGTATCCACCAGGACACGAGATAATAAGGCGTCAATGCAGGTTACGGATATGTACAATGCTCGGTTGTGGGCAGTTCCTTCAGGAGGTAACTCTGATTCATTAAAGCCCAAGTATATGCTCGCAGTTATATTAGCCACTACATCATTGAAATCGACAACAGATATATCATGCATCACGTGGGCAGCGTTCAAAACTCTCAATAAAGTTGATGTGTGCACGGGCGAGCTCATGAGTAAGGACAAGATTGAGATCCTTGAGGGAGTTTACCCCAGCTGATCCATAATCTTAAAGTCACTTTTCTTGATCAGCTTTAGGAACTCTTGATCATCAATTGTCTCCTTGCTCTTTGTGACATCCTCAGACGGAATAGTTGGCACTGGTACAGCAGTAGATGCCCCTTGTTGGACAACAGGGGTTGCATTTGCAGGCTTATCCTTGGGAGGAACAACAGTTGGGACTTGAACAGGCTTAGTAGTGACCTTCGGAGCGAACACTTGTCTACTACGAGTCATACCCCAAGCGGTGGTAACATTCACAATCTTAGACTCCGCAAACCTTATCTCTTGACCTCTAGAAAACACAGTAGACCCATACTTCCAAGGTACCTCTTTAGAGTTCTGATACGAAAATGGCTTCGGCGGGCAAACAACGATAGGTTGTATTTTATTTTTAGGGGATTCAACAAGAACCTTCTTATAGATGATGGTAAATGGCTCGATAGTAGCGACTTCTTCAATAGAATTAGATCTGGCTAATTGAACCTCACCTCGGTTCATTAAAATTTGGACACAACCCTTCAGCCTTCGACACTGGTTGGGATTATATTCACAAATTTGACACTTTCCATGCAGCCTTTTCAATAACCCAGGCCCATTCAATCTCTTGATAACCACAGTCATCGGGGTCTTTACCTCGTTAACATCCATGATCAGTTCAGCCCTTGAATTAACCTCAATCATGTTCATTGTAGGTCCAGCGTGATTGGGCAATGGATTATGCTGAATGTTAGGACCTTCCTCGGCAAATGTCAAAATCTTTCGATCAATGAGCTCCTGAACCTTGGTTTTGAAAACAATACAGTCCTCTATTGCATGTCCTATGTATCCAGAGTGATAAGCACAAGATGCATTTGGATTATGCTTTGGATTGTAAGGCAGAATTGCAGGTGCGATTTCCTTTTGAACAATTGCTCCTTGATGAACCAAATAAGGGAATAACTCAGTATATGGCACCGGAATTCTGTCGAAGTATGGGCACTTACGATTTCCTTGATTGTTGTTATTTTCTCTGTTTTGATTCTGCTGATTTCTATTGTTTTGCTGAGACTGTTGTTGACGTTGCGGTTGTTGTTGATTCTGAGCGTTCTAAACTGATTGTTGCGGCAAATGTCAAAATCTTTCAATCAATGAGCTCCTGAACCTTGGTTTTGAAAACAATACAGTCCTCTATTGCATGTCTTATGTATCCAGAGTGATAAGCACAAGATGCATTTGGATTATGCTTTGGATTGTAAGGCGGAATTGCAGGTGCGATTTCCTTCAGAACAATTGCTCCTTGAGGAACCAAATAAGGGAATAACTCAGTATATGGCACCGAAATTCTGTCAAAGTATGGGCACTTACGATTTCCTTGATTGTTGTTATTTTCTCTGTTTTGATTCTGCTGATTTCTATTGTTTTGCTGAGACTGTTGTTGACGTTGCGGTTGTTGTTGATTCTGAGCGTTCTGAACTGGTTGTTGCGGCTGATACTGGTATAACGGTTGTTGATACTGTGCATCAGCAATGTACGGATAAGGATAATATGGCATATGAGATATGGGTGCTTGATACTGAGGAGAGACTTTAGTTGTCACACCGTTGGCCTCACCTTCCTTCTTCTTTGAATAACTGTTCTGAGGTTTTCTGTTGACCGGCTGTTAGGAAGCCGCTCCAGAAATCTTTCCAATCTTTAGCCCGTTCTCAATCCTTTCACCAATGGTTACAATGTCATCAAAATTGGATGAAGAACTACCCACCATTTTCTCATAGTAGGATCCCTGCAATGTACCCATAAAGATGTCGACCAACTCGTTGTCAAAGAGAGTAGGTCGCACACGAGATGCCATCTCACGCCATCTTTGTGCGTACTCTGTAAATGTTTAAGTCGAGCGATGGGACTGGTTTTGCAATTGCAATCTAGTTAGAGCCAAATCCAGATTATATTTGTATTGTTTTAAGAATGCCTCAGACAGATCCCTTCAAGAATGGATTTTGCTGCGCTCTAAGCCCATGTACCAATCCAATGAAGCACCAGACAAACTATCTTGAAAACAATGAACCAATAATTCATCGTTATCAATATAAGATATCATCTTCCTGCAGTACATAGTGACGTGACTACATGGGCAACATAAACCTTTATACTTTGGAAGCTCAGGTATCTTGAATTCCTGTGGCAATACAACATTTGGAACCAAACATAAGTCCTTGGCCTCCATGCCAAAAGCAGAAAACCCTTCAATAGCTATGATACTGTCTTCCAACAACTTGTAATCAACAGGTATACCTTGATTAGCAAGCCTGGCAAGGATATGAGGATTTGGCAGTTGAGATGTTGCCGAAGCATGCACTTGTAGAGTAGTAAACTAAGAAGGGTATACCAACCCCTGATTAACCATCTGACCAGCATTCTGACCCATCTGAACACCAAACGGATAATTATGAGGAGGTACCATAGCGACTGAAGATGCCCCAGGGTAAAGCATTCCAGAATGAACATTCTGAACAACAGTTTGAGCAGGCTGAGACAACAAAGGCACATGAATTGGAGGACCCCTATACACATGCTCATCTTCATTAGGAGTCTCAACAAGAGTTTGACGAGTCTACGTACGAGGCATCTCAGGCTCATCATGATTCACCACATGAGGTGGAAGAGGAGTGGGCATGCCTCATGGGTAAGCAGTAGAATTCCCATTGGACATGGGTGCAACAAAAGATTGGTACGACACAAAAGCACTACCATTGGCCATCTGAGGAGTGAAATTAGGGGGCATTCCCCAAGGAAAAGCAACAGGAATCTGATTCAAACCAGGCTGAAAGCATGGCATATTGACAGTAGGTTGATCAACCAGGGCTTTAACAACGGCAGGCTAAAGAAGCATGGCATATTATCAGCCATTATGCATATAAGTTTAAATAAAGTTGACAACTAGTGCAGGCAAACAACACCACAAGCAAGAAAATAAATAAAAAATATTGAGAAAATTCTGGAGATGCATCTCTGAATTCTGGAAAACTAAAACGTTGAAAAATTCCAGAGATGCATCTCCGGAATTTTCTGCAACTCAACAGCTGCGTCAATGGCGACAATGTACCCCATGCAATCCAAAAAAAAAGCTTTGATAATCCTTTTTCAGCCAACAAACGCATAATACATTATGTCTAAACTATCATACATGGAATTTCTACTCATTTCTAACCTTAATCATCAATTTCTACTCATTTTAACAAAAACTCAAAAACTTATCAAAAACTCAAAAAACGTACAAATTTCAACTTTCCTTTCGGGATGGATGATGTTTCTGATGTTGGTTGAAGTTCCCTTGAGCTTTGTTGATTGACTTTTAACATGGTGATTGTTAGGTGTGAAAATGTGTTTATTTTCATAGGGTATTTGTACACCTTTTGAGCTCTGTTAATCGCTTTAACCGAAAAACGACTTATTAATTAAGCTGGTCTGGCATTTTTGTGGCCATATGGTGCTTTGATGTGTTTGCTACTTTTTGCAGGTATTCTGGTTGAGTAATCGCTTTCAATTCGACCTGTTTTTGAAGTGGTGAAAAATTCATGTTTTTGGTCTTGGGCCTCTTGACCGCCCGGCGGTACATCTATTTCGCCCGGCGCTTGGGTTATTTCGCCCGGCGATGCACAGGCGGTAGGATCCCCCATGTTTCATACCAAGTTCCAGTAGCTTGGCACTGCTGCGCCTCCTGCTTCGCCCGGCCATTAATTGCGCATCGCCCGGCGGTGGATGTCTTTCGCCCGGCGCTCTTGGAAAAATATCTGTCCCACTTGTGGCTTGGTAGCTGTCACGTGTGCTGAAAAGTGTCTTTCGCCCGGCCGTCTGCTCACCGCCCGACGCTCCTTTCTGGGAAATACCTCTATTTAGGCTGATGTTGTTTCATTTGGAGGACTACTACATTACCTACTACTTTTTCATCTTCTCACTTTTGTACTAGAGATATTTTGGAGAGAAAAACTCCATTGAAACCCATTTTCTAGTTTCTGAGTTTTTATGCTTCAATCTTTGATTCTTGAAGATTGATGCTCCAAAAACTTTGTTCATTACTTGTTGTGCAAGCTACCATGAAGATGTGTAGCTAATCTCTCTTTTGTGTCAAGGTTAGATGTAGGTAAACATTTACTTTGTATGTATATGGATTGATCCTATCTCATGAACTCTTGGATGATAAATATATGATGATAAACCTTGTTTTTATGTTTATTCTTTGTGTTGGATGATGATTGAGAAATATGCTCCAACTCTTTACCTAGGTTTGTCATCCATCAATGTATATTGGCTAGAGATAGCAATGTGTGTTGATGTTCATAAATATTGAACTCTAATGTTGTCATGTTGATAGTTTGTGTGAGAGATCAACAAAGGATCAAAATGGCAAAACTCACAATATGTGTTAGAGATAAACATATTGGGAGGATATGTGATTGTATTTATCATTTGAGCAAGTTCAGTAGCTTTATCGATTATCTACGTACGAAGTGGGTTGCCGAACCCTAATCTTGACATACTTTTATAAACCGTTAAAACAATCTTTTTATAGCTTTTAATTAACTTTGAATGCAAACGCTACGAAAACAATCTAAAAACCCCTTGTTACTTTAAAGTTTGAAACGTTACGATTGTAGAACGGCTGTAATATCACCAAACAATCTCTGTGGAACGATAACTAAAACCCTAACTCTATTTGTACTCCAACAAATTGGCGCCGTTGTCGGGGATTGTAAATTGATATTTCAAGCATTGCAATAGTTGTGAAGTTTTCAACTTGTTACAATTTTTCTTGTGCTTGTTGATGTGTTTTGTTTAAGTGTGCAGACTTGGTTTATGCGAGGGAAACTACCGGCGGACCAACTTCTTTTCGATCCTGAGATTGAAAGAACCGCTCGTAGGCTCAATAGCAGAACTAGACGGAGGAGGCAGCTTGCGAGACAAAGACAAGAGCAAGAAGGAAGTTCTACTACAACACCACCAACACCATTCACACCAATCATGGCGCAACCACCTCCACCTCCCGCATCCACACCTTGTGTGAACAGTCCACGACATACCGCTCAGTTTGCCAACAACAATCAAGGAAGGCAAGCTGAAATGAAAACTGGAACTTTGAATTTATTGTATGGAAGTCCATTCACCGGAATGGACCATGAAGATCCTTTTGCGTTTCTCACAAAATTCTATGAGATTGCATTAGCGGCCGGTGTAGATCCAGCACAAGAGTTACCTCTCTTTAAAAGATTATTTCCGCATGCTTTGCTTGGCAAGGCAAAGGATTGGTACCTCGATCAAACTCCAGCCGTGATGACCGATTGGAATGTCTTGGAGGAAAAATTTATTGAACGGTTCTTCTCTCATAACCGTTTCATGGAGTCAAAAACAGCAATTTCAGTGTTCTCTCAAGGCACTAATGAATCCCTCAATGAAGCATGGGAACGATTCAAGTCCATGCTTCGCAAATGTAAAGGTCACGGGTTTGATGAGTTAACACAAATTCACATCTTCAAGAATGGTCTCCAACCGAATTGTAAGACTTTGTTGGATGCCACTGCAGGAGGAAGTTTGATGGCAAAGAATGCCGAGGAAGCAACTGATATTATCAATAGAATGGCTCTAAACGATCTTCAAAGTCAAAGCCGTGGCAGCTCTCAAAAGAAGCGATCCTTGCGCAAAACAAGCTTATCTCTCAACAAGTGGAGCTTTTGACTCAACAGATCAAAGAAATGAAGGAGCCAAGCAGAAGTAAGCAAGTAGCTTGTTGCGAACTTTGTAAGGGGGAGCATGACACCGGATTTTGTCCTCCTCCGGGTTGTGAAGAAGTGAACTATATGGCAAATCAAAGAGATTATCAAGGTAGACAACAACAACCTTACCAACAACAACACAATTCTCAACAAAATTATCAAGGAAATCAAGGATTTCAACCGCGAGCAAATTATCAAAATAATCAAGGTTATGGTGCCGGTCCTTCAAACCGGAAAAATCCGTATCAACCTCCACCACCTCCGGTTGCTAGCTCTAAATTGGAAGACACTTTGACTCAATTCATGCAAATGTCAATGGCCAACCAAAAGAGTAGTGATGCGGCGATTAAGAATCTTGAAAACCAAGTGGGGCAACTTGCCAAGCAAATTGCCGAACAACAATCGGGTCCTTCCTTTTCCGCGAATACTCAAGTGAATCCTAAGGAGCATTGCAAGGCGATTGTTACTAGAAGTAGGAAGGAGTTGGAGAAAGAAAAGGAGAAAAAAATGGAGGAAGAAAAACTTGATGGTCTTGTGGAGGATTGTAGTGATGAAGGTGTAGTTGAAAATAAAAATGATAAAATGGTAGAAGTTGAAAATAATAGTGGTGATGAGTCGAAGAAAAAGGAGAAACTTAGGAGAGTAAAGAAGGGAAAGGAATTAGTGAGCGCTATTCCGATCCAAAACTTACCATATCCTCATGCTCCTTCAAAGAAGGACAATGAGAGGCACTATACGCGGTTCATGGACATCTTCAAGCAATTACAAATTAACATTCCGTTTGCCGAAGCTTTGGAACAAATGCCGAAGTATGCAAAGTTCATGAAAGACATTCTCACTAAGAAGCGGAGGTATTCGGAACCTGAAACTATTGTTCTTGACGCAAGTTGTAGTGCAATCATCCAAAGAACTCTTCCTAAAAAAGAAGTTGATCCGGGGCGTGTGACTTTGCCGGTCACCATTGGTGACGTTTATGTTGAAAAGGGCTTAATTGATTTGGGCTCAAGCATTAATCTTATCCCATTGTCCATTGTAAAGAAGCTTGGGAACATTGAGATGAAAGCCATTCGTATGAATTTACAATTGGCCGACAAGTCCACAACTCATCCTCATGGGTTAGCTCAAGATGTCTTGGTAAAAGTTGACAAATTTTTCTTTCCGGTGGACTTCATTGTTATTGATATGGAAGAGGATGATGATGCTCCTCTTATTCTTGGACGGCCTTTTATGAAAACCGCACGTATGATGATTGATGTGGATGACGGTTTGATGAAGGTGAGGGTCCAAAATGAAGAGGTTTGTTTTGATCTTTTCGAAGCTATGAAACATTCCAAAGATAAACATGATAGCTTTCGGATCGATGCAATTGAAGAAGCAACTGTGGAGGTTTCTAAGCATGTACATGAAATCTCTCCTTTGGAAATGGCTCTTAATGATTCTTTTGAAGTATTTTCCGAAGATGAAGAAAGAGCTCTTGAAGAGTGCTTAAAAGAGCTTGATTCCCTCAAAGAGTTGCAACCTTGGGAGGTAGAACCGGAAGAATTAAAAAAGGATTTGAAAGTTGAGAATTCACCACTTGAATTGAAGGTCTTACCTTCCAATTTAAAATACGCTTATCTTGATGACGGTGGTAACAAGCCGGTTATCATTAGTAACGTGTTGTCAAAAAAGAGGAAGGTCGTCTAATTCATGTTTTGAAGAAAAACCAAGATGCGATAGGTTGGGTCATTTCTGATTTAAAAGGAATTAGCCCGGCTTATTGCATGCATCGTATCTTGATGGAAGAAGATTTCAAGGCGGTAGCCCAACCGCAGCACCGCTTAAACCCAACAATGAAAGAGGTGGTGAGAAAAGAAGTGGTTAAGCTATTGGAAGCCGGTATGATTTACCCGATTTCCGATAGCCCTTGGGTTAGTCATGTCCATGTTGTGCCAAAAAAGGGAGGAATGACCGTGATTCGTAACGAGAACAATGAGTTGGTTCCAACAAAAACAGTGACGGGGTGGAGGATGTGTATTGATTATAGACGGCTCAACACCGCGACAAGAAAAGATCATTTTCCATTACCGTTTATGGACCAAATGCTTGAGAGGTTATCCGGGCAGCAGTTCTATTGTTTTTTGGACGGATATTCGGGGTATAACCAAATTGCGGTTGACCCGGCGGATCATGAGAAGACGGCCTTTACTTGTCCCTTTGGTATTTTTGCGTATCGTAAGATGCCTTTTGGTTTATGTAATGCGCCGGCAACTTTTCAACGGTGCGTTCAAGCCATCTTCTCCGACTTAATAGAAAAGACAATGGAGGTGTTCATGGACGACTTTTCCGTTTTTGGAGGTTCGTTTGATTTGTGCTTAACAAATTTGGAAACTGTGCTAGAGAGGTGTGTGAAGACAAACCTAGTGTTGAATTGGGAGAAGTGTCACTTTATGGTAACGGAGGGAATTGTGCTCGGCCACAAAGTTTCGTCCAAAGGCCTTGAGGTTGATAGAGCGAAAGTTGAAGTGATTGAGAAGTTGCCTCCTCCGACCAACGTGAAAGGGATCCGTAGCTTCCTTGGGCATGCCGGATTTTATCGGCGTTTTATCAAAGACTTTGCAAAGGTGGCTAGGCCATTGAGCAACTTGCTTAGCAAGGATCAGGTATTCCTTTTCAACGATGAATGTCTTCACACTTTTGATATTTTGAAAGAAAAGTTAGTTACCGCTCCAATAATAATCGCTCCAAATTGGACTTCAAATTTTGAACTTATGTGCGATGCGAGCGATTATGCTATTGGAGCGGTACTTGGCCAGAGGAAGGAGAAAAATTTCCATGCGATACACTATGCTAGTAAAGTATTAAATGAGGCACAAATTAATTATGCCACAACTGAAAAAGAATTACTTGCTATAGTGTATGCGCTTGAGAAATTTAGATCCTACCTCATCGGGTCTAAAGTTGTTGTGTACACCGATCACTCGGCGCTCAAGTATTTGCTAACCAAACCGGATTCGAAGCAAAGGCTCATCCGATGGATCCTTTTATTACAAGAGTTTGACTTGGAAATAAAAGATAAAAAAGGATCAGAAAATTTGGTGGCAGATCACTTGTCTCGCCTTGTGAATGTTGAGGTCACAATTGCTGAAAAGGAAATCCAAGAGGAATTTCCTGATGAAAAACTTTTCAAAGTCCAAGTTAGGCCTTGGTTTGCAGATTTTACTAACCATAAGGCTACCGGTTGGGTGCCCGAAGACCTGACTTGGAACCAAAAGAGGAAATTCCTTTCGGATGCCAGTTATTACGTATGGGACGACCCGTATTTGTTTAAGTTAGGAAGTGACAACCTTTTGAGAAGGTGTGTCACGAGTGATGAGGCTCAAAGCATTCTTTGGCATTGCCACAACTCGCCGTATGGAGGCCATTTTAATGGTACGAGAACGGCCACTAAAGTCCTTCAATCAGGATTTTATGGGCCTTCTCTTTTTAAAGACGCACATCTCCATGCTAAAAGTTGTGACATGTGCCAAAGAACTGGTGGAATCGGACAAAGAGATGAAATGCCTCTCCAAAACATACAAGAGGTAGAAATTTTTGATTGTTGGGGCATCGATTTTGTTGGTCCATTTCCACCATCTTTTGGAAATGAGTACATGTTGGTTGCAGTAGACTACGTTTCGAAGTGGGTTGAGGCGATTGCCTCACCTAGGGCGGATGGAAAAACGGTGATAAAATTTTTAAAGAAATGCATTTTTTCCCGTTTTGGCACGCCTAGGGTGCTCATTAGCGATGGTGGGTCGCACTTTTGTAATACACCTCTCGAAAATGTTTTAAAACACTATGGTGTATCACATAAGGTGGCGACCCCTTACCGCCCGCAGTCGAATGGTCAGGCTGAGGTATCCAACCGAGGGATAAAAAGAATCCTTGAAAAAACCGTGTCTAGTTCAAAAAAGGATTGGTCACAAAAATTGGATGAGGCTTTGTGGGCATATCGCACTGCTTACAAAGCTTCAATTGGTCTAACTCCGTTTCAGCTAGTTTATGGTAAAACTTGCCATCTACCGGTTGAATTGGAGCACAAGGCCTTGTGGGCCTTAAAAATGCTGAATTTTGACAAGGACTTGGCCGGTACCAAGAGAAAAGTGCAACTTCTTGAGTTGGAAGAAATGCGTAATGCCGCATACCACTCAAGCTGGTTGTATAAGGAAAAAGTGAAAGAGTACCACGACAAGAAGCTCCAGCAAAAGGACTTCAAGGCCGGACAATTGGTATTGCTGTTTAACTCTCGGTTAAGACTCTTCCCGGGAAAGTTAAAGTCCAAGTGGTCCGGTCCGTTTCGTGTGAAGGAAGTAAAGGAGTTTGGAGCAGTGGTTATCGAAGACCTAGAAAAGAAGGATTCTTGGACCGTAAACGGTCAGCGCCTGAAAATTTACCTTCTTGGAAATTTCGATCGCGCCTCTAGTGCTGTTCTCCTTGATGTTCTTAATTGAGCATCTTGGACCGTCGAGCTTATCCGACGTTAAACAAGCGCTTGTTGGGAGGCACCCCAACATGGTAAGTATTTCCTTTAATTTCTTGATTTTTAGTGTTTTTGAGTGTACCATGCCTTGTAGTGTTGTGTGAAATTTTCTGCACTAATGATGTAGAAGCTTTGATGCACTTGCTGAAACTGCTGCACCAAAGCAGAGAAATTGTCTCTGGTGTAAAGCGCCCGGCGCTTGAATCACACCGCCCGGCGGTTGTGTGTTTGATGGCCCCTCCTGGGCCAGGCGTGAGATTTTGGTGGGAGAGGATTGTTTGTATTTTCAAATTCTTTGCTGAGGGTTTATTTTTAATTATTATAAATTTAATGGGGTTTTGACCATTATGCCCTTCTGGTTTTAAAACCCTTGGAAAGTGATATTGTTGCTTTTATCTCTCATTTGGAACTCACAAACTAGTCTCTCCCTCTGCTCTCACACTCTCTCAACTCCAGTTTCTTTTTCTCTGCAATCCAGGTATGCATGACAGTGTTTTGCTTTGATTCATGTTCATTTCATCATTGTTTGATTTTGAAAATTACTTATTCAAACCCTCACTCAATTTCATTTTTCTGGTTTGAAAGCAATTTGCATGTCTGATTTCTGTTAAAATTCTGGAGTGGGTTTTGAGTAAGTATGCATGTGTGATAATTTGATTTTTCTGGTATGGGTGTGATAATTTCAGTAAAACCCATTTCTTGTGCATTTCTGCTGCTGTTGTGTAAAGAAATTTTTACAATTTTCGTGCCACCGCCCGGCCGTACAGAGGCGCTGCATCGCCTGCACATCGCCCGGCAGTTGAGGGGCGGTGCATCGCCTGCACATCGCCCGGCGGTCTAGGGATGTTTTGTCCTGTTCTATTTTTTTCGTTTTGTTCCATTCTTTGTGTCTGACAGGGCTGATGTCTTTTTGTCTTTGCATTGCTGTTATGGTTGTTTTTGTTGCAGATGGCTTCTTTTGGACCTCAACGTCGAAGAACAAAAAAGCGAAGTGTAGAATCCACATCCAACGTTTCTGCGCAATTCGACAGCCACCGATTTATCTCCGCGTATCATGAATCACGGATTAAGTCTCTAGAGGGCAGAACTGTCCTCTCTGAAAAGAGATTTGCTATCAACCGCCAAGGGGATTATCGGCGAATTCAGGCCATATTTGAAAAGAATGGGTGGGGAACTTTGTTGAACCCCGCTGATCGTGTTTGCTTTCAGTTGATTAAAGAATTCTATGCAAACGCGATTCAGCCCGAAGATGAATTTTACAGGTTCAAAACCTACGTACGGGGCAGGGATATCAGTTTTAGCCGAGATGCCATCAACAAAATCTTGGGAAAGCCGAGTTCCTTGGGTATCTTGCAGACCGACGATTACACCAAACTATTGAAAGAATTGCATAATCATGAACTTGTTGGTAGTGTACTCCTAAAACCAGGGTGCTCGGTTTATAGAAATGCTAAAAGGGAGCCGATTAAGTATAGTCGGAAGTACATGACTCCGGAGGCACAAGTTGTCCTCCTTTTGTTATGCTACAATGTAATACCGCGGCAGCACCGCTCTTCTGTCCCGCTTGATGTCGGTCTCCTCATGTATTGTATTATGACAGATAAGGAGGTGGATGTTGCACAGGTCATTGCTGGAGAAATGAAAAATTTTGTTGAAAATACCCGGAGGCCAGGAGTTCATGATGATGCTCCTATTATTTTTCCTTGTTTGGTTCAATCTTTGATCTATGAAACTGATATTCTCATTCCAGGCGTCATTAACGAAAAACTGAAGTTTTTGGTTGATGACAATTATTTGGATCGATTTTGTAAGCCAAAGGAGGAGAGGAAGAAAAAGGCTGCAGCAGAGAAAGGGAGCGAGAAAGGGAGCAGTTCTCGTGTTCAGGCGGATACGAGCGACTCATCCGTCTTCGATATGAAGGCGGCATTCAACTATACTTGGGATATGGGTGAGTCGCTCAACAGGTCTAACCAATTTAATTTTGATTGCATGCAGCAGTTGTATCATTATCAGACGCACCCGGTGGAGTATCTTCCTTTTCCTACAAGGGAGGCGTACGACGCTTATGCAAATTGGCCTGGGGACAGGCGCCCATTCTTTTCGGAGGGGGCAAGCACCGGTGGTGTTGTTGCGGAGGATGATAATGATGATGATGATGATGATGATGGTGATGAGGGCATTGATGAGATGCAGGATGATCTCCATGATTTGGTTAATTAGCGGAGGCGTCAAAGTGAAGGATTTTATTTTATTATTGCGTTTTAGGAATTTTAGTTTCAGTATTTTATTTTCAGTTTTTATATTTCAGTTAGAATTTTGGATCGCTTCGGCGAGAATTTTCTGGTGTTGTATTGTGGTTCGCTTCGGCGAGTACAATTTTGGGTGTGTTTACACCAGTACTTATATTATTTCAGTTGGTGTTTAAATTCTGTTTTTAATTTATGTGTGTTTGCACAAAGAAAGTGAAAATTGCCCTTAAAATTTTTGAAAGTTTGTGTGTTAACACAAGGAAGAGAAAAGATTACCTTGTTGGCTTTCATCATGGATGGTGATGATATTATTCTTGATGGTGTGCAACCAAAGTTTGGAATTTTGTGTGGTAGAATCATTGTGTGAATGCGAGTTTTTACTTTTGGTAAAGTTTGTCAATGCAATGTTTGGTAAACTCTTGTTCGATGTGATTCAATTAGGACATAACCATATATGTGAGTGCCCTCCATTGTTCAAAAAGAAAATTAATGAGGGATTTTAGTAATTGTTGCTTACTCAAATTTTTTATGTTTAATCTTACTTTTTGTTTTGAATTATGGAACTTTGAAATGATCAAGGTAATTTTTGAGTATTATGAGTAGAACCATTGTTCCAAAAATTCACTTCAATATTACCTTGCGAGTGTGTGAACAATTGACACCTCTCTTTAGACTAAAATGAAAAATTTTTGTTTTCTTGAAGCATGAACCCTTACTTTAACCGTTTGATGAGCATTTTGAATTGAGACATAATATTGTTGAAGTTGGGGAGATTGGTTCATTTTGATAAGAGAAGAAGGAATTGTGGGCAATGCATTCTCAAAAAGATTGGAAAAGAAAAAGAAAAAAGAAAAAAAAAATAATGATATATATATATTTGTGAAATTCAAAAAAAAAAAAATTAGAGAAATAGAATGCATTGTGAGAAAAGTTGGGAAGTTTGGGGCATAAAGGCTTGTTTCGAACAGAAAATGCTCATCGAAAAATTTACCCCTTTCGTGTTCAATGGCCGTGTACTTATGTCCCTTATTTCTTAACCCAGCCAAGTTTTAACCTATAAAAGTCCTTTTGTGATCATTGTTTCCATTTTTGCTTGATTAATTGTGAGATGAGTGCATAAATTGTTTTGGATGTGGCACTGTTGCTTCTTGTTTGTTTTGTCCTTTGTATATATTGAGCTAGGCTCATTTGAATAAGTTAGGTGATTCATTTCGAACTTGAGGATACTTGGTGTTGCATTGTATGATTTTACGATAAGGATGATTTCATATTCATGTTTTGATCCTATGGATATTTTGAAAAATTTTGAGCGTGCATCTTTCGAGTTTGAACCATTTCTGGTTTCGGTTAATGTGGTATTTGGAAATCTTGGTTGTGTTTGATGAACACTCACTTTTGTTTGAGGACAAACAAAGATGCAAGTTGGGGAGAGTTGTTAGGTGTGAAAATGTGTTTATTTTCATAGGGTATTTGTACACCTTTTGAGCTCTGTTAATCGCTTTAACCGAAAAACGACTTATTAATTAAGCTGGTCTGGCATTTTTGTGGCCATATGGTGCTTTGATGTGTTTGCTACTTTTTGCAGGTATTCTGGTTGAGTAATCGCTTTCAATTCGACCTGTTTTTGAAGTGGTGAAAAATTCATGTTTTTGGTCTTGGGCCTCTTGACCGCCCGGCGGTACATCTATTTCGCCCGGCGCTTGGGTTATTTCGCCCGGCGATGCACAGGCGGTAGGATCCCCCATGTTTCATACCAAGTTCCAGTAGCTTGGCACTGCTGCGCCTCCTGCTTCGCCCGGCCGTTAATTGCGCATCGCCCGGCGGTGGATGTCTTTCGCCCAGCGCTCTTGGAAAAATATCTGTCCCACTTGTGGCTTGGTAGCTGTCACGTGTGCTGAAAAGTGTCTTTCGCCCGGCCGTCTGCTCACCGCCCGACGCTCCTTTCTGGGAAATACCTCTATTTAGGCTGATGTTGTTTCATTTGGAGGACTACTACATTACCTATTACTTTTTCATCTTCTCACTTTTGTACTAGAGATATTTTGGAGAGAAAAACTCCATTGAAACCCATTTTCTAGTTTCTGAGTTTTTATGCTTCAATCTTTGATTCTTGAAGATTGATGCTCCAAAAACTTTGTTCATTACTTGTTGTGCAAGCTACCATGAAGATGTGTAGCTAATCTCTCTTTTGTGTCAAGGTTAGATGTAGGTAAACATTTACTTTATATGTATATGGATTGATCCTACCTCATGAACTCTTGGATGATAAATATATGATGATAAACCTTGTTTTTATGTTTATTCTTTGTGTTGGATCATGATTGAGAAATATGCTCCAACTCTTTACCTAGGTTTGTCATCCATCAATGTATATTGGCTAGAGATAGCAATGTGTGTTGATGTTCATAAATATTGAACTCTAATGTTGTCATGTTGATAGTTTGTGTGAGAGATCAACAAAGGATCAAAATGGCAAAACTCACAATATGTGTTAGAGATAAACATATTGGGAGGATATGTGATTGTATTTATCATTTGAGCAAGTTCAGTAGCTTTATCGATTATCTACGTACGAAGTGGGTTGCCGAACCCTAATCTTGACATACTTTTATAAACCGTTAAAACAATCTTTTTACAGCTTTTAATTAACTTTGAATGCAAACGCTACGAAAACAATCTAAAAACCCCTTGTTACTTTAAAGTTTGAAACGTTACGATTGTAGAACGCCTGTAATATCACCAAACAATCTCTGTGGAACGATAACTAAAACCCTAACTCTATTTGTACTCCAACAGTGATGAGAAAAAAATTTGAGAAAGTTTGAATTGGTTTTGAGCAAAATGAGAAATGAGGAAGGGGAAGGGGCTCGCACGATTTAACCTCTTAAATATTTCTAAGATGCATCTCCGAAATATTTTAAAGTTAACTAAGTCTTAGGTGCGTCTGGGAATGCATCTTCGGAATATAGGAAAAATTTTGATTTTCGCAAGGTGATTAAAAAATATAAAAGGTACATTAAGAAATTCTCAAATCATTATTAGATTGGGCTTGGCCCATTCCATAACACTTTCACATTCATTATGATGATTCTTGATAAGGGTTAGTTTTGTTGGTAGAAAAAGAATTTTATTTATTTTGTATTTTCTTTGATGTTGATGAGAGTTTAATTTCTTATTGTTCGCAAAAATATTATGCCATTTATTGGTAGAAAAGAGGTTTTATTTATTAAAAAAAAAATTAAAAATATTAAAATAACATTTTATTAAATAAGTTAAAAATTGGTTACAACATAAAACAATTAAAAATTAGTCAAATCAATTACATTTTAGCTATTTAAATTTTTTGGAATTGAAACTAAAAAAACTTAAAACAGACATATTTTCTAAACAATGAAAATTTGAAAATAAAAACACTTTTTGAAAACGAAAATAGAAAATATTGCAACTGGAAAATTTTTTCCAGGGTTAACCTACAATTATGATTTATGGGGTCTGTGGACTAAATGTAGAGGTTGTATCGAGCAAAATTTTCTTACTCAGAAATCTAGTTTGGGCTTTTTGTTGTCGCAAACTTCATATCCATCAGAATTGTTGGTATATTAGAAGTTTTTACTGGGTTGATAAAAATTTAACTTACTCTATAAAGACGTGGATTCATCTTATGGTATTGTGTAAGGATATTTTTATGGATTATCAATAAATTGTAAAAGTTTGATATTGGGATCTACCTTAAACTTTTACCCTAGTGAAATATTTTAACTCAATTAATCTAAACTTTTTACTATTAGAAAATCAATTTTCAAAAAATTTGAAATATAATTTTTATTTTAAATATTTTTATTTTCAAAAATTCAGTACTAAATTTGTTTTGGAAAACTTTGAAAAAATAAATTTTCAATTTCTTTTTTACTTTTCAAATGTTTGGATTATTATTATCATTTTGAAATTTTTGCTTACTGATTTAAAACTTTGATCCGATCACAGTAAAAAAAAATTAAAACAGACATATTTTCTACTAATAAATAGAAAATATTGCAACAAGAAAAGTTTAAACGGGATTAAATGTAGGTGTTGTATCGAGCAAAATTTTCTTACTCAGAAATCTATTTTGGGCTTTATGTTGGAATGAAAACCAAAAGTTACATATTGGATTTTAATTTTGATAAATAAAAAAATGGGTAATGCTAACCAGTGTTTATTCCAGGGGTACTGGTTAAAAATCATTAATTATATTAATATGTATTATAGGAGAGAGAAACAAAGTGTATTATATGTATTAAATAAGAGAGAAATTGAATATATTATATGAGAGAAAAAGTTTATGTATTAAATTTATCTGAGATAATTAATAATTAAGTATATTTAATTATCACTTTTTTTTAAAAAATATTAATGTAAAAAATATTATTTAATACACCTTATCCAGGCAGGCGGACTGGTTAGCATTATCCTAAAAAAAAATAAGAGCAATTTACTCGTCATCCTTTAAACTGCACTTTCTAACCCCTCAAAATCTGAAAATATAAAATATCGTTTTAAAAGTTTAAAATAAATATTCATTTAGTAACTTTTTGAAACGGGGTGTTCAGAGCAAGCCAAAAATAGTTTTACATTAAGAATCGAGATTAAAAGTATTTATATACAACACTTAAAAGTATTTATTTACAACACTCATTAAAATATTTTAATGTAACGGGATGTCTTTTATGAAAGACAGTTGTAAGAATTCTCACATGCAAAACAAATAATACTTCGTAATTGTACTGATGCATACTTAAAATCAACCAAAAAATTAACATTATTTGTGGGAATTTAAAGCTTGCACCGTACTCATTAATTTCAATTGGGGGAAATTGTTCCTAATTAACTAAAATAATCTCACATTATTTAAAAAATTAACGGATAACATTAATTTTGATAAGGGGCAATTGTAGGGGTGGCAAAACGGGTCCGGCCCGTTGGATAAGTCCGTTTTATCCGTACTTTAGTGCGGGTTGGGCCAAGAGTTTATGCTCTCACCCTCTAATGTGTCCGTTCCGTCTCACCCCGTTTTTTTTGCGGGGTTTTGCGGGCACCATCATTTAAATAAAATTTTGCGTTTTTAGACTTAAAAGGTGTAGTGCCCGCAGGTTTTCTCCGCCTCGCCTTCACTTTTTTGCAGGGTGCGCTTAGGTTTTAGGCCCGCATTCTCAACTATAACCGCCCCGCCCCGTCCCATGTTTTTGCGGGTATTTGCGGGGCGGGCCTATACGGGGCGGGCATGCCCGTTTGCCACCTAGGCAATTGTTTCTAATTAACTAAAATAACCTCACGTTATTTAAAAATTAAAGTTAGTCATGTTGGAATTAACCCAAAAGCTATGGGAATTCCTTCTATCACGCAGCAATTATACAGAAAAGTAGAAAGAAAATAGGGAAGAAAAAGATGAATAGTGTTCTTGCTGCCCACAAACTGTGGGACTTTCTCTTTTCTTATTACTCACTCTGCAACTGCAGAATTCTGTGAGAAATTACAAAGTGTTGTAATTGATACAAAATAATGAGGGAAACTCCCTATTTATAGAATTAGGTTTGCTTGCATCTCAAGACAAAGCCCAAACTATAAAAGCCCAAAATATCAAATCTAATCTAAATCATATCAAATCAAATCTAATCTAATAAAAGCAAAATCTGAATCTCATCTAAATGAATCTGTCGAAACACTTTCGACAATTCGACACTAAGCAATTCGACACATGCTAGTTTTCGACACTATGACACTAAGCAATTCGACACATGCTAGTTTTCGACACTATGAATTATAATTTAACACACCACCTAATTCATTATGTCTAAACTATCTACATTCATCATAGTCCTTAGCTTTCTGAAGGCTTCGACCTGCACTCCCTTCATCATGATATCTGCAATCTGATTCTCAGTTCAGCAGTGTTCCAACTTCATCTTCCCTTCTGCTACCTGCTCTCGAAGATAATGGAACCTCATTTCGATGTGCTTGCTTCGACCGTGTGCTATTGGATTCTTCGCCAAATTGATAGCTGACATGCTGTCGATCTTCATGGTAATTGCTCCATGACTCATTGATGTAATTTCTTCGACCAGATTCACCATCCATGTTGCTTGACATGCACAAAGAGAAGCAGCAATGTATTCTGCTTCGCATGATAACAATGCCATTACTGGCTCCTTCCTCGAACTCCAAGCAACTGGTGCACCACCTAACATAAACACATATCCAGCTGTGGATTTTCTATCCTCTGCATCACTACACCAGCTAGAGTCTGTGTATCCCACTAACTTGCATTCTTTCCCTTCATCAGCTGCTGGAAACAAAATGCCATAGTCGAGAGTTCCTTTCAGATACCTTAGTATCCTCTTCATCGCTGCTAGGTGTGATACCTTTGGCTTCTGCATAAATCTACTTACCATACCAACACTGTATGCTAAGTCAGGCCTTGTGTGACAAAGGTATCGAAGTGACCCAATAAGTCTTCTGTATTGGGTTGGGTCGACATCATCTTCATCTAAATTTTTCGACAGTTGTTGTCTGGGCTCAGCTGGAGTCGAAGTTGGGTTGCAATCTTGCATCTCAAATCTCTTCAATATTTCGCCTGCATATCTTCTTTGATGCATCATCAAACCTCTACTACTCTTGTAGAATTCGATGCCAAGGAAATATGAGAGATTTCCCAAGTCTGACATTTCAAACTCTTCACTCAGGTTACGTTTGAAATCTTCGATCTCCTTCTTGCAACTTCCTATTATCAACAGATCATCGACATAGAGACATAGTATAATCAATTCGCCATTGCTTCTTCTTACATATACTCCATGCTCAGTTGTGCACTTCACAAATTCCTTCTCCCTTAAGAAGCTGTCGATTTTCTTATTCCAAGCTCTTGGAGCTTGCTTAAGTCCATACAGGGCTTTATGCAGCCTGTACACCTTTCTCTCTTTGCCTTGTTTCACAAACCCAACTGGTTGTGCAACATAAACTTCTTCGTCTAAGGGGTCATTCAGGAATGCACACTTCACGTCCATCTGACATGTGTGTCAATTATTCATATTTGCTAGACCAACAACCAACCTGATTGTTTCGATCCTAGCAACTGGTGCAAAGACTTCGTCATAATCAATTCCTTCCTTCTGAAGAAATCCTTTCGCTACGAGTCTTGCTTTGTGTCGAACTACTTCACCTTTTGGATTCAACTTTACTTTGTAAACCCACTTCACATCAATTGCCTTCTTGCCTTCAGGCAATTCGACAAGTGACCAGGTGTTGTTGACTTCGATGGATTCTATTTCTTCATTCATTGCTTTCACCCACTTTGAATCTTTCAATGCCTCAGCTGCATTGACAGGTTCGACATCTGCATAGAAAGCATAGTGTACCAGTTCACCTTCTTCATCGACAACATCATCTGATGTAATCACACATTCCTGCAACCTTGCTGGCATTTGTCTTGTTCGACGAGGTCTACTTGGTCCTGCTTGGTCTTCGACACTTTCTTGTCGAACTTCTCTCTCAGCTTCTCTAGCTGGTTCTTCACAACTGATTCTTACTGAATCTTTGTTGACATTTTCTGTCCAGTCCCACTCCTTAAGCTCATCAATGATCACGTCTCTGCTGATCACAATCTGCTTGTTCACTGGGTCGAACAGTTTGTATCCACCTGTCGAATGATATCCTATCAAGATCATCTGATTCGACTTGTCATCAAGCTTCCTTCCCAACTGATCTGGCACATGTCTATGTGCTATAGATCCAAACACCTTTAAGTGACTAAGGCTAGGCTTGTCACCAGACCAACATTCTTCTGGCGTGATTCCTTCAAGCTTCTTTGTCGGACACCTGTTCAAAAGATATGTTACTGTTGAAACTGCTTCTCCCCATAATTCTTTGGGTAGATGATTTCCATTCAACATACTTCTTACCATGTTCATGATGGTTCTGTTCTTGCGTTCTGCAATCCCATTCTGCTGTGGAGTGTAGGGTGGCACCACCTCATGCACAATCCCTTCTTTTCTACATAATGCATCGAACTCTTTCGACACATATTCTCCACCACCATCAGTTCTCAAAGTTTTCAACCTTCGACCACTCTGTATTTCGACCATGGATTTGAATCTGACAAATACCTCAAACACATCACTTTTCTTCTTGATGAGAGAAGTCCATAATTTTCGACTGAAGTCATCTATAAATGTGACAAAGTATCTGTTGCCACCAATCGAATCCACCTGGATTAGACCACATACATCAGAGTATATGACTTCAAGAATTGCCTTCGACTTCCTTCCTGCATCCTTGCTGAAGCTATTCTTGTGTTGTTTCGACTGAACACACACTTCACAAACTTCACTAGGAATGTCGATTTCTGGTAATCCTGACACCATATTTCTTCTCTTCAGCTCCCTGATGTCATTGAAGTTGAGATGGCCTAGTCGAAAGTGCCATAACCACTCATCTCTACTGGCTGTTGTTGCTAGACACTTGTGCTCCATCACATTGAGTTCAATCTTGAAGGTCCTATTCTGAGACATTGGAGCCTTCAAGATCAACCTACCACCTGCGTCGAGAACTCTCATCATCTTGTCTTCGACAACTACCTTGTAGTTCTTTTCGACAAGCTGCCCTATACTGAGCAAATTACTCTTCATGCCTGGAATGTACAACACATTGGAAATTGTTGACCTTTTGTCATCTTTCCTCATAATCAGAACATCACCAACACCTTCAGCTGCTAGAGTGTTGTCATTTGCAAACTTCACCGTGTTCTTCGACGAGGGTTTCATGTTGACAAACCAATCTTTCCTCCCAGTCATGTGTGATGAGAATCCTGAGTCCAAGTACCACTGGTCCTTGAAACTCTCATTATCTCTGGTTGTAACCATCAGCATCATACCTTCTTCTTCTTCATGCTTCGCCAGCTTTGCATCATCTTCTTGATTCTTTCTTTCAGGACATTTTGTCGAATAGTGACCATACTGGTGACAATTATAACACTGAATGTGGCTTTTGTCAGGCTTTCGACCACCACCTCTTCCTCTACCTGCAGCACCACCTCTTTGGTTGCCTTGGTTCTGGGTCCTTCTATGGTTCAACCAATTCGCCTCTTGCTGATTTCCTCTGCCTGTCGAATTGTTGTAGCTTCCTCTACCTTTGTCGACCATCTTTTCTTTACCCTTCTTATCTTTCGCTGATTGAGCTTGCAAGGCCACATCATTCTTCGACTTGCCTGCAGCTCTTTCAGCCATTCTTTGTTCATGAGACTCAAGTGTCCCTTGAAGCTCTTCCTTCGTCACCTTCGACAAATCTTTTGATTCTTCTATGGCTACTACCACGTGATCAAACTTTGGAGCCAACGATCTCAAAATCTTTGAGACAACTGCTTTCGTCGCCAACACTTCTCCACACACCTTGATTTGATTCACAAGTCTCGTAACTCTTGTGAAGAAATCTGTTATGCTCTCATTGTCTTCCATCTGAAGCAATTCATACACCCTTTTGTGAGTTTGTAACCTCACCTCTTTTACCTTCTCTGCGCCTCCAAACAATTTTTCCAGAATCTCCCATGCATCCTTCGCTGTTTCTGCATTACTAACTTTCTCAAAGTTATCTGCATCAACACATTGATGGATTATAAAGAGAGCTTTATAATCTTTCTTCTTCAATTCTTTGAATGCAGCCTTTTCTTGATCCGTCGCACCTTCTTCAAGAGTTGTTATTCCTTCCTTCACAAGATCCCACAAATCTTGATAACAGAAAACAACCTTGATTTGCTTGCACCAATTCTCATAATTATCTTTCTTGAGAATTGGAAGGCTTGCTGGAAAATGGTCGTTTGGATGATTCGTAGCCATCACGTTCTTGCGATTTCTTGCCCTTGAATCTCTTAAACCGGAGCTCTAGATACCAGATGTTGGAATTAACCCAAAAGCTATGGGAATTCCTTCTATCACGCAGCAATTATACAGAAAAGTAGAAAGAAAATAGGGAAGAAGAAGATGATTAGTGTTCTTGTTGCCCACAAACTGTGGGACTTTCTCTCTTCTTATTACTCACTCTGCAACTGCAGAATTCTGTGAGAAATTACAAAGTGTTGTAATTGATACAAAATAATGAGGGAAACTCCCTATTTATAGAATTAGGTTTGCTTGCATCTCAAGACAAAACCCAAACTATAAAAGCCCAAAATATCAAATCTAATCTAAATCATATCAAATCAAATCTAATCTAATAAAAGCAAAATCTGAATCCCATCTAAATGAATCTGTCGAAACACTTTCGACAATTCGACACTAAGCAATTCGACACATGCTAGTTTTCGACACTATGACACTAAGCAATTCGACACATGCTAGTTTTCGACACTATGAATTATAATTTAACAAGTCAGACGGATAACATTTTGTAGTAGCAAACTTTAGATCCATTAGAATTGTTGGTATTAAAAATTTTTACTCTGAACGAATGAAAATTGATTGGGTTGATAAAAAAATGGTTTAATATTCATTTTGATTCCGTATTTTAATTTTGAGATTTATTTTGCTCATTTAATTTAAAAATAGTTTATATTGGTCTATTAACTCTTCAAAACGTTTCATATTAATTATTTTGTCTAATTAACAACGAATTTAACGACTGATTTTTGAATTTTTCCATCGCTAATAGGACAAAAAAGCCAATATGGAACGTTTTGAAAAGTTAAATGGCCAATATAAATATTTTTAAATTATGGGATCAAAATAAACCCTGTAGTTAAGATACGAGACCAAAAAAGATAGTAATCCTACAAAAATTAAATTATTCTATAAAAACGTGGACTCATCTTAAAGAATTTTTTTTATGGATTATCAATAAATTGTAAAAGTTTGATTTTGGGATCTACCTTGAACTTTTACTCTAGTAAAATATTTTAACTCAATCAATCTAAACTTTTTACTATTAAAAAATCAATTTTCAAAAACTGTGAAATATAATTTATATTTTAAATATTTTTATTTTCAAAAATTCAGTACTACATTTGTTTTGGAAAACTTGAAAAAATAAATTTTCATTTTTTTAACTTTTCAAATGTTTGAATTATTATTATCATTTTGAAATTTTTGCTTACTGATTTAAAACTTTGATACAGTCCTAGTAAAAAAAATTAGGCTTAATTGTAATTTTGATCCCCTATTTTTGTATATTTTTTTTATTTTAGTCTCATCATTTTAAAAACGGAAATTTGATCCTTTTTTTAGTTTTTCTTTTAGTTTCGACCCCTTTCTAAACTTGGTTTAATTTTTAATGACATGACACATTGACTGATGACATGACATATTTAAATTGACAAGTTTAATTTCCACATCAGATATTTCCACTTAAAATTGTTTTTTCATTAAATTTAATATTTCAATTAATAGAAAACTTTACGTTCATATTCCTTTCTTATAATTGTTTAAAGAGGAACCCTAGCCCCTTAAAGTACAACAATAACCATTTCAGTTTTCATTCCCTTCTCTTTCGTCTTTCGTCATTACTTTAACTCCCTTCTTTTCTTGTATCTGCTAGTTGGTTGTAGGTATAAATGAATGATTCAAGGTTTTCTTTCGCTTCATAAAACCAGCCCAGTTTAAGAAGAAGAGGAAATATTATTGGTGTGACATTGAATCTCCATTGATGATATCACAAACTTATGAGAATCCTGGAAGAATGATTTATGGTTGAGGTGGTTTTAAGGTCATTAGAAAAATATATGTAATCACTTGGGCATTATTCAAAGGTCCTACGAGAAAAAGGAACTTAGGGTCCCAATACCATAAACACCTTATATTACAATACCCCTCACTTTTAATCATTCCTTAAATTTTCATATAGGACATTAAATCCACATTCCAATCCCAATTCATTTCAGAAACAATCCCATCGACATACAACTTCGTTGGATGATAAACCAAATGTCCCATATGGTGTATTCTAAGTTTAACCTTTTGATTCTTAGTTGGCCTTCACAAACAAAACATAGCACAATATAGCTGAGACCAAAAAACAAATAGGACCATAATAGAACATGTCATAAACAAATATACAAACATGAAAAAATATGCAAACAAGGGACCGCAACTAAACACAACATAAATAAATCTACTAACATGAAAAAACACAATATCTGCAAACATAAACAATTCAGAACCAAGGATCACAACTAATCACAAACATAAACAAATATGCCAACAACAAACAAACAAGAACCTGGGACCACAATGAAATCACAAACATACACAAAAAGCTATTCAAAATGGAACTGGGACCACAACGAAATCACAAACATACAAAAACAGTGATTCACAATGGAATGGAATACATACCTGGAAACATAAGATGCTAACGACATTTCAAAGACATGCAAGATTTACGAACGCATGATTGCAATGTGTATGAAGAACACGATGACACGAATGATGAAAACAACGAGCACTAAGAGCACCAAGAAGAGTTAGGGTTCAATGTGTCAGGTGTTGATTTTGTTCAATGTTGACCATTTATTTACTTATGCCGATTTTTGGTAATTTAACTATTTAAATTATATATCTTAATAAAATAATATTATATTTAACAAAATAAACTCGTCAACCTGAATATGCCATATCATCAGTCAATGTGTCATGTCATTAAAAATTAGATCGAATTTCGAAAGGAGACCAAAATCCAAAAAAAAAACTAAAAAAGGGACCAAAATCTCGGTCTTTAAAATGAGGGGAGTAAAACTAAAAAAATGAAAAATAGGGAGACCAAAATAGAATGTAAGCCAAAAAATTAATTACAAATCAATAAAGATTTAATTTTTTATTGAGATAATTTAAAAGGGAAAAAACTCAAATAAATTTATTTTGTATAGGATACAATTTCTGTTGTGTTAAAGCTTACTTCTCATTTGGTTGAATAGTATTTAAACTATTAGAATTATGAGATATTGGATCAAAATCTAGTTAGCATGTCGTCGAAGTCTGCTCACATGTTGTTGTCTAAGACCTACATGCTGTAGTCGAAGTGTGTTCTAGTGTGTAGCTGTCGGATTAGGCCTTGTGTTAAGGATCCAATTGTTTAAGTTAGCTTGTACCCTAAGTTAGCTTGTAATGAGTAATTGTTAAAAAGCTCATTAGTTTAGTATGTTATATTTTATTATAAATAGCATACTAGTCTCTCATCTTACGTGTGGTGTGACAAAACGTAATTAGGGTGAGAGGGTGATTTGTTATTCTTGAGTACTTGTAATCTGTTTTATAGACAAAGTAAAGAATATCAGTTATAACCAATCCTTGTTGTTTTTCCTTTATTTTTCCTTGTTAACCCTAACCCTTGTGTGTTTCTTGCCTATAAAGAAACTGTTTATACTTTGTTCAAAGGCATCCTAATTCACAATAAATTGGTGCGGTGAGCGTGGAGAAGATGCCTTCAACAAAGTATGAGATTGAAAAGTTCACTTGAGTGAACGATTTTGGTATATGGCGCTTGAAGATGAAAGCCTTACTAGTTCAGTTGGGCTGTCTGGAAGCGTTGAAGGGAGAGGCAGTCATGGACGCTGCGTTAACGAAAAAGAAAATACGGTCATGATAGAGAAAGCCCACATCGCAATATTATTGAGCCTTGGTGATAAGGTTCTTCGACAGGTATCAAAGGAGACTCGGCATCGGGGTTATGGTTGAAACTTGAAAGTTTGTACATGACCAAATCTCTGGTGAATCGACTCTACCTGAAGCAAGCTTTGTATTCATTAAAGATGAGCAAAGACAAAGTATTGGCTGAGCAGTTGGATATGTTTAACAAGCTGATTCTTGATCTTGAAAATATTGTTGTGAAGATCGATGATGAAGATCAAGCATTATTTTTGTTGTGCGCTTAGCCCGGAACATATGCTCACTTCAAATAAACTCTCTTGTATGGAAGGGAGTCCCTGAGCTTTAAAGAAGTTCAATCAGCCTTGTACTCTAAGGACTTGAATGAATGAAAGGAGCATAAACCTTCGACGGTTGGTGAAGGTTTAGCCGTTAAGGGAAAATTCTTGCGAAAGGATGGTAAGTTCGACAAGAAGAAAGGTAAAAGTTAGCAGAAGTCTTATAATGGCGAAACATCTGGTATTCGATGCTATCATTGTAAGAAGGAGGGTCACACAAGAAAAGTGTGCCCTGAACACCTGAAAGATCATTGAGGTAAGGATAATGGCAACGCAACCATTGTTCAAGATGACTTCGACTCATCTGATGTCCTTGTGGTTTCAAGCAGCGACTCAAGAAAGGAGTGGATTATGGATTCAGGTTGCACTTGGCACATGACTCCAAACAAAGACTTGTTCGAGGAGCTATATGATCAAGATGGTGGATCAGTGTTGTTGGGAAACAACAAAGCTTGCAAAATTGTAGGAATTGGATCTATGAGATTCAAGCTCCATGATGAGTCAATAAGGTTATTGACTGAAGTCAAGTATATACCTGATTTGAAGAGAAATTTGAATTCTCTTGGTAAATTCGACAAGAAGGAATATGTTTTCCAGGGAGAGAAAAATATCCTAAGAGTCATGAAGGGGTCGAAGGAAGTCTTGAGAGGCGTGAAGAAATAAGGCTTGTATACCCTTGAGGATGAAGTTGTAAGTGGTTCGACAAATGTTGCACCCATGAAACCTTTGTCGAAGATAGAAATTTGGCACATGAAATTGGGCCATGTCAGTGAAAGGGGTCTGGTCAAATTGGGGAAACAAAATCTGTCTGGAGGACACAAAGTCGAAAAGCTGGAATTTTGTGAACCCTGTGTATTCGGAAAATCTTGCAGAGTGAAGTTCAACAAAGGCAAACAAAGAACTCATGGATCCCTTGATTACATCCATGATGATCTTTGGGGGCCTGCAAGGTGTCCATCACATTCAAGAGCAAGATATTTTCTATCCATAGTCGATGATTATTCCAGAAAGTTATGGGTATTCATCCAGAAGATTAAGGATGAAACTTTTGAGAATTTCAAAAGTTGGAAGACTCTGGTCGAAAATCAGACTGGCAGAAAGGTCAAGAGGTTGAGAAACGACAATGAACTTGAATTTTGCAATGAGTTATTCGACAGATTTTGTTCTGCCTCGGGTATTGCAAGGCACAAAACTACTGCAGGTACTCCACAACAAAATGGTTTAGCTGAAAGGTTTAATCGAACTATTTTGGAAAGAGTTAGATGCATGTTGACTAGTGCTGGATTAAAGTAGGTGTTTTGGGCTAAGGTTGTTTCGACAGCAACATATCTGCTAAATAGATGCCCTTCGACTGCGTTAGATATGAAGACACTTGAAGAAGTTTGGTCGAGACATCCACCTAGTCTCGACAGACTAAGAGTATTTGGCTGCGTGGCCTATGCTCACATTAGGAAAGACAAGGTTGAACCTAGAGCTCTGAAATACATGTTCATGGGATACCCTGAAGGAGTCAAAGCTTATAGGCTATGGTGCCTAGAGCCAGGTCACAAGAGGTGTATCACTAGTCGAGATGTAGTTTTCAATGAAGTTGAGATGGCTTTCAAGAAAACTGATGATGCTGACGAAGATCTGGAACAGGGAGAGATTCCTGTTGAGGTGGAGCGTGTTGATGCTGAATTGCGTATCCCATATGAAGTCGAAGAAGAAGAAGAAATTGTTGTTGTAGATGAAGAGACTGATAATGACTACCTGCTAGCAAGAGACATGTTGAGGATTGTCATCAAGCCAACTCAGAGACTTGGGTATGCAGATCTTATAGCTTATGTCTTAATCTCTGCAAGTGAGGTTCTCGACGAAGAACCTAGAGACTATAAAAAAGTTATGAGGAGTCGAAAGAATACTGAATGGCTGAAGGCCATGGATGATGAGATGAAATCTCTTCATGATAACAACACATGGGAACTGATCAAGAAACCTGCTGAAGCCAGGTTAGTTAGCTATAAATGGATTTTCAAAGTTAGGGAAGGAATCGAAGAAGTGACGTCGAAGAGATACAAGGCAAGATTGGTCGCTAGGGGGTTCACTCAGAAAGAAGGTGTCGACTTCAATGATGTGTTCTCTCCTGTTCTGAAGCACATGTCCATTCGAATGTTGCTTGCCACGGTGGCACAGTTCGACCTTGAACTGGAGCAGATGGATGTGAAGATTGCGTTCTTGTAGGGTGATCTAGATGAAATAATCCTGATGAGGCAACCTGAAGGGTATGTCGAAAAGGGGAAGGAAGATTATGTGTACAAGCTGAAGAGATCTTTATATGGACTGAAATATATCCTTGACAGTGGAATAAGATATTTTACAAGTTCATGGCATGCATAAGTTTCATTAGAAGTCAGTTCGACCACTGTGTTTACTTCAGATTTTGACCTGGTAATTCATTTTTTATTTTGTTGCTTTATGTGGATGATATTCTAATAGCAAGCAACAATGTCGAAGATGTAATGAGGGTGAAGGCTGAACTCAATAAGAAGTTCGACGTGAAGGATCTGGGAGCTGCGTCCAGGATTCTTGGGATTGACATCCGAAGAGATAGAAAGCAGTCAAAATTATGCTTATCTCAAGAGGCACACCTATGGAAGATTCTCGAAAAGTATGGTATGTCGAATTCAAAGCCTGTTGTAACTCTGACAAACCCTCAATTTAAGATGAGTATAGATCAGTGTCCCAGTGCTGATGTTGAAAAAGCTTATATGAATAGATCTCCATATGCTAATATAGTGGGCTCTGTACTAGACCTGGCATAGCATATGCAGTAAGTCTTGTAACCAGGTACGTGGCGAATCCTGAAAAGGCTCACTGGCAAGCATTGAAGTGGATTCTAAGGTACATAAATAGGTCTCTAAATAGAGTCCTAATTTATGGTGGAGCTTTGGGTGAAGATATTAAAGCAGCAATCAAAGGATATGTCGACTCTGATTATGCAGGTTGTATGGATTCTAGAAAATCTATTTCTGGATATGTGTTTGCTATGTTTGGGACAGCAATCAGTTGGAAAGCAACACTTCAGAAGGTTGTTGCCTTATCAACCACTAAAGCGGAATATATTTCCCTAACTGAAGTTGTGAAGGAAGCAATGTGGCTTGAAGGTTATACAAAAGAGCTAAAACTTCAAGGTCAAAGTAGCACTGTTAAATGTGATAGTCAAAGTTCAATACACATGTCGAAGAATTCAGCCTATCATGAGCGAACTAAGCACATTGATGTGAGGCTGCATTTTGTCAGATGGGTAATCGAGCGTGGAGAAGTCAAAGTGCTGAAGGTTTCGACAGATCATAATGTTTCTGATATGATCACCAAGACGTTGCCCAGTTGCAAGTTTTTCCACTGTATGCAGTTGATAAAGCTGCATGAAGAAAGCTAGTTTGTTTCTTGATGTTATAGAGTTAGATTCAAGGTGGATATTTGTGAGATATTGGATCGAACTCTAGTTAGCATGTCGACGAAGTCTGCTCACATGCTGTTGTCGAAGACCTACATGATGTAGTTGAAATGTGTTCTAGTGTGTAGCTGTCGGATTGGGCCTTGTGTTAAGGATCTAATTATTTAAGTTAGCTTGTAATGGGTAATTATTAAAAAGCCCATTAGTTTAGTAAGTTAGTTTTTACGATAAATAACATATTAGCATCTCATCTTAGGTGTGGTGTGACAAAACCTAATTAGGGTGAGAGAGTTATTTGTTATTCTTGAGTACTTGTAATTTGTTTTATAGAGAAAGTAAAGAATATTAGTTATAACCAATCCTTGTTGTTTTTCCTTGTTAACCCTAACCCTTGCGTGTTTCTTGCCTATAAAGAAACCATTTATACTTTGTTCAAAAGCATCCTAATTCACAACAAGAATGATAAAAGTCTTTAGAATAAGAAATATAGGATAAAGATTAGATAATAGAAAAAGATTAAACTACCTTTACTATTATATAATATTATATATTAATATAATAATATTATTATCAATATCTTCTCTCAAACTCATGATGCATTAACAAGAAGCATCGAGAGTTTGTTAATCAAGAAACGAAAACGTTTAATATAATGTGTCTTCATAAACAAATCAACAATCTGCAAAGAGGAAAAGACTAATAGTAGAGTCGTTGTTCTATGCTAAAAATGGTGACGAGTGAAGTAACAATCAATCTCAATGTGCTTGGTACATTCACAAAATACTGAGTTATGAGCAATTTAAATGACACTTATGTTATTATAATACATGGGAGTTGGTTCAGAAAGAGTGACACTCATATCCAAAAGTAACCAACGCAACCAAACTATTTCAATAGCGGTGTATGTCATAGCATGACACTCATCTTTTATATAAGAGTGGGATACAATATTGTGTTTCTTACTTTTCTATGAAATAAGAGAGACTTCAAGAAAGATACAAAAACATGTGGTAGACTCACGATCTGTGGAGTCACCAACACAATTAGTGTCTGAATAAACATGTAACTTCAATGAGGATGATAAGAGAAATAAAAGGCTATGAAATTGGGTTATTCAAAGATAATGAATAGTTCGAAGAACAAATGCCTAATGTACTATAGTGGGAGAGATAATAAACTGACAGACAACATGAACAACATAAGCAATATCAGATATGGTAATCATAAGGTACACTAAGCTGCCAACTAGAGTGCGATATAAAGTGAGACCTAATAGAGTAACACCGTCGGATGGGTCATATTTCACATTTAATCCAAGAGAACTAATTGCTTCTCTAGTATCAGAAAGCCGAACTTGTTCAAGGATGTTAGGAATATAGTTAGATTGAGAAAAAAGGTAGCCTTTAGGAGAGTAGGCAACTTCAATCCCCAAGAAGTAGCAAAGAGTACCTAAATCATTCATCTCAATCTGTTTAGCTAATTGTAATTTCAAATTATCAATCCCATTAACATCAGCACCTATAAGTATCATATCGTCAACATATAATGAAAGTAAAATAAAACCATGAGACGTAGTTCCGAAAAATAAAGCTGAATCATGATCACTATAGAAGAAACCAAGACATGTAATAACAATGGTAAACTTCTCAAACCAAGCACGAGGAGCTTGTTTCAAACCATATAGACTATTCTTCAACTTACACACTTCCCCATAATTTTGAGGAACACCTGGAAGAGGTAAATAACAGTTTAGAAAATCATTTTTAACATTCATTTGAGAAATATTCCATTGGCAAACCGATGAAACAACAATAAGAGTGCGAATAATAGTTATCTTGGCCACTGGAGCAAAGGTTTCTTCATAATCCATACCATATTGTTGAGAGAATCCCTTAGTAATAAAAGGGAACGAGCCGTCTAAAAAATGTGAAGGTGTTTTCTGTAAGCAACTCCATTTTGTTGAGGAGTGTTGATATAAGGTGTTTTCTGTAAGCAACTCCATCATATGCAAGTTATTCAAAGAATTTATTAGAGGTATATTCATCACCTAAATCACAATGGACACACTTTATAACAATGTTATGTTGCGTTTTAACCATTGCACAAATTATGTGATTAATATATAAAAAAAATCAGAACAATTTTTTATAAGGTAAAATCAACAGTAACCCGTATAGTCATCAATAAACTAAACATAGTAGATTGATCCACCTTTAGTAATAACCGGTGATGGACCTCATAAATCATAGTGAACTAATTCAAAGAGTACATATGAAACAAAAACACTTTTATTAAAAGATAAAGCTAGAAATTTTGCAAGTTTACAACCACAACAATATGAAATATCATTTGTTTGTAACCTTCCTAAATATTTTTGTAGAAGCCAAGTACTTTAATCTAGAAGCAGGTATATGTCCTAGACGGGAATTCCATAAATAAAAACTAAAAAGATGAAGAATTCGAACAAAAAGAATCAGAAGCCAATAAACCAATAGTGGAAGTAGAAGTTGAGGTTGCAATATCTGGGACTTTCAACACATACAAAACATAAAGTCCCATGCGACATGTCCCAACCAGCCTCCGGGAATGTGGATCCTGGACATAACAATAAGTGGAAGAAAATGTAATAGGATAACTAAAATCACACAATTGACTAATACAAGCAAGACTGAAAGTAAGACTAAGAATATAATAAACATCATAAAGTGACATATTAGTTGTATAGACAGAACCCATGTCCGCTAATGGCACAAGTGTACCATTAACTGACATACATGAAAAAGGATTTAAAGACACAAATTCTTTACCAACATATGACATATGATGTGATGCTCCATAATTAAGGATCTATATTGAGGGAGACATCCTTGATAGACTAGAAGAATTCGAGCCTTTAATAAAGGAGACATATATGGTACGTGGCTGAGTGGTAAGAATCTTTTAGTGTTGCTATGCAATATCAGATATTTGAGAAGTGATCTCAGGTGAACATACATAATCAAAACCAAAACCAATTGTAGTAGGAGCAACAACAACATTGGATGATAGATTTTTAAAATCCTTTTTATTTGCTCTCAACAATTCGAGACACTGAGATTTCCAATGACCTTTCTTCTTACAAAAAGTACATTCATCGATACCAAGTCCAATTCTACCTTGATATTTTCCTTTGTGAACAGGAGCAGCAAAAACATATGGAAGAGTGTAGAGAATTCCTTTATTTTGAATCATATTAGAGTAAGTCTTAAGTTTGATTTCTTCTGCCAATAACTCATTAACAGTTGAATCAACATTAGGAAGAGGATTATGATGTATAATACTTCCATGAAGACTCTCAAAATCATTTCGAAGAGCCATCAGAAATTGAACGAGACACTGCTTTTCTCTTTGTTCGATGTATGCTTTGACAATTTTTAATTATGCTAATTTCATAAGAGCCAATTGACCCCTTAAATCAATCATGTCCGAATAAAATTCTTGAATGCTCATGTTATTTAGTTATAACTTTCATCTTTTTTATTTTATTTCAATCACGTAACTAATTTTTTAGATTTTAAATTCAAATTATTTTAATTATTTTCTCATATTTTTGCATTTAAAATTAATTATGATAATTTATCATGTCTCACACTATATTATTTAAAACAAATCAATTATCAATTTTAAATACAAAAATATAAAACGAGACTAAACATATTTAAATTTGAACTAAAATGACTAATTATGTGATTTTTTTAAGCTAAAGAAAATATAATAAATAAGAACGAGAAGTACAATCTTGAAGAACATAAACTTGGCTCAACAACCACATATCAACCCTAAATGGGTAATACAACTGAGAAAAACAAAAGTGATATGTAAATAAACAAATTGGACAAAAATCTAGTAAATAGCCTAATGCAAAGCATAAAAATACACACAAAAGTACAATCCAGCAAATCCAACGCGGGACCCGAAACCAAATTGCAAAAGAAAAATATATAAAAAGTCGCAAGCATTTTAAACGAATCAGAGACGACCTTGACCAATCAAACCATCTTATAAAGAATGGTGAATCTTCCGACCATCAACACGAACAAAAACACATATCAACAACCTTTGTGAAATAAATCACAACAAGCTTAACAGCTCTTTCAAGCCTACTCAAATCAAACCGCGACAAACAAGTTTAAAGACATCCAAACGGACAGGAAGCGAAAGAACATCACAATCGCGATGAGGCTTTAACCACCATAGAAACACCAATGTGGTGGCCAAACCCAAACACCTTGAAAACAACATATCTCATCAAATAAAAAGAAACAGAGATCAAAATCAAGAATCCACCGTCAACACTAACAAACTGTAACTTGAGAACAACCACCACCAGATTCAAAATGAAACCAAAAAAAAAAAAATTAAATCAATCACTACCACTATAACAAACCAATAAAAATATCGAAACAACTAAAATAAAAGTTCAAAAGTGTAATTAAATAAAGAATTAATGTTCAAATTACTTTTAAAAGTAAAAATTAGAACATTAAGACACATACTTTATTTTAGTTGTAGGCAAGATGATAGAAATTCAAATAATGATGTTTAATCTAATAATATTAATTTTTTTAATTAAATTAAAACTTATGGACGACACTTATTTATTCTTTTTATTTTCTCAAAATTTAGAGTGTACCGTCGATTTAGAATATATTAAGACTGACACTACAAAAAAATTGCTTGTTTTATATGTAAAAAACTGAGTTTCTAAATTTTTTGAGACGTTAAAAAAAATGAAATTCTAGAGTTTTATAAAGTAAACATTTGGAACATCAAAACTAATTAATCAAAGGCATTTTGGGGAATGACTAATTGTATAACAAATAAAATTCTGACTTGGGAATATATTTTGGCTTTATGTTGGAATGAATACCAATGGTCGGAAATTAAATTTTAATTTTGACAAAAAAATAAAAATAAACAAGGGAAAAATAGAGCAATCTACTTGTCACTTTCTCATTTGTATTTTTCACCTCCTCAAATTTTGTAAACATACAAAAATATTCTAATAATTAATTAATTTAAAAAAAAATTATTCATTCAATAGTATTTGAAATTAGAACCGCCTGAAAATTTCTAATGTCAAAACTTTCGAGTACTAAATTTTATTTCGAAATTTTGGAAAATGAAAGTTTCCGTGTCACATCTTTTACTTTTCAATTTTCTTTTACTTTTCAAATGGTTGAACTTATTTATTTTGTTCTGAAATTTTTGTTTACAATTCTAAAATTTGGTTCAAACAAAAATATTATCTTACCCAAAAGAATTGGATTTATTCTTAGTAACTCAAAGTGATTCTGTCATGCCATTTCCCAGTAATATTTAATGCTCTCTATTCTTCGTATTACTCAAAATCTTTTTTATTATTTACTTCATCTCAAAATTATATTTGATAAAAAAAATTACTCTCAAAAAATTTTAAAATTCAAAAAGTCATATAGTATATTTAAAAACTCGATAATTCATATTAAATAGATCTATAAAAAAATAACGTTAATACTATCGAATTTTTTTATACATTTAGTATGTTTTGTAATTTTTTTTAATTTTTAAAAAGTTTAATAGTTTATATCCGATAGGCAGAAAAACAAAGTTAACACTACCTGTTTTTTTGAAAAATCTGATATAAATTCATACGTTTTTAAAAATCCGATAGAAACTCGTGAAATTCTTAAAAAATCCAATAAAAACTCATAGATAACCAAAAATCCGATAAAACTTATAGATATTTCAAAATTCAATAGTATATTTGAAAAATCCGATAAAAATTTATAGATTTTTTAAAAATCCGATTAAAACTCATAACTCTTTCCAAAAAACCAATAAAAACTCACAAAGCTCCCCAAAAATCTGATAAAAATTAAAAAAAAATTACTAAGAATCCAAAAAAACATAATATTTTTTAAAAACATAAACAATCACATAGAATATTATGATAAAAACATTATTATAAAGAAGGTAGTGGAACAAAATCTCTAACTTGGATTAGATTAATGTTGGACACTAATAAGGCCCAAAACAACAAACACTGTTATACCAAAAACAAAATGCATGGAACACACAAGGGGAGTAAAACATATTCATCTTTTGTTAAACTTATAATTCTCTTATATTTTAGCTTTTTTTAAATAACTATACTCTTTACAACTTTTTTTTTAATTATATAAATGATTTTTAATCAAAATATATCCAATTATTTTACTTTTCCACTGAAACGTAAACACATCAAATAAAAAAAATGATAATAAGTTTAATAATATTAATAACTTTTTATATATTGTAATTTAATTAAAAAATAAATGTATTTTTTTAACTAGTTTAATTTTTTATAAATGTATTAATAACTTTTTAATAAAGATATATATATATATATATATATATATATATATATATATATATATATATATATATAAAATAATTATATTTAAAGCGCGTTAAATATTAAATAAAAATATTTCTCTAAATTGTAAACTTTAATTGGTTATATTAAATATGTGTGTATACTTTTGCTTCCTCTTTAATTTTATGTCTTTGCCCTCAAAATCACTTCCCTCAAGGCTAGTACTTGAAAATTTAATATAAAATAAAGATATCATTATTTGTGATGTGTTGTCGATTATGAAAATAGACGAAGCCGTCCACCCCCACTATGTGTACGATGATAGATTGTTATACACAAACGTTTAAGCATAAAAGTCAAAGTCATAGGTTTTATTTTTCTATCAGAAAAAGGTTATATATAGGCTTTTTTTGATTTGATTTCTTTCGACTTTATCAATGTATTTGTAATACAAGTTGGAGTTCAACGTTCAATAAATAGCGACACATGCGTTTTCATACCTAAAATTAAATTAAAAAATAGCGGCCCCGTCCTATTTAACTTTTGTTGTTCACAATAGTTGCATCGCTTTCATGTGGAATATTTCATTTTTATGGATAGAAATTAAGAATATGAATGAAGTTTTATACTTGTTGGCATCTAACAATAACTCTTTATTTTGTCAATTATTATTCTTTCATACAATTTGCCTTCGTTAGTTTTGGTTTATTAACATCAAAAAGATATACTAGTATTATTTTATAGAGAATTCAAATTTTCATACATTATTATTTTGTTTTGAGGGTTAATGAATGTAATTCTTTTAGATTTTTTTTTTTTTGATTTTAAAAAGGTTGCGACGTAGTTTATTATGTGTTTATTTTTTATTTTTTATAATATTTATTTTAAGATTAACTTATAAGATAATTGACATATTACATGATAGAATCGTATTGGACATATGTGTAAATATGACTTACGTGATAATTGAGATATTACGATGATTGATTAGTGTGGAGTTTTGCTGCTTTATAACAGCTAGAATTTAATATTCTTTGTTGGCTAATAGACCGAGTAACATGTGGTGATATTAATAGTTGAGTAGATGAGTAGATTAATGATCTATGGATGTGCATGATAAATATGTAATGACAAAATTTGCTCATAGCAAGTTTTCTTATTGTTAACACTAAAATCTTCAATTTACTTTATTTTTAGAGTAAATTCCATTTTTAATCCCTTAACTATATTGTTGGATTCAGATTGGTCCCTTAATTTTTTTTCGTGTCACCTTGATCCTTTAACGTTTTAATAGATGCATATGAGTCTCTTCCGTCTGTTTTCCTCAAACGTCTGTTTATTTAAGCTACGTGGCAGCTAAGTTGACAATGGTACATCATCTTCCTTATTACCAAGGAAGAAACCACCAAAGAAGAATCATCACCGGCATCGACATTACCCAAAACTTGCGATATCCACAACTTCCTTGATTCTAGAAATAGATCCAACACCTGTTTTTCATTAAAAAAATCAGTTTATACCTACCAAAGGAAGAAGAATTAAGCAACTGCCCATTGCAAAAATCACACAAATCTAAAAACTAATAAAACTGCCAAAGGACACATCATTTCCAACCAAATTCTCATTACAACCTCAAAATAACTCCACAACTATAATTGTTTTCCATCAACAAATCAGACTGAGGAGTACGCCCATCAAACTAAAACCTATGCACCTAAAAAACTAAACAGATCTCAAACCCAGTGTTGTCAATCGAAGATTATGGAAAATTGTGTATTTGACAACACTTCGCACAAAATGGCATACCACAAAACAATGACAATCTGTTTAAATTCCCCTTTGCTATAGCAAGTGACAACATTGCTCTAAGGAAGATAATGTTGAAAGATCTGAGATCTGAGCCCTAAAACTCTCAACGATGTGTCACTGATGTTGAAGAAGAGGAAAATTGGACAAGATCTGAGCCCAATAATCGGCCACGACTACGATGTGAGATCTGAGGCCTACAACTCTCAATAATCCGCCACTGATGCTGAAGAAGAGGAAACATCAGAATTCGAGGTTTGTAAGCTCCTTCTGAGTCTAGTAGTTTAAGGTTGAGGTTTCTAAGCTCCTCCTTAGAACTATTTTTAAGAAAGCTAAAATATGTTTCCCTGGTAATATAACCAAAATAACAGAAATTTAAAATAGACAATATGTACAAATTGAATGAGTTCAGTTTCTAATTAAATACTATTATATCTTTTCTCCCCCTTTTGTCACATAAAAAAGAAAAGAATAAAAGTCATAAATGTGTTGCAGAGCATCATTACATGATCAGTTTCCAAGGAAGAGAAATCAATCAAGTAACAGGGATCATTAAGGATTGTACAGTGCATACTAAATATTTATTGGTCGTAACAGTATCAAGGATTAAGCAAAAGATTTTATTCCAACGTTTAGGTTACCCATAATCGATTATAAAAGCAACCGAAACCAATATCATTTTCATCAACACCCATCAAAATATCATGGAGTCCTAAGCTGAGAGCGAAAAAATATCTGTTGTGACAGAGGTCACAGAGAACTCTATAAGTCTGAAAACCCAAGTCCTTCAGAAGCCAGTGGTTTCTAAAGCATCTCCAATTGGGCCTGTCTCCTTAACACTGAACACTTCAGACGAGGCTTCGTCCTCAGCACCTCAAAAGACCAACAGAAGCAGGTCCATCAGTTGCTGTTTTAAAGTCAAGGAAGAAATCCATGAAGAAGACACAGAAAAAGAGGACAAACGAGATGTTTTATCAACTTATTATCCCAAAGGCAAAAGAAGTGGATATCGACAAAGATGAAACTGATATCAGTTGGGATAATAGGATATATTACAAAGCCATGGATGATTTAGATTAGGTTTAATCTTTAGTTCAATCCAGTCCTCTTTTATTGTAATCCTTTCAATGCTTGATTAATGAAAAAGTTATTTTGAACATTTTATATTATGCAGTCGTACAATCACTTTATTTTCCCTTCAGATTTTCTAACAAAAGCATTAATGAACAGAAACAACAGTTAAATTATTAACAATAAAATTTATAGATGTTAAGAGGATATTAATAGGTCAGAATATTAGACATCATTTCCAAGAGTCAGTATTTTAAAATTGATTTGACTTAATCAATATTAAAATAATGAATACTCAAGGTAATGAATGTAAAGATTCTATAAAAATCCTTAGCAGACTCACTTTCATAATCACTTAATCTTCTGAACACAAAGATGTATAAACAAAGACAAATCTGGGTTCTAATAAGAGATTTCAGAAAGACAGCCATGCTAAATGCAGCAGCTCAAGCAAACAAGAGTATTGCAGCAACTAAAGAATCTACAAGCAATCAGATAACTTCAGAAGTGCATACTGCTTCAGCAACCTTCGTTGAGACACAAAAAAGAAGAAAAACTTCTAGGTCAAAACACAGAAATCAACTGAGAAAGGAAGTTGTAGAGTTTGAAAAGGAAGAATGGCGAGATTATTTAGACAATCTAAATATGTCGGATGATCCTAGGGATACCTTAGGGCCAATCCAGATGCCGAGAAAGTTTTAACAATTTGTAATATCTTCCATTTTAATGAGAATGTTGCATGTTTTAAGTTTATAATCTTATTCAACTTATTCTCTTAAAAAAAAGAAATATATATATATATATATAACAGTTAAGACACAGAAGAGCATGAACAAAACTGGATAACAAGATTGCTTAATGCACGAAGTTTTAACAAATACAAGGCATAAATTTGCAGAAGTCTAACATCAGAAGCTCTCATAGATAGCGTCAAACTTTTCTCTTCAAATTTTAGAAAAATCATCCTCTGAACTTATAATAACTCTCTGTTGGACCAGTAGTTCTGAAAGAACTCGTCCGTAAGGAATGAAGAATGTCTTTCCCTTGTGAAAGGATGAAAGCGTTTCCTTCAATAGTCAAACATAACTTGAGGAAGATCAATCTGGAAGTCTGAATTGAGAATCAGTAGCAAATATTTTTGTTAGGGTTCACAAGGTCTAGACTTTTGTCCTTAGGTAGAAAGTTTGAGTTCAGAATCTGATTCCAAACAACTGCATCAGGACAAAAATTTGAGACCAGAAATGTGTTAGATGGTTCTATAAAAGTACGTCAAGTAGGAAGATAATGTTCCCAAAAAAGAGTTCTTGGTACTTCTCAAATCTTCTCACAATTTATCACATTAGCAATCACTTTAGAGGTTACTGTTATAGAAACACCAAACACCTTAGAAAGAATAACACGCTAAGAATTCAGCTCAACAATGGAAGCATTAATCCAAAACTCTTTGACAAACCTTGGATAAGTGAAACCACAGAGCATCTCAAAGTATCCATTCCATCTTTGTTCAGACACAGTCTTCCAGAAGTTAAAACCTAGGTTAAGAAATTCTTTAAAATCCACAAACTTTCATTAATGACAACTCGTTGATTCAAAGGAGAATTGACTAGAGAATTCATCTCAGGTTTGGTTTGTTCAGCACACACACCACTAAAGAAAATAAAAGAACTGAACAAGATTCTAGAAGAATAAGAATCTTGTCAGAAAAAGGACACAAAATAATGTTTCACAAGATATGGAATAGAAATAATAATAGTATATAAAAAGAAAAACATCATTACCCAAAGGTTCTTACCCAACAGATTTCTTGAATCCACTAGATGATTTTCAAATTTATGAAATTTAAGTAATATAAAAGTTTAGAGAAACTTTTTACTTAAACTGCTTAATCAAAAGTAAAGAATCATTTTCAGAATCTCAGAGACTGATAATTTTCAGAGGCTATCATCCATCAGAGTCTAGTAGATCTAGACTACGAGAGAGATATCTTTTGTCAGTCATCAGTCTTTGATATTCTTATTCAGAATCAAGCTTTTTCTCTTTGAAACTAGAGTCAGGCTTAATTAATGAATATTGAATTGGTTTCTCTGACAGCTAACAAGCAACAGTATCATCACAAAAAGTGAGAAAATTATTTCCATAAATATCACCATTATCTGGTTAATGATATAGGGCCTTATGAATCTTGTACACCTTTCTTTCTTCGCCTTGCTTGACAAACCCAGCTGGTTGTGCAACATAAACTTCTTCATCTAATGGGCCATTCAGGAATGCACATTTCACATCCATCTGACACATTTGCCAGTTGTTCATATTTTCTAGACCAACAACTAACCTGATTGTTTTTATTCTAGCAACAGATGCAAAAACTTCATCAAAGTCGATTCTTTCTTTCAGAAGAAATCCTTTCGCCACAAGTCTCGTCTTGTGTTGAGTTACTTCTCCTTTGGGATTCAACTTCACCTTATTTACCCATTTCACAACGATTGCCTTCTTGTCTAGACACAATTCAACAAGTACCAACTCGCCTTCATCGTCGACCACATCATCTGATGTAATCACACATTCTTGCAACCTTGCAGGCTTGTGTCTCATTCTTCGAGGTCTGCTCGTGCTTGCGTAACCTCTGACTTCTTCCTATCGAACTTCACTTTCGACTTCACTTACTGGTTCTTCACATAAAATTCTTACTGAATCCTTCTTTACATTTCTAGTCCAATCCCATTCCTTAGGCTCGTATATGATCACGTGCCTGCTGATCACTACTTGCTTGTTCACTAGATCGAACAACTTGTATCCTCTAGTCAAATGATATCCTACTAGGATCATTTGACTCGACTTGTCATCAAGTTTTCTTAGTAATTGATCAGGCACATGTCTATGTGTTATAGATTCAAATACCTTCAAATGACTCAAGCTAGGATTGACACCAAACCAACATTCTTCTGGCGTGATTCCTTCTAGCTTTTTGTTAGACATTTGTTCAGTATGTATGTTGCAGTCTACATAACTTTTCCTCATAATTCTTTGGGTAGATGCTTGCCTTTCAATATACTTCTGACCATATTCACGATGGTTTCATTCTTCCTTCATGTAGATCCATTCTACTGAGGAGTGTAGGGTGGCACCGCCACATGCACAATCCCTTCTTTCTCACATAATGTGTCAAATTTTTTCGACACATATTCTCCACCACCATTAGTCCTCAGAATCTTGAGTTTTCGACCACTTTGTCTTTCGACCATAGATTTATACTTGACAAATACCTCGATCACTTCACTTTTCTTCTTGATCAGGTAAGTCCACAATTTTCGACTGAAATCATCTATAAATGTGACAAAGTATCTGTTATCTCCAATTGAATCCACCTGGATAGGTCCACACACATTAGAGTATATGACTTCAAAAACTTCCTTCGACCTGCTGCCTGCATCCTTGCTGAAGCTCTTCTCGTGCTGCTTTGCATGCACACATTATTCACGCACTTCATTTGGAATGTCGATTTCTGGTAACCCTGAAACTATATTTCTTCTCTTTAGATCTCTGATGTCTTTGAATTTAAGATAACCAAGTTTATAGTGCCATATCCATTCATCCTTGCTAGCTGCAGTTGCAAGGAACTTGTCCTCTATCACATTAAGTTCAATCTTGAAGGTTCTATTTTGAGACATGAGAGCCTTCATGATTAACCTTCCTCTTGAGTCGAGAATTCTTAAAATCTTGTATTCAATTGAAACCTTGTAGTTCTTTTTAACCAACTGCCCTATGTTGAGCAAATTACGCTTTATGCCTGGTATATACAATACATTGGAAATTACTGACCTCTTGTCATCTTTCCTCATAATCAGAACATCACCAATACCTTCAGCTTCCAGAGTATTGTTGTTTGCAAATTTCACCATGTTCATCATTGAGGGTTTTATGCTGACAAACCAATCCTTCCTACCAGTCATGTGTGATGAGCATTCTGAGTCCAAGTACCATTGGTTCTGGAATCTTTCTTCATCTCTTGTTGTGACCATCAGCAACATCTTTTCTTCTTCATGCTTTGCAAACTTTGCATCATTGTCTTGGTTCTTTTATTTTTCAGGACAATCACTAGAGTAGTGACCATACTTTTGACAATTAAAACACTGAATATGACTTTTGTCAGGTTTTCGACTACCACCTATTCCTCTGGCAACAACACCACCTCTTTAGTTACTTTGGTATGAGGTTATTCTTTGATTCGAACAACCTCCTTCTTGCTGACTTGGACCAGTCGAATTATTGTAACCTCCTCTACTTTTGTTGTCGGACCACTTCCTTTTGCCTTTCTTTTCTCTTGTTGATTGCGCCTGCAAAGCCACATCACTCTTTGACTTGCTTGCATCTCTTTCAGCCATTCTTTGTTCATGATATTCAAGCATCCCTTGAAGCTTTTCCTTTGTCAATGTTGACAAATATTTTGACTTTTCTATGGCTACTACCACGTGGTCGAACTTTGGAGTCAATGACCTCAAGATCTTTGCAACAACTGATCTTGATGTCAACACTTTTCCACATACTATGATTTGATTCACTAGTTTTGTAACCCTAGTGACAAAATCTATCATGCTTTCACTTTCTTCTATTTGAAGCAATTCATACGTCCTTATGAGAGTTTGTAACCTCACCTCTTTCACATTCTCTGCGCCTCCAAATGATTTCTCCAGAATTTTCCATGCTTCTTTTGATGATTCTACATCACTGACCTTTTTGAAATTGTTTGGATCAACACATTGATGGATTATAAAGAGAGCTTTATAATCTTTCTTCTTCAATTCTTTATGTGCAGCCTTTTGTTCATTCATCGCATTTTCTGCAAGCGGTGTCACTTCCTCCTTCACAAGATCCCAAAGATCTTGATAATAGAAAACAACTTTCATCTGTTTACACCATTTCTCATAATTCTGACCCTTTAGAATTGGAAGACTCGCCGAAAAATGTATGTACGGATGATTCATTGCCACCGTGTTTTGCTTCCCACGAATCGCTTAGCCAATGCTCTAGATACAAGATGTTGGAATTAAACCCAAGACTTTGAATAATTCTGAATCAATCTTGATGAACAAGATTCAATCAACCAGTTGAATTCTCTCTTGTTCTTCACTCTTCACTCGAACGAATCAACCAACTTTGGTTGCAAGACTGTATTGATGCACAATGGTGATGAAAATAACAATGGTGATGAGAATAACTCTCTGCTCTTCAAACCGCAATTTTATTCAAGTGAATCTCTATACAATATTAGGGGTTACTCCCTATTTATAGATTTAGCTTGCTTGCTCCCTAAGCACAGCCCAAAAACAAAAAACCCAAAATACCTAATTCTGACAACACTACAAAATTAGGTTTAAGACAAAATTCATATCGAGACTAACTCTTTGACACTTCGACAACTAGGTATTTCGACACACACACACTAGACTATTCGACACTTCCTTGCTTCTTTTGAACAACCTGTTTCGACACAAGAAATTATAATTCAACAAACTTTGCATGTTAGTCTCTTCTCCACCGCATCGAAAGTCTCAAATCACCATACCAGACTACGAATAAACTCTTTCCGATCATCTCTAGTTCAAGTAAGAAACAATTAGTATTAATGATTTTTCAAAACCATAAAATTATTTACACTTTTAATTTTTTCTTAAGTTATAAAAGTTAATTTAGGGATGAAAATGTAATATTGTTTCATAAATATAACAGTGTCATTTATCATGCTTCTCATTACATGTGCATCAAAGAAAAAAATACGTCATTCTTATATCATCCTAAGCAGAGTATTTTCCAAAGATGAAAACTGAAAGTAACTAACAATAATGATAAAAAGTTAGTACTAAGTTGGAAACTTCACGTTACACAAAAGCAAACTCGAGAAAGAAAACTGATGATGATGAAGATATCTATCAATTTGTAGTTGAGAAAATGACTTTTGCCGCAGACATTCGGGCAGAAAAACCAAACTTCTGCACCTCACCATTCAATTAAAATATCACTTATCTAAAACACTTTCCTAATTTAACATTTTAGTTAAACTCTTGTTTTTCTTTAGACCCATTCAAAAATCAAGAGTTGACTATTTTTAGGCTTGTATAGTTGTAATTTATTTATTCAAATGATATAAAAAAAATGACCAGTATTATTATTATTTGATAAATATTTTGGTCAAAAAAGAAAGTGGTTGATTATTTGAATACACTCTTTGCACGTGTTGTCACTGTTAACATAAAGTATTTAAATAAGAGAATCAATCAAATCATCAAGTTAATGACTACCTATTTTATTTGGCTATGATTAATTATCTTTAATGCTCTTTTTAAGAGGTTTTAAAGAAGATAAGTCAGTAGTTGAAGATTGAAATCTTTGTATCTGTTAGAAAATAATAGCTCATCTATAAAGTCATTAAAAATGTCTTTTCTTTAATTGTTAAAATTAAAACCTCATAACTGTTGACTTTCTCAATTGTTAAGTAGTTGATTTAGTCAATTTTTGTTAAAAAATCATTATAGATTTCGAGATAGATAAATGATTATAAATGGGATTTTACCTTTATTATACTATATATGATTTTTAATATAAAGTTATGTATGTTTATAATACAATTATTTAATTAGAATTTATTAAATAATTTGAAAATGTTATTTCAAATTTATTATTTGAAATTATCTCATATGAAAATTAAACCATATTTTTATCAAAATTATGAAATAAAGTTTTACTGTTAAATTTTCATAAAATAAATAAATAGAATTTGGAGAAATACTTTATAATTAAAACATAAAATACAAAATGTTATTGCAAACAAGGCATGCTTTTTTTTAAAGCATGTTTTTGGTGAAAAACTCTAAAAGGAAAATCTCTGTCATTCTAAATATGTATGGACTAACTCATTTAAGAATTAATTGCAACCAGTAAGATTCGAACATAGAATTTTGAGAGAAGCACACTCTCAACATCCAAACTTTCACCACTAAATCAACCTTTAGGGATATGAGTTTTTCATTATTATTGTGCTTACAATAAACCTCATTTAATTTTTACTCATTAAGTTCATTCACTCAAAAGAAAAAAAATAACTACTTCAATAATTGTTTTCATGAGGTTGATATGCATATGAAAACTTGTGTCTTAAGATTGTGTTTCTTTTAGTGTTTTTGGTTTGAATTCGGTTAGATACTAACCATTTTTGTGTTAGTGAATACTTTTTAGGGTTAGATACTAAATTTTCAAAAAAAAAATATTTATATGTTGACCCCTTTGTAAAAAGTAGTCTTAATTAGATAATTAGATATGTGGTCTTATAACTAAATTGTTTATTTCATGTTGTTTATTGGAATAATATAAGCAAGTGTGAGTAAATGGGGAAATAGTCTCACATTGGATAGGAATGTGGTGAGTTGAGCATTTATAAGTAGGAGAACCCACTCACCTATCACCTTAAGGTTTTAGATGGACAAGTGGTGTGTCTCTCACAAAGGTGTCTAGTCCTACACTATGTATCAATGCTCCCTAGTGAACTCCCCCCAACAAATGGTATCAGAGCCTGGTTCGAGAAAGGGACCGAGGTGTATCAAAATGCCCAAGACGTGGTGTCCCGTTGAAATCGAAACACCCAAGGAAGTGGTGTATTCGAAATACCTAATAAGAGGTGCCTTGAAAAAGGTGTCAACGGCGGTACAAGTATAAAAAGAAAAAAAAAAAGGGGAACATTGTGGACTCACACTTGAGGGGGAGTATTGGAATAATATAAGCAATTGTGAGTAAGTGGGGAAATAGTCTCACATTGGATAGGAATGTGGTGACTTGAGTATTTATAAGTGGGAGAACCCACCCACCTATCACCTTAAGGTTTTAGATGGACAAGTGGTGTGTCTCTCACAAAGGTGTCTAGTCCTACACTATGTATCAATGCTCCCTAGTGAACTCCCCCCAACATTGTTGTTTTGTTTCGTAAATGTTACTATTAGTTTCTCAAATACACATTTTGTTAGTCGATGTGGTCATTTATGTCAGTTTTTGGTTAATAATATTAAGTTTTGTTGATTTTGCATTAGTGCATTACAAGTGACATTTTTAATATTTCATGGCTTATGCCTTATTGAGACACAATATGGTGGACAAAGACATTTCTCTCGTACTAAAATGAAGAAGTTAAACATTGCAACTAAAAAAACCCTAAATTGAATTATTGTTGAGACAAAGAAAAATATAAAACTATAATCATTCGCCTTCACTTCACTCGACAAGATTTGCTCAAGATTTATCAGAAGAACACGAAAGCCACTAAATCTCCTTCGCCTCACAAAACTTTGTAATTATTCATCATCAGATTCGTTCTTGTTTTACCAATGTTATTTTGAAAATTTGTGTGTTTCTCCTTAGACTATTATCTTTGTTCTCTTATGTGTGTTATATCGAAGTTTTTTAGTGCCTCTCTTTCTTCCACTATTGATTAGGATTTTTTTTATGGATATTAGATTTTAATGTACCGTACACCATGAGGGAGGATTTAGTGAAGTTGTTCATTCAGGTTACAATGAAATTAAGGTTGTGTGGGATTGTAATTCAGATTACTAGCCATACTTTGAAGTAATAGGTAGCTTATAAGACTTAGCTTCCTAGTTGTAAATAGTTTATGGTTTAATGACCCATAGACATAATTGAGTTGATTTTTCTGAAAGATGATTTAGGTACAACTAGGATAAAAATATTGTATTTATTTCTGTGAATATGCATTTATATGTGGTCCACCTACTATCACAAATATAAATTTTAGAAAAAATCTCATTATCACTTGAATATAATGTTGTAGGATACACTGTAGTGGATGTGGATAAAGATTCGCCTATATTGAATGAATTTGATGTTGAGAAATAACTCACTGAGGTTTGTAGTTGCATGTCCCTAATATATTCAGAGGGAGTACATCAATACAGTGATTTTGTTGCTTGTCTTATCGCTTTTATTCTCATTTACTTTCGTTTATTGAGTCTCCTTCTTAATTGCACATTATCTTTGAATCAAGTTTGAATCGATTCGTTTTTTAGCATGCATAAACCAACTGTTATATTTGAGTATTGTTCATGATGGTTTAAGTCAATTGCCTGAGTTAGTGGAACAAGAACCATATGTGATATCAACTAAACTCATGTGGGAAGTGAAATCTCTAACTATTTTGAAAAAATTGAAAAATTGAGATTTCTTATGTATGATTTGAACCACTCATAATCCATGATTTGAATCGATCAAAATAAAGGCAAAATAAGGAAATTTGGGTATATTTGATTCAAATAAAATAATACACATGATTTGAATCATGCTACTCTATGATTGAGATCACAATTTGTACATGATTGGAATCACAAACTTCTCATTTGCCACTTCCATGTCTAATTCGAATCAGGCTTAACACATGATTTGAATCATGAACTTGTGTGACTCGAATCACAGTCAAATAATAGGATTTCATCATGAGATCTTGTTTCACACTAATTATTTATTTGATTCAAAACAAGAAATGCTCTTGATTCAAATCTAACAAACTTTTTCAATCGTTTTAAGTGCTTAATATCAAGAACATATAAAACCTTTTTTGTCATCTCATTTCTAATAACAATGGTGTACATCTCATAATCAACATTGTGATTTTCTGCGAAAAACCAACACCTTCTATTTTTGAAAGTTCAAAAATATTGCACAAATTTCTTTCATCTTCAACCTCAGTTTAATTTCAAATCTTGATAATGAGGGGTGTGCAATTGATTGAGGGAGACACTGTCTTGAAATCAACCAATCTTGAAGATTTGGTTGAGAATTTCAGGTAGCTTGCAATATTGAGGTTGTTGTCATTAGTGTTGACAAATTATGGTGAAAATAAGTAGATTGTCTTGGTAGTGACTCCGTGGAAGGCTACGGACAAGGCAAAGTTCTTCTCAAATTTTCAAACAATTCATCGCTCAAGGAATCGGTAGGATCAAGGGGTTGATTACTACATACGGAGACTTGAAGTAGATTGGTGATTTAGGAAGATTTAAGAAGCGTTAATCAAGTAAAGATTACGTAGAAGAGTTTGACATTACGTTGCATACAAGTCAAGATCTAAATAGGAGATTTAATATTTCTCAGCATTATTGTGGATTGGCAAATTATATGAACTCTTGCAAATATTTGTGAAATAAAAAGGAAGAATGCAGATTCCATTGGGAAACCATTAAAGAGTGCACGTAGGCAAAGCTAGGACGAACGCCAAAGCACTATAAATCTCAGTGTTATCTCTTTCCCTTACTCTTTCATTTAATTTTTGTAATATTTGCATGCTTAGGTATTTCAATTATAGCACAGTTTATCGTTTATTCAATTGATTGTGATTTGTTTCGTAAGCTTAGGTTTTGTTAGATTTAGGTACCTTATTGAGTTAATTGGTGATTAAATTCTGAGAAACAGTTTAGGTTAGAATTCATTGATATTGAATCGTTGTATAAACACATCTCATAAATTATACAACTGAATCAATTGAATACCTTGTGTGTCATTATATAGTTATCTTTGGTGTTTGTTAATCATTTTAGTACTAACGTGATCAAGTTTTTAAAAGTATAATTTTCATATTTTTGCTTCAAACCTTCTGCGTGCATCTTTTGAAAAATCTTTGATAATTTTTTTTAAAGGAATTGTTTTTTTACAAGGGTCTATTCACCTCCTCTAGACTGTTTTTCTACTTCCATATTCACACACAACAATTGGCATCAAGATATGGTCTTTTAATTGTGTCTAACCGACATCCAAAAGTTGTGAATATGGCGGACGATGACGATCCTAAGGGAGCATATAATAGAGTACCTGTTTTCAAAGATGAAAATTATACTTTTTAGAAAGTGAACATGTACGTGCACTTATTATCAGTTGACAAAAATTTGTGGTGAGCCTTGTAACACCCCAAAAAAATTATAAATTTTTTTTAATTGAATTATTATGATTATTCAGTGTTTTGGTGAATTTTGATGGATATTGTGACGCTTGATGACTTTGGGTGGTGTTGTGGGGTAGTCTGAGTTAAGGGAATATTGAGGTATCTTAGAATTAGTAATTAATTAGAATTACTTTATTAGTAATAATAATAATAGAATAATTTGAATATTTAGAATATTATTTAGATTATTATTATTATTAGAAATAATTAGGAGGACCATTAAGGGTAAGTCGGTAATATTGAGAAGGTTAATTGAGGATAATATGGGTAAATCATGATTAGGGCCCAAAAGATAGGTTTAACAAAAAGAAAATAGAGAATTAGGAGAGTTATTTTTTGCAACCCTAAGAAGTGAAGAGAGAGTTGAGGAAAGGAGGCTAGAACACATAGAACGAGATGATCAACCGTAGAACCCCAAAAAGAAGAATCTTTTGCTGGAAAATTCGAGGTATGTGGGGTTAATCTGGGTTCATATGTTTGATATGGGTTAAAGATAGAGGTATTTTTGTGTGGTTGCGTTTTTGACGAATTTGTACTGAATCTGTGACGAATCTGTGGTGAATTTTTGTAACTCTGTATGTGTATGATTTCTGTAATGAATTATGTATGAGTTGCTGTAATTGCTGTGAAATTCGTGTGGATATTTGATGCTGTTGTGATGAAAGTAAAAAAAAACCAGATCTGAGATTGAAGGTGGGATTAATGAATTAAGACTTAATAATTAGGAAGAAATTGATGAAAATAATGGAGTAGGATAATGACTTAGATCTGTGATGAATCGAAACTGTTTTGGGTTTGATTTTGGAAGATCGAAGGTGCTGGAATGGGAAGTGTTCGTTCAGATGCGAAATCTGAGTTTTGAGTGGTTTCTGGCATAACAGGGGGAGTATTGCGCGTATGAAGGGGACATCCATAGGGTGTTACGCGTAGCATACACACCCGTCCCCAGGGCCAGCACGACCCTCTGCCAGTACGCGTAAGGGAATGGTGGCAATACGCGTATGGGAAGTTGAGGAGGAAGAGGCATATGCGTATGGGAAGCCATTACGCGTATGGGGTTCTTGGGAAAGGTGCATTACATGTATGGATTAGCCATTACGCGTAATGGGGCATTAGAAGGGAATTTTGAGATGGAAACCTCTCCGGTGATACGCGTAACAAGGAGAGTATTATGCGTAAGGGAGGCCTGGGCAGGTGGCCCTACGCGTATGATACGCATGCCAGTGGGAGAGGGATTGAGCCATACACGTATGGGGCATGGTCATACGCGTATGGACAGGGCTGTTGGCAGATTTTCTTGTTTTTGCGATTTTTGTCCCGATTTCGATTGTGATGCAGTTTCTTTGAGACGTAAGGCTATGATGGGGTAATAAAACATGAGTAAACTAGTAATGAAGATGAATGGGATAAAATCGGGAGTTTTTATGTGACGAGTATAATATGACAAATTGTGAGATATAGTGACGAATTGTGACGAGTGCGGATTGGTGTTGAATAATGATGTTTGATGTTGATTCATGGATGATGATGCAACTATGACGATTTTATGATGATGATTATTATGAAGATTTGCATAATGCATTCATGGCATAGTTAGGACTCCGGTCCATTTGGTGGCTTTAATCCCATTGTGTGGATTGAAGTGTTTTGTGGCGTGCTCCGGTTATTGTGTAGAATCGATCCTATTGGTGGGGATCTTTGGAGGGTGATGACCCAGTGTCCATCAATTATGACGAATTGGTACCACATGCATGAGTCTATGATGTTGCATTGCATATTGTATGACATTGCATTATATTGATGTGATTGATGTATTAATGACGTTGTGAATGATTTGATGAGGTTTGTGCTTTTGCTTATATCTTATATATTGATTTGTGATTACTCACCCTGCCTGTTTGAATGTTGCCTCCACGTGGGTAACGTGCAGGTGATCAGGCTTAGCTTTCTTGGCGCGTGAAGGTTTAACATTTTGAAGTATTTTGATTTCTCCGTCGATTTAGAGGGTCTTGCTCTGATATGTAACATCGGGTCGGGACGTTTGAGTCGAACAATTATGTTCTTTTATTTGTTGGCATGAGTATGTTTTATGATGTTTTGTTTTAAGGAGTTTTGGATTATAAAACTGTTTTAAATTTTGATTTCCACTGCGTGATGTTTAAATAAATTCATGATGGTAAAACCCGTGTTATGGAGCAAGTGGTTATTTGATGTTTTGTGATGAAATATGGCGCCCTTTTTGGGACTTTACTCTGATTAAATTGTTATTTTTATTCGTGATGCTTGTTGGATAGAAAAGGGTGTTACATTAGTGGTATCAAAGCAGGTCGTTTTGTCCGGCCAGGTTTTACATGATGACAGTCCCCTGTCAGTCGACGAGTGTGTGTACACTGTCGATGTTTTGTTTCTTGAAACCTTGTTAGTGGTATGCAGGATGGCTGGAAGAAATGATCGTGTTATTGCTGATGCATTAGAGTCACTTGCTCAAGCAATGGCTCAGAACAATCAGAATGGTGGAGCTCCGGACGAGTTTCGTGCTTTGGGGAGGTTCCAGAGGAATAATCCGCCGACTTTTGTGGATACTCATGATCAAAAGAGTGCACAGAAGTGGCTGAAGGTGATTGAGAAGATGTTCCGGGTGATGGAGTGTACTGACGCACAACAAGTTCAGTTTGGAACTCATATGCTGTCAGAAGAGGCTTAGGATTGGTGGGATAACACCCGCCAGAGACTAGAAGACGTTGGTACAGTGATAACCTGGGCTGTGTTCAAGCAGGAATTTTTAGGAAAATATTTTCGAGAGGATGCTCGTGGCAAGAGAGAGGTGGAATTCCTTGAGCTGAAGCAAGGAAATATGACAGTGGCAGAGTATGCTGCAAAGTTCGGGGCACTGGTGAAGTTATGTTCTCACTACAACCGTGCTGATGCTGAGGTGTCCAAGTGTCTCAAGCTCGAGAATGGGTTGAGACCAGAAATCAAGCAGGGTATTGGATACCAACAGATTTGCATGTATGCTAAGCTGGTGGATAAGAGTAGGATCTATGATAAGGATATCTGAGCTCGATCTGCTCACTACAAGCATCTTAGTGAGAACAAAGAGAATGGGAAGTATAAAGGAAAACCTTATACGACTTCGGCTGACAAAGGGAAGCAGAAGGCTTCAGATGGGAAGAAGACAAGTGAGGGAGCAGCTCCCGCTTCTGGGAAATGTTACAGGTGTGGCGAGCAAGGACACCATGCTGATGTCTACACCAATAATGTGTTGAGATGTTACAAATGTGGCAAGAAGGGCCACAGAGCTACTGATTGCAAGGATGATGGTCCAACATGTTTCAATTATGGTGATAAGGGTCACATCAGTACCTAGTGTTAAAAGCCGAAGAAGACTGCTGCTGCTGCTCAGACCAATGGCAGAGTGTTTGCTTTGAGTGGTGCAGAAGTTCTAGAGAAGGACAACTTGATTCGAGGTACTTGTTTTATTAATAATGTTGAGTTGGTCGCTATTATTGATACTGGTGCTACTCATTTATTTATTTCGTTTGACTGTGCTAATAGATTGGATTTGAAATTGTCTGATATGAATGGTAATATGGTAATAGAAACTCCAGCTAATGGTTCTGTTACTACTACCTTTGTGTGTTTGAGATGTCCTTTGACGATTTTTGGGAAGAGTTTTGTGATGGATTTGGTGTGTTTACCCTTGCACCAAATCGATGTAATCTTTGGAATGAACTGGTTGGAGTTCAACTGTGTTCATATCAATTGTTATAATAAGACCGTAGAGTTTCCTGAGTTTGGTGACAGTGAGGAGTTGATGTTCTTGTCTGCTAAGCAAGTAGACGAACTTCTGGAAGACGAAGCCTTGGTGTTGGTAATGTTTGTATCGTTGCAGGTTGATCGTGGAGTTGCGAGTGTCAAATTACCTATTGTCTATGAATTTCTAGATGTGTTTCCAGATGACATCAGTGATTTGCCTCCAGAACGTGAAGTAGAGTTTGTAGTGGACTTAATACCAGGTACGAGTCCAGTGTCAATGGCTCATTACCGGATGTCCGCTTCTGAGTTAAGTGAATTGAATAAAAAATTAGAAGAATTGCTCGAGAAGAGGTTTGTTCGACCGAGTGTTTCTCCATGGGATGCTCATGTGCTGTTATGGAAGAAGAAGGACGGAAGTATGAGGTTGTGTGTTGATTATCGGCGGTTGAATAAAGTGACTATCAAGAATAAATATCCACTTCCGAGAATCGACGATTTGATGGATCAGTTAGTAGGCGCCTGTGTCTTTAGCAAGATTGACTTAAGGTCGGGTTACCATCAGATTCGTGTTAACCCTGATGATATTCTGAAGACAACTTTCAGGACGAGGTATGGTCACTATGAATACACGGTGATGCCGTTTGGAGTGTCCAATGCACCTGGTGTGTTCATGGAGTATATGAATCGGATCTTTCATGAGTATTTGGATCAGTTTGTTATGGTTTTTATTGATGATATTCTGATATACTCTAAATCTGAAGAAGAGCATGTCGAGCATTTGAGAACCGTGTTGCAAGTATTGAGGGAGAAGAAGTTGTATGCAAAACTATCAAAGTGTGAGTTTTGGTTGAAGGAAGTGAGTTTTCTTGGCCATGTGATTTCAAGTGGTGGAATTATTGTTGATCCTTCTAAGATTGATGTTGTGTTACAGTGGGAGACTCAGAAATCAGCTACTGAGATACGAAGTTTCCTTGGATTGGCAGGATATTACCGCAAGTTTATCGAAAGTTTTTCTAAGTTGGCATTACCTTGACTCAGCTGACTCGAAATGGGAAAGCTTTTGTGTGGGATGTAGCTTGTGAGGAGAGTTTTATGGAATTGAAGAAGAGGTTGACGACCGCTCTAGTGTTGATTTTGCCTATTCCGAATGAATCTTTTTGTAGTGTATTGTGAAGCACCGAAGATGGGTCTTAGAGGAGTGTTGATGCATAATGGTTAAGTTATTGCTTACGCTTCCAGGCAGTTGAGGGTTCAAGAAGTGAATTACCCTACCCATGATTTAGAGTTGGCAGCTGTCGTGTTTGTGTTGAAAATTTGGAGACATTACCTGTTTGGCTCTAAGTTCTAAGTGTTTAATGATAATAAGAGTTTGAAGTACTTGTTTGATCAGAAAGAGTTGAATATGAGGCGGAGAAGGTGGTTGGAATTGTTGAAGGATTATGACTTTGATTTGAATTACCATCTTGGTAAAGTAAATGTAGTGGCTGATGTGTTGAGCAGGAAGTCATTGCATATGTCGATGCTTATGGTGAAAGAGTCAGAGTTGATTGAACAATTATGAGATTTGAGTTTAGTATGTGAAGAGGCTCTTGACAGTGTGAAGTTGGGAATGTTGAAGTTGACTAGTGGTATTCTGGAAGAGATCAGAGTGGGACAACAATCTGACTTGAAGTTGGTTGACCAGTTGACATTGATCAACCAAGGTAACAGACGTGAATTCCGGATTGATGAGAGTGGTGTGATGAGATTCAGAGACAGGGTGTGTGTCCCAGATGTTCTAGATATTAATAAAAGCATTCTTTAAGAAGGACATCGAAGTAGATTGAGTATTCATCCCGGTGCTACGAAGATGTACCAGGATTTGAAAAAAAGTGTTTTGGTGGCCGGGTATGAAGAAGGATATTGCGGAGTTTGTTTATACGTGTTTGACTTGTCATAAGTCGAAGATTGAGCATCAGAAGCCTTTAGGTATGATGCAACCGTTGAATATCCCAGAGTGGAAATGGGATAGCATTTCCATGGATTTTGTGTCGGGGTTGCCGAGGAATGCAAAAGGAAATGATTCGATTTGGGTGATTATGGATAGATTAACTAAATCGACTCATTTCTTGCCGATGAAGACTAATCATTCTATGCAGAAGTTAGCCGAGATGTACATTGAGGAGTTTGTGAAGTTACATGGGATACCTTCGAGTATTGTATCGGATAGAGACCCGAGATTTACATTGAGGTTTTGGAAGAGTTTGCAAGATGCTTTGGGTACTAAGTTGAGGATGAGTTATGCAAAGGGAAATGATTTGATTTGGGTGATTGTGGATAGATTAACTAAATCGGCTCATTTCTTGCCGATGAAGATTAATCATTCTATGCAGAAGTTATCCGAGATGTACATTGAGGAGTTTGTGAAGTTACATGGGATACCTTCGAGTATTGTATCGGATAGAGACCCGAGATTTACATCGAGGTTTTGGAAGAGTTTGCAAGATGCTTTGGGTACTAAGTTGAGGATGAGTTCTGCATATCATCCTCAGACGGACGGTCAGATGGAAATGACTATCCAATACTTGAAGGATTTATTAGGACTTGTGTGTTGGATCACGGAGGATCTTAGGATAGCTATTTGCCGTTGATTGAGTTCACGTACAACAACAACTTTCATGCTAGTATTGGGATGGCGCCGTATGAAGCTTTGTATGGAAGAAGATGTATAACTCCTTTGTGTTGGTATGAGTCAGGCGAGAGTGCCGTACTCAGACCTGAAATTGTGCAGGAGACGACTGAGAAGATTAAGATGATCCAAAAGTGGATGAGAGCTTCGTAGAGTCGTCAGAAGAGTTATCATGATAGGAGAAGGAAATCACTTGAATTCCAAGAGGGAGATCATGTGTTTTTAAGGGTGACGCCAGTGACTGGTGTGGGTCGAGCCTTGAAGTCTAGGAAGCTCACTCCACGTTTTGTTGGTCTATATCAAATCTTGTAGAGGATAGGAGAGGTAGATTATCAGATTGCCTTACCGCCGTCGCTTGCAAATTTCCATGATGTGTTCCATGTGTCTCAGTTGAGGAAGTACATTCCAGATCCATCACATGTGATTCAGATGGATGATGTACAAGTGAGGGATAATCTGACTGTGGAAGCATTGCCTGTGCGGATTGATGGTCGTGAAATGAAGCAACTATGGGGCAAAGACATAGCTTTGGTGAAGGTGTTATGGGGTGGACCAGCTGGCGAAAGTTGGACATGAGAGCGTGAAGATCAGATGAAGGAGTCGTATCTGACTCTGTTTCCTTAAGGTAATTTTTTAGGGCGAAAATTCTTTAAGTGGGGGAGAGTTGTAACACCCCAAAATAATTATAATATTTATTTAATTGAATTATTATGATTATTCAGTGTTTTGGTGAATTTTGATGGATATTGTGACGCTTGATGACTTTGGGTGGTGTTGTTGGGTAGTCTGAGTAAGGGAATATTGAGGTATCTTAGAATTAGTAATTAATTAGAATTACTTTATTAGTAATAATAATAATAGAATAATTTGAATATTTAGAATATTATTTAGATTATTATTATTATTAGAAATAATTAGGAGGACCATTAAGGATAAGTCGGTAATATTGAGAAGGTTAATTGAGGATAATATGGGTAAATCATGATTAAGGCCCAAACGATAGGTTTAACAAAAAGAAAATAGAGAATTAGGAGAGTTATTTTGTGCAACCCTAAGAAGTGAAGATAAAGCTGAGGAAAGAAGACTAGAACACATAGAACGAGAGGATCAACCGTAGAACCTCAAAAAGAAGAATCTTTTGCTGGAAAATTTGAGGTATGAGGGGTTAATCCGGGTTCATATGTTTGATATGGGTTTAAGGTAGAGGTATTTTTGTGTGGTTGCGTTTTTGACGAATTTGTGTTGAATCTGTGGTGAATTTTTGTAACTCTGTATGTGTATGATTTCTGTCATGAATTCTGTATGAGGTGCTGTAATTGCTGTGAAATTCGTGTGGATATTTGATACTGCTGTGATGAATGTAAAACAAAACCAGATCTGAGATTAAAGGTGGGAATAATGAATTAGGACTTAATAATTAGGAAGAAATTGATGAAAATAATGGAGTAGGATAATGACTTAGATTTGTGATGAATCAAAATTGTTTTGGGTCCAATTTTGGAAGATCGAAGGTGCTGGAATGGGAAGTGTTTGTTCAGATGCGAAATTTGAGTTTTGAGTGGTTTCTGGCCATACGCGTAACAGGGGGAGTATTACGCGTATGAAGGGGACACCCCCAGGGTGTTACGCGTAGCATACACACCCGTCCCCAGGGCCTACACGACCCTCTGCCAGTACGCGTAGCGTACACGTAAGGGAATGGTGGCAATACATGTATGAGAAGCTGAGGAGGAAGAGGCATACGCGTATGGGAAGCCATTACGCGTATGGGGTTCTTGAGAAAGGTGCATTACGCATATGGATTAGCCATTACGCGTAATGGGGCATTGAAAGAGAATTTTGAGAGGGAAACCTCTCTGGTGATACGCGTAACAAGGAGAGTATTACGCGTAAGGGAGGCCTGGGCAGGTGGCCCTACGCATATGATATGCAGACCATTGGGCGAGGGATTGAGCCATACGCGTATGGGGCATGGCCATACGCGTATGGACAGGGCTGCTGGCAGATTTTCCTGTTTTTGCGATTTCTGTCCCGATTTCGCTTGTGATGCGGTTTCTTTGAGACGTAAGGCTATGATGGGGTAATAAAACATGAGTAAACTAGTAATGAATATGAATGGGATAAAATCGGGAAGTTTTATGTGACGAGTATAATATGATGAATTGTGAGATATAGTGACGAATTGTGACGAGTGCGGATTGGTGTTGAATAATGATGTTTGATGTTGATTCATGGATGATGATGCAACTATGACGATTTTATGATGATGATTATTATGACGATTTGAATTATGCATTCATGGCATGGTTAGGACTCCTGTCCATTTGGTGGCTTCAATCACATTGTTTGGATTTAAGTGTTTTGTGACGTGCTTCGGTTCTTGTGTAGAATCGATCCTATTGGTGGGGATATTTAGAGGGTGATGGCCCAGTGTCCATCAATTATGACGAATTGGTACCACATGCATGAGTCTATGATGTTGCATTGCATATTGTGTGGCATTGCATTATATTGATGTGATTGATGTATTAATGACATTGTGAATGATTTGATGATGTTTGGGCTTATGCTTTATCTTTTGCTTATATCTTATATATTTATTCGTGATTACTCACCTTGTCTGTTTGAATGTTGTCTCCACGTGGGTAATGTGCAGGTGATCAGGCTTAGCTTTCTTGGCGCATGAATATTTAGCATTTTGAAGTATTTTGATTTCTCTGTCAATTTAGAGGGTCTTGCTCTGATATATAACATCGGGTCGGGACGTTTGAGTCGAACGATTATGTTATTTTATTTGTTGGCATGAGGATGTTTTATGATGTTTTATTTTAAGAAGTTTTGGATTATAAAATTGTTTTAAATTTTGATTTCTGCTGCGTGATATTTAAATAAATTCATGATGGTAAAACCCATGTTACGGAGCAGATGGTTATTTGATGTTTTGTGATGAAATGTGACGCCCTTTTTTAGACTTTACTCTGATTAAATTGTTGTTTTTATCCGTGATCCTTGTTGGGTAGAAAAGGGTGTTACAAGCCGTCACCGAGGGACCCTTTATTCCTAAGGACAATGACGACGTTGTTAAACATCCAAAATATTGGAATGATGATGAGACAAAAAAGGCTTCATATGATTTGAAAGCGAGAAACATACTTATCTCCACTTTAAGCGCGAAAGTATTCTACTCAATTTCATATCATACAAGTGCTAAAGGTATGTGAAATGCTCTAAAAAATCTGTATGAAGGAACGTTTGGTGTCAAGAATTCTAAAATCAATATGTTTATAGAGGAGTTTGAACTATTTTTATGGAACCCAAAGAATTTGTGGATTCCATGAAAAATAGATTCCTCCACTTAATCAACAAACTAAGCAACTTGGGTATAACCTTTTCTAACAAAGATTGTACTAACAAAATATTGATATCTATGTGCAAGGAGTGACATCCAAAAGTTACTGTTATAAAATAATCAAATGATCTTAGTACTTTGAATATTACAAAACCGTTTGGAAAGTTAGCTAAGCATGAGAATGAACTGAAACGACTCGCCAATAGCGAAGTAAAGTCGATAAAGAAAGAGAAAGGTAAAGAAGAGAAACACGATCTTTCTTTGAAAGCTTCATCATCTAAAGGGAAGAAGTCAAAGGAAGAAAGTGACAACTCTGACAAAGAAGCTTCTAAAAAGGAAGAGATGAGTTTATTTGTTAGATGCTACAATAGATAATTAAAGAGAAACAAACTTAAGCATTCCGACAAATGACTAGTAAATTTCAATAACATACAGGTGAAACAACATCACAAGTTCCACTTTGAACTATATACTACAACACATAAGGCAACCACGATAGTTCTCTGTCCAAACTACACACCTCAACCTTAATAATATATAATTACAACTCATCTTATAATCATACCCACATTTCACATAAAATTTAACTCATCATAGTATTTTCATCGCAACAATTTGTCACACTACTCGTTAATACATAACAACTCTCAAATTCACGATTATATATTTATTCGATAATCATCTCATAAGGTATCTACAAGTAAACATATCATTAATATTTTCATGTACACATTTAGCCTCTAAATCACTATTACAAGGTAGTTTTACGCGACAGCTACCCAATGCTCCGTACCGCGCCTCAAACGAAGTCACGAATCTCAAATTACACCCGAAATGACGCAATTGGTAAGAAAAAAATCCAAGGAGCTGCTATGGCCCGTAGCAGTGCCCAGGACCCAAAAAGTTATTTTTGTAATTCCCCAATGGAGCACTTTCAGAGCTTCGATTTCGATTACGTAAAAACCAGAACACTTAAAATTCATCATACAATAATTATAAGATGATTATAACATCAAAAAACATCAAATATACCAAATTTTAATTATTTATCATTTTCATCACTTTAAAACATATCATGATGAACACATACTCATAATTTCAACTCACAATTGTACAAGAAATTTCAACACTTTAATCCAGCACAACAATCATTAATAATTTAAAGCAACAATACACAATGATTTAGAGAGGTTTGCATAAACATCTATGAGCCTCAAAACCCTCATTCATGGAGGAAAATGAAAGGAAGAAGGAGAGGGTAAGGACCCCCCCCCCCCCTCTATCCTCTTTGCAATTAAACACTCACATAGTGAATGATTCCTCCCTTATCTCAAATTTTAGCAACTCGAAGCTCTAGCTATGACTTCCTCTTCATTCTCTAACCCTTGTTCTTGCTCTTTCTCCCAAGTGCTCTTTCTCAATTCAGGTACTTACACAAATAAGGTCCACTAATCCCTTTTTAATAATAAATCTAATTTAATCTTTTAATTATTTCACCTTGTCCCCAACTTCTTTCTAATTATCACCACTTTACCCTATATTTATATTAATTTCAAATTCCACCCAATACACTTAAACCTCTTATTTTCTTCTTATTTAAATTAACCGAATCAACTAATAATTCTAATTAATTTCTAATAATTTCTATCCACCCAATAAATCAAATAAAATTATCCGAGCACACACATAATTCATAAAAATCAATATTAACTTAAGTAAATTAAAATTAACGACAAACGAGGTGTTACACAAGTCAGATAGGAAAAACACTAGTGGTACTTGTCACTTATTTAGAAGTTGTTTAGTTTCTTGACACATTAAGAAGCATCATAGCATTGCTCTTTCTACCGTCGAGACTGAATATGTAGCCGCTGGTAGTTGTTATGCACAAGTTTTATGGCTAAAACAACAATTATTATATTATGATTTAAATTTTGGTTGTATTATGATTAAGTGTGATAGTGCCAGTGCAATAAGCCTCACTAAGAATCCAATAATTCATTCACGGACTAAATATATTGAGATACAACACCATTTTCTTAGAGATCATGTGGAAAAAAGGGTTGTTGTTTTTTAATACATTCACACAAAAAGTCATTATGCTGACATTTTTGCAAAACCATTATCTTCGGATCCCTTTCACAAGATTTGTAGGGATTTGAAAATCTTAGACTCTTCATGCTTTAAATAGAATGATGATTTTATTTAGTTTTATTTGTTATATTTATTGTTTTCACTAACACTATTTTGTAGCAAATCATAGCTCTTACCAACTACATTGATATGCCTCTATAGCTCTTACATCTGACTTTATATCATTGTATGTGTTTGTTCTAGAGTTGTGCTTTAGTTTGCTTATTTCCTCCTTACTTTATTCATTCATCTTATCATATGTTTTAATTGTTCTTCTTTACATTTAAGTCTTTTTAAATGTGTGTTGCTTATTATGTGCATTCAAGCATATATATACTTATTCATGCATTATTTATGATTTTCAATGCATTCCTTTACATACTAGTTTCTGATCACTTAATTGTTTGTTGTTAAATGTTGGTGTTGTGTGTCTATTTGCATTTTTTTGCATGTAGCATGACTATCTTCGTATTATGTATCCGATCTTTATTGTTGTATATTTTTCTTAGATGTTTAGCTCATGTGTTCATTTAGAATTTTTGTTTGTGGTTGGTTAATTGATTTTTAAATGCATTTCGATATATCTCTTTTTGATGTTGTCAAAGGGGGAGAAATTGTAATGTGAGTTTATGTGTTTTATGGGGTGGTTTGTGTGCAATATGTCGCAGCACGAAAAATGCCCGAGCGTACGAACACTCAAAATACAGTAGAGTCGACACCAAAGTTTTATTTTACAGGGAAAAGTCGATAAAACCCTTAAAAACGAAAACATGGTCGCAACAACCAGTTTCGTGTTCGGGAGTCGCTTATGCAAGGGGAATGTATTAGCACCTCTCACACCCGTTGTACTCAATGGGAACCTTCTAGTTAGTTTTGTGAAAGTGTTTAGCTTAAAAATGTTTGAAGTTATCCAGTTTATTAAAATACATTTATAAAAGGGAAAATTTTAGTTTTTTTTATTAAGGTGCTTGATGAGATGTTGAATCTCGCTCATACGTATTCTCATATGCGATGAAAAACTCAAATCTACGTAGTTCTTTAGTATAAGTTTAAGTTTTTCCAATTAATAATATGTCTATATAGCAAAGATTGTGTTAGATAGTTAAAAAGAATAGCATAGCATGTCAATGGATTTGATTTACGGTTTCAAAATTTCAAACTCATTACCAGAGTCAAATATCAATATGTTTGAATGAGTTGACTTGGGATGGACGTGACATGATTGAGTTGGATTAGAAAAAGGATTGTATTAGTTTGAATGAGTGGGCTCTCGGGTTGACCCGTACTCTGAACACCCCTATTTTTCAGTCAATTGTTTTTTGTATTATTATTTAAAATGGTTTTCTTTATGTAAAAGATTTGTTTTTAAAGATAATTTGTTGATATATTATTAAAATTAATGATTGAATAAATTATAGATATACAAGTTTTAGAATAAAAGTATTATTTTCAATATAAAAATATTTGTAATGACAGATTATTTTGTAGTCTTAAAAATTTGATTTTGACACTAGTTAAAAGGTAATTTATTAAAATATATTAATAATGACATATTATAGCTAAAATTGCATGCTTTTGAGAATTAAAAACAAACAATTATTCACTTTTATACTCCATTTAATGTCATGATTAATTTTTCTTTTTTAGTAGTAAATATCATTTTATTATTTCATTAAATAGTATACTAGAGACATTTGCTACATTGTTTTGGAAAACTATCGTATCAAGTGTGGAGACTATGCATATAAGATAGTTTAATTTATTTATGATTAATCTCTTTGAATATTTTCGTTTAATGTACTAGTCAAGTCAATCATCAATTTTTTGACCAAATAATTAAGAGATTCAAATATTTAGTGCTTGTATTAAGGAATATTGGTCTTTTTTTTTTAATATTTTAAATTTGTCATAATTTAAGGCACATTATAAATATGACTCTTTTACTTTTTATCCTTGTTACTATAGAGATTCGAACTTCATAATCATAACCTAGTGAGTAGTGACAAAGTATTCCCTCTTTACACAATATCTGTCATATTTTAGATTTTTATTTTTTAAAATAATGATTAATTATGTTAATTTTAATGAAAAAATATGTATCAGTTACTAAAATAATTTTATTAATAATAGATAGTAGAATAGTTATATGAATTAAAATAAAATAATTAATAATAAGTTAGTAAAAAGAAATAATAAATATAATATTGATACTACCTCTGTTTCTTTTTATAAGAGACAATTTACTTTTTAGGTTCATTGAATAATCAATGTATCTAGTTTATAAACTGACTAAATACACTAATTATTCAATGAACTTAAAAAATAAATTATCTCTTATAAAAAAAAACGAAGATAGTATTTTACATGAACAAATAATGTAAGACAAATAAAAATAAGGAATATGACACATATTGTGAGAAGGGAGTAACAAACAAATATTTGTGGATACATTTGTTTCTATTATGAATATATTATCGACTTCATTTTTAAACTATAATTATCTCTTAAAACTTATCAAAAATTCAAAGTTAGATAAACTTAACTTGTTCATGATCATAATTGGTCTAATAACTAATGGAACATGATCCCACCAATTAAAATTTAAGAGAGATAAATTATTAGGGTGTTTGGTTCGACGGAGGAAAGAAGAGGATAATGATTTTAATAAAGGAGAGAGAAAGAAAGGTGAGAGGATATATTTTAATTAAATATATGTTTGGTTCAAAAGAAAGGGGAGGGAAATGAAGGAGAAAGTTTTGGTCATAATATGTTTAATTCACAAAAAGAGGGGAGATATTTTAAAACTATTTTACCTTTTTATCTTTAAAATATTATAACACTCATTCTAAATAAAATAAAAATGAAATAATATTCATCAAAAAAATTTTGTCAATTCATAAATAACTTAGATATTCAAACATAAAATATTTAATATTTCAAATACTCTAAAATATATTATAGTGTATATAAAATATTGATAAATGTCGTTAAATTATTATATGATCAATTTTGAAATGAGCCATTTTTTCATCTTAATGATTCATCTAATCCTATAAATAATTTATGAAATTAAATTCTAGATAATATATAATTCACATACTTCCATTATATATCGTTATGTAATACAACTCAACAACTTATAAAAATAAATAAATTATTACAAACAAAATAATAAATAAAATAAAATGCATGAAAAAAAACAGAAAATTGAGTTAGAGGAATAAAAATAATGAAGTTGTGTTTAAAAAATATGAAGAAATTATAATACGGTGATAAATTAACGTATAATATTTATTAAGTAAAATTTAAGATTATAATAAAAAATAAGGAAAATTTTGTCAAAATAACAGGAGTATATTTTATTACAGTTCCTCTCCCTCCTCTCCCTTCCAATTTTGGGGAACATAAAATTGTCCAAGAGGGATTTAGATTCTCTCCCCTTCCCTTTTAAAAAACTGAACCAAAATACTTAATTTAAAATATTATCCCCCTCCTCTCCCCTCCAAAAACCTCCCACCAATGGTTGTCTTCTCCAAATTTGTGGTTTTATTCCATTCCAAATAAATGAAAAAAATATGATATTTGATGCAGGAAGTTCCCCTCGAGAATCAACATCTCAGTAAAGAGACCCATTGGCAGGCGATAATCAACACCTCCCATCATAGTTTGATGTTAGCAACTTCATTTAGCCAGGTTAAAGATCTTAAGCCAAGTCCCCTTCAACAATCGAAGAACATATTGTTTTGCAAAAAATTGTGACAAGCTTTCTGTGATACAGATCACCACTCTAAGCAAAGTTCCTCATATGTTTATCCAATTCTTATAGCAAATTGTTTGACCATGAATAAATTGTAATGGAATAGACTACCATGCTATGCACAATGCTTTTACTGAGTTGAATTCTTCTTGCAATATTGTTCATTTGAGTTAGGCCTCCCTTTAAAGATGGGAAATCCTAGATGAATGAAAGGAACAATGCATATGTTGATGCCAAAAGTAGAAATATTGTTCATTTGAGTTAGAAATAAAGTCATGCACTTTTGCTTTCAAGTTGAGTTGAATATGTTGAGGGATGTTGAAGCGAGTCTTCAAGTCAAAAATGTATTTCTCATATATATATATATATATATATATATATATATATATATATATATATATATATATATATATATATATATATATATATAAAATACTTATTTTTAGACGAAAAATAATAAGTATTTAATTGTTAATATCATTAGTTTGTGAAAAAATTGGTTAATGTCATTAGTTTTGTGATATGAAACTATTAATTTAAATAGATGGGTATGTGTTAAAAAGCTCACCTTCTAACATTGTACACTAAATGAAGTATTATTATTTTACAACCATTATAATCTTTTTCTATTTAATATTTTAAAGTATATATTAAAATTACATGTATACTACCTTCCAATATTGTATACTATTAAGTATTACTATTTTTTTTTAAAATTTGTTAATTTATAAGACTTAATGTTTTATTTCAATAAATATAATTTTAATCTTTTTATTTGGATTAAAATGAGTTTTTTATTACTCAATTTCTAAAATCATATTTTTTTTATCTTTCTATTTTGTTATTTTTTTCGTCTTTTTCTAAACATGACATTATTATTAATATTGTAACTCTGATAAAAAATATTTAAGTTAAATATTTTTAAATAAAATTAAAATTTTCAAATTTAAATATTATAAATTCTCAAAATTTCTTCTATAAACAAATACGTAAGATAGAATATTAAAACTGTTCAATAGAATGATAAATATCAAATAGCTGTAACACTCGCGTCATTATCAAATCATTAATATAAAAAATATAAAAAAAATAAAATAAAAATATATTAAAATAAAAAAATAAAAATTAAATTTTAAAAATAAGAAGAATTTTTTTTTTTTTGGCAATATTTCTAAAATAGAAAAAAAGAAGAAGAGAGAGAAAAAAGATAGAGAAGGTTTAGAGAAAGTGGTGATGTGAAGTAAAGAGGGGTATACTATACTATACACACACAAACAACAAATAATAAACATTAAAACACAAAATCAAGTTAACAAGACACACGCACAGTGAAGAAACGAACGAGATTAAAAGAGGAGGAGAAGAAGAAGAAGAATTGAAAGTGCATGTGTTAGCTTAGCTGTACTCACCGGAATTATCGCTTCATTTCCCATTTCACCCTCCCTCACTCATAGCCCAAGGTGGTGCGTGGAAGAGAGAGAGAGAAAAATCACCACCACCACCATCACCACCATCACTGTCATCACCATCACCCAACCTTTTACTATCATTTTCTTCTTCTCTCTCCAACGTAGTTATTTTATTTTATTTTTATTTTTTAATTTTTAATTTCAACCATCTTATTTATTTATTAATAATATATTTCTTTTTTATTTTCTACAAGTTTAAATTTCTTCTTTATTTTTTTCCCTCTGCCCGAAGAACCGAAGAACAAGAAGAAGAAGAAAAGAGTAGGTAGAAAATACAACAACTATTGAAGGTTAGACTTGTTTTTTTTTCTTTTTTCTTTTTCTTTTTCGGTTTTTTCGTTTTTATAATTATATATTATATACTAAAATGCTGAATTGTGATTGAAACACTTAGGTCAATGGTTTAATATCAAGATTGGATCAATGGTGGATCGAAGATTCATACTGTGGTTTGTGCTATTGCTATTGTTTCTGTGTTTTGAGGTAACATTGGAACAGATTGAGATTCAGCCATTGAGTTCGCCTCAGGAGCGTGCTGCACTTCTTCAACTTCGAGCTTCTTTGGGTTTGAGAACCAAAGAATGGCCAAGAAAGCCTGACCCTTGTTTAATCTGGATTGGTATTTCGTGTCGGAATGGTCGTGTTGTCGGGATCAATATCTCGGGTTTTAGAAGAACAAGAATTGGTAGAATGAACCCTCAATTTTCTGTTGATGCTTTGGTTAATTTCACCTTGTTGCAGTCTTTTAATGCCTCTGGTTTTTACCTTCCTGGTTCTATTCCTGATTTGTTTGGGTTTAGTCTCGGGGAGCTTCGCGTGCTTGATCTTCGTTCTTGTTCGATTGGAAATGCTATTCCGAATTCTGTTGGGAATTTGACTAGGCTTACTGCTCTTTATCTTTCGGATAATAATCTTACTGGAAATGTTCCTGATAGTTTAGGTCAACTCTCGTCGCTTTCGGTTCTTGATCTCTCGGGGAATTCGCTTACGGGGATTATACCGGAGTCTTTTGGATTTCTTGCGAACCTTTCTTCACTTGATTTGTCGGGGAATTTTTTTTCCGGGCCTGTTCCTGAGGGTTTAGGGAATCTTTCTAGGTTGCAGTACTTGAATCTTTCTGGTAATAGCTTGAATTCTTTGCCTGCACAAATTGGAGGTCTTGTTAGCTTGGTTGACCTTGATCTTAGCGAGAATTCTTTCTCCGGCAGTGTTCTTCCGGATTTGAAAGGGTTGGGGAACTTGCGGATTATAGTTCTGAGGAGAAATAATTTTACTGGTTCTTTGCCTGTTGGGTTGTGGTCATTGCCGAGATTGACGTTCGTTGATGTGTCTTCTAATAGCTTCAGTGGTTTGCTTCCCAATTCTAGTTCCTCTCTCGATTCTACTGTTGCGGTTCTAAATATATCTCATAACATGTTTTATGGAGGTCTCACACCTGTTCTCAGAAGGTTCAGTTTTGTTGATCTTGCAAACAATTATTATGAGGGTAAAGTTTTGGATTTCATGCGTAACGTATCATTAGATAGTAACTGTCTTCAGAATGCGACAAATCAGAGGTCAACGGTGGAATGTGCGTCGTTTTATGCGGATAGGGGCCTCAGTTTTGATAATTTTGGACAACCGAATACGACAAATCCGACAGAAGGTTCTGGGAAAAGTAATAAAACTAAGATAATATTGGCGGCAGTTTTGGGTGGACTTGGTTTACTTGCACTTTTGGCTTTGCTACTGGTACTGTTGATTTTATGCACTCGTAAAAGAGGTAATTCAAGTCAAAGGGGAAATGGCGTGGGCCCTGCTCCAGCTGCAGGCAGTCCTCCGCCTCCTGGTGTATCGGTAAACCTTGTAAATGTCGGAGACTCGTTTACGTATCATCAGTTGCTTCAGGCAACGGGAGATTTCAACGATGCAAATCTTATAAAACAAGGCCACACCGGGGATATCTTCAACGGTGTTTTGGAAAATGGGATTCCCGTTGTCATCAAAAGGATCGACATGCGATCTATGAAAAAGGAATCTTACCTATCGGAATTGGACTTTTTTAATAAGGTTTCTCATCCGAGATTTGTTCCCTTAATAGGTCACTGCTTAGAAAACGAAAACGAGAAGTTCCTGGTTTATAAACATATGCCAAAAGGGGACTTGTCTAATTGCTTATTCTTCAAAAACACCACATCAGAAGATGGTACTTTGCAGTCATTGGACTGGATAACAAGGTTAAAGATTGCTACTGGAGCAGCAGAGGCCATATCGTATCTGCATCATGACTGTATTCCACCTATTGTTCACAGGTAGTTTTGGATTTCCCCTCTTGCTTGTTTTAATTTATTTCTTGTCTGTTTTGGCAAGCTATTCCATTTTGAGAACTGATACGATACCTTGTTTATTATCGCCGTAACTAATTATAAAAGATACTGTCATAAAGGTTGGTTTTTGTTTCTGTCTTTAAGGTGACTGTGCATAAGTGACGTCTTTAAGAGATCTATTGTCATTATTTTTGCGTGTTACTATCCACTTGCTAGTTGTTACTCAATAGAGTTGAAAAAAACAAAGTTGTAAACAAGTTCAACTTGTGAATGTACTCTCTCTAATTGATTTGAATGGAGGAGTAACAAGTTTACCTAATATTAGTTCAAGCTTAATAAGCACGTCTGTTAATTATTGTAGAGATATTCAAGCGAGCAGTATACTTCTCGATGACAAGTATGAAGTTCGGTTAGGAAGTCTAAGTGAAGCCTGTACTCAAGAAGGTGATACCCATCAAAGTAAAATCACCCGGTTTCTGCGATTGCCTCAGTAAGTACTCCACTAACATTGTATATAATGAAAAGCCATGAGAATTATATTTAAATGGTCATTCATTGTGCATTGATAACATTGTGCATTGTATGACTCAATCATTTAGGCTGTTTTAGGGAAAAGTGCTGATGCTTTGAAATTGTGCTTATATATTTTACATGTGTTGTCTAGTCCGTATGTTTTAGATTATGAGTGTTGCTCATTTGGTTTTTTTGTAATCACTACTCATTGACTTTTCTTTCCTTTGCAACTATGGAACCTTTTTATAGTCTGTTCTTTCTTTCATATTTTCTTCCAGTATTTCATCACTTTGTAGTTGATTTGCATTACGAGTTTAACTTGTTTGCATGCCATATTTGCGAATGCATATTATCTGCTATAACAACACGCAACTAATTTTTCATTTCTACTTTTAATGTGTAGGTCCTCTGAACAAGGTGCATCTGGTAAGTAGAAACTTAAGTTCAGTTTTCACTTTTCAGAATGGATTTGGAGTCAATTTTATTCCTTGATTGATTGCTTGTCTTATCATCCACAATTCTGCACTTTCCTTCTTACAAATATTTGGTGCATACTTGAATTTGCTTACTTAGGAAGAAAAATGCCCCCTCCCCTAAAAGCCGTATCAGTAAGATTTATAAGCTATTTTGAACAGAAAATAAGCTTATCCAAACACACCATTGGGGTTTGACCATGGTGTGAGGGACTGAGAAATTCTCATCTATTGGTTGATATATAATGGTGTTCAGACTATCACTGAATTGTGTCTGAGCCACAAAGTAGAAATAGGAATATCAGTATCAGAAAAGAAACTTTCCACTTTGTCCTTGTTGTTTTGAGCTAGCAATTTGCATGTCCCTCTGGTCTGTACTTGTCTTTAGGATGGCGTGTTTGTTTCAAAGTATCTAAACACATTCCCAACAATATACGTAATGGATATTCCCATCTCAATTTTTTAAAAAAGTTATTCTGGGAGATGAATTTAGATAACTTGAAATACCTTGTCGCAAGTGCTAGCTTGCAAGATTGAGTATTTTTTATGAATAATTTGTATCAAGTGATTGATCTCGTGGTTTGTTTTATATGCTTGTGGTAAATGTATTTTCTGCTTTTCTGACTTGTGGTAATTGTGTACTGTGAAAACAGGTTTACCAACATCTGTTTGTGCCTATGATGTTTATTGCTTTGGGAAAGTGTTACTTGAACTTGTGACTGGTAAGCTGGGTATTAGTGCATCAAGTGAGGGTGATTTGAAGGACTGGTTTGACCAGATTCTACCTTGCATTAGCATGTATGACAAGGAGCCTGTGACAAAAATCGTCGACCCGTCTCTTGTTGTGGACGAGGATTTTTTAGAGGAAGTGTGGGCAATATCCATTGTTGCCAGGTCTTGCCTAAACCCGAAACCTTCAAGACGACCCCCAATGAGATACGTTCTCAAGGCTTTGGAAAACCCTTTAAAAGTTGTAAGAGAAGAAAGTTCGAGTTCTGCGCGGCTTAAAGCAACCTCTTCTAGAGGCTCTTGGAATGCTACTTTGTTTGGTAGTTGGCGTCAGAGCTCGTCTGATGTAGCCACAGTCCATGCAGCTTCTGCTACAAAATTAGAAGGAGCTAGTAGTTTGAAGCTTTCAGCAAGTAGTTCATCCTCGCGGAGACGTCATTCAAACGAGATATGTCCCGAGCCATCATTTCGCTTACCTGATATAGAGAGGCCGGAGCATGAAGGAAGAGAGGCTTAAGTTTTAAACGTTTTTCTTCTTTTAGTTCCTTAATACCCTTGTGCTCTTATTGAACGGACAAATTGGCAGTAAATTCATACATGGAACACATGATACCTTTCAAAGGGGAACATTGTTTTGTTTTCAGTGATTTTGGACACAAATTTGTGGAGATAGATGTAGAGTGAAGAGAAGACCAATTGGCAACTGCTATGGTAGATATGGATACTTCTTTGACTGCTTGTTTTGGACAGAGACAAGCTCCATTTTTTCACCTGTAATTGGAATTTTTTTACCCTTTGTCCCGAGTCTTTTAGCGAATGTACATTTTGGATTCGGCGCGTCTAAAGTGAGTAGAGAGTAAAGTAAGTAATCTCAACCATTAATGAGAAAATTAAGGGTTGATAATTCAGCATACTTGTGATTTTTCATCTATGTACATGTGATGTTAACTATTGGTTTATTTATCAATCGTTGATATTACTTACTTTATACTTTAAAGTGGCAAGAAAATAGATTCGTTAATTTTAATGTGTAAGATATTATTATTCTTCATTCAAATCATAGTTGATTATTTTTCTGGGAGAAAAGGGACAAGGGCAAAATTTCAAAGAATGAGAAAACAGGTTTTACTGGTTTTGGTGTAAGGGGCTTTATATACTTATGCTCAATTTCTGCTGAGAACTCATTGTTGAGTGATATATTTGGGTTTTGGATATTTCTAAAATTGTTTCTTTCTTTGCCATTGTTATACTTGCTATAAGAAGGCCATGGCAGGGTCTGGGAGTTCCATGGTGTATTCCTTTCTTTTATTCATTGTCATCCTCTCACTCCAAGGAACGTACCATGGAAAACTTGCATTGTCAGAACTATACACAATACTTGGAGGGTTCACCAGATCTCTCTCCTATTTGTTGTCCTCCTAACTGAGTTCTGAAGCCATATTTTTTGCATTTCATCTCCAACAACAGTATCAATAGCCACTTTCAAACCAAGTGACATCCTTTGTCATTCGTCTTTCTTATATAAATATCCTTTTGAATTTAGTTCAGAAATATATTTTCAGACTATTTTTTGGCAGAAAAAATGTGTGACTCACTTTCAAATTGTTGTGGTGTGTATACTTTTTTATGCGTCCAAAAGTACACTTTCGGATTTTAGGAACATTATTGATTTTTCACCGGGGGAGCAGATCCATAGGGAGGGTTTGAAATAATCTGCAAGTAGTCAAACTCGCACATCACTTGCTCGAAAAAATAAAGATACATAAGAGATGGCCCACATGCTAACCATCTGAATTATAAGGAAATGACGTTAAACTAACACGTCTCGTGGTGACCCTTGTTGGATAGAAGCAAACGTCATCTGGTACATGACGATCAAGATACACTATGAATAGCTTGATTGCACTATTCCCCATGTACAGAACAAATGCGGTAACACATGGTCAGTCCTCAGTGTAGCTAGGCGCAACTTCCTACCTGGTGATGTGAGGGAAGTGGTAGATGATCCATCCCTGAAAATGGTTTAGATACAATATTAATAACAAGTGTAACAAATAAATTATGAAAATATTAGTAACAGTAAATTACTGTAAGCTGCGTGCAACTCCCTGTTATCTGCTTTGTCTTTCAAAGGCAACCCTCGCCCAATTTCGAATACAGGTAGACCAAACAGGCATCCCCCAATTGTGCTCGTGAATCGCATTTAGGTCTATAAAGTAGTTAAGGCAGACCACATCGACATTGATTACACTTTTGTCTATAAACATGGACATGCCAACTAGGAACAAAAGGTAACACCTAAATGCACAATATCGATGGTACTCAACAAACACATCATCACCTTCAGCATCCAAGCCCCCTGCAAAAGGTCTTTATAAAGATTTTACAAAAAGCTAAATCTTCCAGGAGAACCTCTAGTGTTAGAGGCATCTTTTGCGACATAAGCAGGGCCAGCCGCCAATAGAAGACCATCATATCAACGACTGTCTCTCGCCCGATCCTTCTATGGTCCAGTAATTCCCCCTGATAGGAAGAAGTAGGAGGCATGAGACGTCATCCAAGATGGAAAGATGACGTCTCAGAATGCCACCTCTTTGCAAAAGTCGTATATATGTTGTGATTTATGGTTATTGATAAGTGCAAATTGTACCTATTTTTGTATATATGTTTTGTTGCACTTATCGGTACTTTTTGCCTATATCGTTCAAATAAACCCCCACTTTGTTTATAAATACGTTTACTTTACGTTTTAGTGTATATATTGCGTAGTGTTTAAATATTACTTAGTTTAATTGATTTTTATCTCAATTTTGGAGGTATTCAATAAAGGCTATCTTGCCATATTCTTGAAGAGCATTGAATAAGCTTTCCAGCGCTTCCGACCGTGCGTAAATCGGAGTTTCGGTGTGGAAGTTGTGGCCAAAATAAGGACTGGTTTTCTGTCTTGTTCGCACTGCGAACTGGCAGCGAGTGTTCGCATTGCGAAGGTCCAGCGAAGGTCCTAGCGAAGGCTGGCAGAGAGTTACAAAAGAGAAATAAGCCAAGGTTCGCACTGCGAACCAGTCAGCGAGCATTCGCACTGCGAATGGTTCGTTCGCACTGCGAACTAACGAAGGAAAGCAAAGGCGGTTTAGCAATCAGAGGCACTTAAAGTGCTATTTTTTGAGTCATTCGCACTGCGAACCATGCAGAATTTGCAATGTATATAGTTCATTTTTCAGCACTTTTTTAGGGATGGTTTTGGGGTTTCTTGATCCCACTTCCATCAAACTTCATTTTTCATTGCTTTGCTTAGAAAACAACTATGGAGCATGCATACGGTTGAACCGGGGTGGATTGATCGTCGACCGGCTCCGACAATCCGCGAGATGTTTGGTTCATTTCTCTTCTTCTTTGTGTTTTTCTTTATGGTTGGGTGTTGTATATGTATTTGCTGTAAACTCATGTATATTTGTCGCCCATGGCGTTGTATAAAACTTGCTTTACAAATCTTTATTGGTGATTGTCTCTGATTTTTGCTTTATGCGTGGGGTTTGGGTTGCGTTAGACATAACCTTCGTAAACTCCGATTAGGGATGGTTGTCTGTTAGTTTTTGGACTCTAGAGATAGATTTAAGAGCTAACAATCTTCAATAGGTGTCAAATCTTAATGTCTTCCGTGTTTCGAGGCTTCGCTCGCGAGAGTGACGAAGAGAGTGACACAGTTGTTCTCTCAACTTTGCGTTAGACATAACCTGTGTTGTGAGCGATGCTGGGTGATATTGATGAGTATTGTAGGTAGAGTATAACTGGTCAGTAAGTTTAAGTTTGTGAGGAGTCGATTGTATGCAGTGCCTGATAAGTGTGTCTCTGAAGAATGAACTTCTTTTTATGTTTTAATGTTTACTTTTCTGTTTGTTTTTACTTGTAAACGATTTTAATCCAAACTCATAAACGCGAGAGACTGTCGAACGACATTCTTTCCCTCGAACCGATCTCTGTGGACACGACATAAATCCCAGAGGGAATTCTTCCGAAAATAAATATTTTTGCTTGCTTGCCCTATTCTGCAACAAACAGTTATGTACGCAGCAGAACATATACTGGCAAGACTGGAATAACAGATAACATCAATGAACCAAGCAGAAGTGGTATGTGGAAACTCTAATATCTATGGTTAATCAATTTCAAACAAGTACGCTCATGTAAAAGGAAAATATCACAATTAATATCGATTTAATTAGTTAAAAATATATGTATTGCAAAAGACAATAAATATAACTCTCTTTCACAGACATGCTTAGCAGCATGGTCTGCATAGAGATGTTGTAAGAAGGTGTCAAATGAGCCTTCTGGGTAACTCTCTAAAGGGGCAGCGGTAGTGACTTCCTCCTGGGCATCAGGGACTTCAGGCTCTGCTACATCATCTGGGAACTCGTGGCCATGTGAAGTAGATGTCTAAGAGAGGTGGCGACGAGAAGAAGAAACAAATGGTTGGTAACATCAACGATGCAAACCATCAAACGGGTCATCATAAACTCATGGCCTCGTGGTCTTAGTTACAGATCGTTCACGTTGTACCGACGCGATTTAGAACACACAATTGAGCCTAATTTTGCCAGGGTCGTTTTCAGCCATTACACCTCCGTTAAAAAATGACATCCATAACATAAATTATTCAAAATTCAGACACAAAGTAATCCAAAGATACATCCCCGAAAAAAGTGCAGAAAGAATTCTGAGATGCATCTCCAGACAAAGCTACGATTTTGTAGAAATTGCAGAAACACCATTGCACTCCTAAACTCCAACAAACTTTCAATGCATGTAAAAAAAAAAGCTACCTATTTCGACTGCACACTACCTAATGTAACTTAAATAACTTATTTTTTCTCTAAAAGTTCATTCAAAACTAAAAGAAATGATTTATTTTTGAAGAACTTACCAAATTCTAAGTTGTGGAAGAAAAGATTGAATGAAGTTAGAACCTTTGCAGGAAATCAAGTAGAATGCAGTGAGAATCTTGATTGGCAAAAAAGATTGAATGGAAGAAGAACATCGGTTGAATTTTTTTTGAGGTTTAGTGAGTTTTTAACAAATAAAGGAGGAAGAGGGATGGTTCTGGCGCGAGTTAAAGTATCCACCTCATGCGGAGATGCATCCTTGTACCACCCACTGAATTTTGAATTAATGGTGTATACAGAGATGCATCTTCAGACTCCATTTATTCACACGGAGATGCATCTCTAGATTAAATTTTTGCATAACAGGGGTGTCTCTTCAATTTATTTTGAGAAATAGCTTAAAAATGTGCGTCCAGAGATGCATCTCCAGATTCAATGGGCATTCATGACTTTTCATTTAAATTCTGTTCTTCACAGATCAAATGTTTGACACAATGTATGAGACAATATGTACAACGTGCTTATAGTAGATTAATTTATTATAGGAATTAAATCATAACGCAGTAAAGAACATAAGAATTGTTAACCCAGTTCGGTGCAATATCACCTATGTTTGGGGGGCATTCAACCAAAGAAAGGAAATCCACTCTCAATAATAAAATTACAAATAGTCTTAGATGGACAAACCTTGTTCAATGCCTCTCTTCCTAATATTATCCGTGAATTTCTATTCAGGACTCCCTATAGAACAACTCCAGTAGTAATAGTGAGAAAGACAAATGAGCTTACTTTGAAATTTCCAAGTTCAAGGCCATTTTTCTAATACTACCCGTGAAGACTCATTTAGTCTCACCTTGAATAAGAGACGTCTTTCACTTTCACTCAAACATTTGGACAATTACAACAATAAGATGGATGGTATAACAACCTTTAAATCTTAATACTCTATTCGGCTAATTTAGATTTGAAGCACGTGAATAGAGTGTACAAAATACAAACAAAAACAGACTTAACTAAAACATAATTCTACTAATGAGTATATATTTTCTCTTGAGGTCTGCGTCTTCACAAAGGAGATGAACTACTTATATAGCCACAAAAGTCCAGCTCCAAAAGCCCATAATGATTTAGGTAATGAATTTGGTTGGTCTTCTAAAAAAACACATGAGATCAATCTTTAATAATGATGATTGTTAATCTTGATTGAACTCCTTGATTAAATCTGAATCTCTTGATTATTCTTCTTGTATTTGATTCAGATCACATCCTCTAAAACTCACATAATCAATCAAATATTTATTAGAAAGATTGAGATTCTTGATTGATACAAATTAAGCATTCCACATGCAATCTTGCTAAAATAAGATCTTTTCCAAATCCAAACTCAAGCTAGCATACTTATATCTCTGAAATGAAAAAGGAAACAAATCATAAGAGGACAAAATATACTTCAATTTATCTTGCTCACCAAGTAACAATCCGAGACAGATATCTCACAGATCGTGGAACATTTAGCCTGGAATTTGTCCACGTAACAAACTTATGAATCTTGAACAAATCAAATAAAATCTTTACTTGATATAAATCACAATTCCAACTTCTCAAGTAAAGGATTTAGAATAAATATCTTACAGAAATTGAATCACACTTTAAATCATCTTTAATAGAGAATGGAGATTTGCTCATTAAGCGCAAATCCAAATCTTGTAATTAAAACATATCTAATTAAATCTCTTCATGGAATGAATCTTCAAACAATATCTTTGCATATCCAATTTCAGCAAAATCTTGAATAAACTAAATCAGAAACAAATATTCTTTCAAGGAATATTCAAATAAGTCTATTCTTCAAAGCAAATCCAACCAAATCAAATCTTCATCTTTTATTCAATACAAATTCAATAAAATCAAATCTTCTTATTTGAATAAAATATTTTTCAAATTAATTTAGATTAACAAGCTTCTTCCAAAACTAAACTTCTAATCGTGTCATAATTAATACAGGTTTTCTAACTAAATGCTGAAGTGAACATTTAGTGCAGTATGAGTAGTCTGCGCGCCAAGATGCCAAGATGTCACATAACATGTTTCAGACATCTTGCTCAACAAGTTGCTTATAATAAAATCTTTATGTCAAGAAACTTTGGTAGAAACTTGGACTGAACAAGTCTTGAAATAAATGTGAAGTGCATGAGAATCCAATCACTGTAGCACTCACGCCAAGATGTCACAAAACATGTGCTGAACATTTTTCTCGACAACTTTCCTACATAAATGAGCCAATTAATGGAACAACAAAACTTAGTCTGAGCAGTATGAACAATTCTTGGGCCAGAATGTCATACAACATGTCAAAACATCTTGCTCAACATGTTTCCTATAAATATAAGCCAATCAAAGGAATGACAATCTCCCCGTTTGGCAATGTTTTAGGCAAATCATAGATATAACATATTAAAGAAATGCTCCATTTTCTTTTTCTCCCCCTATTTACCTCAAAAGAGACAAAGGACATAATACCACCATTAAACAAGCAGCAACAACTTATAAAATTCAAAGCGAGCCAGAACATAAAAATACCAATTGAAGAAACCAAAAAACCAACAGCAGATCCTGCAAACAAGAAAGATGTTATGCAGAATGTTCCAAACATTCTTTAAGATATTCTTCAGCACAACAAAATAAAAAAATAGTCTATAAGCATGAGCTTAGAGATGACAACAACCCACAACTTCTTTTGAACACCAAATAGAAGTAACATCCTTTCTTGAATATCATCATATCCTTACCCCCCACAAAATTGTAGTAGAAACAACAACAAGTTAAGGTGAAAAAGCTCCACCATTTCTCCATTTAAAACTAGATCAATTTCATTAACAGGTGCACAATTATGTATCAAAATGTCAGCCAGATCTTTCCCAACATTCAGTATGTAACTAAATGTCAAAATAATTAGGACAACACCAATCTCATCATCACAAATAAAAATGTATTTTTTTAGACTCAACATGTTTAACCAATTGACAAAGACAATAATAGATTGATTCTTTAATAAGTGGTTGGATGCCATGAGACTCAACATGTTTAACCAATTGACAAAGACAATAGTAGATTGCTTTTCAACATTCCAAGGTAGCATGAGTTCCTACTTGGTACAGTAATCCAGTGATGCATCAGTATATTGCTTCTGGTTGCAGACTTAACATATTACCAAAACCAAATTCATTAGTAACAGGAACATTAGGAAGAATAATGTCTAGGACATATTTCCCAACAAATATCTTGTAACTGAAATTCAGCAACCCATGAGGAATAATATCACTCTTAACCACAAATTTCTTCACCAGCTTAAGATAACAAGCTCCAACATTCAACACTATCTTCAACAACTGAGCATCACTAGGAAGCTTCACAACTTCATTGTACTTAAGTGCTTTAACATAAACTTATCAAGAGCCATTCTACTATTCTAACCAAAATTCTATTTTATTGTACTTTCTTCAAAATGAAAAGAAAATGATAGAGAGTTTTTAGGAAGCTTCTTTCCTTCAATAGACATATTATTAGAGGAAACTTACTCATCCTTCTTCTGAGACGTAAACTCAGTCACCAACATGACATACAGGTTGTTTGGCACGTCCTGGTTGACATCTTCCTTACCATCTTTGTCAATGACATAATTACTAACATCCTGATTGACTTCCACATTCAAGTACCTATTGAGGAAAGAACTTTTCACATCCATCTGATAAAGCGTGAACATAAGGCTACAAGACAAACCTAACAACATTTAGATGGCTTCAAGATGAGAGATGGGAGTAAAAACTTCACCAGAAAATCATCCTACATATATTCGAAAAAAAATCAAAGAATTAAAAAATTATAAAAATGCTTAATAAGATTTAAAAAAAATCCGATGTCACCCTTAAAAAACATAATGCATTTATTACGAAATCCGCTACAAAATTTGCAGGTAAAGTATTTCTTGTGGATATTTTAGTTCAATCAAAAACAAATATTGCAGGTAATAAAAATAAATAGTTAAAAAAATTAAAAACTACAATAATTTAACTTTTCTATTAAAACCATATTTTAGTCATATCAGTCTAGAGACAAAGATCAATTTGGAGGATGCCATGTAAATTCGTCTATGTTAGACTTGATTAAGCAACATTATCTTTATTAAGAGCATTTCTTAATACACCACCCAAGTTTCTTAGGCACCACGTGAAATTTCATTTTTGCCCACTGATTCCGGATGTGCACATCCGGACGCACCAATTTTTTAAAAAACGTTGATGTATTTCGGATATGCATATCCGAAAAAATTATGGATCTGCAGGTCCGGAACAATTTCTTATTAATTCGCGCCAGACCTTCTTCCTCCCCCTCATTCTTCACATTTTCATTTTCCAAACACTAAACTCTCTCAAACTCTCAAATTCTCAATCACACAAATTTCGACTTTTTTCACTCGAGTTCGGCGCAGAGCAACTTCTACAACAATCAAGACACTCCAAATCCTCCGTATCTCAATTTAATCGGTAAGTTTTTGAATTTTAGAGTTTCGGAGTTATTTTTGAGTAACCGATTTAGAGTAGAAATTAAGGTGTAGAAATTGTTAGGTAGTATGAATAACATAGGTTAGAGACAATGTAGGTATTGTTTGCTGCGTCAAACGGACGATTAGGGCATTAAAATGCCCTTTTCAATGGTACAGCAGCCATGGCTGCAATATTTGAACTTGAAAATACGTACCGGATGTGCAGATCCGGAAGGATTTTAACGTTAAATATTCTGAGTGTTTCCGGATGTGCACATCCGGAAAAAACCAACATTAAATATTCTGAGTACTTCCGGATGTGCAAATCCGGAAGGTCTCTATTTTTTGTTGTTGTTTTTTTTATTATTTTTAAAAAATTCTAATTTATTTATTATGCTTTGAAGATTACATGGCGGGCAGAGACGATCGTATCATACATGGACGGACAGCTCAACACGCATCTGTCCGACGTGAACGGATGCAGTCTACAACCGAGGCTTCCGGCGCAGAGGGAGTTGGGGTAGCCCCTACAGCTGAGGGACATCCTACACCACAACCATCCACATCACAGGTTCAGGCCACTTCCACATCACAGGTTCAGGCCACTCCCCCGTCAGTCGCCGATTCTACATCTCGGAGGTGCCGGGCTTCTACTGCTGGTTCATCAGGTTCTCAGCCCCCACGCATGCGTCGTTGGGAGACTCCAGTTCCATCAGCTGCTCTTATTTCATCCCATGTTCCTGTTCATGTTCCTGAGGGTGATCACCCAGCACATGAGGGTGGTGACACCGCTGACGATTTTGATGAGCTGGACGGTTACCCAGGGAGATTGTCTGATATGTCCCTACTCGTGGGGTACTCTGAGTATACTGCCAGATATGTCTGGCTAGGAGAGGTAACCTTTCTCAGTTTATTTATAGAATTGTTTTCGTTGAAAATATGTTCATTTGTAACATTGTTTTATTTGGAAATTTTCAGGAGAAGGATTCACAGAATTTCTATAACCATGGGGGCAAGGTTATGGACATGCTTGCGGCACTGCCAGGAGATGAGTGGTTCACGTCTGCACTTGCTACCTCTGGTCTTGGAGGCCTGTCTAGGATTGGGTATCCCTAGATCATGTACGGTATGTTGATAGCCTTTATTGAGAGATGGCACCCTAAGACATCCTCATTCCATCTACTGTATAGCGAGATCAAGATCACACTCGACGACATCTCGTGCCTTTTACATCTACCGATCACGGGTACCCTTCTCCGTGATGGTAGTATGTCGAAGGGGGACTCAATGGAGATGCTGATTGAGGAGCTTGGGGCTAGCCCAGAGGATGCACTTGTGGAGGTGACCCAGTTGAGAGGCTCACACGTCCGGTTCTCCTTTCTGACACGCAGATTTACCGAGGAGCTTGCAAAGGCAGGACGACCAGCAGGTGATCCAGCTGAGGTGGAGATCCACATGCAAGTGCTCTAAGATGCTACTACCTGTTTTTGCTCGGCATGTAGCTGTTTGTGGACACCAGCGCCTATTATGTTGATGTCGTTTACCCCAGGTACCTTTTGGATCCCACAAAGATCCATGGGTACAACTGGGGGCAGCTACGCTGGCATACACCTATGCTAGGCTCTCAGATGGTTGCCTCTGGGCAGCCAAGACTGTGGCAGGCAGCTGTACGCTATACGTGGTAATAATCTAATATTCTAAGTCATTTTTTCATTTCTTTTCTTTCTATATTCATTATAATGTTTGACACCGATGTTATGTTTTCCATTTCAGCCGTGGATATTACAACACTTTTCCAAGATTACTGGTTGGTGGAGTGTCGACAGTTACACTAAGGATATGCCACGTGCTGCTGCATTTCTCCTGCTCAGAGGGAACCAGGCGCCCGGCCCCTAGTGTATCTTGATCGGATGGCTGCTGAGGACGTTTTTTATCACCCCTATGCCGATCACCGTGTGATGCGCCCGTTCGATAAGGTTTCGCTGTTCTCAGGATGGTTGGCATGCAGTTCGACCATTACTGCTCGATACCTGCCGGAGCGCGTCTTGCGCTAGTTCGGTTACACGTAGACGATCCTGAGGATGCCTCATGAGTCTGCTCCTCTAGGCTTGACCTGCGTGCAGATAGATGATATATATGCTGACTTCCAGTCCCACTTGGTACCGGAAGAGGCTCGGGCGACCAGAGCGCCGAGAAATTGGAGCGTTGCTGTCGGGTACATCATGTGGTTCTACACCGTCTCACACCCATGCATGGTGCCCACTGCTGAGGGATCGCCACCTAGACCTGCTCATCAGGAGATATTAGAGGAGCGGCTGTCTCAGCTGGACCATACTCAGGATGTCCTACTTCGCTGTCGTGAGATAGGGCAGATAGCGTAGGCAGCCATTGCGGACGGTCACCTCCTTGAGGGCTCTGGTGGCAGACGTGTCGTGGATAGGATTATTGAGATTGCTCGGGGGGGCGCTTCAGTACCGCAGACATCGAGCCAGGACGGAGGGTCGGGGCAGAGGAGCAGGGGAGCCAGGAGAGATCCTTCGCCATACACAGTAATTTTTTTTGATGTATTCTATTTTTATTACATGTATGTACTGTATTTTGACAAAGGTTTATTATGTATACATATCATTTTATTTTATATATGGATGTTGTCGAATGTATATTAACTTGCGACGATATATTAACATATGCGACCAACCAACAAAACCGATTTTTAAAAAAAAATTAAAGTTATGCTTTTTTCCGGATCTACAGATCCAGAATTTTTCCGGATATGCATATCCGGAACACATCAATGTTTTTTAAAAAATTGGTGCATCCGGATGTGCACATCCGGAATCAGGGGGCAAAAATGAAATTTCATGTGGTGCCTAAGAAACTTGGGTGGTGTAATAAGAAATGCCCTAAAATAAATACCTCTTATCGTTCCATTAAATTTGCTTTGTTGATGGTTGTGCAGGAAAATCAGATATTGAAACATTCATTTGAACCTGCGACATCCCACTTATGTACATTTAAAAAATGAAGGATTAATAGCTATTTTGCCCCCTGCCATATAGACGCTATTCGAAAAATCCCCCTATAAAAAAAAACTTGCAAAAAATACCATAACATTTGAAGATTCTCTCAATTTTGACCTTCATCACATCTAGTCACCAAAAAAGCTGATGTAGCAGCGTTTTTTTTCTTTTAGTGATGTGGAAGGCCATGTTGGTTTTTTATTTTTATTTTTGATTTATTTTAATGCCACGTTGGCATTTCGTTTTTCAGTTATTTTTAAAAGTATGTTAAATGTTCAAAATATGTTAGAGATGGGAATAAAACCCATGGCCTCTCAACACAAAGCACCACTCACTACCACTAGGCTATGTTATGTTTTATGATATTATTTGCAACTATAATATACATAATACATAATTAACTAGTTAATAATTTTTAGGCTTAATACCCTTTTTGGTCCTCTAGCTATAGGGGTAGGTCCAAATAGGTCCCCTAGCTTTTAAAAGTTTCAAATTGGTCCCATACGTTTTTAAATAGGTTCGTAGTGATCCTTTCCGTTAATTACATGGTAACGGTGTTAAAAATGATGATGTGGATTCTGACTTGGTTGGGGTGTGTAGCACAGTCAGCATCATCTTCCCAATTGAATCTGAAACTTTATAAATCGAATCCCAATTCCAAACCCTAGGTTACGAATTCATCCAAAATTTACCAAATTGAAAGGAAAATCCACTATCAATAATGAGTTATGGGCGTGTTTCTTCTTCATCTTCAAGAACCCGCTTCGATTCACAAGTGTATACCAGTTTTGGGAAAGTCATGTGTGCTTGTGGAGACATTGCTGTACTTTGCAAGGCAAGAACCGTCCAAAATAATGGGAATCTTTTCTGGGGTTGTCAACATTTTAAGGTAATCTTCTTTGTCAAACACATCCATTCCATCCGTTACAGCTCCACTGTTAATAAGTTGCCTGCATATATGTATAGGGACACACGAATGTCGGGTGCGATTTTTTTGAATGGTTCTATGATGATTCAAGAGATTGCAAGGAGGAAAGCCTGGGGAATCTGCAATGGAAGATTGAAATGCAATTTAAGGAGTTGGAAGAAGCCCTAAAAGAGTTGGCTGAGGCAAAAAGCATGGTTGAAGTGTTGAAGGTCAATAATTTGCAGCTAGATGAAGCTTTGAAGAACACAAGGAAATGGAAGATGATCTGGAAGTCCTTGTGCTTTATTGTGTTATTTGTTTTAGTGGTTAAGGTGTTGTGAATGTTGAAATTGATGTAAAAGTTGCTTCAATAACATGTACTAATGGTCTGAGTAAAAGAGTATTGTTGTTACCAATTTTTTAGTTTTGTTGCCAGATGTATCAGTTGTTGTTACCAAATCTACTCTTTTAGTGTTGTTGACATATTTATCATGTGTTGCCATATTTATCAGTGGTCTTAGTAAACGAGTTATTTTGTTGCTGTCATAAACATATTTTAGAAGTTGCAGTAGTTTGTGGCATACAGATTTGTGCACCAAATAACAGTTTGTGCACCAAATTTGTGCACCTGTTTTGTACACTTAATTTGTGCATTTGTTTTGTACACTAAATAACAGTTTGTGCACTTGTTTTGTGCACCAGTTTGTACACTAAATGGTTTGACAGGTTTTAACATGATTTTAACAGAAGTATAAATACAAAATAGGAAACATTGTACACCATAATTTAACAGAATAATATGATAACAGCATAATTTGATTACAGCATAACAGAAGTATCATTACAATAATAGCAGAATAGCAGAAGCATTGTACACCATAAGTACTTAGTACACAACATTATACATAATAGCAGAAGCATATCAGAAATGCTTGGTACACAAAATAGCAGAAATTGTTCATAACATCAGAAGACACCATTACACAATACAACATAAACTATAGACCCTAAGAGGATTTCTTTGGAATGTTCCTTTTAGTTGGTGTTGTCCTCCTAGTAGTATGACCCACTGCATTCTGTGATACACTCAATCTGGTGGTGGGTCCTCTTGAATGCTGTGCTGGTCTCTTGAAAGGCAACTTGTGCCTAGCTTGTGTTGCAGTCTTCTTGTTAGTTGTCTGAGAAAGCTGAGTTGCCTGGGATGATTTGGCTGCCTGAGTTGCCCTAGTTGTTTTTCTTGTCTGAGTTGGCTGAGTTGTTTTGGTTGCCTGAGTTGCCTGTATTGTTTTAGTTGCCTGAGTTGTTTTTGTTGCATGAATTGCATGGGAGACCTGTCAGCTGCCACTTTCTGCAAGAACAACAATGTTCCTTCAAGTTGACAGAGAACATGTCTCCCTGATTCTCAATATGCCTCACCTCAAAAATATGTTCAGATGACATCCTATAAAAATATCAGAAGTAAGTCTATCTCCTATCAAAAGAAAGACATACTCCAAAAGCACAACAATAATTGTATTATCTATTACCTTACTATCCAAGAATTTGTGAAACTGCTGGTTTTCTCGACCTTCTTCTTTATGTTTGGCAAGACTTCATCATCACCTAAATTAGAGAACTTTAGCCTATTTGCCACCCATTTTTCCATTATGTATCCCCTTATTTCTTATAACATTGTAACCAAAGGTTTTGCCCTTGCCTCCACAATCACACTATTGAAAGCTTCTGACATATTATTCAAGACACTATCAGACTTTGTTGTGGTTCTGAAATAGGATTTGCTCCAAAATCTTGGTGGAGTTTGCATCATGTGTTTGTAGGCCTCTTCATTTATCCTCTTCATACCTCTCATCTCTCTTTCCCAAGCCTGTGGATAAGTAGCTCTAGATGCCTTCCAAATGATCTCTTTCAACACTTTTCCTGGAAATTTCTTCCTAAAATTGTTGTATAGGTGTCTCACACAAAACCTCTGTTCAACACTTGGTAACAATTCATCCATGGCTGGGAGAAGACCCTGAAAATGCATAAAAATTCAACATTAAATTCTAAATCAAGAAATACATTCAAACTTAAATAAAGGCAATAAATCTAGTGGTACCTTTTGCTGATCAGAAATGAAAGTGTAGGCCCTACATTCTTCTCTTCCACCCAGATCATCAATGAGGAGCTTTAAAAACCAAGTCCAGGAGTCTCTATTTTCCCCTTCCACCACAGCAAAGGCAATAGGCAACATTTGGTCATTAGGATCTGTTCCTATTGCAGATAAAATCTGGCCACCACATAGACCCTTTAAAAAACATCCATCAAGGCCAATAATTGGCCTACACATTTTGAAACTCTTCTTGCAAGCATCATAACAAATATACAACCTCTTGAAATAAGGTCTTGCATCCTCAATACCCTCTTGCACTGGTGTGACATTTATCTTAACAGTTGAACCAGGATTTGTCCTCAAAATTTCATGACAGTAGTCATAAATCCTAGTGTAATCTCCTAAATAAGATCCATCTACCATATCCCTGGCTGCAAATCTGGCCCTAATAGCCTTTGTCTTGTTAACACCTACATTCCATTTCTTGAGTGCCTTCTCCTTAATATCCTTTAGCTTAAGCTTAGGATTGTTTTTCAATGTATTTTGCAACCTCTTGCTTAGCCATTTCGTGCTCATCATCTTAACATTATACTCTCTAGCACAATTATGTGTGTCAACTAATTTCCTAAGCTGCCAAGTATCCTCATCAGGAAGCTTTCCACAATAGACCTCCCATTGACATCCAGATTTACATACCACTTTCACTCTTATGTTGTCATTTTTTAGAAATTTTAGACCTCTCCCATTCTGAACAGCATATGTTTGAATGGCTTCCTTAAAATCACTTTTGGTATTAAAATAGGTTCCCAACTCCCATTTATAGTTAGACATGTCTTTCATAGCCTTGAAAATTGGATGTTTCCTCTTCCTTGGTTCTTCATCATCCTCAGTATCACATCCACTGTCTAACTCTTCACTATCATACACAACTCCATTCTCCTCTCCACTATCTGCTTCCCCTTTCCTTTTCTTCATTTTACTAGTTCCTTCATGTGTCTCATCATACTCCACCATTTTGGCAACATGTTCTTCATCATAATCAAGACTAGCATCAGAATCACTAAAATCAAGCTCCAAGGCACTATCATAATTAAATGATGAATCCTCACTGTCATCAGATGAAGTATCATTCCCATCATGCACCTGACCATGAATCCCATCACCATTCATATTCCTAAGACCCTCACCAGAATTCATATTCTCAACACCCTCTTTCTCAACACCTTCTTTCTCAACACCCTCTTTCTTAACACCCTCTTTCTCAAGACCCTCAGCAGAATTCATATTCTCACCATCCTTGACACCCTCAATAGAATTGTTTACATCCTTAAGGACTTGATCAACAAGTTCAGCAACAATATCATACTGTTCTTCATTCACAACATCCAAAGGTTCTTCATTTAATATGTCCTCCTCCATGTTTGTAGGTTCTTCATTTAATGTGTCACCCTCATCAACATACTCAGGTTGGGATAATGGGTGTTCAATGTATATGTCGACCTTCAGGTGTACCCTACATAGGTCAGCTATCTCTAACGCACAGCACATTAATCCCAAATGTAGGATCCTTGTAGTAGATGTTGTCTACCTCAGTATACCCTATATCTTTCAAAACACCTATCAACTCAAAATACGACCACCTATCAACATCTACCTGTAATTCGTTACATTTACCCCCCACGTAGTTCGTTTTATCAGAATCCATAAATTCCCCACTATGATGAATGTTGAGGTTAATCAATTCTTCCATTTCAACTTAATAGCAGAAATTTTACGAAAAGAACAATAAAAACCCTAATTTCAAAAAGGGGGCGACAAACCCTAGATTACAGAAAACTAACGTTCTATCTACACACAAACCCTAGACTACAGAAAACGTAAATATTACGAAAGGAACATAGCCATTTACCAAGATAATACTTCGTCTTCAATGGTATGTCTGTGAATCTTCGTCTTCATCTTCACCCTCGATCGTCTTTGTCTTCGTGTGACTGTTCTAGGGTTGGAGGCATGGAACTGAAATGACTTAATGAAAATTAGAGAGGGAAATGAATTGAACTATAACCACCGTTCCACATCCCCATTCATAAACGTCCACATCAACGCACCCATGCCATGTCATCAAGATTTTAATTAAAATTTTAACTTTTCTAACGGCGAGGACAAACGTGGACCTATTTAAAAATGTATGGGACCAATTTGGAACTTTTAAAAGCTAGAGGACCTATTTGGACCTACCCCTATAGCTAGAGGACCAAAAAGGGTATTAAGCCTAATTTTTACTAAACTAAAATCTATTAAATTATTTTAGTAATTATACTATAGCAATTTTTAATTATTTTTGATATATTTTTTATTTATTTTTAATTATACTATAGCAATTTTAGTTTAAATTATTTTTTTGCAATTTTAGAATAAATTAATAAACTGGAATTAAATTATTAACGTTATTAATATAAATTAATATTTATGTTTTAATATAAATTAAACTACTATTAAAACGTTTTAATATTTTAAAATAAATTAATATATTTACGTTATTACTATTAATATTAAGCTACAGTACATTAAATTAAATAGATAAATGAATATTTTAATATAAGCTACAGTACATTAATATTAATATTAACGTTATTACTATTAAAACGTTTTAATATTTACGTTTTAATATAAATTAAATTAATCAAAAATAAAAAATAAATCAAAAATTGCTACAGTATAATTAAAAATAATTTTAGTTTAAATTATTTTTTGCAATTTTAGAATAAATTAATAAACTGGAATTAAATTATTAACGTTATTAATATAAATTAATATTTATGTTTTAATATAAATTAAATTACTTTTAAAACGTTTTAATATTTTAATATAAATTAATATATTTACGTTATTACTATTAATATTAAGCTACAGTAAATTAAATTAAATATGTAAATGAATATTTTAATATAAGCTACAGTAAATTAATATTAATATTAACGCTATTACTATTAAAACGTTTTAATATAAATTAAATTAATCAAAAATAAAAAATAAATAAAAAATAAATAAAAAATCACTAAAGTATAATTAAAAATAAATAAAAAATAATTTTAGTTTAAATTATTTTTTTCAATTTTAGAATAAATTAATAAATTGGAATTAAATTATTAACGTTATTAATATAAATTAATATTTATGTTTTAATATAAATTAAATTACTATTAAAACATTTTAATATTTTAATATAAATTAATATATTTACGTTATTACTATTAATATTAAGCTACAATAAATTAAATTAAATAGGTAAATAAATATTTTAATAAAAGCTACAGTAAATTAATATTAATATTAACGTTATTACTATTAAAACGTTTTAATATTTACGTTTTAATATAAATTCAATTAATAAAAAATAAAAAGTAAATAAATAATAAATCAAAAATTGCTACAGTATAATTAAAAATAAATCAAAAATAAATCAAAAATAATTTTAGTTTAAATTATTTTTCTGCAATTTTAGAATAAATTAATAAACTGGAATTAAATTATTAACGTTATTAATATAAATTAATATTTATGTTTTAATATAAATTAAATTATTATTAAAATGTTTTAATATTTTAATATAAATTAATATATTTAGGTTATAATTAAAAGTAATTTACGTTATAAAAAATAATTTAAACTAAAATTGCTAAAGTATAATTAATAATAAATTAAAAATAAATAAAAAATAAATAAAAAATAATTAAAAATTGCTACAGTATAATTGCTAAAATGATTTAATAGATTTTAGTTTAGTAAAAATTATTAACTAGTTAATTATGTATTATGTATATTATAGTTGTAAATAATATTTTAAAACACAACATAACCTAGTAGTAGTGAGTGGTGCTTTGTGTTGAGAGGTCATGCGTTCTATTCTCATCTCCAATATATTTTGAACATTTAACATATTTGATCGTGAAGGCTTGATCAGACCCTGTAGAATCAGGCCACCAAGTGCGTCAGGGATGCTGGTCGTATGGAGAGGAGGGGGTGTACCTGCAAGGCACTCCGACGCTCAAGTGAGAAAGGGTCAGAGAAAAAGGGCAAGTACAAAGTATGAATTCTTAGGGTGAATATTGGATACCTGACCCTCTCAAGCGAGAGGGTTTATATAGAGTCCCCAGCGCGTGGCTAACGGTCCTATTTTCGGGGCGAAATAACCGTTTTCCCCAAAGAATAGGTAACTGCCCAAACTAGCCGTTATGCCGGGCAGGGTGCCCGAAACTAGCCGTTATGTCGGGCATAAACGCAGTTCTGGGCATCTGTCCTTTGCTGTTCGGGCAGCGAGGAAGCCGTGCGTAACGGGCATCAACGCCGGGGAGGAACGTTGCATTCCTTGCCCGGTTAGAGGGGCAGAAAGGTCATTTTTGCCCCTCTGTGGATTGGACTTAGGCAATTTGGGCCGCTCTGGAGCAGAGACGGATTGGGCCGATTCTAGCCATTGGTCCAGTCCAGAACAGGAGCCCCCCAAGTCGTTGCTCCCGAGCATGGGAGTGATGACTTAAGGACTGCTCGTTGCTCCGGGGAGCCATCACGGAGTCGTCGTTTGTGGACGAGGAAGATTGTCTCAAAGTGCTCGTGGCCCCAGGTGTTCGTGAGATTCGTGGTCGTGACCTTGTTGCCCGATGTACGGGGAGACTAATGGTCAGACAGAATTTGAAACGTTGAAACTTTTCCTTTCAGATTTCTCTTCATCTCTTTTAGTTCTTGCCCGTCACCGTCTTCAGGATTTCCGACCACCGTCACCAGCTTCGAGCAGCTTCTACCTTCTTTCAAAATCAAGTAAGTTTTTTGATCTGTAACTTGTTTTACTCCCTTTTGTGGTTAGTGGTAGATTGTATGCGGTTAGGGTTAGCTTTAGATGACAAAATAGGTGGATTTCTGGCGAGTGTTGGTGGTGGACGGTGGTTGTGCCACTTTGCTGCCTCCAGCACTTCGCCAGAGTATGTAGTATGTTCAGCGAGGAGGGTGGTCCACAGCGTGGTTGCAGTAGTTGTGCATGCGTGACCACCGTGCTTGTTCATCTTTTGATAGAGCGATGAGTTTTTCGGTAGAAAGTTTCTAGATTCCGGTGAAGCTTTGCGGTTTCCGGTGAAGCTTCAAACGGAATTTAGGCATGAGTGCGGGGAGGCTCCTTGCAGGAGGATGATATGTTTCAATCATCTCCTCGCGGGGAGGCTTTAGCTTTTCTTTCGATGTTAGGGCTTAGGCCGGGGACGTTGTCCTCAGCCCTTTGCGCGCCCTTTCACTTGACTTAGCAGTGGAAGGGTGGATTTGATTTGCTGTCGAATTCACTGTCTTCTCTGCTTTTCAGGTGATCGTAATGGCGACGGGGCCAGACAGAGAAGTTATTCTAGATACTTCCGAGGAGGAAACTGGCTCCGAGGAAAATAGTAGCTCGACAGCTTCGAGCTCGGCGACCTCAAGTTCCTCCAGCAATGCCGGGGAGGAAGAAGAGTTGAACTTTATGGAGGAAGACGCCGAAGGGTTCTCCGCGGAGGAGTGGGAGGTGGCCGAGCCTTCCGAGCACATTTCTATGTTCGCAAAGTCTTTGGCGGACGTCTTTACGGAGGTAGGACCGGAAGGGGAATGGAAGGTGCATTTCCCTACTTTGAACGAACGGGTCTGCACGGACTTCGGGGACCGCTTCACAATGTATGAGTACGCCTTCAAGGAGCTGGGCTTGAGGCTGCCGTTCACCGATTTCCAGCAGTCAGTGTTCGAGCATCTGAGGTTGGCCCCCACTCAACTGCATCCTAACTCGCTGGCCTTCATCCGGGCTTTCGAGTTGGTGTGCGAGCATCTTTCCTTGGGGGCCACTCTCCCTCTGTTCTTCGTTGTTTTCCACCTTTAAAGACAACTGGCGGGGAAGAAGTACGGTTTGGTTTCTCTGAAGCAGCCTCGCAAGCTGTTCAAACCATTTTCGGAGTCGATCCGGACATTCAAGGAGCGGTACTTCGTCATTGAGCCCGTGTCTGAGGTTGCCCAGGACAGTACGTATGTCTGGGAGATTGAGGTTGACGAGGATGGAAACGAGCTGCTTAACGAGGAGGGGAAGTACATTGGGCGGAGACTTTACAAGTTCCCTATTCATTGGTCACCTGATCACTTCACCAGAGAGCCCAGTGATTACGTTTTTCAGCCGAGCGAACTGCGCGGGCAAGATGTCGTGGCTTAAGAGGCGCTGGAGAAGTGGGTTAACTCCTTCAGCCTGGCTGAGTGTTTCACGAGCAAGGGTGATCCGATCTTCGAGGAAGATGGGAGTCAGAGGGTCGAACGCCGGTTTATTAATGTTAAGGCACTGCTGGAGTGCAAGACTCATGCGGATGCTGAGAAACTGCTCGGTAGTCTTTAGTTATTTAGACTTTGTTCATGTTATTTCTTTTCCTCGTATCTAACATGCTCGTGTTTTGTTTGTGCAGGTGAGATGCCTCAGGCTCATGATCGGATTGTGAGGAATGCTCTGGCGAGGAACAAAGCTGGAACGGCTCCTCCGAAATCTCGGTTCGCTGGTACCCATGCTCCTACTTCCGTTCAAGCTGCTGCGGGGACCTCCACTTCTCCGACTCCTGCTCCCCGAGGATCTCCTCTGCCTTTGGCCGGGCGACCAAAGCGGCCAAGGATTGCTGATGCCGTGGACCTTACTCGGGTAGCAGAGAAACGGAAGTTCGAGCTTCCTCCCTGCATCCTAGATAGGAGGTTCTTCGAAGGCAACTCTTGTTCCCCGGGCGGAATCTCTTCGCTTGGAAGGCATGGACCGCCCGAGCAAGAGGGCGCTGGTGGCCCAAGACGCTTCAGCCTTGGTCTGGATGCTGGAGATGGAGGCAGTTTATGCTGAAGGGGACTCTACAACTGAGTCCGAACTCAACCCTGCTCGTGCTTCTGTGGCGTCCCTCAAGGAAGAAGTCAAGGGTGCCGGTGAGGCTCGAAAGAAGGCGGAAGAGGAAGCGGCTAGGTTAAAAGAGGAGAACTCTAGGTTGTCGGCGGAGAAAAAAGCTGTCGAGGAGTTGATCAGGGAGCTGAGGGTGGCCAATGCCCCGGGTGCTGATGAGCCGGACGATGTGAGAAATTTGAAGACTAAATCCGAGCTGGTCGCTCGTCTGTTGCTGGCCGAAGACGATGGCATCGCTGTTGCGGAGGAATCCTTCAGAAACGCCGTGGCTCAGCTGCGCGTGATGAACCCTGGGCTTGAAATCTCTGCCGAGGGCACTCACTATCTTGCACGTGTTGATGATGGTCGCATTGTCTTGCCCGAAGGTCTCCTTGCCGTTACCCCCGAGGATCAGCCCGCAGAGGAGCAGGGACCCGAGCCAGAGTCAACCGAGCATGCTGATGTCTGAGGAATTTGTTATTTTGTTGTAATTTGTCCGGCTTGCGTGCCGTTGTAATTTATTTTTGGGGGGCATGGCCCCCATTTTATGTAACAATGTACAATTGTGGTCCTTGCGGCCACTTGTTAAATTATGGCATATTTAGTTCTGTTGTTTGCATGACTTTACTTGCTTTTATTTTTGCTAAGTGTTGTATGCATGCTCGCTGTGAATGTATGTCTGCCCGTAAGGGGCGTACTTGACTTAGTGCCTATTTCTGGGGGGATTGCTCGTAATAGATGTGTTCGGAAGTGTGGGGAACTGGTCGAACTGCCGGGGAATATCCTGGCGGGGAGCGGATCTCAGGTCGCATTTGAGGCCTGAGTTCGCGGCGTGAACGTCCCATCGCGAGCTGGGGTTCTGCCAATCGTGGTACTTTGACGACGGCGATGCTCGATCGAGGACCGCTGTCGAGCAATTACTCGGCTCGTTACTGAGCGGGGCTATGCTTTAATCGTATGTGACGCTTGTACCTAGACGTGCATAGTGGTCGGTGGCTGACGTTCGTCGTTGCGACGAGTGGGACTGAGGATTTAGCTGTAGTATTGTTTTAGCTTTTCAGCGTTCCATGGTTGAGCGAGTTCTTCCCCAGTGAGATGTTCTAGGTAGTAGGCCCTACTTTTCGTTTTTGCCCGGACGCGATAGGGTCCCTCTCAATTGGCTGCTAGTTTGCCTTCGCGAGAGTCTTTGTGGTTTCTTCTTAGGACAAGGCTTCCCACGTCGAACTCTTGCCGTATCATTTTGGCGTTGTGTCTGATGGTGATCTTTTGTTTCAGTGAGGCTTCGCGGAGAGCTGCCCCAGTTCTGATTTCCTCGACGAAGTCGAGCCCTTCTCTTAAAGATTCGTTGTTCATCTCCTCGTCTAGGGGCGACTCTGTCCGCCTAGAGGGCACGTGAAATTCAATGGGATTACAGCCTCGGTTCCGTATACTAAATGGAAAGGTGTCTCCCCGGTCGTTGAATGGGGAGTTGTACGGTATGCCCAGAGCACGCTGTGTAGCTCCTCGACCAATGCCTTCTTTGTTTCGTCCAGCCTTCGTTTGAGGCCTCGAAGGATGACTCGGTTAGCTGCCTCAGCCTGCCCGTTTGTTTGAGGGTGTTCGACGGATAGGAAGTGTTGTTTCGTGCCTAGTTGGGCGACGAAGTCCTGAAACTTCCTGTCCGTGAACTGCGTCCCGTTGTCCGTTACTATCGCTTGGGGAATACCGAAATGTGCAAGGATGTTTCGTTTGTAGAAACGCAGGATGTTGAGGGCAGTTGTTTTGCCTAGAGCTTCTGCTTCTATCCACTTTGTGAAATAATCTACGCCCACTATGAGATACTTGTTCTGACTTGATCCTACCGCGAAGGGTCCTAGGATGTCTAGGCCCCACCAGGCGAATGGCCACGGGGAGGACATAGCCTTGAGCTCGTTAGGCGGAGCCAGATGCATGTCCCCGTGCCATTGGCATTTGTCGCATTTCTTCACGTGTTCTTTCGCGTCGTTTTGCATGGTCGGCCAGTAGTACCCTGCTCGGAGAGCCTTGCGAGCAAGGGACCTTCCCCCGAGATGTTGGGCGTTGATTCCCTCGTGGATTTCATGCAGGATGTGTGCGACCATTTCCTCCTCGACACATTTGAGCAGTGGAATAGAGAATCCCCGCCTGTATAGTTTACCTTAGACCAGGACATACGAGCAGGCTCTTCGCCTGATCGTGCTGGCCTCATTTGCGTCGGACGGGAGTTCGTCTTTGGCGAGATAGTTGTAGACTGGGGTCATCCAGCAGTTGTTGTCGCCGATCACCTGCACGTCGAGTGTCGGGGAGGCCTTCTCGATGTTGGGTCGAGGAAGCACTTCCTGTATGACGGATTTGTTTCTGCCTTTCTTCTTTGTGCTGGCCAGTTTAGACAGCACGTCTGCTCGTACGTTATGTTCGCAGGGAACGTGTTTCACTTCCACTTTTGTGAATTTCGCCATTTCCTTCTTTACCAGGGCCAAGTATTCGGTCAGGTTGTCGTTTTTGGCTTGGTATTCACCCCAGACCTGGAGGGCCACGAGTTGTGAGTCTGTACAAATGACGACTTCTTGTGCACCCAGGTCCTCGGCAACGCGTAGCCCCGCGCCGCTTCCTGCCGAGCTTGAGGCACCGTCGACGAAGATGGTCCACTTGCAGGCTTCGCTCGCGGGGGAGTCTGCAAATGTCATCTCCGCGACGAAGTTGGCCAGAGCTTGGGCCTTTAGGCATTTTCGGCCTTCGTATTGGATGTCAAATTCGAACAGCTCCAGCGACCATTTGAGCATTCGACCGACCATATCTGGTCGTCTGAGCAGCTGCTTTATGGGATGATCTGTTCGAACCACGATCGTGTGAGCCAGGAAGTAGTGTCTTAATCTTCTGGCTGCGTTGATGAGGGCCAACACCACTTTCTCTATCTGCTGGTATCTTAACTCCGGTCCTTGCAACGCTTTGCTTGTGAAGTAAATGGGTTTCTGCCCGTCAGGCGTCTCGCGGATGAGAGCGGCACTCACTGCTTCGGTCGCAACGGCCAGGTATAAGTATAGGGTTTCGCCATTGTCCGATCGAGAGAGGACCGGCGGCTCTGAGAGTGCCCGTTTCAGATGGAGAAGGGCCTTGTCGCACTCCTCGGTCCATTCGAATGCTGCCTCTTTGCGGAGGAGTTTGAAGAATGGCAGGGCGTGCTGGGCGGACTTGGCCACGAAACGAGATAGTGACGCGAGCATCCCGTTGAGGGACTGGATGGATTTTTTGGACTTGGGCAAAGGAAACTCGGAGAATGCCCGGCATTTGTCGGGATTGGCTTTGATTCCTCGTTCCGTTAAGTAGAAGCCGAGGAATTTTCCTGCTCGGACACCGAACATGCACTTCTCCAGATTAAAACGCATTTTGTATTTCTTGGCCTGATCGAAGACCTTTCGTAAGTGGGCAGTATGATCGGTTTCCTTGTGGGACTTAACGATCATGTCTTCCATATATACTTCGAGCATGTCGCCTATTTCTCCCCGAAATACTTTGTTCATCATTCGTTGGTACGTTGCTCCGGCGTTCTTCAGGCCGAAGGGCATTACGTTGTAGTAATAGTTTCCCGATTCGGTCATGAAGGCCGTATATTTTTTGTCGGACATTGCCATTGGGATTTGATTGTAGCCCGAGTAGGCGTCCATGAACGATAAAAGTTTAAAACCAGCAGAATTATCAACAAGTTTATCAATATTGGAGAGGGGGTAGGCATCCTTCGGGCATGTCTTATTGAGATCGATATAATCAATGCACATGCGCCATTTTCCATTAGATTTTTTAACCAATACAACGTTGGACAGCCAAGTGGTGTACTTGGCCTCCGAAATAAATTTGGCCTCGAGGAGGTCCTTTACAGCTTTTTCGGCAGCCTCCGTTTTCTCCGGAGACTGCTTCCTCATACGTTGTGCTACGGCCTTGATGGCCGGGTCAATGGTCAGCTGGTGACATGCGACAGATGGATCCAAGCGGGGCATTTCCGCGGCGCTCCACGCGAAAAGGTCGGCATTCTCTCGAAGGCACGCTTTGAGCTGCTTCCTCGCGATGTCAGGCAGGTCTGCTCCGATCTTCACTCCCCGTCGGGGGTCTTCGCCGAACAGGACTAGCTCGAAGTTGCTATCCGAGATTGGGCGCATCGGATGGGAGCTGCTGTTGGATGACGTGGATGGGCCGACTGAAGCTGCTCGTTCCTGTTGTTGGTCCTTCGGGAAGCGACTGTCGAGGTCGATAGAGTCGACCTGGGGCAGAGGCTTGGCCTCCTCGGAGCTGCTCGAAAGTGCTGGCTTGCTCGACGCTTTAGGCTTGGGCCCAATGGCGTTGAGCCCCTTTGTAGCTGCTTCAAAACACCGTCGGGCAGCTTCTATATCGCCGTGGAGGGTGGCGACCATTCCTTTCGAAGTGTAATACTTCATCTTCAGGTGGACAGTCGATGGCACTGCTACCAACTCGGCTAGAGTTGGCCTTCCGAAAATGCATTGGTAAAGCGACGGGCAGTCGATTACCAGAAATTGAACCTTGATGGATCTGGCCGTTTCCGCTGATCCGAAGGTCACGATCAGCTCGACGTAACCCCACGGCTTTGTCACGGACCCGTTGAATCCCTGCAAATCGGACCCTACGTAGGGAGTAAGGTGCGATTCGTCCAGCTGAAGTGTTGAAAATAGCTGGGAGTACATGGTGTCGACCGAGCTGCCTTGGTCGACGAGTATTCTGCGAACGTCGAAGTTCGCCATCCGGGCTCTGACAAGCAGAGGTATGCTGGAGTTCGGGGAGCCGCCGAGGAGTTCTTCTTTGTAAAAGGAGATGGGGACGGAGCCCTTCTGGGCCTGATCAAGCGTGGTCACTTTGTTGGAGTTGGTGTTGATCAGGTGATCAAACTTCCGTTTCACGGAACCCACAGTGACTTTGTTGAATCCCCCGCCAAAAATGACCATGGCGGAAGGAAAAGTCTCCCACGGGCTGTGGGCCGCGAAATAAGCAGGGGTGTTGAGCCCGTTTGGGACGTAGAAGTCCTCTGGCCACGAGATGGACATTCTGACCTGTACATTGGCATCGTCCGAGGAGGGTACCTCTTCCTCGACCTTCTTGGACTCCTGGGCGTCCTGCCGAGGAGTGTCCTTCTTCTTCGCGAACTATTTCAGGTGCGCGTCCCTGATCAATATCTCTATGGCATCCTTCAGATGGATTCAGTCCTCCGTAGTATGGCCGTGACTTTTGTGGAAGCGGCAGTATTTCGACTTGTCCACGTTTGGTCTGTTCGGCAGCTGTTTGGGGAAACGGACCCCGGCTTGTTTGAACTCCGAATTGGCACATTCAGACAGAATCTTTTCCCTGGAAACGGTCAGGGGAGTGTAATCATGGAAATGCCCGGAGGGCCCTTTCCTGTCACGCGAGTAACGGGAACGGTCCTCGTGCCTTCGTTCACCCCGACGTGACGTCGAGGCTTCTTCTCCTTTGGAAGCCCAGGCGTTCTCCTGGCGGCGAGATGCTCGGACGTTACTGGCCACAATCTTCTCCTCGTACTGAATATGAGATTGGGCTTTGAGGAGGAGGGCGTCTAAGTTCCTCGGTGGCGCGAGGCCAATGGCTTTAGCGAACTCGGAGTCCGGGCGAACCCCTTGTTCGAGCAGGAACTTCTTTATCTTATTTATCATCGAGACTTGGACAACTTCCTTGTTGAACCTCTCGATATATGCTCGGAGAGGTTCGTCTTTCCCCTGGATTATGGCTCCGAGGGAGACCTCAGTTTTGGGGTGGCGGCGAGATGCTGTAAAGTGCCGCGAGAACATCCTGCCGAGCTGTTTCCACGAGGTGATGGACTCCTCGGGCAGTTGTTTATACCATGTCATTGCTCCCTTTCGGAGCGTGGTCGGGAACAGTCTGCACTTGATGGCACCTCGTACGCCGCGGTAGTCTAAGAGCGCATCGATATTTTCGATGTGCTTGTCTGGGTCGGTGGTCCCGTCGTACGTGCCAAGTGACGGGGGTTTCTCCAAGCCTTTCGGGAGACGGGTAGCCAGGATCTCCTGGGACAACGGGCCACGAGGCTCGTCGTCATCACTAGAACTAGTGTATGATGGTGACCGGACGGGTTGCTCGCGTCGGCGGTTCCTTCGCGGAGAAGGTGAGCGGTTCCTTCGAGGAGAAGGTGAGCGGTTCCTTCGAGGAGAAGGTGAGCGGTTCCTTCGAAGAGAAGGTGAGCGTGCCCGTCCTTTGGACTTGATCGGAGATTCCTCGTTCCTTCGAGTCCTTTTGTGGTCATCAGCGTGCTGGTCACACGGGGAGATCTGGTCGCGCTTTCGGACTACGCGAGGATCGTGCTCTTGGCGCAGTCTTCGGTCGATATCTCTCCGTGGCTGCGGGCTTCTAGATCGTCGCTGGTTCCTCCGCGTATGAGGGGATCTTGGACGGCGAGACTCTTCCAGTGCCCCGATCCTCTCGTTCTGCTGCAGGATCAGGGTGTTGGTTTTGTTGAGGGCCTCCAGGAGGGCTGCCACGGCCGGGTCGGTGCTGGGCGGAACGGGAACGGGCTAGAGGTCGAGAGATGGTTGATCGTTGTTGCGATCAGCAGGGGTAGGGGAAGGAGAAACAGTGACTCCATCCCTAAGGAAACGGGCATCTCGGAGGAGAGATGATTGGCCGTCAACGTCAGATTTGTTGACGGGGAGGATGGTTGATTGGATAGCATCCTTGGAGCGATCTTGGGAAGCCATGATCGTGATGATGTTTGAGAATTGTTTTGATCTTCGGTTAAAGAAAGAAGGGGAGAACAAAGGTTCCCACAGACGGCGCCACTGATCGTGAAGGCTGGATCAGATCCTGTAGAATCAGGCCACCAAGTGCGTCAGGAATGCTGGTCGTATGGAGAGGAGGGGGTGTACCTGCAAGGCACTCCGACGCTCAAGTGAGAAAGGGTCAGAGAAAAAGGGCAAGTACATAGTATGAATTCTTAGGGTGAATATTGGATACCTTACCCTCTCAAGCGAGAGGGTTTATATAGAGCCCCCAGCGCGTGGCCAACGATCCTATTTTCGGGGCGAAATAACCGTTTTTCCCAAAGAATAGGTAACTGCCCAAACAAGTCGTTATGCCGGGCAGAGTGCTCAAAACTAGCCGTTATGTCGGGCATAAACGCAGTTCCGGGCACATTTCCTTTGCTGTTCGGGCAGCGAGGAAGCCGTGCGTAACGGGCATCAACGCCGAGGAGGAACGTTGCATTCCTTGCCCGGTTGGAGGGGCAGAAAGGTCATTTTTGCCCCTCTGTGGATTGGACTTAGGCAATTTGGGCCGCTCTGTAGCAGAGGCGGATTGGGCCGATTCTAGCCATTGGTCCAGCCCAGAACAATATTTTTAAAAATAAACCAAAAATAAATGAAAAACGAAATGTCAACGTGACATTAAAATAAATCAAAAATAAAAATAAAAAATCAACATGACCTTCCACATCACTAAAAAAAACGCTGCCACATCAGCTTTTTTGATGACTGGATGTGATGAAGGTCAAAATTGAGAGAATCTTCAAATGTTAGGGTATTTTTTGCAATTTTTTTTATAGAGAGGTTTTTCGAATAACGCCTATATGACAGGAGACAAAATAACTATTAACCCAAAAATGAATTACAACCTTTAAAAGATTACATGATAAAACAAATACTTTTTACCCATTCACATGTCATTCACTCTTACATATTTACAAATACGGTTGGTTTCACTTTGTCACTATTTTTATATTTTTATTTTTCACTCTTACTTTCAACTTTAAAAAAATTTGTAGACGATATAATAATAATCACTAAAAACTCATACATACAATATGAATATGAGGGTTCAAACCCTACTAGTAGGGTTCAACATAATAATACTGATTTTTTTCAATCTTGCAGATAATATATAGTTACTTATATTATGAGATTAATATTAATCATATACTTTTAATTATTATTTACTAAATAAAATAATAAAAATAAAAGTTAAATAGATTTTTTATTTCTATAAATATTCTATAATTCAATTTTAGTACTCATAAAAATTTCATTCAAATAATAATTCTCTTAAAATTTTCATCCGTACTTTTAATTCATGCAGTCTATTTCCTCTAATGAAAACTAATGTATCCGTAGTATGGTGTTACTTAAAATCAACAATTTGTTTGATTTTAAAAAAATAATTTTAATTTTGTTCATCTTTCGCTTCTTCTCCTTTACCATGTTGAGCTAACCCATGTCCCTTTCTCTTATGGGTTAGAGGAAATGGCACAAGAAAATTTAGAAAGGTGGATGCTTGAGCCTTGAATAAATGACATCAGAGGTTGATTGTTGGAGTAGGAGCATTTTTTTTTTTTTGAAAAGCCAAAAAAACAACTATATTAAAATATGCACAAGAAGTGCTAAAGATACACCAGAGCTCCATTGGCAAGAAAAAACAGACTCCACTACTAACAGCACATAACAGCCAAAGAAAACCTCAGAAAATTAATACACCAGAAGAAAGTAAGCCACCTAAACACCCCACAAAACCACCCTATTACACCCATAAAATCTACAGGCAGGGTAAATTGGAGCCACCTATCCACTAACCAATTTGAGAAAAGAACCATCTAAAGAAGCCATGCACAAGTGCTGCGGATATACGGCACCAAAAGGCGAAATGATGGACCTGCACAGCAGGTCTTCCTGCAGCCTCCTGACAGAGGCCAAGATCACGAACCAGTTTAAACACCACCACAGTGAGTCAAGAGCAACACAAGTGAGAGACACTACATATTCACCTAAAACTTTAAGATGATAGGAGTATAGGTTCTCTCACCTATAAATACCCAACACTCCACATTTATAACCAATTTGAGACTCTAACTCACACTTGATATAATATTTCAACATTGATGAATACAAAAAATTTATATTTTTAAAGTGGCATATGAAGAGCTACTAAATCTGGATCTGAAAATATTGACAATAACAAAAGAGTTAGAATACGCTCAAAATATATAAAGTCATTTGAAAAATTGTTCAAATTGTTTACGTTATTTGAATACAGATTATGAAAGTCCCAACATCCCTACAACATTCAGAGTGTTGTGACAGTGTTGTAACATGAAACACATTGTTTGTCAAAGAACAAAGGACAAACATTTTTATTACAGTATGTACTAACCAATTATTAGACATAATATAGTATATACTCACCCTGATGGATAAACCATTGAAAGAGGTTCTTTGAAAGAATGTAGTAGTAGTACAATAATTCGACAACTTACTGGGATGATTTGAAGTTGTCATGGGTATTCACATTTTACACCAACAACAGTCTCTTTGTTCACTGATAAGTGTACGTCTTACATCTTTGTTTTGATATAAAACTACCATCATTTTGATAAAGGGATTTCCACGACAACTCCACCATTTTATATATAATTCAACGTATCTCAACCTTTCATTTCAATTAATAAGTGTATTAGAATATGTAAATGACCCAACACAAACCCTCAATGGTCTTCTTAGCTTCATCTTCCAATCAAAGGATATTGCAGGTTCAATAGTTGATAAAGCAAAAGAAGTATATACAAGGCTTTAGCGGGGGGTTACGTAACACCTTTTTTTTTTACGATATAACATGGTGTGGATTTAAGTGACAGAAAATTTTAGCGTGCCTTGTTAGCTTCCATTAAAGGAAGTAGATAGAAAATTTTAGAAAAATTATTCGGAGAAAATTTTTGTAACTAAAACTGAATTAAAAATATTTATAAGAATAAAAAACATCATTAATTTTTAAAATAATTAATCTTTTCGAAATCAGAAGAATATTCAGTGGCCAGCAACACGTCGTGGATTCCAAATTCTCTAGTAGTGGAGAAAAGGAGAGGGTATCCCTGCAAAATATTCCGATTCTAAAGTGAAGTTCAGAGTGAAAGAGAGAGAGAGAGCAAGTACAAAAAGTGAGTATGAGTTTTGAATATCGGATCTTCTTGTAGAAGAGGATATTTATAATGTACCCCAAGCGTTGAGCCAACGGATATCTGTTGTGGGCTGGATCGTTAGACCCATTACAGATGACTGCCAAGATCCTACGTGAGAGTAGGAAAGACTAACACGTGATCTTCGTCTTGAGTCAACTGCCCAGCAAAAATCATAAATTCAAATGGTGATGTGTCTCCGCGTGGGGAGCACGCGGAGAACATGTGAGGAACGTTTTTTCCCGCAGTGATGGTAGATTGAACCTTTGTGTTGGGTCCTGCCCGACGCGGAGATAGGTTGGACCGTGTCCGACAGTAGACCAACCCCAGACCCAATTCAGAACAATAATAACTATAATTACATAATTATTGTGATCATCATATTCGAGAAATACTTTAGTGCTCAAAATATTTGTTAATACCAAATAATAAACAACTTAATTCTAGTGCTAGAAAGTAATCACAATAATTCAACATCAACTAAAATAATCAATATAAAGGTCTACTCGAATTAATTATTTAAAAAAAATATTTATGAGTATCAATAATTTGCTTATGTTAATATATTATGAGAAAAAATATATAAAAAATTTAATATAAAAGATTTAGCCCTTGACCATTCTTTTATATCCACTAGCTCAAATCGATTGAGTTACCATCTCCCTTCTCAATTTAATTCTAATGCTCAAAATAATTATCTAAATATGGCATCATCTAGATCAGTGGTTAATTCTTCAACCAAATATTGTAGCTCGTCAACAAACATTGACAATCTCTTCATATTTGTAAGAAAAATAGAATTTTTTTTTTAATTATAGGGTTAAATATACAAACCCCCTGCAATGTTAGCGAGTTTTCATTTTAGCTTCTATAAATTTTTTTTAAAACACCCTCTCTTAATATTCAGATTCCCTCACTTAGGCCCCTGATTGGCACATTGCAGCAAAGATTCTTTCCTATTGCTTACGTGACAGTCCACGTGGTATTTTTAATATTTTATTATTATTATTATTATTTTTTTTTTTTAATATTTTATTTTTTTTGTTTTTTTAATTTTTTTAATTTTTTTTATATTTTTTTTGTTTTTTTTTATTTTTTAATCTTTATTTTTCACTTTATAATTTTTTTTTCGTATTATTTTTTTTAATTATTTTTATTAATATTTTTTTATGAAAATATATTAAAATTTCAATTGGGCTTTTCCATAATATTTTAGATCCAATAGCATTTTCAGATCAACCCATTACTCAAGTTTTATATAGTGGTATGCAAAAGAGGTATATAAACACTTATTTTTCACTTACACATTTCGATGTGGGACTCTATGAACACACAAGGATTTCATTTTCCTTCTTCTTTCATCATCAGCAATTTACTATTATCACTGCATAACCACCATGCCAACTCCCACTTCTCTTTCCAACTCACCTTGAGCAAACTCACACATCCACATCGTATCAGTAAAAGAAAATCCACGCATAGCAGTTAGCAAGCAGCATACACACCTCAATGGATACAATATGAGAAAGTGCTTATTGAGCATATTCATCTTGAATGGGCGCCGAATCCAAGTTTTTTCAGAAATACAATCTTGAACTAATGACTCCTTCTCAGTTTCCATTTTCTTAATTGTCCAACCATGCTGCTTACCAAAACCCATCCTATCAAAATGGACAACTTTCAAAGAATAAGCAACACCATAATGCAAGGTAACCGTCTTAAATTTAACCCATCCTTACGATACAGCCTCACAAATATGTCATTTGATTCATGCAATATACACTAGGCAAAAGGTAATGATTTGAAGAAATGCAAAATATCATATGCCAGCCATGAACAAGTCTGCATATGAAATGTATAAACAAGAATAGCCAGAGTATGATCACAATAAATTGATCTTACAACATATTGGCTTGCTCGTCACACACAGTGGAAAGCATTTCTTTGCTTAATGTTAACTCATCTGAACGGCATAGAAGTAAGCATCTTTTTATCTAAACTAAATCAGGTATCCTTTTGTATTAACACCCATTGATATGTCAAATCTATAGATGCAGCAGAATGATTAATTATAATATTTAACTTATCTTGTTTTTATGAAAATTAGATTTCACCTTTCATCTTTTATTCCTAAGTTTTCATCTTTTATTTCACCTTTCATCCCACTATTCATTCCCACACGGTTTTTGTAAGGCATTGAATTGTAGTAGAAACATCTGAAAATCCAAAATCAAGTTTTTATAAGGCATTCAACATTCAATATATATTGGATTTCCTCTTGGTGTTCTAACAGTGTTATTAAAACATTCAACATGTCATACCAACTAGATAGGAAAACAATGTTATTAAATTCCCTTACTTGAATTTACAGTTGTGGTAGTAATGGCAGACAACACTTTCAAAACTATTGATAAATTACTAGAGTTTTGTATGCATGAATTTAGTGTCTATAGAATACAGTTTTACTTTTGATAAAATTAAAGATAGTTTATAGACATACACTCTCCATAACCACTAGTGTCTTTTTAAGACAAAATCGTATAGTCTTATATAACACCGCCACTTATTTAACAAGTTCAATGGCGAGAATCAAAGGAAGCAGATGACGGTTTATCAGATACACCGTCGTGTTCCTCTTCACCTTGAATTCGTGTTGGTTGTGTTAATCTGATATATGATGGTGAGGATGTTATTGGTTGTGTTGATGATGGTGATAAAGAGGATGGTGATTAGTTATGGTGATTAGAGTGGTGGTGGCTGCAATGAGGTCAAGCATAATACTTCATGCATGTGACTCTACACAGTTTAACTGTTCTGGCAATAGATTTTAAAATCTAAGTTGAAGCTTATTACATGGCTTGGCTTGGTTGTGAAGAAGTCCCACATCGGTTGGGAAACAAATATTTTAAGGGTTTATATAACTCAAACCCAATAGTAAAAGTATAAAACATGTTAAGTTAATATTGGGCTTGAGAATGTTTGAGAAGGCCCAATTAAAATATTTTGATTACTTTAAAAAAATAATTCATAAAAAATATTACTTAATTAAATTAATTTAAGAAAAGAAAACGTAAAAAAAATAACATAAAAAAATTTAATATTTAAAAAATAAAATAAATAAAATTAAAAAATAAAGAAAGTCTACGTGGCATTTAAAAATAAAATAAAAATCCAGTTGGACAATCAAGTCACTAAAAATTGAAATACTTTCTGCACAGGGGCTATAACGAGGGAATCTGGGTATTACGAGCGGGTTTTTAAAAAAAAAACTTTACCAGGGGCTAAAATGAGAACTCACTAATATTGCAGGGGGTGTTGTATATTTAACCCTAAATTATACTACCTCCGGTCCTTTTTATAAAGAACATTTCACTTTTTTAGATTCATTAAATAATTAATGTATCTGGTCTATAATGCAGACCAGATACATTAATTATTTAATGAATCTAAAAAGGCGAAGTGTTCCTTATAAAAAGGGCCGGAGGGAGTACCTATCAAAAAACTTCATATTAAGTTTTCCCGTAAGAATTCTAGAAAAATCAATATGTTTTTTTGTTAGAATATAGCACTGAAAAACTTATTAATTTTTTTCCCGAAGATCTTTAGTTCATTGAAAAACTTGTGTAAGACTGATCTTATTCTCAATGAATTGGAAATTATCTACTATCAACCCATTAAAAGAAGATTGTATGCATTGTCGCATTTGCCCTTTCACCAAAACATTAGTACACTATATTATGGATAAATCGGTAATTAATAAATTTCCCAATTAATTCTCAATCATCTCTCTATTTACATGCCAAGTGTCAATCTTTCTTATACACTCATTCTCTCTCTTCATTCGAATTTCAAATCTCCCTCATATTTCTTTTTCCCACACTTTTTCACTTTCATTTTAATTTTTTTCTTTATTTATTTATTTTCACTAAAAATATTAATAATCTATTTTTTAATTTTAATAAAATAATACTATATATTTATCTCACGGGTCACTATTAACACAATATCTATTTTATTTTAATCAATAATTATCTTAATTTAAGAGACAAAATCTTTATTTTTAAATATTTTTTTCTTTTTTCATCTCACGGTACTTTATATATATATATATATATATATATATATATATATATATATAATTATTAAATACAATTAAATTTGTATGATTATTTTTTTTTTTGAAAATAAAGATACTTTATTGATTCAAAAAATATTCATGGAGTACAAGTGATCCCAATTATGGATCCAGCTACTAAGAAGACAAACATATGACTAGTATGGTTCATCCTAATGCAAAGAGAAATTACCCCCCCTCAATCATTAAAATCGCTATATAATTTCTGAGATTCTTCTTATTCCATCCTCTATACACCAATGTATCTATAATCTTTTTTCCTATACCTGTAGTATCAACCTTGTCACCAAAAGCCTTTTTATTTCTAATCTTCTAGAGTTCATAGATAGTTTTCGATATTGCCATTTTGATGATGCCCGCCTTAGCTCCTTTTCCTTTAGTATGTTGAATTAACCAAGTGCTTTCTTCAGTCCAGTCCCTTGGAGTATGAGATATTTGTATCCAATTTAAGACCTTTATCCAAACTACTTTCATTGTTTCACATTCAAAGAATAAATGTCTCACCGATTCCTCCTTTGCACAAAAGCAACAGCTTGTATTGTCTGACATACCAAACCTGTACAGTCTATCTTTGGTTGCTAGCCTACCATGACAAGTAAGCCAGAGAATAAAATTGGCTCGGGGTTTTGCGTTATTACCATACAACATAGTTTTCCATTCTACCATTTGCCCACAATCTTGTATGCTTCTGTAGATTTTTCCCATGTGGAAAATTGTTTCAACTATGAATTCCTCAGTTCCAGAATAGATTTCACGATCCATGAATCATTAGTTTTACTTTGGATACAAAACAGATTGTTGTTTTTCATATAGTAAGCTTGTATCCATCCTTTGTATGATTATTGTTCATTTTACAATTAAGTAAATCATTTTAAATTTTACATTTGTATATAAATACTTTTATATCGCATTAAATAATTTTTTTTATCTCATGGGTCATTATCGCATCAAATTTTTTTTTTTACTTTCTTTATCTCACGAGTCTTTTTTTTTTTCCTTTTTGCATCATTATTTAATACAATTGAAATTGTATAATTATTTTTCATTTTACAATTAAATGACTAATTTCAATTTTACATCTGTATATAAATACATTTTATATTGTATCAAATAAACTTTTTATTTCACAGATCACTATAAACATAATACATATTTTATTTTAATCAATAATTATCTTAATTTAAAAGATAAAATCCTTATTTTTAAATATTAAATATTCTATTGTTTTCATCTCACGAGTCCCTTTTTTTATATTTTAATTTAATTGAATTTACATAATCATTGTTCATTTTAAAATTAATAGCTAATTTCAAATTTAAATACATATATAAATACATTTTATATCGTATCAAATTTATATATACATTTAAATATAATTTATACTGTATCAAATAATTTTACCCGTGCGGGAGCACGGGTATCTTACTAGTTAAAGGAGGAAAATCAATATTTAATGTAAGAGTGTCTAGAGGTGTATGAGGTAGACTTTGAAAAAAAATAAAAAATAAAAAGCAACAATATTCTTTAGGCTCTGCCAATCGGGCCTATATTTTCATGGGCGGGCCAACACGACAAACATCAAATTAGAGGAATCTTTCTATAATCATCTAAATTCTACATGACACCGTTACACCCATTATATTTTTACCGTGATTTTTTATGTTTTCGAAGAAATTGTGTATTTTTTTTTTGGAGTTTTGAAATTTTTTGAGTTTTTGTTAGATTTTCGAAGAATTTCATGAATTTTTATCGGATTTTTAGAAAATCTATGAGTTTTACCGGATTTTTAAAAAATTATCGGATTTGAACTAATTGATTTTTCAAATATATTACTGGATTTTTCAAAATACTATGAGTTTTTACTGGATTTTTTAAATACAACCTACCAAATTTTTGAAAAAAGTATGAGTTTTTGTCATATTTTTTAAAAAGTCTATGAGTTTTTCCCAGATTTTTTTAAAAATCTATAACTTTTTATCAATTTTTTAAAAAGGTATGAGTTTTTACTGAATTTTTCAAAAAATCTACAAGCCTTTATTGGATTTTTCAAAAAATGTATGAAAATTTATTGAAATTTTCAAAATACACTATCGAATTTTTTTAAAAATTATGAGTTTTTGCCATATTTTTCAAAATACACTATCAGAATTTTCAAAATACGCTATCCAATTTTTTAAAAAAGTATGAGTTTATATAACAGAGTTTTCAAAAACACTACCAGATTTAAAAAAAAAAATTATCGAATTTTTTTTTTAAAATTTAGTATTGGATCAGGTTTTTTGAAAAATTCGATAGTGTTAATTTTCAATTTTTTTTTTGCCAACAAAATTAACTAGCAAATTTTTGTAAAAATTTGGTAGTATTATTATTATTATTTTTCTTTTTCCTATTAAAATTATCTAATGGATTTTTTAAAAAAATCAAAAAATTACAAAATATACAGATTTTTTTAATTTTACTGTCGAATTTTCTATTCGCTCTTTTTAATTAAATTTTAACAAAAATATTTTTGTGATTATGAAAAAATATAGAAGTGACATGTTTAATTTGGGGATGCAAGGAAGATTACTCGTATTGGCTTTATACATAATATTAATAAAAATTATTTTAAAAAGTTATCTTCATCAACTATCAACTATCAACTCATTAAAAATCAATTGCATGAACTCTCTAAATTACCCTTTCATAATAAATTTTTTACACTATCAAAAGGACATTTAAGTAATCAACTAATGTTCACATTTTATCATTCTCATCCCTTATTAAATCATGCCACATGTCCAATTTCAAATCATTCATTTTTTACTTTTTACTTTTAACTTCCTCACTCTTCCTTATCTTTTCTTCATTCAAATTTTAAATTTCCCCCACTTTTTTTTTTACACTTTCTCACTATCATTTTAATTTTTTCTCTACATTTTCTTTGCTTAAAAAATTAATGAAGAAGAACACAAATTTTAAGAGAGTTTATGCAATTCATTTTTAATGGGTTGATAGTTGATAACAAATTTTGAACCTCTTTTAATTTAATGAAGAAGAACACAAAAAAATGTTTAATTATTTTATAATTATTATATATAAAAAATATTCATAATTTATCTGATTATTGGATAGCATTCAATAAGAGTGCACACAAATAACTTTTCATTTCACGAATCATTATCAGGACAGTATCTATTTTATTTTAATCAACAATTGTCTTTATTTAAGAGTGAAGTTTTTTAAATTTTTAAATGTGAATTTTTTTCTTTCTGCATCTCACGGGTCTCTTTTTTATATGATTATTTAATACAATTGAGTTTGTATGATCATTATTCATTTACAATTAAGCAACACATTATAAATTGATATATGTTTTTAAACATATTTTATATTGTAACAAATTGAATATCACTCAATAATTGTGCTCGACACTAACTTTTTATTCCACGGGTCATTATCAGGACAATATCTATTTTATTTTAACCGCCTTTAATTGTGAGATAAATTTTTATTTTTAAATGTGATTTTTTTTTTCAAATTCTTTTATTTTTATTTCAAATTTACACTAATATCTAAATATATTTTATACCGCATTAAATAAATTTACCCGTGCGGACGCACGGGTATCTTGCTAGTGATTCTTTAGAAAGAAAATGTTGGGCTGAAATGTTTTGAAAAAGGTGTAAAATGAATTAATCTACCCAAATGGATTTGGTGGTACATTCTACCAAACTTTGTGAAATGTTGTCAAATAGGATGTTTACAAATCAGTGCTTCAATTCTTCACATTAGGATGAATTCTTCCAAATTTTAATGCCCAATATCATCATCCTATTGCAGAAATCCAAGGATGCTAATGTAACATCCACTATTTTAATTAATTAATTAATTAATTAATTAGAACCACATATTTTATGTAATTATTTAAAGTGAATAATTAAAAAAATTTAATAAAAAAATTAATTAAAACCACATTTTTAAGTGATTAAATTATTAGATTATAGAATTCTCTATTTTAACTAATTAATTAATTAATGAGAATATTAATCATTTAAAATAGTTAATTTAGTGAGATTTGTAATCCTCTATATTTTAATTGAATAAGTAAAACTCCATGTTTTTATAGCATTATTTAAACTAATCATTTTAGTGTGACTATGATAAATAAGTAGACATTTCACTAGTTTAAAGAAAAATAAATAATCTAAAATTTAAGAATAGGTATGTTGTTGTTAGTATCATTTTATAAATTAAGTTGAATAAATTAAAACTTAAGAATATATATATATATATATATATATATATATATATATATATATATATATATTGATCGTGAAGGCTGAATAAAATACTGTAGAAGTGGGCCACTAAGTACGTCTGAGGTGCTGGTCGTATGAAGAGGAGGAGGGGGGGTGTACCTGCAAGACACTCCGACGCTCAAGTAAGAAAGGGTCAGAGAAAATGGGCAAGTACAAAATATGAATTCGTAGGGTGAATATTGGATACCTGACCCTCTCAAGCGAGATGGTTTATATAGAGCCCCTAGCGCGTGGCCAACGGTCCTATTTTCGGGGCGAAATAACCGTTTTCCCGAAGAATAGGTAACTACCCAAACTAGCCGTTATGTCGGGCAGGGTGCCCAAAACTAGCCGTTATGTCGGGCATGTGCATAGTTTCGGGCACATGCCCTTAGCTGTTCGGGGAGCGAAGAAGCCGTGCGGGACGGGCATTGTTTCCGGGGAGGAGCGATGCAGTCCCTGCCCGGCTGGAGGGGCAGAAAGGTAACTTTCGCCCCTTTGTGGATTGGACTTAGGCAATTTGGGCCGTTCTGGAGCAGAAGTAGATTGGGCCATGTCTAGCCATTGGTCCAGTCCAGAACAGAAGCCCCCCAAGTCGTTGCTCCCGAGCATGGAAGTGATGACTTAAGGACAACTCGTTGCTCCGGGGAGCTAGCGTGAAGTCGTCGTTTGGTGACGAGGAAGGCCGCATCGGGGCGCCCATGGCTGGTGGTGTTCGTGACCCCTAGTGTCCGTGGCATTCGTAACCGTGACCGTGTTGCCCGGCGTCTGGGGAGACTAACGGTTGGTCAGAATTGGAAACGTTAGGGCGCCACGTGTGCCTAGAGCTCCGTGTAGCAGTTACTAGGCAATGATGGCTAGTCAATAGCCATCATAACCTACGAGCGCGTGCCACTGCACGTGCCCCTCTGTATAAAAGGGGGAAACTCACTTCATTTTGGACTTTTCACTCTGATTTCTCTTTGTCTTCTTCAGAATTTCTGCTCGTCACCGTTATCTGCTACTCCGGCCACCGCGTCAGCTTGCGCGGAACTGTCTTTTATCTTCTAAATCAAGTAAGTTTGCTTATTCTGTGCTTTTTTACCCATTAAACGGTTGTTTGTAGTCTTGCATGCGATTAGGTTTAGGTGTAGAAGATGAAATAGATTAGTTTCCGGTGATTGTTGGTGGTGGACGGTGGTCGTACTATTTTTCACTTCTGGTACGTCACCAGATGTTTTGGTATGTCTTAGTGAGGAGGGCGGTTCACAGCGTCGTTGCGACGACGACGTATGTGTAACTGCTGTGATTGTTCATCTTCTGAGTTGGTGATGAATTTTCCGGTCGAATACTCCTAGATTCCGGTGAAGCTTTGCGGTTTCCAGCGAAGCTTCAAACGGAAACTGGGTATGAGTGCGGGGAAGCTCCTCGCTCGGGGATGATTTGTTTCGAGCGTTTCCTCGCGGGGAGGTTTTTGTTTTTGTTTTGATGTTAGGACTTAGGCCGGGGACGTTGTCCTCAGCCCTTTGAGCTCCCTTTCACTTGACTAGCGGAGGAAGGGTGGATTTGATTTATTGTCGAATTCACTTTTTCTCTGCTTTTCAGGTGATCGATATGGCAACGGGGCCAGATGGAGAGATTAACCTGGATTCGTCCGAGGAAGAAACAAGTTCTTCAGATAGTAGTAGTTCAACAGCTTTGAGTACCCCCAGTGAGGTCGGGGAGGAAGAGGAGTTGGAAGAAATGGACGAGGATGTCGTCGAGGGTTCCGTGGAGGAATGGGAGGTGGCCGAGCCTGCCGAACATGTGTCTACTTTTGCAAAGTTTTTAGGGGATGTCTTTACGGAGCTCGGGCCAGAGGGGGAGTGAAAGGTACACTTTCCTCTGAGGATGACAGGGTCTGCACGAATTACGGGGACCACTTTGCTATGTATGAGTATGCCTTCAAGGAGCTGGGTCTGAGGTTGCCGTTCACCTATTTTCAGCAGTCGGTGTTTGTGCACTTGAAAAGGCTACTCTTCCTCTATTTTTCACCATCCTCCATCTTCAAAGGCAGCTGTCGGGGAGGCAGTATGGTTGGGTCTCTTTGAAGCAGCCTCGCAAATTGTTTAAACCTTTTTCGGAGTCGATACAGACGTTTAAGGAGCGGTACTATGTTATCGAGCCCGTGTCCGAAGGTGTCCAGGATAGTACATATATCTGGGAGATCGAGGTTGATGAGGATGGAAACGACCTGCGCGACGAGACGGGGAAATTTATTGGGCAGAGAATCTACAAGTTCTCTATCCATTGGGCACCTGACCATTTCGCCAAGAAGCCCGGTGACTATGTTCTCCAATCGCACGAGCTACACGGGCAGGATGTCGTGACGTACGAGGCGTTGGTGAAGTACGTTAACTCCTTCCGGCTCGCGGAATACTGGACGAATAAGGGCAACCCGATCTTCGAGGAGGACGGTAGTCAGAGGGTTGAATACCAGTTTATTAACACCAAGGCACTCCTGGAGTGCTAGACTCCTGCGGAAGTCGAGAAGTTGCTTGGTAGTCTTAGTTATTTAGATTTATTCGCATTATTTCTTTTCCTCGTATCTAACATGCTCGACTTTTGTTTGTGCAGGTGAGATACCTCAGGCCCATGTGAGGGTTGTGAAGAATGCTCTTGCGAGGAACAAGGCTGGAGCGGTCCCCCTCAAGTCTCGATTCGCTGGTGCACGTGCTCCTACTCCGGTTCAGTCTGCCGCGGGGACCTCTTCTCCCACTCCCGCTCCTCGGGGATCTCCCCTGCCTTTGACCGGACGATCCAAGCAGCCAAGGGTTACTGACGCTGTGGATCTCAGCCGGGCCCCAGAGAAAGGGAAGTTCGAGCTCCCTCCTTGCATACTGGATAGTAGATTCTTTGAGGGGAACTCCTTGGCCGTGCCTCAGGCGGAATCTCTTTGTCTGGAAAGCATGGACCGCTCGAGCAAGAGGGCGTTGGTGGCTCAAGATGCTTCTGCTTTGGTCCGGATGTTGGAGATGGCAGCCGTTTATGCTGAAGGGGACTCTGCAACTGAGTCCGAACTTAATGCTGCCCGGGCTACCATGGCGTCCCTCAAAGAAGAGGTCAAGAGTGCGGACGATGCTTGAAAGAAGGCTGAGGAGGAGGTGGCCAGGTTAAAGAAGGAGAATTCTACGCTGGCTGCGGAGAAGAAGGCGGCCGAGGAGCTGGTCCAGCAACTGAGGGCGGTCAATGCCCCGGGCGAGGATGAACCTGAAGATGTGAAGGAATTAAAGACAAGGTCCGAGCTGGTCGCCCGTATGCTGATGGCCGAGGATGACAGCATTGCCGTCGTGGATGAATCCTTCAAAAACGCCGTGTCTCAACTGCGGGTGGTGAACCCCGAGCTTGACTTCTCTGTCGAGGGTACCCATTATCTGGCGCATGTTGAGGATGGCCGGATCGTTATGCCTGCCGCCCTCCTCGAAGAGAATGCTGAGGAATAACCCGCGGAGAACCAGGATCCTCAGCCCGATCCCGTCGCCCAGATGGATGAGTGAGGGGTTTTCTTTATGTTGTTGTAATTTGTCTGGTCTGCGTGCCGCATAATTGTTGTAACTTATTTTGGGGGCATGGCCCCCGGTTTATGTAATTCAGCACAATCGTGGTCCTAGTGGCCACTTCTTATGTTTAAATTATATGTCCGGTCTTGGTGGCTGGTTATGTTATTTTCATGGTTTTACTTGCTTTTATTTTCTGCTAAGTGTTGTACTCATGCTTGTTGTGAATGTATGTCTGCCCGTGATAGTGAGTATTTGAATTATGTGAAGTTTCAGGGGGTTGCTCGTTGTAGATGTGTTCGGCAGTGAGGGGTACTGGTCGAACGGCCGGGGAATATCATGGCGGGGTGCGGAGCTCAGGTCGCGTTTAAGGCCTGAGTTCGTGGTGTGAACATCCCATCGCGAGCTGGGGTTCTGCCAGTCATGGTACTTTGATGACGTCGATGCTCGATCGAGGACAGCTGTCGAGCAGTTACTCGGCTCGTTACTGAGTATGGTTCTGCTTTATTGCTATGCGATGCTTGTACCTAGGCGTACATAATGATCGGCAGCTGACGTTCGTCGTCGTGACGAGTCGAACCTAAAATTAGGGTCTTAGCTATAGTATTGTTTTAGCTTTTTGGCATTCCATGGTCGAGCAAGTTCTTCCCTGTTGAGATGTTCTAGGTAATAGGCCCTATTCTCCATTTTTGGTCGGACACGATAGGGTCCTTCCCAGTTGGCGGCTAGTTTGTCTTCGCGAGAGTCTTTGTGGTTTCTCCTTAGAACAAGGCTTCCCACGTCGAAGTCTCGTCGTATCACCTTGGCGTTGTGCCTGATGGTAATTTTTTGTTTTAGTGAGGCTTCGCGGAGGGCTGCCCCAGTTTGGATTTCCTCGACGAGGTCGAGTTCTTCTCTTAATGATTCGTCGTTCATCTCCTCGTCTAGGGGCGACTCTGTCCGCCTGGAGGGTACGTGAATTTCGACGGGGATTACAACCTCGGTCCCGTACGCTAGACGGAAAGGTGTTTCCTCGGTTGTAGAATGCGGAGTTGTGCAGTATGCCCATAACACACTGTGCAGCTCCTCGACCCAAGCCTTCTTCGTTTCGTCCAGCCTTTGTTTGAGGTCTCGAAGGATGACCCGGTTTGCCGCTTCGGCTTGCCCGTTTTTCTGGGGATGTTCGACGGATGCAAAGTGTTGCTTCGTACCTAGCTGGGCAACGAAGTACTGGAACTTCATGTCCGTGAATTGTATCCCATTGTCTGTGACTATCGCCTGGGGGACGCCAAAACGTGCAAGGATGTTTCGTTTGTAGAAACGCAGTATGTTGGGGGCAATTATTTTGGCTAGAGCCTCTGCTTCTATCCATTTTGTGAAGTAGTCTACGCCCACTATTAGGTATTTGTTCTGATTTGATTCGACTACGAAGGGTCCTAGGATGTCTAGGCCCCACCAGGCAAATTGCCACGGGGGAGGACATTGCCTTGAGCTCGTTAGGTGGAGCCAGGTGCATGTCCCCGTGCCGTTGGAATTTATCGCACTTCTTCACGTGTTCTTTAGCGTCGTGCTGAATGGTCGGCCAATAATATCCTGCTCGAAGGGCCTTTCTGGCAAGGGACTTTTCGTCGAGATGTTGGGCGTTGATTACCTCGTGGATTTCGCGCAAGATGTGTGCGACCATTTCTTCCTTGACACACTTGAGCAGCGGAATGGAGAATCCTCGCCTGTAGAGTTTATCCTCGACCAGGACGTAGGAGCAAGCTCTTCGCCTAACTATGCTGGCCTCTTTTGGGTCAGACGGAAGTTCGTCTTTAGCGAGATTATTGTAAACCGGGGCCATCCAGTAGTTGTTGTCACCGATCACCTGTACGTCGAGGGTCGGGGAGGCCTTCTCTATACTGGGTCGAGGAAGTACCTCCTGTATTGCGGACTTGTTTTCGCCTTTCTTCTTTGTGCCGGCTAGTTTGGATAGAACGTCTGCTCGCACGTTATGTTCGCGGGGAACATGTTTCACTTCTAGTGTTGCGAACTTTGCCATTTCCCTTTTGACCAGGGCTAGGTATTCAGTCAGGTTGTTATTTTTGGCATGATATTCTCCTTGGACCTGAAGGGCCACGAGTTGTGAATCTGTGCAAATGACGACTTCTTCTGCGCCCAGGTCCTCGGATAGGCATAACCCAGCGAGGAAGGCCTCGTATTTAGCCTAGTTGTTAGAGGTTGGGAAGGACAGGGTGAGTGATACTTCAACGATGATTCCTTCGTCGCTTTCCAATATGATGCCCGCGCAGCTCCCTGCCGAGCTTGAGGCACCGTCCACAAAAATGGTCCATTTGCGCGCTTCGCTCGCGGGGGAGTCCGCGAATGTCATTTCTGCGACGAAGTCGGCCAGAGCCTGGGCTTTGAGGGCTTTCCTGCCTTCGTACTGGATGTCAAATTCGGATAGTTCAAGCGACCATTTGAGCATTCGAACGACCATGTCAGGTCATCCCAACAACTGCTTTATGGGTTGATGTGTTCGAACCACAATTGTTTGGGCCAAGAAGTACTGCCTTAATCTTCTGGCTGCATTGATGAGGGCCAGAGCCACTTTCTCTATTTGTTGGTATCTTAACTCTGGTCCTTGCAGTGCTTTGCTCGTGAAATATATGGGCTTCTGTCCGTCAGGGGTCTCGCGGATGAGAGCGGCACTCACTGCTTTGGTTGCTACGACGAGGTACAAGTACAAAGTTTCGCCATTGTCTGGGCGAGAGAGGATTGGTGGCTATGAGAGCGCCCGATTTAGATGGAGAAGAGCCTTGTCACATTCCTCGGTCCATTCGAACGCTGCCTCCTTGCGGAGGAGTTTGAAGAATGGTAGGGCGTGCTGGGCAGATTTGGCCACGAAACGAGATAGCGACGCGAGCATCCCGTTGAGGGACTGGATGGATTTCTTTGACTTGGGCATTGGAAACTCGGAGAATGCTCAGCATTTATCGGGATTGTCCTCGATTCCCCGCTCTGTTAAATAGAAACCGAGGAACTTTCCTGCCCGGACACCGAACGTGCACTTCTCCGGGTTGAAACACATTTTGTATTTTCTAGCATGTTCGAAGACCTTCCTTAAATGGGCAGTGTGATCGGTTTCCTCATGGGATTTTACGATCATGTCGTCCATGTAGACTTCGAGAATGTCGCCTATCTCTCCCCAGAAGACTTTGTTCATCATTCTTTGATAGGTCGCTCCGGCGTTCTTCAGGCCGAAGGGCATTACATTGTAGTAATAATTGCCCGATTCGGTCATGAAGGCCGTGTATTTTTTGTCGGCCATCGCCATTGGAATTTGATTATAGCCTGAGTAGGTGTCCATGAACGATAAAAGTTTAAAACCGGCAGAATTATCAACAAGTTTATCAATATTGGGGAGGGGATAGGCATCCTTCGGGCATGCCTTGTTAAGATCGGTGTAATCAATGCACATTCGCCATTTTCCATTAGATTTTTTCACAAGTACAACGTTGGACAGCCAAGTGGTGTACTTGGCTTCCGAAATAAATTTGGCCGCGAGGAGGTCCTTTATAGCTTTTTCTGCAGCCCCTGTTTTCTCCGGAGACTACTTTCTCCTACGTTGTGCTACGACCTTGACGGCCGGGTCAATTGTCAGTTGGTGGCAGGCGATGGACGGGTCCAAGCCGGGCATCTCGGCGGCGCTCTAGGCGAAGAGGTCGGCGTTCTTGCAGAGGCATGTTTTGAGCTGCTTCCTCGCTATGTCGGGCATGTCTGCTCCAATCTTCACTCCCCACTAAGGGTCATCACCGAACAGAACGAGCTCGAAGTTGCCATATGGGATTGGGCGCATCGGATGAGAGCTGCTGCTGGATGAGTCGGTTGAAGCTGCCCGGTCCTCCTGTTGGTCCTCCTCGGTGAAGTGGCTGTCGAGGTCGATGAAGTCGACCTGAGGCAGAGGCTTGGCTTCCTCGGAGCTGCTGGGCAAGGCTGGCTTGCTCGATACCTTTGGCTTGGATGCAATGGCGTTGAACCCCTTTGTGGCTGCTTCGAAACACCGCCGTGCAGCTTCGATGTCGCCGTGGAGGGTGGCGACCATCCCTTTAGAAGTGTAATACTTCATCTTGAGGTGAACTGTTGAAGGCACAACTACCAACTCAGCCAGAGTTGGTCTTTCGAATATGCACTAGTAAAGCGACGGGCAGTCGATCACCAAAAATTGCACCTTGATGGATCTGGCCGTCTCAGCTGATCCGAAGGTTACGATTAGTTCGACGTATGCCCATGGCTTGGTCACTGATCCGTTGAATCCCTGCAAATCAGACCCCACATAGGGGGTAAGGTGTGATTCATCCATCTGAAGTGTTAAAAATAGCTAGGAGTACATGATGTCGACCGAGCTGCCCTGGTCGACGAGGATCCTGCGAACGTCGAAGTTCGCCATTCGGGCTCTGACGAGCAAAGGTATGCTCGAGTTGGGAGAGCCCCCGAGGAGCTCTTCCCGGTAGAAGGAGATGGGGATAGAGCCTTTCTGGGCCTGATCGAGCGTGGTCACCCTATTAGAGCTTGTGTTGATCAGATGCTCGAATTTTTGTTTCACGGAGCCCACCGTGACTTTGTTGAAGCCCCCATCGGAGATAACCATGGCGGAGGGAAACGTCTCCCATGGGCTGTGGGCCGTGAAATAAGTAGGGACGTTGAGCCCGTCCGGGACGTAGAAGTCCTCTGGTCGCGATATGGACATATCGACCTGGATGTTGGCTTCTTCTGAGGAGGGTACTTCTTCCTCTATCTTCTTGGACTCCAGGGCGTCCTGCCGAGGAGTGTCCTTCTTCTTTGTAAACTGTTTCAGGTGGCCGTCCCTGATCAGTATCTCAATAGCATCCTTCAGATGGATGTAGTCTTTAGTAGTGTGGTCGTGACTCTTGTGGAAACGGCAGTACTTCGATTTCTCCGCGTTGGGTTTAGCCGGAAGTTATTTGGGGAAGCGGACCCCTGCCTGCTTGAATTCTGAATTCGCACACTCGGACAATATCTTCTCCCTAGAGACGGTCAGGGGGTATAGTCATGGAATCGCCCGGAGGGCCCCTTGTTCTCACGGGAGTCCCGAGGACGGTCCTCGCGCCTCATTTCGCCTCGATGAGATGTTGAGGCTTCCTCGCCTCAGGAGGCTCGAGCATTCTCCTGATTGCGCGATGCTCGGAATTTGCTGGCCGCAACCTTCTCTTCATACTGAATATGCGATTGGGCTTTGAGGAGGAGGGCATTCAGGTTCCTCGGCGGTGCGAGACCGACGGCTTTACAGAATTCGGAGCCCGGGCGAAGTCCTTGCTCGAGCATAAACTTTTTCATCTCGTCCGTTGTAGGGACCTGTACTGCTTCTTTGTTGAACCTCTCGATATATGCGCGGAGAGGTTCGTCCTTCCCTTGGATTATGGCTCCAAGGGAGGCCTCAGTCTTGGGGTGACGGCGAGAAGCTGTGAAATGCCGTGAGAACATTCTGCCCAGTTGCCTCCATGAGGTAATGGACTCTTCGGGCAGCTGCTTGTACCATGTCATCGCCCTTTTCGGAGCATGGTTGGAAATAACCGACACTTGATGGTGCCCCGTACGCCACGGTAGTCCAACAGCGCATCGATGTTCTCGATGTGTTCGTCGGGGTCAGCAGTCCTGTCGTACGTGCCAAGTAACAGGGGCTTCTCCAGACCCTTAGGGAGACGGATTGCCAAGATTTCCTGGGACAATGGGCCGCGAGGCTCATCGTCGCTGCTGGAACTGGTGAATGACGGGGACCGAAGGTTACGCTCGCGGCGGCGGTTCCTTCGGGGAGAATGTGAGCGGTTCCTTCGTGGAGAAGACGATCGCGCCTGGCCTTTGGACTTGACTGGGGGTGACTGCTCGTTCCTTCGGGTCCTCTTGTGGCCGGGAGAGTGTTGGTTACGCGGGGAAATCTGGTCATGCTTCCGGACGACGTGAGGGTTAGACTCTTGGTGCAGTCTTCGGTCGATATCTCTCCAGGGTTGCGGGCTCCTTGATCGTCGCTGGTTCCTCCGCGGAGGAGGGGATCTTGGACGATTGGACTCCTCTAATGCCCCGATCCTCTCGTTCTGCTGCAGGATCAGGGTGTTGGTTTTGTTGATCGCCTCCAGGAGGGCTGCCACGGCCGGGTCGACTTTGAGCGGAACAGGAACGGGCTGGACGTCCAGCGAGGGCTGATCGTTGTTGTGGTCAGCAGGGGTAGGGGAAGGAGAAGCTTTGGCCCCATCCCTCAGAAAATGGGCATCTCGGAGAAGATATGATGGACCGTCCACATCAGTCTTGTTGACGGGGAGGATAACGGTTTAGAGAACACCTTTGACGTGATCTTGAGAGGCCATGATGATGATCTTGAAATATGCTTTGATCTTTGATTTCCGGGGAAAGAAAGATGGGGAAAACAATGGTTCCCACAGACGGCGCCACTGATCGTGAAGGCTGTATCAGATCCTGTAGAAGTGGGCCACCAAGTACGTCTGAGGTGCTGGCCGTATGAAGAGGAGGAGGGGGTGTACCTGCAAGGCACTCCGATGCTCAAGTAAGAAAGGGTCAGAGAAAAGGGGCAAGTACAAAGTATGAAAGTTCAAACACGAGGTGTTTGCTGAATTCAAGAAGTTCTGAATAAAGGTTCAGAATCAGAGTGGTCAGACTCTGAGGATTCTCAGAACCGATGGTGAGGGTGAGTATAACTCCAAAGAGTTTCAGAAGTTCTGTGAGGAGAATGGAATTGAGCATGAGGTTACTGCTCCTTACACTCCTCAACACAATGGTCTTGCTGAAAGAAGAAATCGTACTTTGCTTGATATGGTGAGAAGCATGCTGAAGGAGAAGAAGCTTCCTCAAAACTTCTGGGGAGAAGCTGTTGCAACCGCAACATATGTGCTCAACAGATGTCCAACGAAGAAGCTGAAGGAAATAGTTCCTATTCAGAAGTGGACGGGAGAAAAGCAAAGTGTTAGTCATCTAAAGGTGTTTGGTTCTGTTTGTTACAAACATGTTCCAGAAGCTAGAAGACAGAAGTTGGATGATAGAAGCAAAGTAATGTTACTGGTGGGGTACCACAGTACGGGTGCGTACAAGCTTTATTGTCCAGAAACTAATAAAGTTGAGTTCAGCAGAGATGTTATTGTGAAGGAATCAGAAGTTTGGAATTGGGATAAGTCTCAATCTGATTCTGATGTGAGAACTTCTGAAGAAAGGTCAGAAATAAGAATTTCTGAAACTGATGGTGATTCTGACTCTGAAGGAGACTCAGAAGATGAAGGTGATTCTGATGATCCAGATTCTGATGATGATCAAGATTCTGGTGGTGATTCAGACTCTGGGAATATGCCAGACTCTGAAGGTGGTCAAGGTTCTGGAGGAAGTAAACCTTCTGGAGCAAGAGCTTCTGAAGGAGAAACTTCTGAGGACAGAACTTCTGAGGTTCAAGCATCCAGAGAAAGTTCTGAACGAGGTCAGAGGCCACAGAGAATCATAAACATTCCAAGAAGATTTGAAGAGTTTGACATGTTGCAAGACACTGAAGTAGATTCTGAGGGAGAGATTATTCAGTGTGCCATGTTAGTAGACTCTGAACCTATGAGTACAGAAGAGGCTCTTAAGCAGAAGTTCTGGCTAAAGGCCATGAAAGAAGAACTTGAGGCCATAGAGAGAAACAAGACTTGGAAGCTGACAGAACTTCCAAAGGACAAGAAAGCCATCAGCGTCAGATGGGTTTTCAAGCAGAAGCTAAAGCCAGATGGATCAATTGGCAAACAAAGCGAGGTTGGTAGCAAGAGGATTTCTGCAGAAACCTGGGCTGGATTATTTTGAAGTGTTTGCACCTGTAGCGAGACATGAAACAATCAGATTGGTGATTGCAATAGCTGCTAACAGGAATTGGCCTCTTATGCATTTAGATGTAAAATCTGCATTTCTGAACGGTCCATTAGAAGAAGAAGTTTATGTGTCATAACCTCCTGGATTTGTGAAAGAGAATAAGGAAGGGATGGTGTACAGATTACATAAAGCTTTGTATGGATTGAAGCAAGCGCCCAGAGCTTGGAATCAGAAGATTGATTCATTTTTCAAGAAGCAGGGTTTTCAGAAATGTGAGATGGAATACGGTGTTTATGTTCAGCATATTTCTGAAGGCAATATGATTCTGGTGTGTTTATACGTTGATGACATATTGCTGACCGGAAGTTCTGAACAAGAATTAGCTAAGTTCAAGAAGGTGCTGATGAATGAGTTTGAAATGACTGATCTCGGGAAAATGACATACTTTCTAGGGATGGAGTTCAGATATTCTGAGAAAGGTATCATTTTGCATCAGCTGAAATATGAACGAGAACTTCTGAAGAGATTTAAGCTGCAGAATTGTAAGGCTGCTGTCACACCTGCAGATACGAATCAGAAACTAGATTCTGATTCTGATGGTGAGGATGTGGATGCTACAACCTTCAAACAATTGGTTGGTTCTCTGAGGTATTTGTGTAATACCAGACCTGATATTTGCTATGCGGTTGGAATGGTTAGTAGGTTCATGAGTAAACCCAAGTGGTCCCATTACCAAGCTGCTGTCAGGATTCTGAGGTATATCAAGGGAACTCTGAAGTATGGAGTGTTGTTCCCTTCTGGAAGAAAGTTTGAATCAGAACTTCTGAGTTATTCAGATTCTGATTGGTGTGGAGACATAGTTGATAGAAGAAGTACTTCTGGATACTTGTTTAAGTTTCTAGGAGGCCCTATTTCTTGGTGTTCCAAGAAACAACAGGTTATTGCGCTATCAACCTGTGAAGCTGAATATATTGCAGGTGCTGTTACTGCATGTTAAGCTGTGTGGATTCTGAACTTGCTGGAGGATCTGAAGATCAAAGTTGACAAACCTCTAAAGCTGATGATTGATAACAAATCTGCAATCAATCTTTCCAGAAACCCAGTGTTGCATGGGAGAAGCAAGCATATTGAGACCAAGTATCACTATCTGAGAAGTCAAGTTCAGAATGGAGTGTTAGAAGTTCTGCACTGTAGTACCCAGAAGCAGTTGGCAGATGTTTTGACAAAGGCTATCAAGACTGATCAATTCCTTCGCTTAAGGGATGAAATTGGAGTTGTTAGTTTTGATGAAATATAAATTAAGGGATGGTATTAGAAATAGAAATAATTTATATTTTAATTAATATTCACAAACTTGGTGACCAAGTTTGTTAGAGGGTATTTTAGTATTTTATTGTTGCTTTTGTAGCCCTAGTTTTAGCTTATAAATAGACTAGTGGTAGTGAGTATTTTTAGAATCCTTTGTAATCCTTATAGCCGGCATTCTCTATAATATATTCTCTTCTTTTCATCATCATTATTTCACCTTGTACACCAACAAATAATAGATATGAGGCTTTCATAATCACACATGAAGAACAAAATTTGAAGGGATGAATTATAGAACATTAATACCTTATACATTCCACACCCATAAAGGCGTCGTCCTGGGTTAACATCATTCCATGATGTCATCAGTGGTGCATTGAGACCACACCTTAATTTGCCTCGATTGGAGTTGGAATGAGATCTCATAAGATTGCTTGTTTGGGAAAACCCAGACATTAGTGTTTGCGATGACTATGAGGTAGACGACGTGTGGGTTTCACGCTTGTGTGATGTTTGCAACTCTACAACTTTTTGGGTTTTTCACATTCTGAGGTTAAAGACGATGGAAAGAGGAATAGAAGGAAATTAAGGCATTGGAGGTTGGTTTCATTTATAAGAATTAATATTTTTAAATATTAAAAAAATTAAAAGTTAAAATGAATTGTTTAAACTTAAAATATTTTTTTCAACACACTTACAGATGTGGTGCCACTTAGTATGGGCCATGTCAATGCTTTCAGTGCCACCTAGACAAAACAGAAGGGGGACTAAAAAACTCAGAAAAAGTCTAATAGAGGGATCAAAGGCTGAATTTTTAAAAGGAGACTAAAACGTTAATATTATGTAAATATGGGGAATACAACTACAATTAAGCCTTTAATTTTTTTTTTTGTTTGTAACCACTCATTGTTCATTCTTAAAAACAAGTGATAACTTTTCAAATGCTATTTCAAGTGGCATTTAAGTTTAGAGTGTATTAGTTTTTTCTCTCTCTTAATTTTATCTTTATTATTTTAGTTGAAAATATGTAAATATATTTTTATTTATTTTAATTGTAATATGTTTAGTTTATTAGCTATAATCTATAATTATCAACTAAATCATATACTTTTAAGTCATCTATTATAAATTAATTTATTTGTCATATTTAACTCATTATTAAATGGGCTTTAGATCTAAACAAAAAAGTTAGTTCAAAAAGGGGAAATTGCTCTCACATATTTATACATAAAACAATATGAAAACTTAAATAGTGTGAGTCTCCAAACAAATCATAAACAACACAACTACAACTTTAATACTCACCCTCACAGCATAGCATGAACTTAAGTCCAATTCCCACATTGCTAGATTTATGAGTTGTTGGTTATATAAGTGTGTGAGAACAACTTCACCCTTTGAACTACCTTTTGAGGTAAAAACCAAATATATATAACACTTATATATGTATGTATTGCATAGAGAGAACTCGAAAGATAAAAGGGAGCCAAGATATCTAATATACTAAACCAAAATGGGCGAAGTTGTGATTAGGGTTGTTTAAAAAAATGGTTAAATAAGTTTTTGATCTCTCTAAATATGGTCAATTTCACGTTTAGTCCCTTTAAAAATTTTCTTCAAATAATGGTCCTCATAATATTTTCAATCCACACTTTTGGTCCCTCCTACTAACGGACGTTAACAAAAATTGACGTGGCATGTCACGTGAAAGTTTTTTTTTGACTGGGCATACACATGGCAGTGCCAGCGTGATGAGATGATAATGTGGCATATCACATGGCTAAAGTCAACATTGTACATGAATCCATAAAAATTTGTAGCTAATCAGTAGCTAAAATCGTAGCATATATGCAGCAACTTCAATTTAATCTTCGAACGACTTCCTTATGTTACAGATACTCAGCTCATACTAACTTTTCCTAGAGTCAGTATAAAGAAAAAGCACAGAAAAAAATATGTACAAGATTTCTAATCCTCCCATTCCCCATACAAACAAGAGCAAAAACTTAATATACCTTCCTTTGCAAACGTCTTTATACAATCTTTCAAGAGTTGTTATTTTCGGATTCGCAAGACAAGCGAGTTTGTACTTATCATTCATTGATTCCTTGTAAGTGTATAAACTATTTGCATGAAGCTTCAAGTACAAATCAGCCTTGAAATATGGTATTCGATACGCATTTTGCAACTACAGCTTCGAGTAACATGTATAAGTATCAGGTATACCACTATCCGCTTTGACATAAGTATATTGAATACCTTTGCAATTGCATAATTGTAAACATAAATATTTGCACTTAGCAAGTGTGTAATTTACAAAGATTCCATAATCATAACCAAACAACTCCACATTGGATATAATTAGAAACTGAGGTATTGAGCCTCTTTCGTTGACGGGTTGATCGTGGTTTGCATTCCGTACTGAGGTAAGGTTTTCTGTTTGGTGATTTGGTTTAGAATACCAAATGGCAAAGAAATATACATTTTCACCTACACCATAGAAGCCAACACAGAACATGCCATTTTATAATACTATGATATCTTTTGGTTCTTCTACTGAGAGGGATGAGCCTTGATTCATAATACCCAATGCAGAAGATGGTGAAAATATTAGAAACAAAAGCAAGGCAAGAAGGATGAAATGCATGGTTAATTTGTATAGAATAGCTATGGAATATTTGCAATGTAGTTCACATCACAGATACTCAATATGTATAGTAAATTTATTGCAGCATATATTGGTTTTAGTTTTTTTGCTTAAAATTCATGTTATATTTCATTAGAATTATTACTACATCAATATGTTTAGGTGTTCACGCATTGAATATGAACATTTCTACTTCTGCATGACTGTGGTGACAGTGATAGTGACAATGACTTTTTGTTTTATGGAATTTGAATTTTTTATTTTGAATTATATCATGTTCTAAAATATATGGAATAATGAAAGATATCGTTTCTTTTAAAAACCATAATGGAATCTTAATGGAATTATTCTTAAGATGTATATTCCCTTAGTAGAATTTAAGAATTGGTTAAAGAATTAAATTGTCTGCTTTTGTCTTGTAGAAAAAATAGTTTCCAAATTTTGACCACTAAGATTTCTCATCATTGTGCAAATCATCATCACAATATGGATGAACTGTTAGTCTCCCCCAAGGATCAAGCCCTCTCAGAGCTCTTAAACAAAGGATCAATCAAAAAATGACATGATCTTCAACTTTTCTAGCCTCTCAAACATTCATAAAGGATCAAGATGACTCCCACTTCAAGGATTAAGCACAAGGCTTCTCCCTTCTAGGTGGATCATGTAACACCCCACTTTCCCAATACAATATTGAAATACTAAATAATGCTTTAAAATCAGAGTTTTTCACCAAGAGTGGAATGTCACATCATCAAAACCAATATAAGCTCTTTGTTGTGTTAAATTAACTAAAGGATCAGTGGAAATAATCATTTAGTTTCAAATTCAAGGCCATCTGCCCAAATACACCAATAGTTACTTAAAACAAGGTTCTCCATAAAATAATTCAATAAAATGGAATACGTAACAAAGAATGTAATAAAATCAAAACAACTACAAAAATATCCCGACATCCCGTGTTACGTATCAGAGCACTCCTATAGACTCGAACAGGCAACACGAACATCCAAGCAACCTAAGTACCTGGGTTATCTGTACTTCCGAAGAAACACAGACACAACAATAACAAAGGGGTGAGAAATCGCGTTCAATATATATAACGGTGAATAAATACATGATAAGAAGGTAGCATTCACATATATAAATCAACAACACACCAACACGACCTACTGTCCAATATCATCAACAACATCAATTAATAATGTAATGCAACACGACACCATGCATGCGGTACCGACTCGTTGGTTCATTCAATCAAACCCCGGATAGATCACATACACCTCTACTTGGCAATGATCTATCCCCCACCATTCTCCACATAGGAGTACGGATGAATCACATACACTCCTCCTGGGCAACGATCCATCCCACCAATCACCATGAAAATGCATGACATATGATGCACAATAACACATGTATAATATCAGAAACACATGTACACGATCCTCCTGATCACACCTTAACATAACATCAACACCATCATTACATAATTGTTTCATGCACACCAAACATCTAAATTATTAATTAATCCCTTAAAATTATTAAAATTATTATTTCCATCACCAATGTTTTATTTCTCAGCACCTGGCACCTATTCCCAACCTCTCAAACCAAAAGAAACCGAATCGGACGCGAACACGGGAAAGAAATCGCGAAACGGTAAAATTCTGCAACTTCGCTGGCCATACGCGTATTGCCAGCTCGCTCGCCCAACCCATGCGCGTATTGACTCCCCTTATACGTGTATTCCCTCACAATTCCCAAGTCCTTACGCGTATTGCCTTATGCCGTACGCGTACGGACAGAGACGTCTTCTCACTGAATTTTCCAAATTCCAACACGATACGCGTATGGCCCTCCTATTACGCGTAATGCCTAACTCCCATACACGTATTGCTGCGTATCATGCCATTCCATACGCGTATCGCCTTACCTGATACGCGTATCGCCAGATCTATTACACAATTCACCAGAAGCCTCACTATTCTGCATTCTGCTACGATCTCCACACTTCTTCACTTCCAACCAGTCCTATAATCGTTTCTACATTGATTTTAGGTCCAATTTTCATCTTCACACTTGTATCTAGAATTACTACAGGTATTATAAGTCTATAATCTTAAATCGTTCTCCTAACTCGAGTCAAAATCAACAGGTATGCAACATATGTTCATACAACACCAACAACCACAACAATTCATGAAGATACATATCAATTCATGCACGATTTTCAGAATCACAACAGACATATACAACAATCATCGATTCAATAGTTTAGCATACAAATGCCTACGGGGTTAAGGACTCCCCACTACCCTATCATGAATATATCACCAATAGTAAACCCGTTTCTCCCCCTTACCTCGAATCTTGAAGAATTCCTGCGAAAATCCTGATCAAAATGCAAGCTCTAGCACACCCTTGATCTTCCTTTCTCCTAAGCCTTTCTCTTTCTCTCCCAAAATTCTGATTAACTCTAAAACCCTTAATTGTCACTAATCACCACTTAATTACCAAACTGCCCCTCATCAGCCCAATAATGAATTATCTTATTTTATTTTAATTCAACAAAGTTGCCTCACTAATATTAATATTACTAATAATATTAGTAATAATAATAACAATAGTAATAATAATAATAATCCTATTAATAATAGTACTAAGTCACCCCACCTTATTATTTATGGTCTAAACCCCACATTTAACAGTAATGTCCTACCATAACCCTCCCCTCGCACTCGAACACACCCCCAAACAAGGTCACACAAATAAAATAACACAAGACGTCTAAATAATTAAAATGGGGTGTTACAACTCTCCCCCACTTAAATTATTTTCGTCCTCGAAAATTACCTGATGGAAACAATTCTGGATACGATTCTCGCATCCTGCTTTCCAATTCCCATGTCACACTGCCACCTGCAGCACCTCCCCAAGCTACTCTCACTAGGGGTATCTCCTTCCCCCTGAGTTTCTTCATCTTACGATCTTCGATCCTCAACGGCATCGTCTCTACTGTAAGATTCTCCCTGATCTGAACTTCGTCTCTCTGAATCACATGAGACGGATCTGAAACATACTTCCGAAGTTGCGACACATGAAACACGTCATGCAAGTTTAAAAGTTCCGGTCAACGCCACCCTGTAGGCAACTGCACCAACTCTCTGCAAGATCTGATACGGTCCAATAAACTTAGGATCTAACTTCTTAGATTTCAAAGCACGACCCACACCGGTTACTGGGTTAACTCTTAGGAACACGTGATCACCTTCACTGAATTCCAATTCCTTCCTCCGATTATCATGGTAACTTTTCTGTCTACTCTGAGATGCTTTCATCTTTTCACAGATCATTTGAATCGTCTCAGTAGTTTGTTGCACAATTTCAGGTCCAAGCACCACATTCTCACCTGTTTCATACCAACACAGAGGTGTCCTACACCTCCTACCATACAAAGCTTCGAAAGGCGCCATTCCGATGCTAGAGTGGTGACTGTTATTATACGTGAACTCAATCAATGGCAAATGAGTATCCCATGCACCACCTTTTTCTAATACACCGGCCCTCAGCAAATCCTCCAACGACTGAATGATCCTCTCTGACTGACCATCGGTCTGTGGATGATAAGTCGAGCTCAACTTCAACTTAGAACCCAAGGCTTCCTGCAGACTCCTCCAAAATTCTGAAGTAAACCTCAGATCTCTATCCGACACTATGCTCGACGGAACACCATGTAACTTCATAATTATCCTGATATAAATCTCTACCAGCTTCGTCAACGGAAAACTGATGTTAATTGGTATAAAATGTGCGGACTTCGTAAGTCGATCCACCACTACCCAAATAGCATCAAAGCCCTTCGCCGTATTCGGCAAACCAGTCACAAAATCCATCGCAATACTGTCCCATTTCCATTCAGGAATCTCTAATGGTTGCATCAATCCTGAAGGTTTCTGATGCTCCACTTTTGACTTCTGACATGTCAAACAAGCATAGACAAACTGAGCTATGTCCCTCTTCATACCGGACCACTAAAACAACTTCTTTAAATCATGGTACATCTTTGTAGCTCCCGGATGAATACTCAAGCTACTCCGATGACTTTCCTCTAAGATCGCCTTTTTCAATTCCACATTATCCGGTACACAAATTCTGCCCCGGAATCTCAACACACCAACATTATCCACTTTAAAGTCACTATCAGGGTCATCTCCTTCTGTAGGCATCAAGTCCACCAATTTCACATCCAGTTTCTGATTTTCTTTAATTACATCCAAAAAGTCATTATTCACTTTCAGCATGCCCAATCTGATACTTCCCGGTGTAGTTTCACAAACCATACTCAAACATCTGAACTGTTCAATCAATTCCATTTCCTTCACCATTAGCGCAGACGTATAGATTGTCTTCTGACTCAGAGCATCTGCCACAACATTAGCTTTTCCCGGATGGTAACTCAAATTAAAGTCATAGTCCTTCAAGAATTCTAACCATATTCTCTGCCTCATATTCAATTCCTTCTGATCGAACAAATATTTCAAACTCTTGTGATCACTAAATACTTCAAATCTCGATCCATACAAATAATGCCTCCAGATTTTTAACACGAACAGCACTGCAGCTAATTCAAGATCATGAGTAGGGTAGTTCCTCCCATGTACCCTTAACTGTCTTGAAGCATAAGCCACTACCTTGCCATCTTGCATTAACACACCGCCTAATCCCATCTTAGACGCATCACAATACACTACGAAAGAATCATTTGGACTGGGTAAAATCAACACTGGTGCCGTAGTCAACTTCTTCTTCAGCTCTTCGAAACTCTCCTCACAGGTAGCATCCCAGACAAAAGCTTGATTCTTTCTGGTTAACTGAGTCAACGACAATGCCAATTTAAAAAACCCTTCAATGAACCTTCTGTAGTAACCTGCCAAACCCAAAAAGCTTCTAATCTCCGTTGCGGTCTTCGGAGTTTCCTACTGAAGTACTGCACTTACTTTAGAGGGATCCACCGCTATACCATCACCAGAAATCACATGGCCCAAGAAACTCACGGTCTTCAACCAAAATTCACACTTCGAGAACTTTGCAAACAATTTATTATCTTTCAACACCTTCAATGCAATTCTCAAGTGACCTGCATGCTCTTCGTCAGACTTAGAATAAATCAGTATATCATCAATAAATACCACGATAAACTGATCCAGATAAGAATGGAAAATACGATTCATATATTCCATAAATACACCTGGCACATTAGACACTCCGAAAGGCATCATTGCATATTCGTAATGTCCGTAGCGAGTTCTGAAAGCAGTCTTATGAATATCACCCTCCTTTACTCTAATCTGATGGTAACCCGACCTCAGATCAATTTTGCTGAAAACACGAGCTCCTACCAGCTGATCCATTAAGTATTCAATCCTAGGAAGTAGATACTTATTCTTAATGGTCACTTTATTCAACTGACAGTAATCAATGCACAGACGCATACTACCATCTTTCTTTTTCACCAACAGCACTGGAGCTCCCCACGGCGACACACTTGGTCTTATAAACTTCTTATCGAGCAATTCCCCGACCTGAGACTTCAACTCTGCCAACTCTGATGCAGACATCCTGTACGGTGCCATAGAGATAGGTCAGATACCCGGTACAAGATCAATAGCAAATTCAACTTCCCTTCTCAGAGGCAATTCTGTGATGTCATTTGGAAACACTTCAGGAAATTCATTCACTACTGGTAATTCATTAACTGAAGTCTTGCTTTCAACAGATAACGAGGCAAATACTGCAAACAGCTTCGCTTCATCTTCCAACAACGCCCTCAACTCCTTACTAGACAGTGAATCTGCTAATGCTTCCTCTTCAGGAGTGAGAAACAATAACGTCTTCCTGAAGCAATCAATATAAACCCGGTTGAATTCCAACTAGTTCATCCCCAAAATAACATCAAGATTACCGAGTGGCAAACAAATCAAGTCCACTCTGAAATCTCTACCAAATATGATCAGCGGACACTTCAAACACACCAAAGAAGTAACCACAAAACCAATAGACGGAGTTTCAATCGTCATCCTCTGCTCTAGAGTAGACATCACAATCCCTAATCTCTTCACATAATCAACAGAAATAAATGAATGCGCTGCACCCGTGTCAATGATAGCGATCAAAGGAACATCATTAATAAAGCAAGTACCTTTGACGGAACGCTCTTCATCTGTGGATTGAGCTCCCACTAAGGAAAACACTTTCCCACCAGATTGAGACGCCTGAGACTTCTTCGGCTTCTCACAGTGAGTGCTGATGTGACCCTCCTCTCCACAATTATAACAAGTAGGCATAGTGGCTCTGCAATCAGCTATAACATGACCTGCTTTGCCACACTTGAAGCACTTCTTCACCTCATTCTGACAGTTGTTAGCACGGTGACCCACGCCACCACATCTGAAGCACTTGAGAGTATCGACACTTGTACCCTTCTCCTTTGGTTTCTTCCCCACATCAGTTTTCTGTTTCCCCTTATCAACTGGAGCACTGTAAGGAGTACCTCCAAATCTCTGCTTATTTTTCTTCTCATTCACAGCTTTGTAATGAGCAATCCTGGCTCTGTTGTCATTATCATAAATTCTGCTTCTGCTTACCAGCTCTGGATAGTTTCTTATCTTCTGACAAGCAATACCCAATTTGATCTCGGGACGCAGTCCGTTCTCAAATTTCAAACACTTCGAAGTCATAGCTTCTTCAGTATTGTAATGGGCACAATACTGAACCAGCTCCTCAAACTTAGCAGCATACTCAGCAACGGTCTTATCACCCTGCTTCAGCTCCAAAAATTCCACCTCTTTCGCACTACGAATGTCTTCTAGAAAATACTTTTCCTGAAACTCAGCTTGAAACACAGCCCAAGTAATCTCAGTACCTGCAGCTTCCAATCTCTGACGACTGTTGTCCCACCAAGCCTTGGCCTCTCCTTCCAGCATATGAGTACCAAACCGTACCTTCTGAGCATGACTGCACTCCATGGTCCTGAAGATCTTCTCCACAACCTTCATCTATTTCTGTGCAGCTTCTGGATCCAAGATACCTCCCTCATATGTAGGCGGCTTGTTACTCTGAAACTGTGCTAAGTCACGAAACTGAGCACCTCCACCCTGGTCGGCATTCTCTACAGCTTGTTCCATGGCTTGCATAGCAGCAGCAAGAGCAACATCATTCCTTCCTGCCATACTGGACAACAATCATCACAAGGTCAGAACACAAAATCAACTCTTATTCTAAGGACAGACTCAACTATAACACCTGGCCGGACGGACCGACCTGTTCTGATACCAATTGTAACACCCCACTTTCCTAATACAATATTGAAATACTAAATAATGCTTTAAAATCAGAGTTTTTCACCAAGAGTGGAATGTCACATCATCAAAACCAATATAAGCTCTTTGTTGTGTTAAATTAACTAAAGGATCAGCGGAAATAATCATTTAGTTTCAAATTCACGGCCATCTGCCCAAATACACCAATAGTTCCTTAAAACAAGGTTCTCCATAAAATAATTCAATAAAATGGAATACGTAACAAAGAATGTAATAAAATCAAAACAACTACAAAAATATCCCGACATCCCGTGTTACGTATCAGAGTACTTCTATAGACTCGAACAGGCAACACGAACATCCAAGCAACCTAAGTACATGGGTTATCTGTACTTCCGAAGAAGCACAGACACAACAATAACAAAGGGGTGAGAAATCACGTTCAATATATAACGGTGAATAAATACATGATAAGAAGGTAGCATTTACATATATAAATCAACAACACACCAACACGACCTACTGTCCAATATCATCAACAACATCAATTAATAATGTAATGCAACACGACACCATGCATGCGGTACCGACTCGTTGGTTCATTCAATCGAACCCCTGATAGATCACATACACCTCTACTTGGCAATGATCTATCCCCCACCACTCTCCACATAGGAGTACAGATGAATCGCATACACTCCTCCTAAGCAACGATCCATCCCACCAATCACCATGAAAATGCATGACATATGATGCACAATAACACATGTATAATATCAGAAACACATGTACACGATCCTCCTGATCACTCCTTAACATAACATCAACACCATCATTACATAATTGTTTCATGCACACCAAACATCTAAATTATTAATTAATCCCTTAAAATTATTAAAATTATTATTTCCATCACCAATGTTTTATTTCTCAGCACCTGGCACCTATTCCCAACCTCTCAAACCAAAAGAAACTGAATCGGACGCGAACACGGGAAAGAAATCGCGAAACGGTAAAATTCTGCAACTTCGCTGGCCATACGCGTATTGCCCCATGCTATACGCGTATTGCCAGCTCGCTCGCCCAACCCATACGGGTATTGACTCCCCTTATACGCGTATTCCCTCACAATGCCCAATTCCTTACGCGTATTGCCTTATGCCGTACGCGTACGGACAGAGACGTCTTCCCACTGAATTTTCCAAATTCCAACACGATAAGCGTATGGCCCTCATATTACGCGTAATGCCTAACTCCCATGCGCGTATTGCTGTGTATCATGCCATTCCATATGCGTATTGCCTTACCTGATACGCGTATCGCCAGATCTATTACGCAATTCACCAAAACCTCACTATTCTGCATTATGCTACGATCTCCACACTTCTTCACTTCCAACCAGTCCTATAATCGTTTGTACATTGATTTTAGGTCCAATTTTCATCTTCACGCTTGTATCTAGAATTACTACAGGTATTATAAGTCTATAATCTCAAATCGTTCTCCTAACTCGAGTCAAAATCAACAGGTATGCAACATATGTTCATACAACAGCAACAACCACAACAATTCATGAAGATACATATCAATTCATGCACGATTTTCAGAATCACAACAGACATATACAACAATCATCAATTCAACAGTTTAGCATACAAATGCCTACGGGGTTAAGGACTCCCCACTACCCTATCATGAATATGTCACCAATAGTAAACCCGTTTCTCCCCCTTACCTCGAATCTTGAAGAATTCCTGCGAAAATCCTGATCAAAATCCAAGCTCTAGCACACCTTTGATCTTCCTTTCTCCTAAGCCTTTCTCTTTCTCTCCCAAAATTCTGATTAACTCTAAAACCCTTAATTGTCACTAATCACCACTTAATTACCAAACTGCCCCTCATCAGCCCAATAATGAATTATATTATTTTATTTTAATTCAACAAAGTTGCCACACTAATATTATTATTACTAATAATAATAATAATAATAATAATAATATTAGTAATAATAATAACAATAGTAATAATAATAATAATCCTATTAATAATAGTACTAAGTCACCCCACCTTATTATTTATGGTCTAAACCCCACATTTAACAGTAATGTCCTACCATAACCCTCCCCTCGCACTCGAACACACCCCCAAACAAGGTCACACAAATAAAATAACACAAGATGTCTAAATAATTAAAATGAGGTGTTACAGATCAAGCCTTAAGATCGCCAGTGTCACCAAATTAGGGTTTGGTTGACAAGGGCCTCCAGATGGAAATTTTCCTCTGGGCATGAGCCAATGCTTCAAAGCATAACCTATGATGCTTCAAGGGATCTCATGAACCCAATCATCAAGTCAATTTAGCCTCAGGGGATGCATTCATCAAAAATTCAGGAATTAGGGTTTCTTGACCTAATTCACCCCTAAGTTGACTTTTGGGACAACACATGAGCCAAGACCTCAAGACATGATTTGAGGGTCTCAAATACATCACATTGATCCATTTGCAATAATGGATTGATCCAAGAAGCTTGAGCAATAAGTTTCAATTTCATCAGAACCACAATTAGGGTTTCGCAGAAAAAGTCAACTGTATCTTTGACTTTTGACCAGGACATGCTCCCAAACCCTAAGACATGATTCAATACACCCTATAACACCTATGAAATCAATCCATCAAGTTTGATTTAGGTCAAGGACTTGATTTCATAGAGGATCGCACAGTTTGGAATTCATCTGACAAAAAGTCAACTGTGAACAAAAGTCAAACTTTGACTTTTTGAGATTTTTCACAATCATGGTTCTTTGACCCCAAAATGATGTTAATGTATGATTGGAATCATCATTCATCAAGAAAAATCAAGAAAAGTGGGATAACTTGTAAAAGGGGTAACCATAAAAAAATTAGAAAATTTTCTAAGTTATGAAACAAAGTGGCTAGGGTACCAACTTTGGAGGGTCATAACTCCTAAACCACAAAACCATTTTTCCCCATCCAAAGCTGGATTTGTAGCTCTCATGGCCCTCTACAAAAGCTTCAACTACCACTCATTCCAATTCCCCATGGATTTCAAGTTATGAAATGATCAAAATCAAGAAAAGTGAAAATGTCACTTTTTTCCAACACTTAGTGAAATTTTCACTAAGTCAGAATCTGTCTTCACTTTTTTCCAAATGTAGGGGCATTTTTCACTTGGATCCAAAAATTATCAAAACCAATTATGATCAAACACTTATTGTATCATATGAGGGCTTTCCAAAATGGCCAAGAACTCCATCAAATTCCACTTGAGCCATGAGATATGACAATGGCAATATGCCTTGCTGAAAACTGCCAAGGCTAGGCAGAATTTTGCACTTTTGCTCGATTTGGAAAAATCAGATAATTCCAAGCCTTGTCATCACTTTGGACACATCTGAGGATCAAATCTAAATGGAACAAACACTGATCCAAGCCTCCAAAGTCTTTGGAACAAGAAGTAGCATGCCAAACCTAGAAATCCCTAAAAGAGGGACAAGACTCCAATTTTGGATTGGAGCATTTAATGGATGCACCAAGGTGGCATGGACTGACATATTTGCAATTGAATTCAGTCAAGAATGATCCAACAACTAGGGAACCACAGCTCTGTGCTCTAACCTCTAGTCAATGGCTAGAGGAGACTTGGATTCCTATTGATCAACATTGGCCAAACCTCTGCTATAGTTGCCATTCACTATTGATCCCAAAAAAAACTTGCTCTACTATAAATAGAGCTCATTTGTGCTCAGTTTGAGTACGCCAAAGCCATCAAACATATGCTTTCCTCAAAATCACTTTCTTTAGGCAAAAATACCTTCTTTAGAAAGGTAACTATGAGTTTTTGAGTTAGAGAGAATTTCCATCACAGCTCATGATCCAAACACATCCAATATGTCATATCTAAGCTTTCCAAACTCACACAAGTGACCTGTAATCCTTAAATCTCAAAGTCATCTCTCAAAACCTCAAAATAGGCTTTTTGTGCATTTTTCAAGCCATGTCTTGATTCAGTCACTTTCCAAACCAGATAAAACCTCAAACACACTCCAAATATCATCCTTGAACTGTCCCAAATGGCTCCCAACATCTGGAGCACCATTTGAGAGAGTTATTATTTTGGCCATTTTAACCCCTTTTGCAAGAAAGGGCCAGTTTTTGTTTTTACAGGTTCCAGCTGATTCCAATCATCCTAAAAGCTTCTAAGGGATCATTTGAGAGTGTCCAAAGCATCAAACCATTTCTGGAACAAGAAACTTGGCAGATTGCACAAAAAACTCCAAAAGCTCAAAAAGAGGTAAGCATCATGACTTGAACTTTCCAAAATATGCATTGCTTTGAAGTCCACTGATCATGCACATCTTGTACATGTTATATGTGTTGTGTTTGCACCAAATTGTCATGCAATCCTTGCCTGTATCATGAGATAGCACAGAAAATGCAATTAGAGGCCTAATTCAAAACCACTATCGGGTTTTAAAATAGGGACATGATCTGAAAAAAACACCACCACCATTGGATTCCTTGTGAAATTCTAGGCAGGATAGACCAAAATTTTGTCTCAATCCATGGAGAAATGAGAAATTTATGGCCTTCACGTTTCTGAGCCAAAACTTGCCTTGCCTTGCCTTGGCCAGGCCTAGGACACAAGGCAAGCCTTGTGTATTTGTTGGTTTGTTTCAATCAACGGATGTATCACCACCCCAGTGGTAAGGCGCGCGCCCTATAACCTTGAGGTCGTGGGTTCAAACCCCACCCAGACCATTTTGTGTTTTCTCACATTTTTCTATTTTTTCCAATATTTTAATGTTTTGTTAATTAATTGGAAAATTAATAACTCCTTCAATTTTAACTATTTTGGATTGGTTCTTTTTGCAAAAAATCACAAAAATGTTAAAATATTTTATTCCACAAAAAGTTAGATTTATATTATTTATTTAATATAATTAGTATTTTTGTGAATAAATGTCTTTTATTTGTTTTTAAACCTTTTAAAAATAAATATCCATTTTGGAAAATCAAAACCAAATGAGTTTTAATTCATCTTGTGATTAATCCCTCATTTTTCAAACCTAAAACCAAAATCACAAGTTGTTTATTCAAACTTATTTGGAATTTTTATCATTTGTATTAATTTTCTTTGAATAATTATATTAAAAAAATGATGAAATTAGGGTTTTATTGATTTTCACCCTAACAAACTTTTCCGAACACTCATGGGCCTCTATTAGAGTGCAAGACCCATCCCCTTTGTAAATACACTACTTTTTGGGCCTCAGTCATTGTATAAGTTCCACTGTATTTTCAAAAGAAACAACAGCGCAATCATCGCCTTTTCAAAACCATTTTGGGCCTCTAATAGAGTGTAAGATCCAATCCTTTGTAAATACAAAACTATTTTGGGCCTCAAATGTTGTATAAGTCCCATTGTATTTCAAAAGTTCGACGCGATCATCGCCCGTTTAAAACAAACCATCTGGGCCTCTCCTCGAGCTATAAGACCCATTCAAAATCATTTTGGGCCTCTAATAGAGTGTAAGACCCAATCCCCTTTTGAAACCAAAAAATTTTGGACCTCAGTCGTTGTATAAGACCTATGGTATTTTCAAAACCTTGGCGCGATCGTCGCCCTTTTCAAAATTAACCATTGGGCTTCTCCTTGAGCTATAAGACCCATTTTTGTTCACTTTCAATCATTTTGGGCCTCTTGAGAGAGTGTAAGACCCATCCCTTTGTACAGAAAACCTTTTTGGGCCTCAGTCACTTGTATAAGTCCCTGTACAAATTCAAACAACAGTGCAATGATTGATAAAACCTTGGGCCTCTCCTTGAGCTGTAAGCCCCAACAATATTTTCAAAGAACTTTCTCCTTTAATTTTGAATATAATATTATTATCAAAGCTTTCTTTGTTGAACAAACTAACAAAACAGCATGAAAGCTCTACAACCGAGTAAGTGTTTACCTGCTTTCTTTATCCGCTTTCATATATATAACTGTATTGTGGGGCTGCTCACTGTAAGTCTTCTTTCACAAACTTTTATATATTTGTCAAAAATCAATTGTGTAATACTAGTATAGTTATTTAGAGTTTTCCCCGGCAACTACGTCTAGCATTAGGTAAAGCCCTGTTGGTCACTCTTAAATACAAACAAAACTAGATCCCCATAGGATTACCAGACACAATCTTCCCTCCTCTTGGGGTTAAACAATATGGAGACGTGAAAGGCAGCATTCTCGGTGAACCCTTTCTCAGACTGTCACCCTTAGAAATCGTCAAAGAAACTCTACTCCCCATAGATGATCTTTTCTCCGTGAATGGCATCTCTTGAGTTTCTTCAAAATTCTCGGACTTTCCTGGCTTGATCTATTCTCGGTGAATGGCATGTCTTGAACTTCTCGGGGTTTGGGGACCCACAGGCTTCCTAAAAGCATCCCCGCCACCTCTTGGGCATTGTACAAGGACCTGTCGGCTTCTTAGAAGTTTTCACAGCCTCCTCTTAGGCTTCGTATAATGATTCTTCCTCTAGGAAGATAGGCTCCTCTTGGGCTTCGTACAAATTGTCCCTTCGGCTTCTTAAAATTTTTTCTTGCCTCCTCTTGGGCTTCGTACAAATTTTACCGACGACCTCTTAAAGGTATATGAACAGAAATTAGTCATCTTAATAGAACAGTCTTTCAAAGAGTCTAGATCTTCCAACGGCGAACATACTGTCTCTTGATCTCTCTTAAGCCTAGTACAAAAGATAAAACTCTAGACTTGGACAGTCTAATCTCCTTGAGTCTCGAAGACATTCTCAAGTTCCTTTGAAAAAAAAGGAAAAAACACCCGTAGACTTGGACAGTCTAGAAACCCTTTGGATTCCCCGTTTCCTTAAAGAACAGGAAATAATCCCGGTCCTCAGATCAAATCCATGAGTACAACATTACCCATATAAGAACTGATTTTCTCTTTTAACCAACATACTGGACCTGTCACTCAACTGAAATAGTAACCCTAGCCTCCTTTTGGGCTTTGTACAATGATTCTCCCCAGCAGAGTTAACCTTTGCAGCCTTCATCTCGGGCTTTGTATGAGATACAAAACACTCTCTTGTTGAGTATAAAAGACTCTCTTGTTGAGTCAAACCTTTGCATCCTCCATCTCGGGCTTCGTACGAGATACAAAATCACTCTCTTGTTGAGTATAAAAGACTCTCTTGTTGAGTCAAACATTTTTAGCCTTCATCTCGGGCTTCGTACGAGATACAAAACACTCTCTTGTTGAGTATAAAAAGACTCTCTTGTTGAGTCGATCACCTTTAGCCTCCATCTCGGGCTTCGTACGAGATACAAAAACACTCTCTTGTTGAGTATAAAAGACTCTCTTGTTGAGTCAATCCGCTTTTAGCCTTCATCTCGGGCTTTGTACGAGATACAAAACACTCTCTTGTTGAGTATAAAAAGACTCTCTTGTTGAGTCGATCTCTTTTAGCCTCCATCTCGAGCTTCGTACGAGATACAAATCACTCTTTTGGTGAGTATAAAAAGACTCTCTTGTTGAGTCAAATCCTTTTAGCCTCCATCTTGGGCTTCATACAAGACACATATAAAAACACTCTCTTGTTGAGTCAACCCTTTTAACCTCTATCTCGGGCTTCGTACGAGACACAAAAGCATCCTCTTGTTGGGTCAATAGCCTCCTCTTAGGCTTTGTATAAAGAAATCCCCGTTTGATTCAATCAACCTTTTAGCATCAAATCATGCTTTGGTCACAACATACAAACATCAACAACTCCTTTTCCCTCGTCTAATTATTGTAAGCGGCAAGCCTCTGGATTATTTACATCCATGCCACTGTCCCTCTTTTAGCATGAGAAATTCCTAAGGAAAGATAGCATTGCTCTAAACTGAGTTAAAGTCTTCTCCTTCAGGTTGAAAATCCCCTATAAAGGAAATTATGGCATTGCTGGAATCGTATATCCCATTTAAAGTAATTCTCCTTTATAATCAGTCACCCAACAGTTGTGCCAAACAGACCAAATATTCCCCTTTAGAGGTGACAAATTCTCTCTAAAGTCAACACCCTTTTAGCTTCACATCTTGGGCTTCGAACATGACACAAATAGACCCTTCAGCTTCACATCTTGGGCTTTGAACAAGATATAAACCACCTTTAGCTTCATGTCTTGGGCTTTGAACAAGACACCAAAACACCATTTCCTCCCATAGAATAGGAGGAACTACGATCGCTCTGATTTCCCTATTTCGGGAATATGTAGGCATAAGATTGAAAAAGAATCTTAGCGAGCACAATAATCAAAAAACCCCAAAGTCCTCTACCTCCATCCAATCTGGCGCAGGATCCCAACAAATTCCCCATGAACAGTCCCGGTATTTCGTTCTGAACAAAATAAGCAGAGAGAGGCCCACGAACTAAAACCGCATCTATAAACCAACAGTTTTGACCGTTTAACCTCAGTTTGCAAGCAGGGTTAGTTGGAGACATCTATATCCCTTCCTTCATCAGCTTCAATAGGATAAAAAATGAATCGACCTGTAGTACCCCAGAGCGACAGTGCTTAAGAACCACGTCCAAAATCGCTCGCTACAGTTACAATACAATATTAGTTTGTCTAATGAGAGAAAGATTTATATCCAACTTAAGGAAACTGTTCGAATATTAAATCAAAGTTGCTACAAATTAGGTACAATTTTAGTTACTCATTAGCTACAATTTTATTTGGGGTTCGTGAACAATGTTAACTTTAGCCATGTGGTATGCCACATCGGCATCTTGCCACGTTGGCACTGCCATGTGTATGCCCAGAGTTGTGTATCTAGTTGTAAATTACGACACAATTCAATATCAATTTGTGAGGCAAAGAACAATAACAACCAATATAAATGGTCTACAGGAATAATAATCCGTACACAGATAATATAACAGAATAAGGTAAGAAAAAACCGAAGGTTTATTTACCCAGTTCGATCAAATGATCTACTCTGGGGGAGAGAGTGTAAGTTAGTAATGCACCTAAGAGGGGGGTGAATTAGGTGTATAGAATTTTTTCTCGGTTTTTCGATGGTTTTGATTTTTACTTTCCTAAAATTACTAAGTGATGAAATATTGTAAAGTGCGGAAAGTAAATGACACGTCGATATATTCTGGTTCCCCTCATAGTCCGAGAGTACTCTAGTCCCCTTTCAACATGAAAGAGATTTTTTAATAATGTTAGATCCTAAGACAAGACTATCCTAGCCTTTCTATACAGACTCTAACAAACACACCAAGAACAATCCTCTTGGATTTTCACTAAGTTGAAATGAGAACAATCCTCTCAAACTCAACCTCTTGTTTCTAACAATCCTGGACAACAAGGAATACAACAAAACAAGTAATCTTAATTCCAACAATCTTGGAAAATAAGATATGAATAAAACAAGAGTTTTTAGGAATAATGAAATTTGTAGAACAATTATCACTTTGAGTGATGTATCAATATAATTGATCTTCCCTTCCAAACAAGCAACTTATAATGATAGAATATAGTGCTCAAGTGTTTGTAAATATGGTATGAATTTTTCTAGATTGATATGGAAATACATGCAGAAAAATTCCTTGTGAAAGTTCAAGAACACAAACACTTGTTTTGAAAATTGAATGATTATAATGATGTTAAATTGCAATGGAAGAGGTTGAATTTAATTTGAAATTTCATGTATTTATAAGTGCATAACACCTCTATGAAACATGGTAAAGTTATGCAAAAATAGCATGAACAATTGTCAAGTTAAAAAGAAATGGTTTCATGAAAAGATGCATGAAAAGGTGTTAACAATTTTTGAATTTCAAAATTAAAATACTGCTTCAGTTTGGTGTAAATTAGGGCGGTTTTTAGTGCTGTTACGGCAGGGCAAAACACCTTAATTTACCAAAAACTGAATGTTTGAAAAAATTGAAAAAATGAAAAATTGTCTAAATTTTTGAACCAACCTTATGCAACATCTATTGATTTATCCAAGTCAATAGATTATATTTGAAAGTGATTTAACATGGTTCAAATATGAAAAATAAAATTTTAAATGTATGATAAAAAGTATTTTGTTTTTTAAAGCTAGAAATAGTGATATATTTTCAACCAAATGGACCATGCATGCAAGTGAATTTTGGAGATTATTTTGAGCACTATTTTATATATATATATATATATTGCATGCTTATACCTCAATAAATAAAGATCAATGCAAGTCTTCATAATGTTGCAATCTTGATCCATAGCCATATTGCTTCATGATGCTTTTTCTCATCATTTGATAAATGCGCATAGTAGTTGGCTTCATCAAAACATGATGTTGAAGAAGCTTGACTTCACATTCTCCCCCTTTTTGATGATGACAACCATTGAAAATTGAGATGCTTGAATCTTTTAGAATGAATGATAATTTCTTATGTGAATACTCCCCCTATCTTTGATAACTCCCCCTTGATCAAAGCTTTCCCTTGATTCATAGAGAATTTGCATCTTTTGGGTTACAATTGTTAGAGACAAGCATACACATACACATATATATCTTCTCCCCCTTTGTCATTAGCAAAAAGGATGGGAAAAGTTTTATAATACATAAAGAATTTAATGAAAGTAAAAACAATTTATACCAATTAGTTTCACCTCAAGAGTGACTTCATCAAACATTCATCTTTTGTGAACATGATGTTGAAGCCTTTGTCACAATGTTGACTTATACTTAGAAGATTATGATTTAGTCTTTTAACATAAAGTATATCTTCAATGGATGTGAAAGTTAGTGCTTCAACTTTGTCAATGCCAAGCATTCTTCCTTTAAAGTATTCCCCATATGTGAAATAACCCTTGGACTTTTGAACTAGACTTGAAAGTTATTTTATTTCTCCCATCAAATGCTTAGAGCCACCACTTATCAAAACATCATAGATTTAAAGTGATCCTCAAGCAAACCTACAAAACAAATTAAGTTTGATTTGGTACCCAATGTGTTTTGGGTCCATCATAGTTAGTTCCCTTCTTAACCCACACATAATGCCCACTTGCCACACTAACATTTCTAACATAGCAAACATTAGGTGTATGGCCATTTATACCACAATAAAAACATGTAGGAACAAAATTACTTCTATATCTAGGAGTATAAGATTTCTTTTTAACAAATCTTTTCCTTTTAGGATAATGATGATCAACCTTTGGTTTGTTCACTTTCTCTTTGGATAATTGATCACTAGCTTTAACAAAAATAATTTTGTTGGAACTTGGTTTAGAAAATTTTGAATAACCAAGCCCACTTTTATCATAAGAATACCTTTGTTGGCTAAGAACATTTTCCAATCCAACTTGTCCCTTTTCATACCTTTTAAGGACTCTTTTTAATTGAACAATTTGGAAAGAAAGTGAATCACAATTATTGCATACAAAATTATGTTTTTGTTCATTAATAATATTTTGTTTTTCATCCTTGAAATCATTTTCCAATGTCTCAATTTTTTCTTCTAAAGATGAGATATATTTCTTTTGAGATGAAATAATTTTGTACAAAATTTTGCATTCATTTAGGAGTTCATCTATTGCACCTCGTGCATCATCATCATAAAGAGAAAATTCATTACTAACCTCATCATTTTCATCATCCGAATGATGTGAAGCCATTAATGCAAGATTAACACGTTGATTGCTTTCGGAATCGGAAGATGAACTTTTCCATGCTATATATGCTTTCTTTGACTTCTTATCTTTATTTCTCTTAAAATATTTCTTCTTATTTTCAAGTGTAGGACATTCACTTTTAACATGTCCCTTTTCTCCACATTCAAAGCATGTAACCTTCCTTGTTGGTGCTTCCCTTTTTCTTTCTTTTCGTAGAACCTTTTCAATCTTCTTGATAAGATCATCATCTTCACTACTAGTGGAGTCATCCTCTTGATTTCTATCATGATTTTTGATCCTTTTCTTTAAAGCAATGTCTTTTGAATCTTTTACTTGGATTTCATGTTTTTCAAGTCTTGCAAGTTCCGTCTCATATTCTTGAAGTTTTCGAACAAAGTGGTGGAAGTCATTGATTCTTCTTCTCGAATATTGCCGTCACTTTTGGTTGTCATTCCCTGGATAAAGATCTAAGCACTTTAAGATTGAGTTCATCATTAGTTAAAGTCTTACCGAGTGCTTTCAAATGATTTGTCAAATGCACCAATCTTTTATGTAAGTCGAGGATTGATTCCCGGGGCTGCATTCGGAATAACTCGTACTCTTGACTTAAGGTATTCAATCTTGATATTTTAACTTCAGCGGTTCCTTCATGAGTTTCTACCAATGTATCCCAAATTTCTTTTGCCGTTGTGCATGCCGAAATACGAAAGAATTCATCCATACTAAGTGCACCTTGAAGAAGATTGATTGCCTTTTTGTCATAGAGGACTTTTTTCTTATCATCGTCATCCCACGAACCTTTAGGCTTTGTCGTTCCAACACCGTTAACAACACTTGTAGGAACAAAGCGACCATTTTGGACAGCATCCCATATTTCTTCTCCTTGTGCTTGTAAGTGAGCATTCATGCGAATTTTCCAAAAATCAAAGTATTCACCACAAAACAACGGAGGTTTGTTGTTACTACCACCGTCTCTAAAAACTGGGTTTGCATTTGCGGAAGCCATTCTGGATCTTTAGGAATGGGTTACCTATAACCTGCTCTGATGCCAATTGTAAGTTAGGAATGCACCTAAGAGGAGGGTGAATTAGGTGTATAGAAAATTTTCTCAGTTTTTCGATGGTTTTGATTTTTACTTTCCTAAAATTACTAAGTGATGAAATGTTGTAAAGTGTGGAAAGTAAATGACACGTCGATATATCCTGGTTCCCCTCACAGTCCGAGAGTACTCCAGTCCCCTTTCAACATGAAAGAGATTTTTAATAATGTTAGATCCTAAGACAAGATTATCCTAGCCTTTTTATACAGAATCTAACAAACACACCAAGAACAATCCTCTTGGATTTTCACTAAGTTGAAATGAGAACAATCCTCTCAAACTCAACCTCTTGTTTCCAACAATCCTGGACAACAAGGAATACAACAAAACAAGTAATCTTAATTTCAACAATCCTGGAAAATAAGATATGAATATAACAAGAGTTTTTAGGAATAATGAAATTTGTAGAACAATTATCACTTTGAGTGATGTATCAATATAATTGATCTTCCCTTCCAAACAAGCAACTTATAATGATAGAATATAGTGCTCAAGTGTTTGTAAATATGGTATGAATTTTTCTGGATTGATATTGAAATACATGCAGAAAAATTCCTTGTGAAAGTTCAAGAACACAAACACTTGTTTTGAAAATTGAATGATTATAATGATGTTAAATTTCAATGGAAGAGGTTGAATTTAATTTGAAATTTCATGTATTTATAAGTGCATAACACCTCTATGAAACATGGTAAAGTTATGAAAAAATATCATAAACAATTGTCAAGTTAAAAAGAAATGGTTTCATGAAAAGATGCATGAAAAGGTGTTAGCAATTTTTTAATTTCAAAATTAAAATACTGCTTCAGTTCGGTGTAAATTAGGGCAGTTTTTAGTGTTGTTACGGTAGGTCAAAACGCCTTAATTTACCAAAAACTGAATGTTTGAAAAAATTGAAAAAATGAAAAATTGTCTAAATTTTTGAACCAACCTTATGCAACATCTATTGATTTATCCAAGTCAATAGATTATATTTGAAAGTGATTTAACATGGTTCAAATATGAAAAATAAAATTTTAAATGTATGATAAAAAATATTTTGTTTTTTAAAGCTAGAAATAGTGATATATTTTCAACCAAATGAACCATGCATGCAAGTGAATTTTGGAGATTATTTTGAGCACTATTTTATCAATATATATTGCATGCTTATATCTCAATAAATAAAGATCAATGCAAGTCTTCATAATGTTGCAATCTTGACCCATATCCATATTGCTTCATGATGCTTTTTCTCATCATTTGATAAATGCATATAGTAGTTGGCTTCATCAAAACATGATGTTGAAGAAGCTTGACTTCACAGAGAGCATCTCTCCAATTCACTATACTCAGAAAATTGTTACAAGAGATTACAGATGAGTTACAAGAAAATAGCCTTCGCCTTCAAGTTCCCAAGAACAACCCTATTTTCTACCCAAGTGTTTCCCTACCTCTCCAACTCTCAATATATGAATCACTCAAACCCAAGGTGTAATACAAGGTTTTCTTTGTACATAGCTAAAACCCTATGTTATACCTTTAAACCCTTGCTCTCCCTTGTTGGTGTAAACTCTAAGATTGTCACACACCAAGCATATAAGAGATACATATTTATAATAGCAAATACCCAACAAACAAAGCCCAAAATCACATGGATCCATGGACCGAATAAAAAAATCCCGAAAACTCGAAAAACTATTCACCGTACGGACAACACTATTCACCATACGGACGTCCCTATTCATTTGTACGAACGACACTATTCACCGACCGATTTTTTTTCCTCGACTTTTCGTTCAATTTTCGCGGTAAATGCAATCTCCAAAATATGTTTTCTTTCTCTTCATCAACAAAGGTTTTAAGGCACATTTACAAAAATCTCCACCTTGACTTTAAACCGTGTTGATACCAATTTAATAATCAATAACATTGCTGCTCTCTACCAAGTTGAAACTTTAATCAATAACTTTTATCAAATTCAAGCAACCCTTGAATCTTGATCTCGCAACTTGCATCCACTTGTTCCCAATTACCCTTTTCTGCCTAGGTAATTTAACAAGCCTACAAGTAAGATTTTTCAACCACCCTTGACTCCACTTATTTTCAAATGCCTCCCTGAAGGTTTTTTTTTCTTTTATTTTGCAGTCCTTCAACCACATTAAAAACATAATATCCATGGCTAGCATAACCGTCCCTTTGAGATGCTATAATAACCCTCCTTACCTTACCATGAGTCAAATGATAATCAGAGATCTCTGTAACCGTTCCCTCACTACTGCTAGCATCCATAGTAGGAAACTCCACCTCAAAATGAGTTTTCTCCGTTATAGTTTCTCCCAGGTTTCTCCCTTGGTTTTCACTATTCTTCTTCTGAAGAAATTCTCTACCAACCAAGTAAGTTGTTTTAACCTCAGCTCTTCCCAAAAAACTCAATAACAACTCAACGGTAACATGCATTTTTATCCCTTGATTTATGCAAAATTCACTGTACTCCTCTGAAACTTTCTCAAGGCATTCATAACGCCTTAAACTCAAATCCAATAGTTCTTCCTTGTCATGAAAGCCTCCACTAGTTAACGATGAATGAATAATAACATTTGAACCTTCTAAAATATATAGACCACATATTTTAGACCCTTTAACAATAATCAATTCATCACGCAAAATCTTCAACACTCCACGTTTAAATCTAGTACAATAGCCTAGATCATCAGACATACTTATAAATAATAAATTTCGCTTGAGTTCTGGAACATACCTCACATTGTGAATAAGAAGTTCACGATCATTAAACATTTTAAATCTGGCCGTACCAATACCATGAACCCTGCATGCCTTATTATTACTAAGGTGAACTACTCCACCTTGCACCATCTTCAAAGTTTAAAAGTATTCTAGAGCAACCTGAGTCAATGACCCAACTATCTTCAGTTTCCAAACTCGATACTACTAGTGCTTCGGCATCCTTATAACTTTCCTCACCCAATGCAACTACAGCTTGAACAGAATCTTCATTAACCTTTCTTTCAGGACAATCCCCTTTAAAGTGAATGATTTTCTGACAATTAAAACATTTTACCTTTGACTTGTCAGACCTCTTTGATTTGGACATCCCTTTACGCTCACTTCCTCCTCTTGACACATTTAAGCCTTCACCACTATCTTCAATCTTCAAATCTTTCGACTTTGAAAATTATTTGGATTTCACTGCCGTCTGGACTTCATCCAAAGTAATAGTACCTTCCTTACCGTAAAGAAGGGCATCCTTAAAGTGCTCAAAGGATCTGGGTAATAAACTCAACAGGAGCAAAACCTTGTCCTCATCATCAATCTTCACTTCAATATTCTCAAGATCATCGATAATCTTGTGAAATTCTGTGAGCTGCTCAACTATGGATTTGTTATCCACCATTCGGAATGAATAGAGTTGTTGTTTCAGATACAACCTGTGAGGCAAAGACTTTGTCATATACAATGATTCAAGTTTTGCCCACATAGCAACCGCAGTTTGCTCCCTGGCGACTTCTGTAACACCCCGATTTATTTTATTGTTTTCGTAATTGGAATTATATGTTGTTGTGTATTTGTGTGTGTAGTTGTGTTTGAGGTTGCCCTTAGTATGGGGTAGTGACCTTAGAATCGTAGGGATCAAGATGTTGGGGGTGTATGACCAATTAGGTAGAACTGGTGGTGTGGTGAGAATGGTTATTTGGTTAATATTATTATTTTAAATTATTAAAGGACATTGCTATTATTATTTAATTAGTATAATAATAATAATAATAATAATAATAATAATAATGATAATGAAATAATAATAATAATATTAATAATAATATAATTATAGAAAATAGAAAAAAGGAATTAGGGAGAAGAAACCATTCAGTACGTGTTTTTGAAAGAAAAGAGAAAGAGGAGAGCTAGGGCAAAAGGGAAGAGAAAAGCCATCGTTGAGGCCGAGGTTTTTGTCCAAGAACTCTAAGGTAAGGGTGAGGTTCTTTAATCTCTAAGGGTTGCATAATACTTGTATGAGGGTAGATAAACCTTTAGGATCATCCCTTATGTGTGGGTTGTGTTGATTTGGGGATTGGGGTTTTGTATGTCGGAGGTTTTGATAAGAGGAAAAATGCATAAATTTATCGGTTGAATTGTGGCTTATGTATTCCTACTTGTTTGTATGTTAATCTATGATTATATGTGTGTTTTTTTGGGGTTGTTTGGGAATAGAATCGAAGAAGGGTTGGGGTTGAATCGTGTTGAAATTGCAACTGCAGAATTGCAAAATCGCGTTGTTCGCTGGGAGAATGTTCGCCCCAGATCCGCTAAGCGAATAAGGTAGCAAACGAAGGGAAAGAAGGGAAATTTTGGAATGTGTGGTGGGGAAGCTCGCCCCAGGTTCGCTAGGCGAACTCCTGGAGTTCGCTGGGCGAATGAGGAGCGAATGGGGATGAGAGAAAGTGAGTCTTTGGTTTTTGTATGGGAGGGGTTGTTCGCTGGCAAGTTCGCTAGGCAAACTCCTAGCGAAGGACAGTTCGCTAGGCGAACTCGTAGCGAGCGTGCCAGTGCTGTTTGGTGCAGTTACAGACAGAATTTTATTAAACTTCAAAAATTCATAACTTTTAATCCGTATGTCCGTTTTAGTCGCCGTTCGAATGGTTGGAAAGCTGGTTCCATATACTTTTTGATCTAATTAATTTCAATACCAGAATTCTAACTATTCGATGCAGTAGTTGGGTTTTCGTGCATGTGTTAGGTGTTGTGCGTTGAAGTGGTGAAATTGGTTGTGTGAATGCGCGTTGTAGATGTGGATTGTATTCATTGTATATTTTGGCAAGTATATACTGCGTATTGGATAGTTGTGGTGTGATGTATTGGCGTATTATTTAGTCATATGCATTTTGTTGTTGTTGTATGCATGCCATGTTGCATAGTAGTGTGATGAGTCGTGTGCCCATGTGGGGTGTGAGCGTCTCATCCAGATTCTTTGAGATAGAATTGTGTTGTTGTTGTTGTTGAGGAGATCGTGTGCCCATGTGGGGTGTGAGTGATCACGGATGTCGTGTGCCCATGTGGGGTATGAGCGACTTATATGGAAATTCCGACGGGAATTATGATCATGAAAAAGGGATCGAATTGGTACCACATACATTGAGTCAAGTCGTGGGTCTCATTGCATGGCATTGTGTTATGTTGTCGTGCATATGATTGTCTGCTTGTGTAGGAAATTGTATTTGCGCTGATGTTGTACTGATATATGGATTATGTTGTTTCATACTTATCTTATGTATGTTGTGCTGATGTTGTAGGGTGAACTGTATATGGATTATGTTCTTTCATACTTATCTTATGCATTTCTTATGTTGATTTGAGAATCTCACCCCTTCTGTTTGAATGTTACCTTTATGTGGGTAACGTGCAGATAATCAAGATTAGTGCAGAGTTGGAGTTAGTGAAGATGGAGTCTTCTCTTTTATTTCGTTGTGTCGGCGTCTACTCTGATGTGTAACACTGGGGTTTTGGAACGATGTTGTTATTTATTTTATTATTTGTTACCACTCTATTTACTTGATGATGATTATGTGGTATTAAACATGTTATACTTTCGTTAAATTTTCGTTGTCGTAGTGAGGATTAATCAAGTATGTTTTATTTGTGATATCTATGTGTTACATATCATATGCATGAGCAGGTGTTTATTGAATGTAGCATCCTAAATGTTGTATATTTTATTTTACTCTGATATTTTATTATTAATTGTCTCGGGGGTTTAGGGTGTTACAACTTCTCTTAGAACTTTATCCCCGAGGCACAAGATAATGGCACTCTTGGCCTTATCCACCATCTCGGTCTTCTGTACCTGTGTAAGCCCTACAGGCATCAATGCTTCACTCTTCATAGCATCAATACACTTCTCTTGAATTAAAATTGCTTGCATCTTAATTTTCCACGATCCGAAGTCGTTGTTACCAAAAAAATTCTCGATCTGCCATCTACTAACCATGGTGCTCACTTGTCAACAATATGTCTTTGCTCCACGCTCACCGCACCACTTGTTGTGAATCTTGTTGTAAATTACGACAAAATTCAATATCAATTTGTGAGGCAAAGAACAATAGCAACCAAAATAAATGGTCTACAACAATAATAATCTGTACACAGATAATAAAACAGAATAAGGTAAGAAAAAACCGGAGTTTTGTTTAACCAGTTCGGTCAAACGATCTACTCTGGGGACTAGGGGACAGAGCAGCTCTCCAATTCACTATACTCAGAAAATTGTTACAAGAGATTACAGATGAGTTACAAGAAAATAGCCTTCGCCTTCAGGTTCCCAAGAACAACCCTGAAGACGCCCAAGAACAACCCTATTTTCTACCCAAGTGTTCCCTACCTCTCCAACTCTCAATATATGAATCAGTCAAACCCAATGTGTAATCCAAGGTTTTCTTTGTCTTAGCTGAAACCCTATGTTATACTTTAAACCCTTGCTCTCCCTTGTTGGTGAAACCTTTGCTCTCCCCTGTTGGTGTAAACTCTAAGATTGTCACACACGAAACATATAAGAGATACATATTTATAATAGCAAATACCCAACACCCAGTCACAAAAAAACTTCCATGTGGCATGCCACATCAACTTCTGTTAACGACCTTTAGTAGGAGGGACCAAAAGTGTTGATAAAAAATATTAGGAGGACCATTCTTTGAAAGAAATTTTTTTACGGACTAAAAGTGAAATTAGTCATGTTTAGAGGGACCAAAAACTTATTTAACCCTTAAAAAAACCGTTGAATTGAACCGAACCGAATAGAAATTAAAATAATTAGACTATTATGTTTAATTAGTGAGTCGAACTTGTGTTGCACATACATTTCTAAAACCAAACTAAATAACAAATTAATTGAACTGAAACTTAAACTAAACCGAATTGAAAATGAAAAACAAAAATGTAAAAAACTAGTTTTAAATTTTTATTTTTATTTTTTTATAAATAAGGGATAACAATTTGATTTTTTAATAAATGAGTCGTTTTAGAAAAAACTAACAATTTGATATGATTTAAAATTTCAAAATCAGTATATACCATATTAATAATTTGATTCAGTTCAATTATAAATATGTTAAAGCGGTTTGATTCGATGATTTTTTATTATAATTTTAATTGAGTTGCACCGTGAAGGATCCTAGTTGTGATCCTTCACATTGGTGAGTGATATTTGTTATTTGGTTCTTTAAGAAAAAACGAGAAATTTAAATGTAAGTTTAATAAGGAACCTTAAATTGTACAAAATAAGTATTTTAATTTTTTTAATTACATTGATTTATAATTATTTTTTTTGTCTATGTACAAGCAATAAATGACATATGAAATTCACTTAAGAAAGAGATCTCAAATCAAATATGGTGAAGCTCTTTAACCTAGTATTTTTACATAATCAATAAATCACATAGTTTTTGTTACACACAATCAAGAATAAATTGACACTTCATTAGAAGTTTCTTTAATAATAAATAACTGAAATATCATACACAAAATAATTAGTTGGTTGACATGGTAAAAAAGCTTTAAATTAGCATAATTCACATTAAACTATGTTTTAATCATTCAGTTTAAATTTTAAATCTTCCAATTTCATATATAAGTAAAAGTATTAACTTCACACTTCTTAAAAAAAATATAAATATAAAATATTAATTAAAAATATAATCTAATTAGTTGTAGTTGAAGAGTAGTTTATTTTGGTAATTTTTCTAGCCAGGTAATTTATTTAGTTGAAGTTTAACTTACATTAATAATAAAACCAATATAAATAAATAAAAAGGTCCCACCGAGAATTGAACTCGGGTTACCAGATTCAGAGTCTGATGTCCTAACCGCTAGACCATGGGACCGTTGTGTTATCCTAGCTTCACATATTTTAATTTGTTATATGCGTGTCGTATGGGACTATTTTGTTTATTTCTGAAAAGAAAAACGTTTTATAAGTAAATAAGTCATTAACTGCTTTTATCAAATTATGCCCTTAACTTTCTCTCTGCAATTTAAGTATTTATGTTCGAGGGATGGTCCATGGATTTTGAATATGTGCACGCACCTCATATATGTTGAGAAATATAACAAGTTTTCAAGGACATGTAATCAAGTAGGTGTATTAGAGTAGCTTTAGCCAAGTAGGCATTTGTTTTCATGTTTTTTTATTTGTGGTATGAACTTTTAAAGTTTAGCTTTTTACAGCAAGCTAGTTATAAGGTTAAAATTTATAGGGTTAATACCCCTTTTGGACCCTGCCATATAGGCCAAATCCCAAAAACAACCCTGTAAAAAAAAAAACACAGATTCCATCCCTGCCATTTGTAGATTCCCTCGTTTTGCCCCCTGAGTGGATTTGGTCAACCATATTGATGACATGGCGCTGCTTAGTTGGAATTTTATTTATTTTTTATTTATTTAATTACACGCGTGGCATTTTTATTAATATTTTAATATTTAATATTTTTTTTTTTAAATTTTTTTTTTATTTTTTTTTTAATTTTTTTATTTTTTTTTTAATTTTTTTTTTAATTTTTTAAATTTTATTTTAATTTTTTGTTTTATTTTTTTAATTTGTTTTTATTATAATTTTTTTAATTTTATTCTTTTTTTTTATTTTTTTTCGTTTTTATTTATATATTTTATATATATATATATATATATATATATATATATATATATATATATATATATATATATATTTTTTTTTTTTTTTTTTTTTTTTTTTTTTTCGTTTTTGGACCTAATTTTTATTTTTAATTCTATTTTAAACAAATTGTTCTTTTAAAAATTAGTTTCATTATACTAATCCATTTATTTCAATTTATTACCATACTAATCCATTTATTCTCATACTAATTTCAATTCAACAATACTTATGAGTGATTTATTACCATTATAACTCCACTCATCAACCATCTTTATAACCTCTCTCCACTTCTTTTTTTTCGTTACAATATTGTTTCATTTCTTCTCCATTGTTTTCAATACTCATCAACCATCCAAAACTCAATACAAAGCATACTCACAACACAACAATACCACACACCCTAATAAACAAGAATCTCAAACTCTCATCACTCTCCACATCCTCATGAAAATGGTAACTTGCTACTGCCATGTTCACACCATAAGTTGGTAACTTACTATATCATTATCCTTTGGTATGAACAATTTTTTGTACAAAGAACATATGAATGTGCATGTAAGGGGAGGGTAAGGATGTTGTATCTCAAAACAGTTATATGATTGACAAGTAACATATATAAGTACATATGAATGTAATGTAAGGTAATAGCAGACTGTGTGTGTGCCCTATTATCTCGTCGGTAATAGCAGGCTGTGTGTGTGTGCCCTATTATCGCGTCGGTAATAGCAACCCTAACTGGGAAGTGACCTGGTGGTGCGCGCGTTCGATGGTTCTAAGAGGTCTGTTTTTGGAGAAATTGTATTGCCGATCAAAGTTGGTCCTGAAATTTTTGAAGCCACTTTCTATATCATGGACATTCAGCCTGCCTGTAGTTGTTTATTGGATAGTCTGTGGATCCATGGTGCTGGGGCAGTGACGTCCACTCCAAGAGTGATCAGTCAGCCTGAGGTGGTTAATCAACCCGAGGTGGTAAATCAGCCAGAAGTTTCAATGTCTTCTTTCAAAGATGCACGCGCTGTAGTTGAAGTTGGTGATTCCCAGAAGTGGGGCCAAGTCATTAATGTTCAGGTGAAGCAGAATACTTATGGACTGGGATATAAGCCACCCCGACGAGCTCAAGAGCCTCTTAAGTTTTATGGTCCAGTCCAGTTCACAAGTGCTGGTGTCTTCTTTAATCGGGTTAATGCCATTGATGATGAGGGGGATAGTGATTGCGACATGGATGAGTGGATCCGCCCTTGCATAGACTTTTACCCGATTACCGGGAGTGCAGGGGCGGATCCACTCATCCATGTCGCAATCACTATCCCCCTCATCATCAATGGCATCCCCCTCATCATCAATGGATCCGCCCCTGCTATTACCTTACATTACATTCATATGTACTTATATATGTTACTTGTCAATCATATAACTGTTTTGAGATACAACATCCTTACCCTCCCCTTACATGCACATTCATATGTTCTTTGTACAAAAAATTGTTCATACCAAAGGATAATGATATAGTAAGTTACCAACTTATGGTGTGAACATGGCAGTAGCAAGTTACCATTTTCATGAGGATGTGGAGAGTGATGAGAGCTTGAGATTCTTGTTTATTAGGGTGTGTGGTATTGTTGTGTTGTGAGTATGCTTTGTATTGAGTTTTGGATGGTTGATGAGTATTGAAAACAATGGAGAAGAAATGAAACAATATTGTAACGAAAAAAAAGAAGTGGAGAGAGGTTATAAAGATGGTTGATGAGTGGAGTTATAATGGTAATAAATCACTCATAAGTATTGTTGAATTGAAATTAGTATGAGAATAAATGGATTAGTATGGTAATAAATTGAAATAAATGGATTAGTATAATGAAACTAATTTTTAAACGAACAATTTGTTTAAAATAGAATTAAAAATAAAAATTAGGTCCAAAAACGAAAAAAAAAAAAAAAAAAAAAAATATATATATATATATATATATATATATATATATATATATATATATATATATATATATATATATATATATATATATATATATATATTTATATAAAATATATAAATAAAAACGAAAAAAAATAAAAAAAAAGAATAAAATTAAAAAAATTATAATAAAAACAAATTAAAAAAATAAAACAAAAAATTAAAATAAAATTTAAAAAATTAAAAAAAAAATTAAAAAAAAAAATTAAAAAATAAAAAAAAAATTAAAAAAATTAAAAAAAATTAAAAAAAAATTTTTAAAAAAAATAAAAAAAATAAAAATAAAATATTAAATATTAAAATATTAATAAAAATGCCACGCGTGTAATTAAATAAATAATAAATAAATAAAATTTCAACTAAGCAGCGCCATGTCATCAATATGGTTGACCAAATCCACTCAGGGGGCAAAACAAGGGAATCTACAAATGGCAGAGATGGAATCTGTGTTTTTTTTTTTACAGGGTTGTTTTTGGGATTTGACCTATATGGCAGGGTCCAAAAGGGGTATTAACCCAAATTTATATAGTATGGAAACTAAACTGTTAACCATCATTAGTGGTGGTAGATTTCATTCTACAAATTGACTACCCCAAAAATATCTTGAACCCCTAACCTTCATCGCAGTTGTGAGATGACTTCACCTCAATTTTTTCTAAATTAAATATCGTTATGTAGATGTGAAATATTTTTTAAGAGAGAGGTAAATATTTGTTAAATATGTAATTTTTTATACTACGTATGTTTGTAGATATATAATTCGATAGTTGAAGTTGCATATATTCGATAGAGTTAAATATAATTTGTGGTAATCAAAATTACATGTATTTGACAAAGTGAATACAATTTGTCGAAGTTAGTTAGTTTAAGATTGCTTAATGTGCATGTAATCTCATCGAGATCAATACATTCTTCCTTTCACTTCCAAAACCTATACTCTCTCAATACTATTTTCTCTAATAATTTCATAGTTATTTTTCTTTTCAAATTATTGTGCGTGGGAATCATCTTGCAACCAAGGATATGGTTGAATCACTAGAGTAAAGAGTGTAGAACAAGAATCTTAAATCAGTCAAGAGAAGATTGAATTTTCTTCCATCAAGATCGATTCCAACATTTGGTATCTAGAGCATTGGTTGAGATTCATGGGAAGCACAGAACAATGTCTTCTCATCCAAACAAACATTTTCCGGCAAATCTTCCAATCTTGAATGGCAAGAATCATGATAATTGGTACAAGTAGATGAAGGTTGTCTTCTGCTATCAAGATATTTGAGATCTTGTGAAGAATGGAGTGACACCAATTAGCGAAAAATACCACGAATGAACAACAGGTCGCGCATGAAGATTTGAAGACGAAAGATTATAAAGCCTTCTTTATAATCCATTAATGTATTGATCTAGATAATTTTGAGAAGGTAGGTGATGTAGACTCATCGAAGGAAGCATAGGATATCTTGGAAAAATATTTTGGATGAGCTTAGAAGGTGAAATAAATGAGGTTACAAACTCACAAAAGAATGTATGAGTTGCTTCAGATGGAAAAAAATGAATGTGTGGTTGATTTCTTCACTAGGGTTACAAGACTGGTGAATCAAATAAAGATGTGTGAAGAAGTGTTGACATCAAGATTGATTGTTGCAAAGATCTTGAGGTCATTGCTTCCAAAATTCGATCATGTGATTGTAGTCATAAAAAATCTGTAAATAATGGTTGAAAGATCCGCAAACAAGATAAAAGGTCAGTGATGAAGGTGAGTTGATACATTATGCTTTCTATGCAGATATTGAGCCACTCAATGTAGTTGAGGCATTGAAGGACTTAAAGTGGAAGCTAGCCATGAAGGAGGAACTAAAATCCATAGAGGTCAACAAGACCTAGTCACTAGTCGAATTTCTATAAGGTAAGAATGCAATTGATGTAAAATGGGTGTATAAAGTAAAGTTGAATCCAAGAGGAGAAGTGACCAGACATAAAGCAAGACTTGTAACCAAAGTATTTTTTTCAGAGAGAAGGAATTGACTTTGATGAAGTTTTTGCACCATTTACCAAGATTGAAACAACCAGGTTGGTTGTTGTCCTAGCAAACATAAACATTAGGTCAATGTGTTAAATGGGCGTGAAATGTGAATTTCTGAATAACCCTCTGGATGAAGGAGTTTATTTAACAAAAAAAGTTGGTTTTATGAAACAAGACTAAGAAAGCAAGGTATACAAGTTGTATAACGCCTTGTATGGACTCAAAGAAGCTCCAAGAGATTGGAATAAGAAAATACATGGTTTTCTAAGAGAAGAGGAGTTTGTAAAGTGCACAACTGAAGATGGTGTATATGTTAGAAGAAGGAGAAGCGAACTTTTCATACTTTTCCTATATGTAGATAACCTGTTGATAACAGGCAGCTGCAAGAAGGAGATTGAAGATTTCAAATGTGACCTGAGCAAGAGGTTTGAAATGTATGACCTGGGCAACATCACATACTTTCTTGGTACTGAATTCTACAAGAGTGGGCTTGATGATGCACACTACGTCATAAAATACCTTTAGCAGCGCTTTTTTGGCCTTTAGCAGCGCTTTAAAGCGCTGCCTAAAGTGGCCTTGCTGTAGGTAAAGGCAGCGCTTTTTTAAATGCAAAAGTGCTGCCTTAGATCCCCTTTAGGAAGCGCTTTTTCAAATAAAAGCGCTTTATTTTGTCCCCCTTTAGGAAGCGCTTTTAAAATCGCTGCCTAATGTGTCTACCTTTGGCAGCACTTTTTCAATAAAAGTGCTTTCTTTTGTCCCCCTTTAGGCAAGGCTTTTAAAAGTGCTCTCTAATGTGCCTTTCCTTACTTCTTTAGGCAGCGCTTTTATAAAAGTGCTGCCTTAGGTCCACTTTAGGCAGCGCTTTTTTTAGAAAACGCTTTCTTTTGTACACGTAAAGCTCTTTTTAAAAGCACTTTTTAAAAATCATTTTTTGGAAGCGTTTTTTTTGGTATAAGCGCTGCCTATTGTCCTTTTTTTTAGGAATCGTTTTTTACAAACCATTATAACTCAAATTTTTATCAAAACTTATCACAAACCTGTAATTCAACATTATAATTCGACACAACACATATGCCTTATATTTCAACACAAGCCTTTATTTCAACACATAGGCCTTATATACCATTATAGTTCAACATATATACACCATTATAATTCAACACATAAACCATATAATAACCATTATATATAATTCAACACAAACCTCATACACCAAAATAACCATTATATATAATTCAACACAAACCTCATATATACACCAAGAAAGCATCCATAATTCTAATAACAACTTATCCACTTCCAAAACCTTTAACTTTTAAAGATTCCAAAACTATACAACAACTTCCAAAACTATACAACAACTTCCATAAAGTATACAACAACTTCCATAAACTATGCAACAACTTCAATTCCAAAACAATACAACAACTTCCATAAACTTCACACAAAAGAAAGACAATATACCTCATATGATCCTCATCTCAATAATGTATTGACATCATTCCTCCTTAATTTCTTCCAATTTATCTTTCGAGTAAGTAGCACACTTGAATTCATCAAAGTACTATATTATATAACATAATATGCATGATTTAGTTAAAAGTGATTAATTATATGAAATATCCGATAAATATTAAAATAAATCCTAAGTTATAAATCCATACCATGTTTGGAATCTCTATTTGATCCAAATGAATGGTTTCTTTCATAAACCTCAAAACGAAATAACTGCAATCTATATCATTACGCTGACGAAGACACTACACATAGAAAAAAAAATACGAATATATATCAGGATATATAGTTTAACTTCTTTTATCAATAGCATGACTATTATAATCAAAATTGTGAAAATATACCTGCACTCAGATCCATGTAATGTTGTTTGATTTACTCTTTGGTACTCGAGCTTGTCTTTGTGATTGGAATATTTGTATAGCTCTAACATAATATAAAAGAATATTTAGAACAATCTCACATAAATTAAATAAATAAATAAATAAATAAATATACACACGAATATTTAGAACAATCTCATCACTCACGTATCAACCATCTTCTTCATATCTGGGTATTTTGTTTGATCACCATCCAACGAATCCAGATAATATACTATTTCTTTTATCGGATTAATCGCAACCAATAACCAGTGTCCACTGTAAAATAAAACAAAAATTTAGATGTAAATTTTCTTCACAACGTCAAAAAATGAAAGATTATAATAAAGTTAGAATGAAAATCTAGCCCATGGCCAGTATTACATGGTAAAAGATACAATTTTTCTGTATCTTTGTTGGTCATAAATGCATTGACTAAGTGATCTTTGACTGCACTTGCACTTTAATCGATTAAACGTGCGTTGATACAGCTGGGAGATAAGAAAGAGAATATTTCCGTCAATTGACGCATGCGCATCAATTTGTCATACAAGAACCTTAAATAAAAACATAATCAACATTAGAATATTCATTGAAATGAGTAAATAAATTGTTTAATTAATTAAATAAAATAGATGGAGTACCTGATGTATGAATTCATAACACTAATGCCTAATTCAGAATGCTGAAAAATCTGATCCAAATACTCTTTAACAATTGTTTATGAATAAGGAAAACAGAAAATACCTTCCTCCATAGGCATTTCACGAATACCACCTTCCATCAAATTTGATGTTCCTACAAATGTTTCAAGACACAATCTAAAGCGAGAAATAGATGCTTTTTTTGGCTCGGTCTTTGCAAGATCCTTTTTTTCTGGCTTCTTATTCTTGTTGACTTATTGCAACTATTGAGCATGAATCTAAAAATCATATAAGTTAGGTAAAGTATAAAATCATGAAACTTTTGAATTCGGATCATAAAATTAACATTTTCAATGCATATATATCAATATACCTCTTTTTTTGATGCAACTGACTCGGTGTGCCTACAATTCCTTTACCTTTTGATTTGGATTTTGTAGGAGTCTAACATTACCATGTAAATAAAATGTACGTAAATGTAAGCATAACTTACATGGCTCATAAAACATTTGAATACTAAAAGGTTCATAATGGTTTTTAACATACCTCATCATCTATGAAAATGAGGTTTGACGGCCATGCAATATACGATCCTATTGCATCTCCCACCAATGTTGCATCTGAAACATCGTCAGGTATAGGTAGTAACGCATCCTGCTCTAAAGCAATATTAATCGATACTTTCAATATTAGTATGCTCTTGCAATCCTGGTCTTCACCTAGAGTTAAGGACTGAGATAGATTCTCCTAAAATTCATATTCATATGGAAAAATATTAGTGGGGATTCAAAAGCATAAATATTATATATATGGTAATATAATTTTGATTTAATTAAAGAAATAATTTTATACTTACACATTGCTCAAAAACTTGTTGAACATCTTCTCTAACAACTCAATCCTTTCCCACACGAGCAACCTTCCACAAAACATGTTCCGGAAGAGATGTTTCTTCACTTTTCTCCTCTTCTAACTACACATTAAGACAAATAATAAGATCAATTATAACACATGGGGAACAAATAAATCATAGCATTTATATATACTTACTATTTTTTGCTGTAAGCGTGCATATCCCAAACACCCTTTTTTGTATGGATACGGGGGTTTTGATGCTCTTTGGCGATTTATGTCACTCACATCCTGGATAAACAAGTTTAAGTCATACCAGAACATACAAATGCAACAAGTATATAATACAATATTCATGACAAATTAACATTACATGGAATTCTTGGGTTCTTGGTTTGGCTACAAAAGTTTCCCACTCTTCAGGTGAAATCAAGTCCGCATACTTCTTTGGACGCTCTGCTTCAATAAAGTTTCCTTGGGCATCCTTAAGAAACTTGTTTGTTAGATATGCTCGAAACCCTCTGAGTCTTTTTCCGGCTAATTGAAGACAATATTTTTTTCGGTCGTCACTAATGTTAAAAGACCGCTACGGAAAAAATACATACAATGTGTTAGTATAAGTAATTTAAAGACATAATCGTCAACAAAAACAAATAACATCACATATGGTACCTCTATCTCACTCCATATTTTTTATTTGGCGGGTTTCAAAGATGGAGTTCTCCAATTATCACACGTAATTAGAATTTGCTAACGAACAAGTGCACCAATGTAACTTGTCAAGATTGCTCCGTTAGGCTCTACTAGTTGGTCCGTCTCATTCCAATGAACATCATATTTTATTCATTTATCTCTAGCACGAATAATTCTCTTCATAATAGTTATTCCTCTTGTAATATCTCTTTTCGCATCATGAACTGATTCATTTGCATCATTCTTGGAAGTATCGTGTGAGTTTTCCTCGTTACTAGCCATTTGACCTATAATAAAGAAAAACATAAATATGAAATGACAAATATAAAAATCCATAATCCATAATCCATAATCCATTGAATATATAAAATGACAAATATATAATTTTACTGAATGACATAATATATAATTTTACTATTACCTTTTTCACTAACATCTCTTTCTTTTCTTGGTAGGAATGTGATTTACTTATCTCTTAACAAGACGGACAGATGGATTGATCCAAATTCCCTCATTATGGTCATTTCTAATATATGATTCATTCACTCTAATATTCTCATCTTGATCATTTATAATATACGATTCATTCTCAACATCAATATCACCTTGATCTCCAATGTCATCATCAATTACTTTGTTAGATAAAAGCACTATAGACCATTTCATACTTGTCTGATCAGTGACATAGAACACTTGTCTAGCTTGAGAGGCTAGAATAAAAGGCTCATCTTTGTACCCCACCCTATTAAGATCCACTTACAAAAATCCTGACTTATCCATTCGTATGCCACTATTATTTTCAACCCACTTGCAACCAAAGATATGAATCTGAAACTTCTTATAATCAAACACCCATGTACGCTCGATAACCCCAAAATATGACATATTTGCATATTTAGGGTTTAAGTCCTTCACACTTGAAATGTGCATTGCTTCAGCTACCAAGGTGACACCACTATTTTGCATAGTACTTTTATCATCTTGTTCTTTAGTATAAAATGTGTATCCATTAATTGCGTATGCGCTGTAAGAAAACACATGCAAACTTGGACCATATGCTAAACATCTCAACCTTTCTATTATTGAAGCGGGATCCAAATAAAAGTTTTAATAAATATGATCCTTAAACCATGGTATAAAACTTCGATTGTTCTCTCGTACTATCCAATTTTCATTTCTATTTGGATTTAAACCTCGGAGAACATCCTTGTGTTTTTCAACATACGACTCAACCTCATTGTCATTGTGCAGAACATACAAATGCACTTGCTCCCATTCAGCCCTAGATACTGTCACAATTTTATTTCCAATTAACTTTTTTCCTTCTTTTTTTTTGACAATATGAGATTTGGGGAGTCCAATTGATTGAACATTGGACAAATATTCAGTATTGTAGCGTGCAATTTTTTGTCGGTGACGCGACCACCTTATCGCGATTGGTTGAAATTGGGTGCTACTTTCTGATTTCTTATTTATCCTATGAAGTTGGAAAGGAAAGGGAAGCTATCTAAAACTAACCTTGCATGCATATGTTTTCTTTAACAAATTCTTAAGAGATTGGGGGGCCCAGGGTCAGGTTATACAATGGGGAGTTGTCAATTACCCATCCTATATATGGTTACCCATAGATCGTTAGCAATTTCTACTGTTTTCTACTTACTGGTGTTTATATGTTTATTGGGAAAGTTTCTCCTTTGGGAATGTTTGATAGAGAGTATTTTTGTTGATGTCGGGTTTTTCCGATGTTTTTGGTAAGGTACTGGACCTAAGGTTTTTGATTGGTGTGCTCGCTAAGATTTCGCAATCTTATGCCTACGTATTCCCGTTAAAGAAAAGAGGGAAATCAGAGAAATCGTAGTTCCTCCTATTCTATGAGAGGAAAAAGATGTTTGGTGTCTTGTTCAAAGCCCAAGATTGAAGCTAAAGGAGTATTTGTGTCTTGTTCAAAGCCCAAGATTGAAGCTAAAAGGTTTGACTGAGAGAGAATTTGTCATCTCTAAGGGAGATATCTCATTTGTTTATCACAGTTATTGGGTAACTGATTATAAAGGAGAATTACTTTAACTGGGATACGAGAATCCAACAATGCCATAATTTCCTTTATGAGGGATTTGTCCTGAAGGAGGAAACTTTAACTCAGTGTTGAGCAATGCCATTTTTCCTTAGGAGTCTTTCATGCTAAGAGAGTGACATTGGCTTGGATGTAAATAATCCAGAGGCTTACCACTTACAGCAATTAGATGAAAGAAGAGGATTTACCAGGATAAGAGAGGGACTACAGCTTAGATATTTGAATCAACAAGTGTGACACTTATAGCAGTTATCTGGGATTAAGGTTTGTTTGATAGTTTATTTTGATGTGTGATTGTACAGAGAAATGTCTTCCTACAGAGAGATTTTTGATTTCCTCCGAGGGGATGTTGATTTTTGTGTGCCTTGATCAAAGCCCAAGGTTGAAGCTAAAAGGTTGACTCTACTAGGGAGTTTTATTTCTGTCTTATATAAAGCCCAAGATTGAAGCTGAAAAGAGACTGACTCTTTTGGGGAGATCATTATACAAAGCCTAAGAGGAGGCTGGACATTTGACTTTTCTGGGGAAATATTTTATCTGTCTTGTACAAAGCCCAAGATTGAGGCTAAAAGGGATTGACTCTATTGGTGAGAGGTTTTATCTGTCTTGTACAAAGCCCAAGATTGAGGCTAAAAGGATTAACTCCACTGGGGAAGTTTTATTGGTGTCTTGTACAAAACCCAAGATTGAGGCTAAAGGGATATTGACTCTGCTCAGGGAGATCATTATACAAAGCATAAGAGGAGGCTAGAAGGATTTGACTTCTTTGGAGAGAGTTTATATGTGTCATGTCCGAAGCCCAAGATTAAGGCTAAAAAGGATTTGACTGACTCAGCCGAGGATATTTATAGGTGTCTTGTACAAAGCCCAAGATTGAGGCTAAAAAAATTCTGAGGGAAAATCATTATACAAAGCCTAAGAGGAGGCTGGTTAGGGAATTTCTTATATAAACCCTAAGAGGAGGCTAGCTTCTGTTGAGGATTATTGAGATCCAGAGACAGGTCCAAATTGGGGAATCAACTCTTGCTAAGGATATAATAATTGAAATATCAGAGACCATAAGGTTCTGATTGAGGGTTTATTGATAGTAATTAGACCCTAGCTGTGGAAATTTAAAGTGAGGGTTTAAAGGTTGAATTTTAAAACCTATAGAGGTTTTAACTCTGTTGAAAATTGATCAGGGTTTTTTCTATGCTTTTAGGAAACTTGAGGGTTTCTGGAGATCCAAAAAGGAGGTAAGGCTGTCCAAGTCTACTGGTATGAAGAGGTTAACTCTTAATTGGAGGATGATCTTTGTATGATGCCCAATAGGAGGCTGAGACTGTCCAACTCTGCTTGTATGAAGCTCAAGAGGTGGCTGGTGTTTTAAGGGATGAGAATCAACCCTAAATTGGTCTGATGTTTTGACTCTTTGGAAGACTGCTCTAACAACGGATGACTAGGTTCTGTCCTATACCTGTAGGAGGTCTTTGGGTCCTTGCACTAAGCCCAAGAGGAGGCATGAGAAATTCTAAAAAGCCTGAGGGTCCTTGTACAAAGCCCAAGAGGAGGATGGGGATGCTTTTAAGAAGCCAGTGGGTCCAAACCTAAGAAAAGTTCAAGAAAGGTTTCACCGGGAATTAATCCTTTCTTTAGTGAACAGTTCTAGGGTTTGAAGAAACTCAAGAGAGGTTTCACCGGGAATTAATGCTCCCTGGGTGAAATGAATTTCTTAGACAAATTTTTAGTAGTGACAGTCTTGAGAAAAGTTTCACCGGGAATAATACCTTTCTTTGTTCCATATTGTATAAGCCCAAGAGGAGGCAGAACTGTATCTGGAATTTCCTACGGGGAACTGTCATACCCCAAATTTTGACCACCCGATTGTCAAAACCAGATTGTGTTTTCACTTCGTGTCATCTGCATATCATATCATCTTTTTCTGTCATGCATATTGTTTGAATTTTCAGTCGAAATATATATGTTGAAATTTTTGTCTTTTTTGGTTAATTATGCGAAAAATCAATGAACGGACGTGTTTTTCAATTAAATTTACAAATGTTCATTGTTCATCTATCTTTTGCACGATTTAATCGATTTCTCATTTTTTATTTTATTTTTACATATATAAAATAAAAATGAAAATGAAAATAAATAAAAATAATAATAATATATATATTATTTCCGTATATATATATATATATATATATATATATATATATATATATATATATATATATATATATATATATATATATATATATATTATTTTATATATTTATATTATTTTTAAAATTCATATATTTTGTTTTTTTTATATATATTTTGTTTTTTATGAATTTTTGTTTTTTATATATTTTGTTCTAAAAAAACTTTTGTTTTTAATACAATTTTATTTTTATATTATTCTAGTATATAGATATTTAAATTAGCTTAAAAATTAAGCTAGCTTAAAAAATTAAGTTAGCTTAAAAATTAAGCTAGCTTAAATTAAGTTAGCTTAATTTTTAAGCTTGTTATCTTGTTCTCCAAGAAATTTTTTCCTATAAATACCACATCAAATTCACTTTCAAAATCACACCAAAACAATCTCTTACATTGTTTTCTCAACTCTCTCCCGCATATATTTCTCTCTTTCATTATTTAATTTTTCTTATTTCTAGTTTTATTTAGAAATGTAAAAATATTGTTTAATTAATAATTAATTTAGATATTTTTATTTAATTTTGATTAATTAAATTATTAATTAATCTTATTAAATATTAATATTTAAATTAATTGATAATTCTTCTTGTGGCCCATTTTTTCTTTTTAATACACCTTTATTTTTTTAGTTTAGTTAATCTTGATTAAATATTCTAAAAAATGTTAATAATTTCTAAGTTATTAAATTTGATTTAATTAATTTGTAATTAATCATTTAAATTGTTTAAATTGTTTTATTCAATTATTTGGTAATTTATTCTTAGGATTATTTTCAAGTAAAACTTTTCTAAATAATTAATTAAATGTTCAAATTCGATTCTAACCACTTGATAAGACTTAGGGAATTTCTCTATGATCTCTGGTTTTCTCTGCTTTGTCTTTTACCTGACGCAAGAGTTCTTATATGATACTTTGAGGATCATTATCTCGCTTCTGTAAGCTTGAGAAGAGGCATTGGACCTTGCTCCAATAGGTAAGTTTTCGAACTCATTATCCATGTTTTATTCACACGATGTTTTTCCGTGTATATTCAATTGCCATAATATCACGATGTTTTGCCGTGTATATTTTATCACATGATGTTTTTTCCATGTATTCAGTTTCACACACGATGTTTTGCCGTGTATATCCTTTTAATCTCCAGATGTTTTTCCGTGTATATTATATCTGTTAGGTACCACGATGCTCTGCCGTGAATGTCTGTATCTCTGTTTATTTATTACGTGATGTTTTGCCACGTATACCTGTTATTTATCAACACGATGTTCTTCCGTGTATGTTTTATTTCACATGACGTTCTTCCATGTATAATTGACTCTGATTTTATGGGCCCCTTGAGAGAGTGTAAGTCCCATCCCTTTTGTAAATAAACCTTTTTTGGGCCTCTCCTTGAGCTGTAAGCCCCAACCTCTTTTCAAAATACTTTCTCCTTTGAATTTGAAATATATTGTTGTTTTCAATCTTTCTTTGTTGAACAACTATCCAAACAGCATGGAAGCTCTACAACCGAGTAAGTGTTTATATGCTTTCTTTACCCGCTTTCATATACATATCTGTATTGTGGGGCTGCTTCACTGTAAGTCTTCTTTCATACCCTTTTAAATACTTGTCATATATCAACTGTATATATACTAGTATAGTTATTTAGAGTTTTCCCCGGCAACTACGTCTAGAACTAGGTAAAGCCCTGTTGATCACTCCTGATAACAAGTAAAACTAGATCCCCATAGGATTACCAGATACAGTCTTCCCTCCTCTTGGGGTTAAACAATATGGAACAAAGAGAAAGGCAGTATTCTCGGTGAACCTTTTCTCAGACTGTCACCCTTAGAAATTGTCAAAGAAACTCTACTCCCCAGAGATGATCTTTTCTCCGTGAATGGCATCTCTTGAGTTTCTTCCAAATTCTCGAACTTTCCTGGCTTGATCTATTCTCTGTGAATAGCATGTCTTGAACTTATCGTGGTTTGGGGACCCACAGGCTTCCTAAAAGCATCCCCGCCTCCTCTTGGGCGTTGTACAAGGACCCTTCGGCTTCTTAGAAGTTTTCACAGCCTCCTCTTAGGCTTCGTATAATGATTCTTCCTCGGGGAAGATAGCCTCCTCTTGGGCTTCGTACAAATTGTCCCGACGGCTTCTTAAAAGTTTTTCTCGCCTTCTCTTGGGCTTTGTACAAATTGTCCCGACGACCTCTTAAAGGTATAGGAACAGAAATTAGTCATCTTACTAGAGCAGTGTTTTAATTGAGTCTAGATCTTGATCTCGAAAGCGTACTTTTTCTTAGGCATAGTACAAAAGATAAAACTCCAGACTTGGATAGTCTAAATACCCTTGAGTCTCAAAGACATACAAATCACCTTTAGCTTCATATCTTGGGCTTTGAACAAGATACCCAAATATCTTTTTCCTCCCTTAGAATAGGAGGAACTACAATTGCTCTGATTTCCCTGTTTTCTTTAACGGGAATACGTAGGCATAAGATTGTGAAATCTTAGCGATCACACTAAACAAAAAACCTTAGGTCCAGTACCTTACCAAAAACATCAAAAAACCCGAAAACAACAAAAATATCTTTTCAACATCTCTCAACCTTCCCAAAGGAGAAACTTTCCCAACCCATGACAGATAAACACCAGTAAGTAGAAAACAGTAGAACAGTAGAAAATTTCTTTCAACCCATGGATAACCATGTATAGGATGGGTAATTGACAACTCCTCATTGTATAACCTGACCCCGAACTCCCCAATATCTTAGCACTTGTTAAAGAAAATATTTGCGTGCAAGGTTAGTTTGAGATAGCTTCCCTTTCCTTTCTAGCTTCATAGGATAAATAAGAAATCAGAAAGTAGCACCCAATCCCATCTGCAGGCGGATGCGGGCGGTCACGAAAACTGCGCTACAGGAACTAGTTTTGACTTTGTTGAAAGAGTGACCACTGGTTTGATCTAATCTTAGACCTAATTGCTAGGGAAAACTCTAAGCAAGTAATATACAGGCATATATATATATATATATATATATATATATATATACAGATGAAATATATACAAGTATGTAAAAGAAAGTTGATAGAACTTACAGGTGAGCAAGCTTCCAGTACTACAGGTGTATGGTTAGTTATTCAATAAATTAAAGAAAGTTTTGATAACAACTATGAATTTGAATCTAAATTAAAAGGGGAAGTTGTTTTGAAAAGAAGATTGTGGCATATACTCAAGGAGAGGCCCAGAAATAACAGTGATCGCACCGTTGTTCTGAAAATTGTATCGGGACTTATACAATGATTGAGACCCAAATTATTGTTTATGTATAAAAGGGATGGGTCTTACACTCTATTAGAGGCCCAGGAGTTTTAAAAAAGAAAAAAAGAATGGGGCTTACAACTCAGGGAGAGGCCCAGATGATTTTGTTTAAAAGGTGATGATCGCGCCGCGGTTTTAGAAAACACAGTGGGACTTATACAATGACTGAGGCCCAAAAATGGTTTTTTACTTACAAAGGGGTGGGTCTTACATTCTATTAGAGGCCCAAGAGTTTTTTTTAAAAAGATTTGTAAGGGTGAAAATAATCAAAACCCTAATTTGATACAAAAATGTATTTTAATTTGAATAAAAAACATTTTAAATGATCAAAATTATCAAACATGTATGAAAAAACAAGTTGTGATCTTGGATAAATGTTTGAAAAATCATGTTTTGTCCATAGAATGATTTGAAAATCATTTGAATTTGGAAAAATAAAAAAAAAGAAATATTTTCAAATGTTTAAAAACAAATAAAATAAATTCTTTGTGAAAATATTAAATAAATAATATTTTTGTGAAATTTTGTAGAATAAAATATTTTAACATTTTTGTGAATTTTCAAAAAAAGAAGCAATAAAATATAATTAAAATTGAGAGAGAAATTAATTTTGGAAGTTATTAAAAAATGGTGAAGAAAAGTGAAAGAAAACAAGTGATAAAAAAAATAGGATGGCCCTCCTAAGGTTTGAACCCACGCCCGTGTAGTGGAGGGTTTAAAACTTTACCAACTGAGTCACTTGGGTGTGGCTGAAAGAGAATGGTAAGTGTGAATAATATATGAAAAACCCTTTGGAAAATGACTAAAAAAAACCAAAAGGTCTGGGGCGAGGGGAATTCGAACCCCAGACCTCTCGCCCGCTACACACACAAAACCAGCTGATCAACCACTTGGGCGCAATGCCAATTCAAATATATAGTGGCAAGTGTATAATATATACTAAACTTGATTCTAAAAGTTTGGAAATGGCGCTATGGCCATCTTCTTCCTTGGGCAACCATCAGACTTGCGTGAAGCAAGCTATCTTCCTCGTCTCTCAACCATTTTACAAGATGTAAACATGAAACTTGTGTATTTTTTAACAAGGAACATGATGGCAATATTCAATTTCATTTATTTTTAGTGTATCAAAAGAAATTGTCTGAAAGCACATATGAACCCTAACTGATCGCTTTAAAATTAAATTCCATATGATCATGATATAAAGTAATTAATTGAAGGAAAATGATCTATAAACATCCAGAAACACAATGGTAACTTAAAAACATGTTTATGATGCATGATTCATTGAGTTCAATTTTAAGGAAGCTTACCTTGCAAGTGAGAATCGAATTCTGGCTTGGAGGTGTTACATATGTGTTCCAATGATCTGGATAGCTTCCTTGACCTCTATGGATGGTGTTTCAATGCTTAGATTGATTTGAAAACCTCTGGATTGGTTAACTCGATCCAACCTGCAGCTACCTTGTAACTTTGAGAAATTGAGGGGTGAGTTGATGATTTGGATGTTTCAGAAACTTGGTGAGTATTTAGATCACTTCCATATGAAGTATATGAAGTGTTTGAGTGGCTAGTTTGGATGGAATTGCTCAGATATGAGAAATTCGATTTCTCACTCTCTTGGTTTTTTGAAAATTGGAGTGAGAGCAAGAAGAGTGTGAAAACAAGTTTGGTAATGTTTTGGTGTGATCTGAATGAGGCAATGTGACCTCTATTTATAGGTGATCAAGTTTTGTCTTGGTGAAATAGTGCTGCATCAATGGATAAGAGCTCACTAAATGCATTTTGGCAAGGTGTGCTTACTTCTCATGCAAGGCACCATAGCTCTCTAAGTAGTATAGCCAACTTTTGACCAATTCAACATTCCTCAGATGTTTTAATTGTTGTTTATGCATGAACCTTGACTGAGGATAGTGGCTTTGTTGAAAGTGCACTATTGCACATAAATGCACTTTGAATTCCAAGTCTTTGTACAAAGACTCATTATGCCACATGATAAAGTTCTAAGCATCTTGGCCTAATTCTGCAGGTTTGATATGATCATATTGAGTGTATGTGGCATAGTGATAATTGTTTCTTGTCTCAAACTCGAGTATAGCACAAAAACAAACAAACTGATCTTCCAAACCAGTTGCAGCAGCATGACTTTGAGCTGCCATATCTCTTGGTTTCCATGGAGTTTTTCCATGCTGATGGACTCTTTGAATTGCTAGCAAGATGCACAATAACTTTGATGTTTACATTTGAGATTGATTCATCTTGCAACTAGGTGAAAAAGTTCTCCAAGTTTTTGTGTTTTACCTAAAATCTGTCTGGGACAGAATTTTGTCTAAGTGTTGGAAAAAGGGGGTATTTTCATGTTTTAGTAATTTTGCTTCATTAATAACTCAAAATCCATGAAGATTTGGAATGATATGTAGTTGACATATTTGAAGTATGTAAGATGAACTTTCATCCGAGCTTTGAATGGGAGAAAAAGGCCTTGTGGTTTAGGAGTTATGACCTTGCAAAGTTGGTATAAAATCATTTTTGTTCCATAACTTAGAAAAATTTAAGTTTTCTAAGGTTGCCCCTTTTGCAAGAAACCTCACTTTTCCTGATTTTTATTAATGAATGATGATCAATACCATACATTAACATTATTTTTTACTTAGGGGAACCATATTTGTGAAAAATTCCAAAAAGTCAAACTTGATTTTGAGCACAGTTGACTTTTTGTCAGATGAAATCCAAACTGTGTGATTCTTTGTGCAATCAAGTTCTTAACCTAATTCAAACCTAATGGATGGATTCCATAGGTGTTTTAGGGTGTATTGAATCATGTCCTAAGGTTTGGGAGCATGTCTTGGTCAAAAGTCAAAGGTACAGTTGACTTTTTCTTCAAAACCTTAATTGTGGTCCTGATGAAAATGAAACTTGTGAATCAAGCTTCTTGGATCAATCCATTGTTGTAAATGGATCAATGTGGTGTGCTTGAGGTCCTCAAATCATGTCTTGAGGTTTTGGCTCATGCTTTGCTCCAAAAGTCAACTTAGGGGTGAATTAGGTCAAGAAACCCTAATTTCCTGATTTTTTATGAATGCATCCCCTGAGGCTAATTTGACTTGATGATGGGACTCATAAGGTTACTTGGAGTATCTTGGGTTGTGCTTTGAAGCATTGGCTCATGCCCAGAAGAAAATTTCCATCTGGAGGCCTTGGTCGACCAAAACCCTAATTTGGTGACACTGACGATCTTGAGGCTTGATCCACTTGGAATGTTGCAACTTTGTGCTTGATTCTTGATATGGGAGTCCTCTTGATCCTTTATGGGTGTTTGAGAGGTTAGACAAGTTGAAGATCATGTCATTTCTTGATTGATCCTTTGTCTAAGTACTATGAGAGGGCTCAAAACCCTATTTCTTGATTGTGGTGAATGCTCAACCATCTTTAAGGAGATTGATGAGACACGAAGGTACATCCATATTGTGGTGATGATTTGCACAATGATGGGAAATCTTGGTGGTCAAAATTTGGGGTATGACAGATGCCCCTATTTAATTTTTTTGGACCTGAAGGTGTGAATGGCGGAGATATTTGGAAATTCAGGGTGCAAGAGGATTAAATATCAGAATACCCAAAATTTTGACGGTGGTTATGAATGGCAGTTTGCTGATCCATCTTTTTTTGCTAAGTAACATCACTTAGAAAAGGTATAAACTTCCCCTCGATCCTGGTCTTCAGCCGAGGAACTGGTCTTAGTTTCCGAAATAAACTTCCCTTCGATCCTGGTCTTCAGCCGAGGAACTGGTCTCAGTTTCCGAAATAAACTTCCCCTTGATCCTGGTCTTCAACCAAGGAACTTGTCTAATTTTCTTCTTGTCGAGTTTCTTCCTTGACAAGGGACGCTATGTGTAGCGGTCTTCATCAAACTTCTCGCCGAGTTTTACTGGGGAGATGCCATCTGATGGAAAAAGTTTTGATGTCAAACTTTCTGGGGAAACCCATTTGTCTGAGCTATAGAGGTGTGCAAACTTCTCTGTTGGAGATGCCATTTGTTAACTCTACTGGGAAAAATGAGTCTCTTGAGAGACTGCTTTTTGCTTGGGGATATTTCATCATACTTTTCTTCGAGATCTTCTCGGAGAAACGCCATGTGATGTAATCCAATTTTGAGATGCTGATGACTTCGTTAACATCGACTTTCTTTGGAGAAAAACTGATGTATTTCTGAGAGTCTTCGGTGGAGAGGCTTTCTCTGGGGATTTTCCTTAATCCGGGAAAGCGAAAATATCATCTTCAATGGTGAAGAGCGATATTCCAGAGGTGTCTGTTAAATGTCTTCTTGTTTTTCAGAGGTTCAAGTGATCAAAGTGGTCGAGGACCGGCTCTAATCCAGAAATAAATTGGGGGAGAGATTTCTTAGACGATACATTTCCTGACAAGGAAAGGACTTAAACCGGATTTTTGTCTTATCCGACACGGAAAGGACAACTGACAACTTGATTGACAATAGGGTTTTATCACTTGGGGAAATGAGGATGACCAGAGTGATATTAATGTGATATAATTATGAATTGAATTGATCATGCATGATATATGTATGTTTATGCTGACAAAACTAACGCGACATTAGATTAGTGGATGAACACTACTGGATACTCGGCCACTGCGGGGGGGTGAAAAGTATCATTGGTCCAAGATAGCAATCCTGCCTTGTTTAGGAGAGGTAGACCCTATGGGGGAGAAATAATTGTTTAATCGGTCTTAAGAGATACGAACTCTGTTGGGGATATCAGATGGGACATTATATCTGACATAGTTGATCCTTCATTCAGGTGCACTGGTTTAAAAGGAGTACTTTGATTCTGCACTCTGAGGTTCAATCACCTTCGGAGAAACTATCGATGTTCTTTTTGATGTTCAAAGTCAAAAGGAATTGCCATCTTTATTTTAAAAGCAGAAAAATTTTGACAAGTAAATTCCTTTTTGTTTTATTTCAAGAATCGTTGATCATGTTAAAAATGTCATTATGTAAAGCTAAAACAAATGAGAATTGCAAACAAAAGCACTAGGGTTCAAATTTTATTGATAAGATGGAAATCAGCCAAGCGCGTGATCCCATAGAGTATTTAAAAAGTTTAGAAAATGGTAATTTAAGAGAAAAGGGCTACATTGAAACATAACAACCGTTATCCTTCTACCAACTTTAAATTCTGGACATCCTGAGCTTCTGTCGAAGATGACCCTGACTGGAAGTTTTTTCGATGGATAGTGTTACCACTGGGGATTTAACCTTGTCGAACATAGTTACTTGCCATTAATCCCTAACTTTTACCTGGATTGTATTTTGAGATTTCCAATCCATCGGGATGATTTTTGCTTATGTCTCTAATTTTTGCCTGGACCGCCCTTTCGAGTTTTCAATCCACCGAGACGTTTTATTTTTTTATTTTATTTAGGCGAAGTATTTCTTGACTACATCAACATTCGTGGGGTAGGTAAATTCCTCTCCATCCATGGTTGCGAGTCTCAAGGCGTCGCCTGAGAAGGCTTTCTTGACCACATAGGGGCCGTCATAATTCGGAGTCCATTTGCCCCGAGAATCAGTGAGGAATGATTGTATCTTCTTGAGCACGAGGTCTCCTTTCCTGAAGACACGAAGTCGGACCTTTTTGTCGAATACCTTCTTCATTCTTTGCTGATACAATTGACCATGGCATAGAGCCGGTATTCATTTTTCTTCAATGAGATTCAGTTCATCATGTCGACTTTGACACCATTCAACCTCTGTTAGCTTAGCTTCCATCAACACCCGGATTGATGGGATCTCTACTTCTATGGGAAGCAGTGCTTCCATGCCATATACTAGAGAGAAAGGGGTTGCCCCTGTTGAAGTGCGGACAGATGTGCGATAACCGTGAAGAGCAAAAGGCAGCATTTCGTGCCAGTCTTTGTAGGTTACAGCCATCTTTTGAATGATCTTCTTGATATTCTTGTTAGCCGCTTCTACCGCTCCGTTCATCTTAGGCCGGTAGGGAGATGAGTTATGGTGTTCGATCTTGAACTCAGCACATAACTCTTTCATCATCTTGTTGTTCAAGTTGGATCCATTATCCGTAATGACCTGGCTCAGAACACCATAACGGTAGATGATATTGTTTTTGATAAATCGTTCCACGACTTGTAGGGTTACATTGGCGTATGACGTTGCTTCAACCTATTTGGTGAAGTAGTCAATGGCTACTAGGATGAAACGATGTCCGTTTGATGCCTTGGGTTCGATCATGCCAATCATGCCGATTCCCCATATAGAAAAAGGTCATGGGGAAGAGAGAACTTTGATATGTGTTGGCGGTACATGGATTTTGTCTGCGTATATCTGACACTTGTGACATCTCCTCATGTACTTGTAGTAATCAGATTCCATAGTCAACCAATAGTATCCTGCTCTCAGAAATTTTCTCGCCATTCTGTGTCCGTTGGAATGAGTGCCAAAGGATTCTTTGTGAATCTCTTTCATCAACATGTTTACTTCTTGTCTGTCTACGCATTGGAGCAAAAACATGTCAAAGTTTCTCTTTTTAAGTATATCACCGTTCAGGAAGAAGTTGCCTGCCAGTCTTCTGACAGTTTTCCTGTATTTTCTTGATGTCCCAGGTGGGTAATCTTGTTTCTGAAGGAAGCATTTGATATTGTGATACCAAGGTTTATCGTCTATAATTGCTTCGATCGTGAAAATATAAGTGGGCCTTTCAAGGCGCATTATGTCGATCTTAGGTACGTCATTCCATTGACCTACACTAATCATGGAGGAGAGAGTGGCTAATGCATCAACCATGTGATTCTCTTCACGAGGGATATGATGAAACTCGATTCTGTTAAAGAATGGCAACAACCTTCTGACTTAATCTTTGTAAGGAATCAGTTCGGATTGGTATATGTGCCAATCTCCTTTGATCTGATTGATAACCAAGGCTGAGTCTCTTTACACATCCAAGTTCTTAATCCTTAAGTCAATCGCTTCTTCGAGACCCGTGATACAAGCTTCGTATTCGGCCTCGTTGTTTTTACACTTAAATGTCAGTCGAGCGGTGAAAGGAATGTGCTTACCCTGAGGTGTTACAATGATTGCCCCAATTCCATTTCCATAATTGTTGACAGCTCCGTCAAAGATTAGTCCACATTGGGAACCTAGTTCTGGCCCTTCACGGGGTAGCGGTTCATCGCAATCTTTCATTTTTAAGTACATGACATATTCGTCTGGGAAGTCAAACCCAACTGATTCCTGATCGTCAATCGGTTGATGAGCCAAATCATCGGCTAAAATACTTCCTTTGATGGTTTTTTAGCATGCTACTCGATGTCGTATTCTGATAACAACATCTGCCAATGGGCAATCCTTCCCGTGAAAGCAGGTTTTTCAAAGACGTACTTGATCGGATCCATTTCGGAGATTTACCAAGTAGTGTGACAAATCGTGTACTGGCGCAGACGTTTGGCTACCCAAGCTAGAGCGCAACAATTTTTCTCGAGCATAGTGTATCGAGTCTCACTGTCAGTGAATTTCTTGCTTAAGCAGTAAATGGCAGACTCTTTTCTTTTTGTTTTGTCTTGTTGGCCAAGCACACAACCCATGGAGTCTTCCAAGACTGTTAGGTAAATGATCAGTGGTCTTCCCTCTACTGGAGGAGACATAATCGGTGGATTCAACAGATACTCTTTGATACTGTCGAAAGCTTTTTGACAATCTTCTGTCCATACACAGTTTTGATTCTTTTTGAGTAGTTTGAAGATTGGCGTGCACGTCACAGTCATGAGGGATATAAACCTTGAGATATAATTCAGACGTCCCAAAAATCCTTTAACTTATTTCTCAGTCTTTGGTGAAGGCATTTCTTGAATGGCCTTGACCTTGTCATGATCAACCTCAATTCCTTTTTGGCTGACAATGAACCCTAAAAGTTTTTCTGAGCGGACACCGAATGTGCATTTGTTGGGATTCAAGCAGAGTTTGTACTTCCTCGAACGATCGAATAACTTTGACAAGTGGGTCACATGCACCTCTTTTGTTTTAGATTTGGCAATCATGTCATCGACATACACCTCAATTTCTTTGTGCATCATGTCGTGAAACAGAGTAGTCATAGCCCTTTGATAGGTTGCCCCGACGTTCTTCAAACTGAATGACATTACCTTGTAATAAAAGGTGCCTCATGGGGTAATGAATAAAGTTTTCTCCATATCTTCTGGCGCCATTTTGATTTTATTATAGCCCGAGAATCCATCCATGAAGGAGAAGACTTTGAACTTTGTTGTATTGTCAACCAGCATGTCTATGTGTGGTAAGGGGAAGTCATCCTTTGGACTTGCTTTGTTCAGATCCCTATAGTCTACACACATTCTGACTTTTCCGTCCTTTTTTGGAACTGGCACTATGTTGGCTAACCATCGAGGATATTCTAAGGTAGCGAGGAAACCTGCGTTAATCTGTTTCTGTACTTCCTCTTTAATTTTGATGGCCATATCCGGGTGAGTTTTTCTCAGCCTTTGTTTCACCGGAGGACATTCTGATTTCAGCGGTAAATGATGTTCCACGATGCAGGTATCTAACCCTGGCATGTCCTGATAGGACCAAGCAAACACATTTGGAAACTCTTTGAGAAGTTTTATTAAGCGTTCTTTGACAATCGAACTAAGCAATGCTCCAATCTTAACTTCCTTCTTTTCTTCCTCTGATCCCAAGTTGACCATTTCCAACGGCTCTTTGTGAGGTTCAATGGACCTTCAATGGACCTTCCCTCTTGCCTGAGTAGTCAGGAGATCTCTTCCGGAATTTCTGCGTTCTTTTCTTCTTTTGCCTCAAATACCGGGAATTCAAAGTTGGGAGAATGCATTGGATCGTATGTTTCAACGGGGTTTAAAACAAGCAATTTGCATGACGTGATGATTCATTTTTTAGAAGAGATAGAGAGAATGCAAGAGTGTGTGCCGTGTATTTTCTGAAAAATGCTTGTTATTATTTTGGGTTATTTTAGGATTACCATTTTCTGAAAAAAGAAAAGTGAAAACAACAATAAATGCGGAAATGACAGAACGACATTATTTATTTATGATTTTGTCGATTCTTGAAATACAGCCCTATAAAACAAAACTCTGTCGCTTTGGACGAAGCGACGAGGAACATTTACAGAAAAGTGAGCCCTATAAAAACATTCGTTTCACCTGGGCAGGGTGAAAGGTTAAAATAAAGATGGCAATTAGTTAGACTTATGGACGACTTTTGGGACATCGACAACAACCCATTGGCGATGAACTCCTCGGTGAATCACAAAGTCTGGTACTTTCTTTCTTGGTTGGTCCTTAGAAATGACGCTGATTTCTGGCGGAGTAGGATCATTGAAGTCTTCCTTCCATGCAGAGTTGTCATAAACGAACTCTTCTGTTGTATCTTCCCTAATTTTTTTCACTCTCAAGAGGATCTCCCCATCCAGTTGGCTGGATGTCCTCGTATCTGATGCGAGAGCTTTCAGGAGCGGTGTACTTTACCAAGAAGTTGTACTTGTCACTCGGCTGTCCTAAGTTGTCCCATACTTCTCTGGGGCTAGAGGAGTCATCCTTCTCAATGACATTGACCTCAGGAAAAGCATAGTTAATGAACTTTTGTCCCGTAATCTTTGCAAATTCATCGTTGTGCTGGATATCTTTGAAATGTCCTGAGTAATGATCCCATGACTCGGTGGGTACGTGGGTATTCCTTTCAATATTACTCAGCTGATAGGCATCGTTCGGCTGACTCTTTTGCCCCAAGTTTTCTGTGTACAGCTTCCAAATAGGCAAGTCATCCAGGGGATCATAATAATCTTGATCAAAGTTGTCCTTCATTAGACCATCTTCTAATGAGTTAGGTGGAGCACGACATCCTTCAGGATCGCAATCTCCATAGATCATTCGGACGTCTGATCTTGGTATATATCTCGGGCCCTGCGTGGGAAAACAGAATGGTATGTGCGTTTCTTCCTGAGACATATAACCATTGTCATTGACATAAGATTTCCATTCCTCATCCGTATTGGAGGAGTTACTCTTATTGATGGTGTGTACTTCTTGAGACACTGGGTGGAGGAATCCTCCATTGTGGAAGAAGTCCTCAATGGGACGAAAACTTTCATCTTTAGTAGTCTGGGTACAGGCTGAAGAGAAACCAAGACCTTTCTTTGTCTTGTCATTAGTAGGAATTACGAGCTGTCCCCATCCTTTTATGTCGTTACTCTTGATCACTTCGAGAGCATCTTTGTATGAGGAAATCGACGTCCCTCTTTCTGATCGTTCTCCTTGCTCACCGAGAGTGCTTAAAACTGAGTTCCAACAGCCTCCTCGGGTTTTACACAGGAGAATAATGATAAGTTGCTCACGATTAAGGCCTGCTCTCTGCAGACTCTAACTAGCTTGTCATTCTTGACGAACTTCAGCTTCTGGTGAAGTGTCAAAGTGACTGCCCCAGCTTCGTATATCCAAGGTCTTCCTAATAAACATGTGTATGCTGCCCGGATATCCATGACCTGGAAAGTAACTTGGAAAGTGTGAGGACCGATGGTTATGGGAAGATCGACTTCGCCGATAACTTTTTTTTCTAGATCCGTCAAAGGCTTTGACGATGATATCACTGCCTCTCATCGGAGTTCCTTGAAATGATAGTTGTATCAAAGTTGATTTTGGCATAACATTCAGAGCTAATCCTGTGTCTACCAGTATGATGGCTAGAGCATCGTCCTGGAAGTTGATTGTAATGTTAAGCGCCATATTGTGATTTTTGCCTTCTTCCGGCAGTTCTTCATCACTAAATCCTAAGTTATTGCAGGAAGTGAAGTTGGAAATGATGTTGTCAAACTATCTTATTGTCACATCTTGTTCTACGAAAGCTTGCTCCAAGACTTTCTACAGAGCTTCCCTGTGAGCTTCGGAACTGAGCAAGAGAGATAGCACAGAGATTCTCGATGGAGTTTGCAACAGTTGGTCTACAATGTTATACTCACATTTCTGGATGAGCTTCAGCATCTCATCACTATTTTTTACCAGTTCTGGATTATTAGATTGACTGACTAGTTGATTAGGAACTTCTGTTTGAGGTTTCTTTTCTTTGGCGGGTTCTCCAACTCCTCTGTTGAAGATCCGGCCGCTCCGTGTTACTCGACTGATGTCGACGATGTTTATGATGGAGGGTAATGGAGTTTCCTTTCCATTTTAGATGGTTTTTGCACCGTACTTGTAAGGGATAGCCTTTTCTGATTTGTACGACATCGGACCTGGCAAGTAGAAAACCATTAGAGCTTTCTAATTTCTCTGACCGTTATAGGCAACTTTAATCAGCTCCTGGTTGGGAACTTTTCTACTGTCAAGAGGAATTCTTGATTCATCGAGTAGAGGGATTATGCCGCAAATGTCTTTGGTTCTCCCATGATCGGAGATTATGACAACATCTTTGCTTTGATTAGGGAGATAGTCTGGCATCACGTTGATCGACCCAGAACTTGAACACGGTCGAATCTCTTTTTGGTCCAACAGATTTTGAAGAACTTCTCGTACGAGGTAGCATCCTTGGTTGTTTTTTGAACAAACTCTACAACGCTCATAGTTGTGAGGTGGCACCCGACCACGCACGCTTTGTATGCAGTGCAACTTTACTAGATCTGTTTCCATAGAGCGGACATCCTAACTTTGTTGCCTACCAGGATCCCCGTCATTCATACTAATCTGGTGTGTAGCTTCATCCAAGTAGATTGGAAGACACCAGTGGTCCAACAAGTGTTGAAGTGTTCTTTGGACAAGTGCACACCCTTGGTCGTCTTCACGACATTCCTCACAGTCTTGATAATCGTGTGAAGCCAGAAAGCCGAGCCTAACTTGCTTAGCGTGTAATTCTACCAGACTGGTATTCATCAAGCGTATGTCAAAGATTTGAACCATATTGACTTAATGGTTATTTTTCTCACGGTAGTCTTGGATCCATCCGAGATCCATCTGACGTTGGAGGGCCTCTTGTACAAAAGAGCATCCCTGATTGCTTGTTGAGCATATCGGATAAGAATTGTAATCATGCTGTGGTAGATTATGGTATTGACTTTGCCTTGGGATGCGCATGGGCCATGCTGACTTCACGGATTCGGTGATCCTGGATCCATCCTAGATTTATCTGTTCTTGTAGAGCTGATTGCACTACGGAACACCCTTGGTTATTCTTTGAGCATATATCACACTGGTGATAATTGTGAGGTGGTACATGACCGTACCCGCTCTGTCTGCAATGCATCCTGACCAGATTGGTTCCTAATAGGAGTACATCGTGAATTTGATAACTGCGGCTAAATTCTTCTTCTATTTAATTTACAACAGTCTTTTCATGTTGTGGCAACGGGTTCGTCTGAACATTTGGATTAGTATCTTTGAAAGATAAGATCTCATTCCTAACAAGTTTCTGTACATTAGACTTGAAGTTGAGACAACTCTCAATGTTGTTCCCGGATCCTCCTTGATGATAAGGGCAAGTTTGATTCGCTTTGAACCAAAAAGGCAGATTTTCCAGTACTGTAAGAGGAGACCTAGTTTGGACGTGCCCCTTGGCCCGTAGAAGTGGAAATAGTTCTGCGTACAACATTGGTATAGGGTCAAATCCTGATGGTTGTGTCGTACGATTGTTATTGTTATACTGTGGACGAGCCTGCTGTAATACCCCAAAATTTGCTCTCCCCTTTTGGCATCATAGCATGGCATTATCATTTATCATATCATATCCACCTCACTAGCATTGCATTGCATTTAACATAGAAAAATGAAGCATGGCATCCTTCTTACCATCAGGGCATGTGATCAGGTGGAAGATGGACAATCAAGAGATCATTCAAAGCACAAAAAGGTCAATCAAGTTGCCTCAAGGCAAGCCAAGAGGTCTTTCCTGTCTCATACCATCTCAATTGATCATCCACAACCTCAAGGATAAGAGATACAATGGGAGATTGAAGCATTACATCCTACACTATGCAAGAAGTCCAAAAATTGAAGGAAAACCCTCAAAAGAGATAGCTCATTGATTCAAAATCATTCCCAAGTGGCATTTCTCATCATCCTTTAAGAGGATACACAACATACTCTGAGGAATTGGAAATTGAAGACTGCACTTTTACCTCCTAACCAGAGGGGGCCAAAATTAGGGTTTCCATTTAAATCAGGGAATCTTTGCTTTTTTGGGCAAAACTTGATGTCATGGTATTCTACATGTTCTTAAGTGTATGTATGTGGAAAATTGCATCTCAATTGGTTTTAGAAGTGGTTCAATTGGAAGAAAGATCAAGAATCAGAGAAATTGGGGCAAAGTCAAATAATCAGAGGAAAAAGTCAACTCTTGACTTTTTGAGCCCAAAATCATGAAATTCATGTTACATATGTTCAATGTGCAAAATTTGATCAAGAAACTCCAAAGGAATCATGAAAAAATCAAGATGTGGAAAGTTGCCATTTTTGGATGAAGTAGGGTTACTAAAAATAGCAAGTTTTGGCCATTTTGCATCAGAATTTGAACCAAGGCCATTTAAATTTGGAGCACCAAATGAAAAATCCACTCTGCCTCAATGAAAGGCCTTGCTTTGAGCTTCAAATCCATGGGTAGAACATCTCCATTGGATAAAAATTGAGTGAGATATGATTGATCAAAGTTTGAGCAAAGTAGGTTCAAAACTAGGTCATGACCAAGATTTTCAGGGCACGCGCGCAGTCATTTTCTCAAACACTTGGTGGGCCAAATGTATTGATCAATTACTCATGATTAGAGGCTTCAAATGGAAAATCTTTCAACATCAAAATTGTTCCTCTATGTGAGATCTTCAAAGTTGGTGTTTATCAATTTTTCATCTGATCAAAGGTTAAGGAGTTATGATGGCTCAAAGAATGGTCATTGCAACTGAAATTTGACCAGGTCACAACCAGGTCATGCCACAAGTCTGCGCACCCATGTACCAGCTTCTTTTTCCATCTGTTTGAGGTCATTTTTAGACATGTTTGAGACCTCATTCCACTTCAATTTCCAAATCAATATTGTGCTCCAATGCATCCTCTTTCCAATGACTCCTAAAACACACCAATTCATTCATTGAGTAGAGAGAAAAACTTCCTCAAACCACCTCATGTTGATACTGATGCATTGACAGACTGGTGCACGATTTTGGTTCACACACACCCCAAACACTTCATCACATCAGCTTTCCACATTAAACCAAACACACATGACTTACACATTGCACACTTGCCTTGGCATACATGAGAATGGAAAGAAACAAACTTGCTGAGCAAGTTTCTGCTACAACCAGCCGTGCCTTCATTTTCTTTTCACCTCCACCATAGCATATCATGAGTTGCCATCACCATATCATTGCTCTCCCTAACTAACTTGACTCAGTTAGTTAGGGATGACTCACCCAAACCACCATGACTCAGCTGACTCACTCAGTTAACTATGGTTAGCTCACACTATAAATAAAAATCACACTCTCAAATTTCGGGGCCAACTTCATTTTTCACACCTTCACTTCAGAAACTTGCTCTTCTTCTCTCTCAATCTCACCATTGCCATTGATTCTCGAGCTTCACCTTGTTCATTTCCTCATTTTCACTTCAGAATCTCTCTGATTCTTTCTCAATTTCACTACCTTGCAACTGGTTTTGAAGCTTGGATTTCATTTCTTCTCCATTGAATCATCATCCACCACTGCATCTAAGCCTTTATTTGGCCAAAAGAAGCTCAAAGAGGAAGCAGCGTCTCTGGTTTTCTGAAGAACATCTCAAGGTCTCAAATCTTCAGGTACGAATTTCCACCATTATAGACTTGATTTGAAGTGGTTTTCAGGTTCTTGAGGCTTCTTATAAGCTCAAGAATTTGTCTGGCTAGTTGATAGGCCTTTAGAGGCATAGTTGAAAACTTAGGGCAGGACTTGATCTCTTCTGTTCTTTGTGCACGTGCTTGATATGTGAAGAATAAGTGTGCATTCTTGATCTACATGAGCTCAGCTTCATTTTGGTATGCGTATTGTACATTTCTGTGAACATGTGAAGTTGCAGACGGTGGTGTGTGACCGGAGAAGGTGACCGGAGGTCCCTCTCCGGCCGGTAGCTTTGTGCTAGGGTTTCATTGCCAGTTTGAATGTCAGCCGTGTGATTTTGTTGATCCAATGCGTGAAAACGTGCCAGCACATTAAAAAAGGGCGTGCATGTCATGTGCCAATTTTCTGATTCATTTAAACATGGTGCGGTGCAGTACATAGTTATGAGTATGTTCCCTCACGCATGAGCTTTGATCTTGCTTACTTTGACTTTGGTTTGACTTGACCTCATCTGATGGCTGTTAGTGGTTTGACTAATGTTGACTGAAGGCGCATGTTTGTTATGGTGTTTTGCGCGTGCATGGACTTAGTCAGATTGATATCCACACCTCCCATGTTTTCAAGCCCAATTAAATTGAACTATGGATTTGCTATGGTTGCACCCCCATTCATATGCCCATTTCATTTTATTTTCTTCATTTTGCTCACGTTTGCTTTTTAATTTTTAAAATTACAAAATAGCATCATAAAATTCTACAAAAATTCATGTGTATTCTTAAAACATTTAGGAAATTTTCTATGATTTTATTTTCTGATTTTATGACCATTTTGCCCCTGTTCCATTATTTCTTGTGAATTTCCATTTGTATGCATACTTAATGTGACATATGATTTTGTGCATTTTTGTTCTTGATCATAAAAAATGATTTTGATGCCTTTCTTTTTGCATTGTGGTCACAATATGTTGAGGTATGTTTGAGATTTATGAGATGATTTTTAAGTCTTTTTTGGATGACTTTTGATGTGTTTCTTTGAGCATGAATGCATGAAACTTCCATGAGACTTTGACCTAATTGTTGAGTGACTTTGGTTCTGATTCATTGCTTGTGGACTTGATATGTTAATGGCATGTGTTTAAGGGGTTTGATTGGTGAAAGTCATAATTTTTGAAGCATGTTTGCTATTTGTTTGAAGCATGAAGTTTAACTTGTTCATTTTGTGAATGCATGCCTTATGTTTGGTTTGCTTGATCATGAAGGCACTTGTGCCATGAGTTGTGGTTTTGTTTGAGGATGTATAGCATGTTAATTGACTTCTGATTGTGACATTTGGGTTTCATCTTTGCATGTTTGATGTTTATCTTGCACCTTAAGTCACTTGTTTCACAAGTATGAACCACATTCACATCACTTCACCTCTTCTTCTTTGCTTCTTGTTGGATTGAGATTTTGTTTGCATGATTTGGTATGCTCATTTAGGATAACATTAGGTTGTGTAAATATGAGTTACATTCTGACTTGGAAGCATGTATAGCATTCAATCTCATTTTACTTTGTTTGTCAACTTATTTGAATTTGGTTTGTTCATTATACTTTCTTACTTTACTTGTAAGTGATTGTGCTAACCATGTAGGGGCTTTGGTAAGTTTCAATTGAGTGTGGATAAGGAATCCACATTCAACTTCTATCCTTTCTCTTTTACAATTCCATTTAGTGTTTTGCTAAGCACTTATGTGCTTTCTTTTAATAACTCATCACTTGCCCTTTGTGAATTACAATTCATCTTCTACTTTAGAAGTGAATTGTTTAATTCATTCTTTCTTTAGACGTTAGGTTGAAACCTCACAAACCTTTAGGATCACTCCCTTTAATCTTCAATTAGGATTGAGTCTTAGTCCATATAGGTTTTACCTTTTCTCCTCTCTTGAGTCTCTCTTCTCATCTCTTCAAAGAAAATTCAAAATATCTAATAAAGGTAGGCATTTATTGCATTTAGGCCTTTCATATAAAGAAAAGATTATAAGGGGTCTTCTCTTGTAATCTTAGAATGTGTAGCATATAGCCCATCTTGGGTCAATGTGTTAAACATTTGATCTTGTATGAGGGACTTAAATGCAATACTTGTTGAAGGTGCAAATAATAAAAAACACTTCTTCATTTCTTAATTAACAAAAACACTTAATAAACACAAGTATGCTAGTGTGTTTGAACCTTGACAATTGGAACTAAGGGTGGGGGTCTTCTTCACTCTTAGTGTGCTTTCTTGCCCATTCCATCTTGGAATGTGAGAATGTACACATTCCAATGACTAAGATCCAGATACACTGTCATATGCAAACAAATCCAAAACACTTCCTTCTAAAAGACAAAAACAAACAATAACGTCTTTCCTTCGGGAATTCTTTTCTCATCTCATTCATTCTCAACGCACGAACACGCTTCTACTCGTTCCCTTGCAAGATGGTAACGCACTCGGACCAGCGAGCCTGCAACACCTGAGCTAGAACGTAAGCCGTTCTCTAAAAAACACAAACAATTCATCCCTAGTGAGGGGAACTACGTCGCTCTGATTCTCATGCTCCCGATGAGATACGTAGGCAGTGGGGTAGGGCCCATGCGAGCACTTCTTTTATTTTCCCTACATTTGTTCTCCTTCCTTTCTCTCTTTCTTTCAATTCCTTTTCCAGTTCCATTTCCAACTTTCTTTTCTTACACCCTTTGATTGAAACAAGCAAGCGTGGATCCCATCGGGTACGATGGACGCGAGGGGGTGCTAATACCTTCCTCTCGCGTAACCGACTCCCGAACTCAGTTCTCTTGGTCGCAAGACCATGCTCTATCCTTTCCTTCAGGTTTATGCGGTGTTTCCTTTCCCTCTCATGGGATAAATACACATTGCTGGCGACTCTGTTTCGGTGCCACTTTCGCGTTTGTACTAGGATGAAAATCCCGGGAGCGACAGCTGGCGACTCTGCTGGGGAACGAATTCTGACCTATTGCTGGTCCATCCCTAAGCGAGTCAATCCTAGCGCTTGTCTTCTTTTCTTTCATTGGGTGTACTGTTGTGCTATATTTACCATTTTATTGTATGGTTATTTACTGCTTTACTGTACATTACTGTATTTACTGCTTTTTAGCATTACATATCATATTATTACTGTTGTGTTGGACTGTGCTATTTTCTGTTTGGCGGGATGGGATTTCTGAGAGATAAGCCCATTACACAGGCTTGAGTATACACTTAGAATTAGAGTGGAGAGTAGTGGGACCTACGTGCCGTTTGGAGTGCGTTGGGTGTTCACGAAATTCACAGCTAGACGAGGCTATCTTGGGACACGTCGTGGCATGCGCATCTTGCGTATTCCAGGACGTAGATCTAGAGAGCTGTCGACTCTAGTGACCGATCATGAGGACCTTAGTGGAAATATCCCTCTTTAGTGGTGACAATGGCAGACCACATTCTGTGGCAAACCCATTCGCACCCGAGGGCCCACTTTGGAACTTGCATAGGATGACCTTTATTTTCTAAGGGGAGTCAGTGGACGACCTCTTTGATTGGCATAGCATTGTATCCTACGGGCTGAATGTGCTATTGCTTCTCAAACCTCCGAAGCTGACAAGCCTTATTTTCTAAGAACCACATGTGAGTATGGGCGGGATGTTTACAGGTTTGCAGGAAACCTAGCCTCCTACCTACCTTATTTGTGATTCTATGACGATTTCAGACATTGTATCCTATGACAGTGATTTAAGTGTTCATCTCAGATATTGCCAGATTCAGTACAGAGACACAGTGCACACAGTTCAATACAGACACCGACACTTGATTACCTGATCACATGCCCTTTTGCATTGCATTATCATATCATAACAGTTATGTTTGTCATTTTCAGGTGCATAATACATTTCTGATTCCAATCCATGGGTTCAACAGAGATCGTCGCCGAGAGAAAGAACAATGTGTCTTACAAGTTTCCAGATCCTGTCTTGGATTCATTGCTCAAAATTATAGATATGGCTGGTCCGGGTATTCTTGATAGGTTTCAGAAGAGCTACGGGAATTTGGTTGGGATGGTCCGTACAATCACCAAGTATGAACATGATGCTTTGCACACTCTGCTGCAGTTCTACGAGCCTTCGTTGAGGTGCTTTCTTTTTTCAGATTACATTTTGATGCCAACACTGGAAGAATTCTCATTTATTTTGGGAATTCCGATCACGTCGGCAATACCATTCTTCTCTGGTAGTTCTCCCAGCGTAAAAGAAATTGCTGCTGCTTTACAAATGGATCAGGCAGTGATAAAGAGTGGTGTGAGCAGTAAAAATGGAGTTAGCGGATTTCATTTAGAATTTCTGTCTGGACAGGCCCAGGAGGCTGCAAGTGCTAAAAATTGGACGGTTTACAATTCCATTCTGGCTCTCTGCATATATGGCCTAGTTTTCTTTCCCAATCAGCAAGACTTTGTGGATATGCACGCGACGAGAGTTTTCGTCCTTAAAAATCCAGTCCCTACTTTGTTAGGAGATTTTTATCATTCTGTGCACTATAAGAATGAGAAAAGGAGGGGAGGATCTGTTAGTTGTTGCACTCCACTGCTGAGTCATTGGTTTTTCAAACATTTGCCTCAGACAGGTGCCTTTGTGGAAACCAAAGATGTGGCGAAATGGTCTAAACGATTGATGAGTTTAACTGCTGATAACATTGTATGGTTTGACCACCGGTTATTGAGAATAGAGCTTGTCACAAGATGCGGAAATTTTCCAAATGTGCCTTTGATTGGCAGAAAAGGAGGGATCAATTATAATCCAGTTTTGGCCATCCGACAGTTTGGGTATGCTTCCAGGGATCCTCCTACAGAGCAAGATGTGGAAGAATCTTTATTCTTTACAGGAACTAAAGATGTGAAGGTGGTAGAAGTAGTGAATGCTTGGAAAGATAAGCACAAAATTGGAAAAGCAGTTTTTGGAAAAGGAGATTGTAGATCTTATCCTGAATATGACAGGTGGATTGAGACGAAAGTAAAGGAATTGCTTTTACCCTTTTCAAGGGGACCTCTTTTATGCTCAGCACAGCCAGAACAACCCACTATGGTGGCTATTGAAGAATGTGAGAAGTGGAAGAAAATGGTCAGAGAGTTGCAGATAGAGAATTCTGGAATGAGCAGATGTCTTCAGAAAGCTCTAGCTGACAACAAAGAGTTGGAAAAGAGAGCCTTGAAAGCGGAAAAAACCTTGGCTGACAAAGAGGAAGATTTTGATGACCGAGCTCGGTACTTTCGGAAACTTACTTTGGGAGCAGATGACACTAGTCAGGCTCACAAGATTACAAAACAGGCTTTAGCCCGAAGCAAGGATTCATTAGCTCAACCTCGTCAAGCTTGGGATGAAGTCAGAATTGAAAATGCCGAGTTAAAGGATCAGTCGAAGGCTAAAGACGAGGAGCTTAAAAAGGCGCATGAGCAGAGGAGAAAGTATCGGGAAAGCCTCGGTAAGAGTCAAGAACAGCTAGAAGAAGCTAGAGGTGAGCTGAAGAATACTAAGAAAGAGCTTGAAGAAGCCATGATAGAAAGAGAGATACTCAAGACGCAAGCCGGCATAAAGAGACACAAAGGAGTGTGTGATGACGAAGCTCTGATGCTGCATATGGGTGCTTTAACTGAAGCTCTTGAGAAAAGGGATGTCTTGATCAAAGAGATGATTGAAAAGCCGAATCACCAGCGTACCCGTATACTTTTTGAGGAAATCAAGTACTCAAGTGATAAGCTGAAGGATGTGGAATTGTCAGATTGATGTTCTTTTCCTTATATTTTGTTATTAATGGTTACCATCAGGCTTGTTGATGGATCCATTCTTCCTTGTATTGCATTTGCGGTTGAACCTTTCTTAAATGTACTTGAATATTTTGTTGAATGAGTATGAGCAGTTTTATTCAGAATTATTCCTTATCAGATAGCTGCACACAAGCACATGACCACGACACGTCTCTTTATATCACGATTTCTGGTCTTCAGATTTCTGTGGATTGGATTGGAATCAGGGTATAAAAGCACCTAGGAAATGACAAACATAGCATTGCATGGCATTGCATATCATTTTGCATTTTGTTACTTGCTTTTCAGGTACTCGTTGCAGGGACTCTAACCTTTATTTGGTTTCAGGCAGTATAGCGGAGAGTCATATTCACCGATATTCGACGCGAAGGAATCAAGTAAGAATCATGGATCAAGTGCAAAGTGATTTGGCGGAAATGAGGGCGCGTATGGACCAGTTCATGACCCTCATGACTGGCATGGCGCAAAATCAGGAGAGACTGAGGCTTCTGGTAGAGCGTCCCGACAATGGGCCCGAAGGTGATCATCATGACAATTCACAGGGACATGGCATTCCTCCTCCCGGTGGCAACCCTCCTCCTGGTGGTAACAATCGGGGTAATGGAAATGGTAGGCAGGCTGGTGTTACTCTTGAAGATACTCTGGAAGACCAATTTACTCTGCTGGATGCTGATGTGGGTAATCAAGGGGATCGAAGGTATGATGAGTTAGCAGAAAAGATCAGGGCCATAGAATGCAAGAACTCTATGGGTATTGATGTTACTAGCTTGGGGCTGGTCCCAGGAGTCAGAATTCCCCCTAAATTCAAACCTCCCACTTTTGATAAGTATCACGGCAATGCGTGTCCCCAAACGCATCTTCAAGCTTACTTTGGGAAGATTTCAGCCCATACGGATGACGAGAAGCTATGGATGCACTATTTTCAGGACAGTCTGGCTGGGGCATCCTTGACCTGGTACATGAAGTTGAATAGAGCTGCTGTGAAGAATTGGAAAGATCTGGCAGAAGCGTTCCTGAAGCAATACCAGTATAATATCGACATGGCGCCCAACCGCACTCAATTGCAGGGATTGTCCCAGAATGCCAAGGAGAGTTTCAAAGAGTATGCACAGAGGTGGAGGGAAATGGCTGCCCAGGTCCAACCTCCCTTGTCAGACAGAGAAATGGCAGATATGTTCATGGGCACCTTGCAAGGGGCCTATCTGGATAGATTAGCTGCTTGTCCGTCAACTGGATTTGCTGATATTGTGATTGCGGGAGAAAGAATAGAAAGTCTGTTAAAGCTTGGAAAGATCCAGGATGTGAGTGGGGCTGGCTCTTCGGGGACGAAGAAACCGTTTGCTAGTAACCAGAAAAGAAGAGAAGGTGATACGAATGCTGTGTTTAGAGGACGAGGCAGAGGGCGTTCTCGAACTTATTATCAGGTAGATGCTGTGACAATCCCCACACCGTCTGTTCAGAAACAACAACCCCAACAACAAGTTCCACAACAACAACCTTTTTTCCAGCAAAGGTCTAGACAGAGGGATCGTAAGATGGATCCTCTCCCTATGACTTATGCCGCGCTGTTGCCCCGGCTACTCGAGTTAAAGTTGGTAGAACTCCGTACTATGAAAGCTCCGGTTGCTGGAAACCTGCCACCTAACTTCGATGCTAATGCTCGTTGTGAGTTCCACTCAGGTGCTCAGGGGCACTCCATTGAAAAATGCTGGGCTTTCCATCATAAAGTACAAGATTTGATTGATGCTAAAGCCATCAATTTCTCTCCCGCTCCGAATATTACCCAGCATCCCATGCCTGATCATAGTGCAGCAAATGTGTACGCTATTGAAGATGGGAGGAGGTGGAATTTGGTGTTAGACGTTCATCAAGTGAAAACTTCTTTGTTGGTTGTAAAAGATCGTTTATTGAAGGGACTGGTGTTCCCGGGCTGTAATCAAGAGTGCTCTGAGTGTATGAATCAGGAGAACGGCTGTGATAAGTTGAAGATGGGTTTACAGAATCTGATCGATGAAGGATGTCTACAGTTCGATAGAGTCGTGAAAGACACTGATGAGATATCAACCGTGACCATCTATTACACTCCCGCTGAGATTCAAATGCCGGTCAATGCAGTTCCCGTGGCGAGTGTTGCGCCAGAAAGGCCCAGTCCTGTCACTATCACGGTGCCAGGACCAATTCCGTTCACGTCTACGAAAGCTATCCCATGGCACTATGGGACAGATGTATATTACGAAGGTAAAAAACAGGAAGTTGAGTCATCAGTCAGCCCAAATGTTGATAACGTAGGGGGTGTAGGGGGTTTTACAAGGAGTGGAAGGTTGTTCGCTCCCCAAACCTTGAGAAGTGATAAGGAGGTAGAAGATGCAGCAAAGGCTAAAGGTAAACAGGTGGTTGAAAGTGCGCCTACACCTGAAGCAGAGACAAAGATTATTTTTGATAAGGAAATGGAAGAATTTATGAAGATAATCAAGAAAAGCGATTATAAGATTGTGGACCAACTGAATCAGACCCCTTCAAAGATTTCAATCTTGTCACTATTAATGTGCTCTGATGCGCACCGACAGGCGTTGTTGAAAGTGTTGAAGAGTGCATACGTGCCACAAGAAATTACTGTTAATCAGCTCGAGGGCATAATCTCCAATGTCAATGTTAGCCATGGCTTGGGATTTACAAGCAGAGATTTGACTGTTGAAGGAAGAAACCATAATAAGGCTTTGCATATCACGATGGAGTGTAAGGGCGCAGTGTTATCTCATGTACTGGTAGACACTGGTTCATCACTCAATGTCTTGCCCAAGAAGGCATTGATGAAGCTGGAAGTTGATGGTTTGATCTTAAGGCCTAGTGAATTGGTGGTCAGAGCATTCGATGGAACTAGACGATCTGTGTTTGGTGAGGTGGAATTGCCCGTACAAATTGGACCACAGGTATTCAAATCCACGTTCCATGTAATGGACATACAACCTGCATATAGCTGCCTATTGGGACGCCCTTGGATTCACGGAGCCGGAGCTGTTACTTCTACTCTACATCAAAAGCTGAAGTATGAGTTTGAAGGGCAGGTTGTGATAGTGTGTGGGGAGGAAGACATCTTTGTGAGTCACTTGTCCACGTTCAAGTACATTGAAATGGATGGGGAAATTCATGAGATGCTGTGCCAATCATTTGAAGCAGTCAATATTGACGATGCACCTGAGTCTTCTTCTGTACCAGTTGGGGCTGGTACCTCCATTTCATCTTACAAACAAGCTGTCGAAGTCGTCAGGGCAGGCAACGCCCAAGGTTGGGGCAGGTTGATAGAGACCCCAATGAAGGAAGACAAATTTGGTATTGGTTATCATCCCTCTACAACTTCAGATGCGGGGAGCAGGGGACCCATTACTTTCAATAGTGGGGGAATTATCTACATGGACCAGTCTTGTGCAGCCACAGAGGATAGTGTTGACAGTAATTGTGACCTGGACAACTGGGTACGCCCTCATGCTTCGGGACAACAAGTGCAGAACTGGTTCGTTGAAGAAGTCATCCGGGTTACTCTTCAGACAGAGTAATTTTTCTTTGTTTTTTCTAACCATAATGCATGACAAAATCTTGCGCTCTGCCCAAGGCGTATAGATTCATTTGTAGGGCCACCATGGTTGCATTTGCAATGTTTAATCATTAATAAAGGACGTTTTGCAATCAAATTTTGTTCTCTGTCTTTCAGTTTTTATTTTTGCACAAAAAAAATAAAATGGCAATGTTTCATTTTCTTTTGTTTCACTTAAAAATAAATTCTAAAATAAGGCATGAACCCGTTCATGCAGACTTGATCCTCCGGATACCACTGATAACGATTTTGATATGGCCATGTATGACTTTGACAATCCGATTTATCAAGCCGAAGAAGGGGATGAGAAAGATTGTGAACTTTCTGAAGAACTGGCTAGATTGTTGAAACAAGAGGAAAGGGTCATCCAGCCTCATCAGGAGACTGTAGAAATCATCAATATTGGTACCAAGGACGCCAAGAAAGAGATCAGGATTGGTGCCAGCTTGCAAGCAGATGTGAAGCAAACTTTGACGGAAATGTTGCGCGAGTATGTTGACGTCTTCGCCTGGTCGTATCAAGACATGCCGGGGTTGGATACGGATATTGTTGTGCACAGGCTACCATTGAGAGAAGAATGTCCGCCAGTCAAGCAGAAACTTCGTCGGACTCACCCCGACATGGCTTTAAAGATTAAGGAGGAAGTCCAGAAGCAGTGGGACGCTGGTTTTCTTGCTGTGACAAAGTATCCGCCATGGGTAGCCAACATCGTGCCAGTACCGAAGAAAGATGGAAAAGTGAGAATGTGTGTGGATTATCGAGATCTTAATAAAGCTAGCCCGAAAGATGATTTTCCACTACCTCATATTGATGTGCTGGTCGATAATACAGCTCAGTTTTCAGTGTTCTCATTTATGGACGGTTTCTCCGGGTACAACCAGATCAAGATGGCACCTGAAGATATGGAGAAGACCACGTTCATTACTCCGTGGGGTACATATTGTTATAAAGTAATGCCTTTTGGGTTGAAAAACGCAGGGGCAACGTACCAGCGGGCGATGGTGACATTGTTTCATGACTTGATTCATAAGGAGATCGAATGTTATGTAGATGATATGATTGCTAAGTCGAGAACAGAAGAGGAACATCTGGTCAACCTAAAAAAGCTGTTTGAAAGGTTGAGAAAGTTCCGTCTGAGATTAAATCCAAACAAGTGCACGTTTGGGGTGCGGTCTGGAAAGTTGTTAGGTTTCATTGTGAGCGAAAGAGGAATCGAGGTTGATCCTGCCAAGGTGAAAGCAATACAAGAAATGCCTGAACCGAGAACAGAAAAAGAGGTTCGTGGTTTCTTGGGTAGATTGAACTACATTGCAAGGTTCATATCTCACCTAACAGCCACGTGTGAACCAATATTTAAATTGTTGAGGAAAGATCAAACGGTCAGGTGGAATGACGATTGCCAATTGGCATTCGATAAGATAAAAGAATACTTGCAGGAACCTCCGATTCTAATGCCTCCAGTTGAAGGGAGACCGCTGATAATGTATCTGACAGTGCTTGAAGGTTCCATGGGTTGTGTTCTCGGTCAACATGACGAGACAGGTAGGAAGGAGCATGCTATTTACTACCTGAGCAAAAAGTTCAATGATTGTGAGTCCCGATACTCAATGCTTGAAAAGACATGTTGTGCGCTTGAATGGGCCGCTAAGCGATTGAGGCAATATATGGTTAGGCACACGACCTTGTTGATTTCAAAAATGGATCCTATCAAGTACATTTTCGAGAAACCAGCATTGACAGGCAGAGTTGCACGGTGGCAAATGGTCTTGACAGAGTATGACATTCAGTACACTTCACAAAAGGCCATCAAAGGAAGTATCTTGTCCGACTATCTCGCGCAACAGCCGATTGATGATTACCAACCCATGAAATTTGACTTCCCTGATGAGGACATCATGTTTCTCAAAGCTAAAGACTGTGAGGAACCACTCCCGGAGGAGGGGCCGGACCCTGAATCCAAATGGAGTCTGATGTTTGATGGGGCTGTCAATATGAATGGGTGCGGAGTTGGAGCAGTTCTTATCACGCCGGAAGGTGTTCATATGCCTTTCACTGCACGAATAACTTTCGGGTGCACCAACAATGAAGCAGAGTACGAAGCTTGTATAATGGGGATCGAGGAGGCGATTAATCTACGGATTAAAACCCTTGATATATTCGGTGATTCAGCTTTGGTAATTAATCAAGTGAAGGGGAGTTGGTACACGCACCAAGCAAATCTAGTGCCGTATAGAGATTATACGAGGAGATTGCTGACATTTTTCACAACAGTGAAACTGTACCACATTCCTCGAGATGAGAATAGGTTCGCTGATGCCTTGGCCACTCTGTCTTCCATGATCAAAGTGCAAGGATGGAACCATGTACCTAAGATTGAGGTATCCCGCCTTGACAGACCAGCATTTGTGTTTGCGGTCGATGCAACGTCTGATGACAAGCCATGGTTTCATGACATTAAGTGTTTCTTGAAAAGTCAAGAGTACCCGTCCGGGGCATCGTCCAAAGACAGGAAGACGTTGAGAAGGTTAGCTGGTAGTTTCTTCCTGAACAAAGATGGCGTGCTGTATAAAAGGAATTTTGACACGGTCCTGCTTAGATGTGTGGATAGACATGAAGCAGACTTGTTGATGATTGAAGTGCACGAAGGCTCTTTCGGTACCCATGCCGGAGGGCAGGCAATGGCTAAAAAGTTGTTAAGGTCGGGATATTACTGGTTGACTATGGAGTCAGATTGTTGCAAATATGCCCGCAAATGCCATAAATGCCAGATCTACGCAGATAAAGTGCATGTACCTCCAAATCCGTTGAGTATCATGTCGTCGCCTTGGCCGTTTGCCATGTGGGGCATTGATATGATCGGAAAGATTGAGCCTACAGCTTCCAATGGTCATCGTTTCATCTTGGTGGCAATTGATTACTTCACCAAATGGGTTGAAGCCGCATCCTATGCCAATGTTACAAAACAAGTGGTCGCTCGTTTCTTAAAACGGGATATCATTTGCCGATATGGAGTTCCCGAGAGAATCATTACTGATAATGGTTCTAATTTGAATAATAAGATGATGGCTGAGTTATGCCGGGACTTCAAAATCGAACATCACAATTCTTCTCCGTACCGCCCAAAGATGAATGGCGCGGTCGAAGCGGCCAACAAAAATATCAAGAAGATTGTGCAGAAGATGGTTGTCACGTACAAAGATTGGCATGAGATGTTACCATTTGCTTTGCATGGGTATCGAACGTCGGTACGAACGTCCACTGGGGCAACCCCATTCTCACTTGTATATGGTATGGAGGCAGTGCTACCAGTTGAAGTGGAGATTCCGTCCCTCAGAGTTATGATGGATGTTAAGCTAGATGAAGCTGAATGGGTACGAGCCAGATTTGATCAGTTGAGCCTTATTGAGGAAAAGCGATTGGCGGCTGTATGCCATGGGCAACTATATCAGCGCAGAATGAAACAGGCATTTGACCAAAAGGTGCGTCCTCGGGTTTATAAAGTCGGAGATGTGGTACTCAAAAGGATCCTTCCTCCCAATACAGATCACAGGGGCAAATGGACTCCTAATTATGAAGGTCCATTCGTGGTTAAAAAGGTCTTTTCGGGCGGAGCTTTATTGCTTACAACCATGGATGGCGAAGACTTTTCATCCCCTGTCAACTCGGATGTAGTCAAAAAATACTTCGCATAAATAGACCCGCTGGATAATAAAAATAAAAAAAATCCAGGCAAAAAAAGGGCATCCCGGCGAACCAAAAACAGAATAAGGTTCGGGCAAAAATTAGGGATATAATTGAAAAAATTGTACACCCGGTAAGTTGAAAACCCGAAAGGGCAACTTAGGCAAAAAAGGGTATCCTGGTGGATCGAAAACCTGAAAGGGCGGTCCACACAAAAGAGGGATTTAAGCGAATGACTACAGTCTGAGTTATCTGTACCCATTACCGTTTGAACAACTGACGTTCTGAAAGATAGGAATCGGTCTGATCATTCCTCAGAAGGCAAGGTCGGGGAGTTTTGAAGACATACTGGTCATAACAGAATGGAAACTCAGTGGAATTCCGTTTTCACATTGCCATTAGGATAGTTTCTTTTCTCAATTTTTAGCGATCACCTCTTTCCAGGGATTGCTTCCGGATGTAATTGCCTATTCTGGGCTCTCAGTCAATAAATTGAATTTCAATAAAAAGCTTTCTATTTTTGTTTTATTGCTTTGTTTGCAAAAACGTCCTAATTTTTGATAAAACATTGCATTTGAAAGCATGGCAGCCTTGCAATAACATGCGCAGAAAAATATTTGAAATTACTTCGAATGTTGAATACTCCCGGATGGTGGATTCTAGCCACGCAATATTCGGGGCATGTGGGCATATTCTTTTGTTGCAGGTAGCAGGTGCAGATGATTTTAAGCACAAGACCAGCAATAGATCACCCCACGCAAAAGACCGGGGCAATTATGGGTAAGGAGATCGGCGTTCATCGGGTCGATCTCAGTGAATTAAGTTCAACTGGGTACCGTCGTATCTTATTAAGTCGATTCTCTCATTCAGTCCTTCCAACGGCTACAAGCTTTTCTATGTCGGTAACGGTCACAGGTTCCCCAAAAGAAGGGTCTCGTCGACACCGAAACGGATGGTCATTATCCCCAGCGAAGTCACAAGAGTTGGAAGAGGCTAGATCTTCTGTAAAATCCTCTTATGACATCCGCTTCGGGGACGAATTGTTGTTTTGTCTAAGCATGGGGCATGTTTGTTTCCCCAGCATGAAGTGTTGATCATCCCCAGTAGAGTTTGAGGACAGTTGGTCTTCTGTAAAATCCTCTCAAAAGGCATTCCCCAACACGAGGCGGTTTAAAGTAGTTTTCTCCAGCAGAGTTTTGTTACAAACTCGTCATCCCCAACGGAATTGTCTAAAGGAAAGCTCGCCTAACATGGGGCATTGTAGTGCTTATCCTAAGCTTGATAGTCATATTCTTCAGCAGACTACTGTGGATTTGCTTTGGGTTTCCCCAACAGATCTCTAAGGACTCTTTCTAGCAAGTTGTAGTGGAATGCTCTAACCAGGATTTGCATATCCCTGGCAGAGTAGCCCTGATATCCAGCAAGATCGTATCTCTGGTCATGGTATCCCCACAAATGTCGGCATCGAATCTTGTCAGCAATACTCCCCAGCTGAGTTGTCGTTCTCCCCGCAGAGGTTTATAAGATCGGCAGAATCTATTCCTCAACAAGGATGGCACAGTCTTTCCCCAGCCGGGTCAAAAGGTGGATAACCCCTACAAAGGGTCTTGGATTGGATAGATCCCCAAGCAGAGTTTTTTTTATGACTTTTCTTCCTTAGCAAGACGCCATGCAAAGAAATTCTCATCCCCAGCGGAGTCGCTATGACCAGAATTCATTCCCCCAGCAGATGAAGTGATTACTGGCAGATCTATTATTCTTCAAGTCCAATTTATTTTTGGCAAACTTGACAATGCGAAGCAGACGGATTGTTCATCCATTCGCCGGCAGAGATATTATCCTCTCAGGAACCTCTAAAAGGCAAGTCATTGATCATTGTTCCTCAGCAGAGTCAGCATAGATGTCTGACACAGATGCAGAGAGTAATGCATTTTTGCATATTCTAAAAGTCCAACAGTGGATTGGCGAAAAGTCCATCTAAGGGTGGCATATTCCAAAAGTCCAACAGTGGATTGGCAAAAGTCCGTCTTCGGGTGGCAAAAGTCCAACAGTGGATTGGCAAAAGTCCGTCTTCGGGTGGCAAAAGTCCAACAGTGGATTGGCAAAAGTCCGTCTTCGGGTGGCAAAAGTCCAACAGTGGATTGGCAAAAGTCCGTCTTCGGGTGGCAAAAGTCCAACAGTGGATTGGCAAAAGTCCGTCTTCGGGTGGCAAAAGTCCAACAGTGGATTGGCAAAAGTCCATCTTCGGGTGGCAAAGCAGCTAAAAGTCCCACAGTGGATTGGCAAAAGTCCGTCTTCGGGTGGCAAAAGTCCAACAGTGGATTGGCAAAAGTCCGTCTTCGGGTGGCAAAAGTCCAACAGTGGATTGGCGAAAGGTCCATCTAAGGGTGGCATATTCTAAAAGTCCAACAGTGGATTGGCAAAAGTCCATCTTCGGGTGGCACGAAGCTGCAAAGTCCACCAGTAGTGTGGCAGGCCAGTAGTCGTCTGGAATTGCATAAAAGACATTTCTAAAGTCCACCAGCAGCGTGGCAAGCCAGTAGTCGTCTGGCGTCGTTCAAAAGACATTTCTAAAGTCCACCAGCAGCGTGGCAGGCCAGTAGTCGTCTGGAATTGCATAAAAGACATTTCTAAAGTCCACCAGCAGCGTGGCAAGCCAGTAGTCGTCTGGCGTCGTTCAAAAGACATTTCTAAAGTCCACCAGCAGCGTGGCAAGCCAGTAGTCGTCTGGCGTCGTTCAAAAGACATTTTCAAAGTCCACCAGTAGTGTGGCAGGCCAGTAGTCGTCTGGAGTTGCATAAAAGACATTATCAAAGTCCACCAGTAGTGTGGCAAGCCAGTAGTCGTCTGGCATCGTTCAAAAGACAGATCTCTCCGACGTTTCATCGAAGATTCAATCCAGCAGTCTCGTTGGGTTTATATCCCTTTTTCTTCTTCACCATCCAGAGCAAATTTTTGGTTATTTTTGGTATTCAACCACTATATACCTTGAAAGTCCGAAAGCAATTGCTTTCAGGCATTCAGGTCTACAGCGCTTGAATAGGGGCAGCTGTAATACCCCAAAATTTGCTCTCCCCTTTTGGCATCATAGCATGGCATTATCATTTATCATATCATATCCACCTCACTAGCATTGCATTGCATTTAACATAGAAAAATGAAGCATGGCATCCTTCTTACCATCAGGGCATGTGATCAGGTGGAAGATGGACAATCAAGAGATCATTCAAAGCACAAAAAGGTCAATAAAGTTGCCTCAAGGCAAGCCAAGAGGTCTTTCCTGTCTCATACCATCTCAATTGATCATCCACAACCTCAAGGATAAGAGATACAATGGGAGATTGAAGCATTACATCCTACACTATGCAAGAAGTCCAAAAATTGAAGGAAAACCCTCAAAAGAGATAGCTCATTGATTCAAAATCATTCCCAAGTGGCATTTCTCATCATCCTTTAAGAGGATACACAACATACTCTGAGGAATTGGAAATTGAAGACTGCACTTTTACCTCCTAACCAGAGGGGGCCAAAATTAGGGTTTCCATTTAAATCAGGGAATCTTTGCTTTTTTGGGCAAAACTTGATGTCATGGTATTCTACATGTTCTTAAGTGTATGTATGTGGAAAATTGCATCTCAATTGGTTTTAGAAGTGGTTCAATTGGAAGAAAGATCAAGAATCAGAGAAATTGGGGCAAAGTCAAATAATCAGAGGAAAAAGTCAACTCTTGACTTTTTGAGCCCAAAATCATGAAATTCATGTTACATATGTTCAATGTGCAAAATTTGATCAAGAAACTCCAAAGGAATCATGAAAAAATCAAGATGTGGAAAGTTGCCATTTTTGGATGAAGTAGGGTTACTAAAAATAGCAAGTTTTGGCCATTTTGCATCAGAATTTGAACCAAGGCCATTTAAATTTGGAGCACCAAATGAAAAATCCACTCTGCCTCAATGAAAGGCCTTGCTTTGAGCTTCAAATCCATGGGTAGAACATCTCCATTGGATAAAAATTGAGTGAGATATGATTGATCAAAGTTTGAGCAAAGTAGGTTCAAAACTAGGTCATGACCAAGATTTTCAGGGCACGCGCGCAGTCATTTTCTCAAACACTTGGTGGGCCAAATGTATTGATCAATTACTCATGATTAGAGGCTTCAAATGGAAAATCTTTCAACATCAAAATTGTTCCTCTATGTGAGATCTTCAAAGTTGGTGTTTATCAATTTTTCATCTGATCAAAGGTTAAGGAGTTATGATGGCTCAAAGAATGGTCATTGCAACTGAAATTTGACCAGGTCACAACCAGGTCATGCCACAAGTCTGCGCACCCATGTACCAGCTTCTTTTTCCATCTGTTTGAGGTCATTTTTAGACATGTTTGAGACCTCATTCCACTTCAATTTCCAAATCAATATTGTGCTCCAATGCATCCTCTTTCCAATGACTCCTAAAACACACCAATTCATTCATTGAGTAGAGAGAAAAACTTCCTCAAACCACCTCATGTTGATACTGATGCATTGACAGACTGGTGCACGATTTTGGTTCACACACACCCCAAACACTTCATCACATCAGCTTTCCACATTAAACCAAACACACATGACTTACACATTGCACACTTGCCTTGGCATACATGAGAATGGAAAGAAACAAACTTGCTGAGCAAGTTTCTGCTACAACCAGCCGTGCCTTCATTTTCTTTTCACCTCCACCATAGCATATCATGAGTTGCCATCACCATATCATTGCTCTCCCTAACTAACTTGACTCAGTTAGTTAGGGATGACTCACCCAAACCACCATGACTCAGCTGACTCACTCAGTTAACTATGGTTAGCTCACACTATAAATAAAAATCACACTCTCAAATTTCGGGGCCAACTTCATTTTTCACACCTTCACTTCAGAAACTTGCTCTTCTTCTCTCTCAATCTCACCATTGCCATTGATTCTCGAGCTTCACCTTGTTCATTTCCTCATTTTCACTTCAGAATCTCTCTGATTCTTTCTCAATTTCACTACCTTGCAACTGGTTTTGAAGCTTGGATTTCATTTCTTCTCCATTGAATCATCATCCACCACTGCATCTAAGCCTTTATTTGGCCAAAAGAAGCTCAAAGAGGAAGCAGCGTCTCTGGTTTTCTGAAGAACATCTCAAGGTCTCAAATCTTCAGGTACGAATTTCCACCATTATAGACTTGATTTGAAGTGGTTTTCAGGTTCTTGAGGCTTCTTATAAGCTCAAGAATTTGTCTGGCTAGTTGATAGGCCTTTAGAGGCATAGTTGAAAACTTAGGGCAGGACTTGATCTCTTCTGTTCTTTGTGCACGTGCTTGATATGTGAAGAATAAGTGTGCATTCTTGATCTACATGAGCTCAGCTTCATTTTGGTATGCGTATTGTACATTTCTGTGAACATGTGAAGTTGCAGACGGTGGTGTGTGACCGGAGAAGGTGACCGGAGGTCCCTCTCCGGCCGGTAGCTTTGTGCTAGGGTTTCATTGCCAGTTTGAATGTCAGCCGTGTGATTTTGTTGATCCAATGCGTGAAAACGTGCCAGCACATTAAAAAAGGGCGTGCATGTCATGTGCCAATTTTCTGATTCATTTAAACATGGTGCGGTGCAGTACATAGTTATGAGTATGTTCCCTCACGCATGAGCTTTGATCTTGCTTACTTTGACTTTGGTTTGACTTGACCTCATCTGATGGCTGTTAGTGGTTTGACTAATGTTGACTGAAGGCGCATGTTTGTTATGGTGTTTTGCGCGTGCATGGACTTAGTCAGATTGATATCCACACCTCCCATGTTTTCAAGCCCAATTAAATTGAACTATGGATTTGCTATGGTTGCACCCCCATTCATATGCCCATTTCATTTTATTTTCTTCATTTTGCTCACGTTTGCTTTTTAATTTTTAAAATTACAAAATAGCATCATAAAATTCTACAAAAATTCATGTGTATTCTTAAAACATTTAGGAAATTTTCTATGATTTTATTTTCTGATTTTATGACCATTTTGCCCCTGTTCCATTATTTCTTGTGAATTTCCATTTGTATGCATACTTAATGTGACATATGATTTTGTGCATTTTTGTTCTTGATCATAAAAAATGATTTTGATGCCTTTCTTTTTGCATTGTGGTCACAATATGTTGAGGTATGTTTGAGATTTATGAGATGATTTTTAAGTCTTTTTTGGATGACTTTTGATGTGTTTCTTTGAGCATGAATGCATGAAACTTCCATGAGACTTTGACCTAATTGTTGAGTGACTTTGGTTCTGATTCATTGCTTGTGGACTTGATATGTTAATGGCATGTGTTTAAGGGGTTTGATTGGTGAAAGTCATAATTTTTGAAGCATGTTTGCTATTTGTTTGAAGCATGAAGTTTAACTTGTTCATTTTGTGAATGCATGCCTTATGTTTGGTTTGCTTGATCATGAAGGCACTTGTGCCATGAGTTGTGGTTTTGTTTGAGGATGTATAGCATGTTAATTGACTTCTGATTGTGACATTTGGGTTTCATCTTTGCATGTTTGATGTTTATCTTGCACCTTAAGTCACTTGTTTCACAAGTATGAACCACATTCACATCACTTCACCTCTTCTTCTTTGCTTCTTGTTGGATTGAGATTTTGTTTGCATGATTTGGTATGCTCATTTAGGATAACATTAGGTTGTGTAAATATGAGTTACATTCTGACTTGGAAGCATGTATAGCATTCAATCTCATTTTACTTTGTTTGTCAACTTATTTGAATTTGGTTTGTTCATTATACTTTCTTACTTTACTTGTAAGTGATTGTGCTAACCATGTAGGGGCTTTGGTAAGTTTCAATTGAGTGTGGATAAGGAATCCACATTCAACTTCTATCCTTTCTCTTTTACAATTCCATTTAGTGTTTTGCTAAGCACTTATGTGCTTTCTTTTAATAACTCATCACTTGCCCTTTGTGAATTACAATTCATCTTCTACTTTAGAAGTGAATTGTTTAATTCATTCTTTCTTTAGACGTTAGGTTGAAACCTCACAAACCTTTAGGATCACTCCCTTTAATCTTCAATTAGGATTGAGTCTTAGTCCATATAGGTTTTACCTTTTCTCCTCTCTTGAGTCTCTCTTCTCATCTCTTCAAAGAAAATTCAAAATATCTAATAAAGGTAGGCATTTATTGCATTTAGGCCTTTCATATAAAGAAAAGATTATAAGGGGTCTTCTCTTGTAATCTTAGAATGTGTAGCATATAGCCCATCTTGGGTCAATGTGTTAAACATTTGATCTTGTATGAGGGACTTAAATGCAATACTTGTTGAAGGTGCAAATAATAAAAAACACTTCTTCATTTCTTAATTAACAAAAACACTTAATAAACACAAGTATGCTAGTGTGTTTGAACCTTGACAATTGGAACTAAGGGTGGGGGTCTTCTTCACTCTTAGTGTGCTTTCTTGCCCATTCCATCTTGGAATGTGAGAATGTACACATTCCAATGACTAAGATCCAGATACACTGTCATATGCAAACAAATCCAAAACACTTCCTTCTAAAAGACAAAAACAAACAATAACGTCTTTCCTTCGGGAATTCTTTTCTCATCTCATTCATTCTCAACGCACGAACACGCTTCTACTCGTTCCCTTGCAAGATGGTAACGCACTCGGACCAGCGAGCCTGCAACACCTGAGCTAGAACGTAAGCCGTTCTCTAAAAAACACAAACAATTCATCCCTAGTGAGGGGAACTACGTCGCTCTGATTCTCATGCTCCCGATGAGATACGTAGGCAGTGGGGTAGGGCCCATGCGAGCACTTCTTTTATTTTCCCTACATTTGTTCTCCTTCCTTTCTCTCTTTCTTTCAATTCCTTTTCCAGTTCCATTTCCAACTTTCTTTTCTTACACCCTTTGATTGAAACAAGCAAGCGTGGATCCCATCGGGTACGATGGACGCGAGGGGGTGCTAATACCTTCCTCTCGCGTAACCGACTCCCGAACTCAGTTCTCTTGGTCGCAAGACCATGCTCTATCCTTTCCTTCAGGTTTATGCGGTGTTTCCTTTCCCTCTCATGGGATAAATACACATTGCTGGCGACTCTGTTTCGGTGCCACTTTCGCGTTTGTACTAGGATGAAAATCCCGGGAGCGACACCTGCTGAAGAGGCTGTTGTGTCTTTTGCTGATACGGTTGTTGACCTGGTTGGCTCTGAGCAACCTGGGGTTGATAAGTAGGAGCCGGTACGGGGTTGATAGCGGGAGTTATTGCTGCTACCGGTTGATACCTTTGCCTTTATTTTCTGAGAGAGACATTGCTGATATTTTGCTCTTTTTTCTTTTGGAAAGTACTACCATATCTTTTGGTACTGCTGGATGGCTCTGTATTTTTGACCAATCGTCCTCGGACTGCTTCTTCAAGGCGTACTCCCATGTTCACCATTTTAGTGAAGTTGCTGGGCGCACTTGCAACCATTCGGTCGTAATAGAATGAGCTTAATGTTTTCAAAAAGATCTTTGTCATCTCTTTTTCCTCAAGAGGGGGCAGATCTGGGCAGCAATTTCATGCCATCTCTGAGCATATTCTTTGAAAGTTTCTTTGTCTCTTTGCGACATTGCTCTGAGTTGATCTCTATCTGGTGTCATGTCCAAATTGTATTTATACTGCTGAGCGAAGGCTGCGCTGAGATATCTGAAAGTACTAATCTTGGTGCGGTTTAAACCCATGTACCATTTGAGTGCGGCACCAGTTAAACTGTCTTGGAAATAATGGATCAGTAGTTGTTGATTTTCTATCTGAGTTGACATTTTTCGAGCGTACATCACCAAATAACTTTGAGGGCAAGAGTTGCCTTTGTATTTTTCAAAGTAAGGCACCTTGAATTTGTGCAAGATTTTTACATTAGGGTCCAGACAGAGGTTTGCGGCGGTCTTTCCAAATAAGTCTTGACCGCGAATTGCATGCAGTTCCTTCTGCATTTCTAAGAATTGTTCCTGGAACTCATTCATCCTTTCGTACATGTCTTCGTTTCCACCAAAAATTGTTTATGGAATCTGTCCTTCCGGGACAGTGTGTACCACCTTGGCGCTTCAGTGCCCTGAAGTTTGTAACCTTCAGGTGTTGCTGTCATAAACCTTGCGTCTTCACTTTCCCGAAGTTTGTAACCTTCAGGCCCAGTGGTTCCTGCTGCAGTTTCTGGGTCTTCAGTGACTGGTGGGATATATCCTTCAGGGATAAGGTTGAGAGGCATGCCCCAGGGGCGACCTTTAGGCATGTTGTACCGAGGATGATTCTCATGCGTCTCTATTATGGGCGTAGATGTAATCTCCGAGATCACAGTCCTTTGTTGTTGCTTCTGAGCTGCTGTCAGGGATTGCATGTCACTGTGGAGTTTTTCCAAACTTTCCTTTAGAGCGTCGATTTCTTCTCTCAGCTCTCTGTTCTCTTCCCGATATCGTCCATTTTCTTTTGTCGATTGGCCCGAGTATTGTACGAGTGAGACAGTTTGACTCTAGAATCGCGACACATACGTGAGACTCGAAGATAAGAAGAACGCGTTATGTGAGAATGATGAATGATATGCAAAGACGTATTTTTTTAGTTTTGGTTTTAATCAAAAAGAAACTTCAACAAATAGATTGCAAATATCATACAGTGAAGGGTGGTGACCCTGTTTATTGAATTCGAAAGATTGCAGTATGTTACAAGGAAAAGTACAGTATTTTACAAAGTGTTGTAAGGAAAATGGCTAAGCTTATGAATCCCAAGTCCTCTCTAAAGAGAGCTCAGATGCTAGTTCCGGTACTTTCCTTTTCTTTGACCAGGGCTTTTCAGCCGTTGCCCGGTCGTCAGTCCTTTTCCAAGTGAAAGGAGCGAGCAAATTTCTTCGGTCTTCCTGACTTTCTACAACATGCTGCTCTAATATCATAATCAGAGCATCCTTTTCCTTTAACAGTTCCTGAATCTTGGTACACTCCATGTTGAGGATTCGATACTTGTTTTTCCAAGAGCTCTTTTCACGTTGAACTTGGTTGAGAGCTACCTGGAGTTTTTCCGTATCAGACATGAAATAAAAGACAGATTCCTTTAACGGAAAAACTTCTTGGCGAGGGTAAGGCATCCTCAGCTTGAGGGCTCTAGTTTGCACCCAGTGGAGATAAGGTTCCATGGAGGTACAGTTTGGTCTTCCTAGAGACTCTCTTCCTTTCCTATGAATATGTTGCCAGAAATGCACTATTTCCTTCTTTAGTGCCCTGTCATTTTCCCCTTCTTTGAAGAATAGACATTCCAGATGAACATTAGGCGGGATATTCTTCATCGGGTATCCGAGTTGACGACGAACTAAAATTGAATAATAGTTGATTCCTCCTTTAGTTCCAATGAGGGGTACATTAGGAAAATTTCTACATCTATCAATGATCTCTATCCCTTCGTAAATCCTATTATACCAATCTATGTCAGAGTTGGTAAGGGACATAATCCTTTGTGACCAACGTAGAGTACTCGTGTGATCCCAAAAAGCAGCAGACTTAAGTGTACGGAATGATAAGCATCTGCGAGCAAGGTTGGTATGGGGTTTCCAATCAGAAATATCTTAACAGCGTTGGTATCAACGAAGTTGTCGATGTTGGGAAAGAGGAAAAGCCCATATGTGAGGAGAACTAAGACATCTTTGAAAGCAGTTATATTTCCTATATTGGCAAAGTATAGAGCTTTATCTATCAGGAATTTAGCTGGTAAACCCTGGATTCCTCCTTTGGTGGTCATGTGAGTCCTAACTTCTGACTCATCCAAAGAGATTGCTCCTGCAATGACCTGATTCTTTGGAATTTCTTCCAGTCAAGAAAATGGAGCTTGATCAGTGATATGTAATCAATCAGATGAGAGTACTCCTCCAGTGTTAGTGCCAATTGGTAATCTGGAAATGTAAAACAGTGATAAACCGGATCGTAGAACTGAATCAGCGTAGACAGAATTCCTTCAACCACGTGGACCCTTAATAGAGACAACAATCCTCCATGCTTAGCTCTGAAAGCATCAGGGTTGGTAATCATCCTTGCCTACTGTCAAACCCCAAATTTTGACCACTAAGATTTCCCATCATTGTGCAAATCATCATCACAATATGGATGTACCTTCATGCCTCATCAGTCTCCTCAAGGATTGTTGAGCATTCACTGCAATTAAGCATTAGGGTTTCAAGCCCTCTTTGAGCCTTAGACAAAAGATCAATCAAGAAATAACATGATCTTCAACTTGTATAACCTCTCAAACACCCATAAATGATCAAGAGGACTCCCACATCAGGAATCATGCACAAAGGTTGCAGCATTCCAAGTGGATCAAGCCTCAAGATCACCAGTGTCACCAAATTAGGGTTTTGGTCGACCAAGGCCTCCAGATGAAAATTTTCCTCTGGGCATGAGCCAATACTTCAAAGAATGACCCTAGATACTCTAAGGGACCTCATAAACCCAATCATAAAGTCAATTTAGCCTCAGGGGATGCATTCACCAAAAATCAAGAATTAGGGTTTCTTGACCTAATGCGCCCCTAAGTTGACTTTTGGGACAAAACATGAGCCAAGACCTCAAGACATGATTTGAGGGTCTCTAATAAACCACATTGATCCATTTGCAACAATGGATTGATCCAAGAAGCTTGACTCACAAGTTTCATTTTCATCAGGGCCACAATTAGGGTTTTAAGGAAAAAGTCAACTGCACCTTTGACTTTTGACCTGGACATGCTCCCAAACCTTGGGACATGATTCAATACATCCTACAACCCATATGGAACATGTCCATTAGGTTTGATTTAGGTCAAGGACTTGACTTCACCAAGGATCGCACAGTTTGGAATTCATCTGATAAAAAGTCAACTGTGCACAAAAGTCAAGTTTGACTTTTTGAGATTTTTCACAATTATGGTTCCTTGAACCTAAAACAATGTTAATGTGTGATTGGAATCATCATTCATCAAGAAAAATCAAAGAAAGTGAGTTAACTTGTAAAAGGGGTAACCATAAAAAACTTAGAATTTTTCTAAGTTTTGGAACAAAGTGGCTAGGGTACCAACTTCCAAGGATCATAACTTGAGATCCAAGCAACCATTTTGGATGGTCCAAAGATGGATTTGTAGCTCTCATGGAATACTTTAAAAGTGTCAACTACACCTCATTCCAATTCCTCGTAGATTTCAAATTATGATTGGATCAAAATCACTAAAAACATGAAAATGTATCTTTTTCCAACACTTAGAAAAATTCTGCTCAAGGCAGATTTCAAGTGAAACACCAAAACTTGGAGGGCTGTTTAACATAGTTTTAGGCTGAATCAATTCAAGATGTAAACATCAAATTTGTTGTCCATATTGCCTATAATCCAAGGAACTTATTGGCATGAAACAACTTAGCTTGAGCCAAGAGTTATGGCTGCTGCAAAACACCATGGCAAGGCTGTCATGAAAAAACCAGTTTGCATGTTTTCATGCTTTACACGATTTCCGAGTCAAAGCCAAGGATCACTATGCCAAGTTCATCCAATCTGATCACAATGCATTTGATCCAACCAGCAAATTTGGACTGAAATGCCAAGAGCTTGTCCTTGAGAATTGACGAGTTTTTGGCATATATGCCTTGAATTCAAAGGGAATTAATGTGGAATAGTGCACTTTCAAGATTCTCACTCTCCTCAGTCAATTTCTCTGATTAAACAACAATTAAAATGACTGAGGAATGTGGAATTCGTTAATACATAGCTGATCTATTTGGGGTAGCCGTTACACCTAGTGCAAGAGGCATTTATGCCAAGCCAAGACCATTGAACCATGGCCTTATCCTCTGAGCTTCAAGAGAACTACTTCAACACAACTCCTCCACTATAAATAGAGGTCATAACTGATCATTCAAATCACCCCAAAGCAGCCTACAACATTGCTTTCTCTCATTCTCTCCTTAAGTGCCAAATTTCTTTGTTCTTGAGCAATTGCTATCGGGTTTTGAGTTGCAGAGCCAAGTAACTCAAACCATCACTTCTAACACATCACATATGATGTATAGAAGTTGTCCAAACACCTAAACCACTTCTGAAATACCTGAATCAAAATCTCAATCTTCAACCTAGCCATTATGCAGTTGGGATACCATAACTTGATCAAAAGATTTTCAAAGTGTTCTAAGGCTTGCAATTCACTCCATAACATTCATTGAAGCTGTAGAGGTCATCAAATTACTTCTGGAATACACTTTGTGCAGAGTTCCAATTCTTCTTGCAGCAAGGTAAGCCTCAAACTCTCATAACATGATCCATGCATATTTCCTCGCATGATACTTTTGCCAATTGTTTATCATTATATGTTGAGTGTTTCCCCTAACACAATTTGACCATAACACTCAGAAACATGTCTGCACGATTGGTTTTGTAAAATTAGGGTTCATACACTCATGTTGATGTAACTTACTACACACTGAAAATAAATGAAATCAAATATTTCCATCATGTTCCTTGTTAAAAAATGCATGAATTTGGTGTTTGAATCGTGTCAAATGGTTGAGAAACGAGTGAGATAGAGAGCTTCACGCATCTGGCCCAAGGAAGAAGATGGCCATGGCTCCATTCTTCAGGTTTTCAAACCAAGTTCTCTATATATTTTTCTTTTGCCATATGTTTAATGAATTGGCATTGCGCCCCAGTGGTTGATCAGCTGGTTTGTGAGTATTGGCAAGCGAGAGGTCTGGGGTTCAAATCCCCCTCGCCCCAGAGCTTGTTTTTATCACTTATTCCATTTTTATTATTTTTTTAATGATTTGAAAAATTAATAACTCTCTCAATTTTAATTATTTTTTGTTGGTTCTTTTTGCCAAAAATCACAAAACGTTGAAATATTTTATTCCACAAAAAAAACAGATTTATATTATTTATTTAATATAGTTGGTATTTTTGTAAATAAATTCATTTTTATTATTTTTAAACCTTTTAAAAATGAATATTCATCTTGAAAATCAAAATCAAATGAGTCCTAAATCATCTTGTGATTAAAACCTCATTTTTTAAACCTTAACCAAAAATCACAAGTAGTTTATTTAGACTTATTTGGTATTTTTGTCATTTTATTCATTTTTATTAAAAGGATTACTTTTAAAAGAAAACGAAATTAGGGTTTCTTTGATTTTCACCCTAACAAATCTTTTTCAAACTCCTTTAGGCCTCTAATAGAGTGTATGACCCAACCCCTTTTGAAAACCAAAATAATTTGGGCCTCTGTCATCATATAAGACCCACTGTGTTTTGAAACCTCGGGGCGATCGCCATTTTTAAACAAATAATCACTTGGGCTCCTCCTCGAGCTAAAAGTCCCATTCCTTTTCTTAAAAACACTTTTGGGCCTCTAATAGAGTGTAAGACCCAACCCCTTTTTGTAAATAAACATTTTTGGGCCACACATATTGTATAAGTCCCTCTGTATATTTTCAAAACAACGGCGCGGTCGTCGCCTTTTCAAAATCATCCGGGCATCTCCCTGAGTTATAAGCCCCATCTCTTGTACAAAAATAAACTTTGAGCCTCTAATAGAGTGTAAGACCCAATCCCCTTTTAACCAAAACTATTTTTGGGCCTCAGTGTATTGTATAAGTCCCGATACAGTTTCAGAAACTCCGACGAGATCGTCGTTTTCAAACCATTTTTGGGCCTATCCTTGTGTTGTAAGTCCCATTTCTTTTCTTTAAATAACCTTTGGGCTTCTCTTTTAGTTATAAGACCCATCCCTTTGTACATAAAACATTTTGGGCCTCAATTGTTGTATAAGTCCCGATACAATATTCAAAACAACTGTACAATCACTGTTCAAACCTTGGGCCTCTCCTTGAGTATAAGCCCCAACAATTTTTTCACAAATAACTCCCTTTTGATTTAGGTTCAAATATACAGTTGTTATCAAAACTTTCTTTAATTTCTCTGAACAACTAACAATACAGCATGGAAGCTCGCTCACCTGTAAGTTTTAACAGCTTTCATTTACTCGCTTTAATATATATAACTGTATTGTGGGAAGGTGCGCATGGTTAGTCTTCTTTCATTCTTTTAAATTTACGTCAAATATATATATAACTGTATTGTGGGAAGCTGCGCATGGTTAATCTTCTTTCATACCTTTTAAAATACTTGTCATATATCAACTGTATATATACTAGTATAGTTATTTAGAGTTTTCCCCGACAACTAGGTCTAGAACTAGGTAAAGCCATGTTGGTCACTCTTTAATACAAAAAAACTAGATCCCCATTGGATTTCCAGATACAGTATTCCCTTCTCTTGGGGTTAAACAATATGGAACAAAGAGAAAGGCAGTATTCTCGCTGAACTTTTTCTCAGACTGTCACCCCTAGAAATTTTCAAAGAAATTCTACTCCCCGGAGTTGATCTATTCTCTGTGAATTGCATTTCTTGAACTTCTCTTGGTTCGGGACCCACATGCTTCCTAAAAGCATCCCCGCCTCCTCTTGGGCTTTGTACAAGGACCCTTCGGCTTCTTAGAAGTTCTCATGCCTTCTCTTGGGCTTAATACAAGGACCCTGACGACCTCTTAAAGGTATAAGACAGAACATAGTCATCCTTTGCTAGAGCAGTCTTTCCAGTGTCAGACCTCAGGCAACTTTAGGGTTGATTCCTTAATGCCCTTGCCTCCTCTTGGAGGCATCATATAAAAGATAAAATTCTCCCACACCGGTAGACTTGGACAGTCTAATCCCCTTGAGTTTCAAAGACATTCTCAAGTTCCTTACAACTATAGGAAGAAACGCTGGGCATGCTGGATCGATCTCCAGCAGAAACCCAACCTCTCTCATGAGAGTTCCCCGACCAAGGTCAACACTATCTCAAATCAGAACCTCAAGGTATCTGACATCTCAACTCTTCTGTAACCCTCAGTAAGAGTTGATTCCCCACTTGGACCTACATGGGGATCTCAATTATCCCCGGCAAAAGATAGCCTCCTCTTAGGCTTTGTATAAGGGCCTTTCCTCGGCAGAAAGCTAGCCTCCTCTTAGGCTTTGTATAATGATCCTTCCTCAGCAAAGTCAGCCTCCTCTTGGGCTTTGTACAAATGATTCTCCCCAGCGGAGCTAACCTTTTCAGACTCTCTTGTTGAGTCAATCACTTTTCAGACTCTCTTGTTGAGTCAATCACCTTTTCAGACTCTCTTGTTGAGTCAACTACCGTTCCAGACTCTCTTGTTCAGTCAATCACTTTTTGGACTCTCTTGTTGAGTCAATCACCTTCTCGGACTCTCTTGTTGAGTCAACATTTTTTAGCCTCAATCTAGGGCTTTGTACAAGACAGATAAAAATACTCTCTCGTTGAGTCGATATTTATCCAAACTTGGTATAAAGATTTCCCCTAGCAGGAGCTAGCCTCTTCTCAGGTTGTGTAGAATACTTTCTCCAGCTTGTCCAGCCTAAATCTTGGGCTTTGTACAAGACAGATAAAAAACACTCTCTTGTTGAGTCAAATCCCTTTAGCCTCAATCTTGGGCTTTGTACAAGACATAAATTTCCCTCTCTTAAGCTTGGGACATATATCTTCCCTAGCAGAGTCATTTCCTCCCAGTCTTCTTCTAGGCTTTGTGGAATGATTCTTCCCCAAGAAGAGTCAAACTCATTGCAGCCTCAATCTTGGGCTTTGTACAAGACACATAAAAAATATCCTCACCAGAGTCAGTTAATTTCCCCTTTTCAACCTCAATCTTGGGCTTTGTACAAGACGGATAATTCTCCCCGGTGGTGTCAAAACCCCTTTCAACCTCAATCTTGGTCTTTATACAAGACAGACAAAATATTTTCCCCAAAAAAGTCAAACTTATAGCCTCCTCTTAGGCTTTGTATAATGATATCCCTAAAGAGTCCGTCTCTTTTTTGCCTCAATCTTGGGCCTTGTACAAGACACCAAATATATACACTCTCTTGTTGAGTCGGTCACTTCTAGCCTCCTCTTAGGCTTTGTATAAAGAAATTCCCTAGCCGAGTCAATTAACCTTTTTGTACAACCTTGTGCTTTGATCAAGGCACACAAAAATCAACAATCCTTCTTTAGAGATGACAAATTCTCTCCCAGTCATAACTTTTTAGCTTCAATCTTGGGCTTTGAACAAGACACAAATACCCCTTTTAGCTTCAATCTTGGGCTTTGAACAAGACACCAAAACCTCTTTTTCCTTCCTTAGAATAGGTGGAACTACAATTGCTTTGATTTCCCTGTTTCGTTTAAACGGGAATATGTAGGCATAAGATTGCAAAATCTTAGCGAGCATACTAATAAAAAACTCTAGGTCCAGTACCTTCATATCAATCAAAACTTAGGTCTAGTACCTTACCAAAAACATTGGGAAAACCCAAACATCAACAAAAACCCACTCACTCACCCATACTTCCCAAGAAACTTTCCCAACCCATTACCAGATAAACATCATCAATTACAAAGCGAAACCCTAAAGCTAATATCCTGTGGATAACCACATATAGGATGGGTAATTGACAACTACCCATTGTATAACCTGACCCCGGACCCCCAATCTCTTTTAAGCTTTTGTTCAGTTAAGCATTCGCGTGCAAGGTTAGTTTTAGATAGCTTCCCTTTCCCTTCCAGCTTCATGGGATAAATAAGAAATCAGAAAGTAGCACCCTTTCTCCTTGAGGAGGAAAACCCAAACTTCAGTGATAAGGTGGTCGCATCACCGACAAAAATCGCTCGCTACAGAAAAATGGCGACTCTGCAGGGGATGTCATTGACTGTTAGGATCATAGGCTATAGCTCTTAAGAGGTCTAGGATGTTAGTTTTAGGATAAATATATATCGCTTTTCCTAATTGATATCCGTGTTTATTTTTCTGCTAATGGGACTGCGGGTGATGCCGGATCTGGAAAGATTGAGTATACACCTAAGATTAGTGATGGCACTAGACGGGTAATTTTACAGGGAGTGACTCCCAAATAAGAGGTCCCGGTCGACCATCGAATCAGTGGAGAGACCCTTTGCGGATTCAATGCCTATATGACTTCGGTTGTTGAAAGAAGATTGTTCGATTGGGTTATCTGAGAAGCTGAGGATTTTAGTAGACTGAAACCTTATTACTATTTTATAGTGTGAAAGCTATCGGAAATAGTTGTCACGCGATACTACCCTCATTTGAGATTACTCTAAGATACATCAGCTCGCTCAGGTGAACCAGCCTGATGTTATTATCCTAAGAGGGGTCAATGATTGTGAGGACATGTACAAAAAATCACCAGTATAACCTTTGGGGATGGGTAGAGCCATGACTTCATGACACCGAACCTTTGACCCCATGTTTATTCTATGTTTTTGTGTGCTGCATTCATGCATTCATTTCATTAAAAAACATTAATAAAAAAAATCTTCTCTTCTACTCTCTCTTTTTTCAAATTAAACTAAGACAATGATTGCAAATATCAGAGAAAGGAGATTGCGTTATGGATTTCGGTAGAAGGAAGACTCACAAGTACACCTTCAAGGTTCCAAAACTAGAGGATTTGAGAGGTCTGGCAAGGATGATCACTAACCCTGAAGCTTTCAGAGCCAAGTACAGAGGACTACTGTCTCTGTTAAGGGTCCATGTAGTCGAAGGAATACTGGCTACGCTCATTCAGTTCTACGATCCGGTCTATCACTGTTTCACATTCCCAGATTATCAACTAGCACCAACGCTGGAGGAGTACTCTCACCTGACTAATTTACATATCACTGACCAAGTTCCCTTTTCTGGACTGGAAGAAATTCCAAAGGATCAAACCATTGCAAGGGCAATCTATTTAGACGAGTCAGAAGTCAGGACTCACATGACCACTAAGGGTGGAATCCAAGGTTTGCCAGCCCAGTTATTGATAAAGAAAGCCCTGTACTTTGCCAGTATAGGGAACGTGGCCGCTTTGGAGAGCATCTTTGTTTTGCTCACCTACGGGTTATTTTTGTTTCCCAACATTGATAACTTCGTAGATATCAATGCCATTAAGATATTTTTGATTGGAACCCCTGTACCAACCTTGCTCACAGATGCTTATCATTCTGTTTATTTAAGGAGTTTGTATAGCGGAGGAATGATCACATGCTGTGTACCCCTGCTATACAAATGGTTCATTTCCCACTTACCCAAGTCTGCTTCATTTTGGGATCCTAAGAATACTTTATGTTGGTCGCAGAGAATCATGTCTTTTACCAACTCTGACATAGACTGGTATAATCGAATCTATGACGGGATCAGAATCATTGACCGTTGTGGAAACTTCCCTAATGTACCCCTCATAGGAACTAAAAGAGGAATCAACTATCATTCAGTTTTAGTTCGTCGTCAATTTGGATACCCGATGAGGCATGTCCCACGTAATGCTCATCTGGAAGGTCTTTTCTTCAAGGAAGGAGAAAATGACAGAGCACTAAAGACAAAAATAGTGCATGCTTGGAAACATGTTCACAGGAAAGGAAGAGAGTCTCTAGGAAAACCAGACTGTGTCTCGGTGGAACCTTATCACCATTGGGTACAAACTAGAGCTCTCAAACTGAGGATGCCTTACCCTCGCCAGGAAGTTCTTCCGTTAGGGGACCCTGTCCTTTATTATATGTCAGATACGGAAAAACTTCAGGTTACTCTCAATAGAGTTCAACAGGAGAAGAAGTCTTGGAAGAACAAGTACCTTATTCTTAATGTGGAGTGTAATAAAATACAGCAACTGTTAAAAGAAAAGGATGCTCTGATCGAGATTTTGGAGCAACATGCTGAAGAGAACCAAGATGACCAAAGAAATTTGCTCGCTACTTTCACTTGGCAAAGGAATGACAACTCGACAACGGCTCGAGAGCACAGGTCAAAGAAAAGGAAAATATCAGAACCAACATCTGAGCTCTCCTCAGAGAGGACTCAGGATCCATTAGCTTAGACATTTCCTTTTGCAGCACTTTATAAATTACTGTATTTCCATTTCCGCAATCTTTGAATTCAATAAAACGGGGTTTCCCCCACTGTTTGATATTTGCAATCCAATTGTCGAAGTTTATTTTGATTAAACAAAAAAAGAAAATATATAATATAATCATTGCATATCATTCATCATTCTCACGTAACGCATTCTTCTTACCTACGAATCTCACGTTTGTGTCTCGATTCTAGAGTCAAACTGTCTCATTCGTACAATACTCGGGCCAGTCAACAAAATAAAATGGATAATCTCGAGGAAGAGAACAGAGAGTTGAGAGAAGAAATCGACACTCTGAAAGAAGACTTGAGAAAGCTTCACAACGACATGCAAGCTCTGGCAGCAGCCCAGATGCAACAGCAAAGGATCGTGATCTCAGAGATCACATTGACACCCATAGTGGAAAAGTATGATCCTCGATATACCATGCCTAAAGATCGTCCCTGGGGCATGCCACTCAACTATATCCCGAAAGGATATATTCCGCCGATCACGGAAGATCCAAAAACTGCAGCAGGAACAGCTGGGAGTGAAGGTTACAAACTTCGGGAAATCGAAGATGCCAGGGGCATGACAACAACTCATGAAGGTTACAAACTTCGGGAGAGGGAAGTACCAAGAGTCACTGCCGTAATGACTATACCACAACCTGTGGTACACACTGTCCCGGAAGGACAGATTTCCCAGATATCGTCTAGTGGAAACGAAATTATGGACGAGAGAATAAGGGAATTCCAGGAACAGTTCCTGGAGATGCAGAAAGAATTGCAAGCCATTCGCGGTCAGAACCTATTTGGAAAGGACGCCGCAGACCTTTGTTTGGTCCCCAATGTGAAAGTTCTGCACAAATTCAAGGTGCCTGAAATTGAAAAGTACAAGGGTAACTCTTTCCCTCAAAGTCATTTAGTGATGTACGCTCGGAGAAGGTCAACTCAGACAGAGAACCAACAGCTACTGATCCACTATTTTCAAGATAGTTTAACCGGTGCCGCACTCAAATGGTACATGGGTTTGAACCGCACTAAGATCGTCACTTTCCGAGATCTTGGCACTGCATTCGTTCAACAATATAAATATAATCTGGACATGGCACAGGGTAGAGATCAACTCAGAGCCATGTCACAGAAGGATAAGGAAACCTTTAAGGAGTATGCTCAGAGATGGCATGAAATCGCCGCCCAGATTTGTCCACCTCTTGAGGAAAAAGAGATGACAAAGATCTTCCTGAAAACCTTGAGCTCATTTTACTACGATAGAATGGTCGCCAGTGCGCCCAGTGACTTCACTGAGATGGTGGGCATGGGAGTTCGTCTTGAGGAAGCAGTCCGAGAGGACGTTTAGTTAAAGACGCTGGATCGTCAAGTAGTACCAAAAGATACGGTAGTGCTCTCCCAAAGAAAAAAGAGCAGGATATTGGCAATATCTCTCTTGGAAAGCAAAGGCAACGATACCAACCAGTAGCAGCTGTAACTCCTGCTATCAACCCTGCACCTGTTCCTACGTATCAACCTTAGGTTGCGTAGAGCCAACCGAATCAACAACAATTTCAGCAAAGGACACAACAGCCTCTTCAGCAGGCTCGTCCTCAATACAACAACAATCATACAACGGGACCACCAGGGTTCGACCCTATACCAATGTTGTACGCATAACTGTTTCCACTATTACTGGTCAAGGGGCATGTCCAAACCAGGTCTCCTCTTGCAATACCGGAGAATCCGCCTTTTTGGTTCAAAGCGGATCAGACTTGCCTTTACCACCAAGGAGGACTAGGGCATAACATAGAAAACTGTCTCAGCTTCAAATCTGATGTACAGAAGCTTGTTAGGAGCGGGGTTTTATCCTTCAAGGATACAAATCCAAACGTTCAGACGAACCCGCTGCCTCAACACGAGAAAGCTGCAGTAAATTTGATAGGGGAAGAGTCTAACCACAGCTATCAAATTCATGATGTACTCTTATTGAGGGCCAACCTGGTCAAAATGCATCGCAGACAGAGCGGATATGGGCATGTACCGTCTCACAATTATCACCAATGTGATATCTGCTCTAAAAACAATCAAGGATGTTTTGTGGTGCAATAAGCTCTACAGGAACAGTTGGATCTCAGATGGATCTAGGATCACCGAATTCATGAAGTCAACATGACTTATACGAATTCCAACATCATTCAGAACCACAACATTCTTGCAATGAATGTTAACTTGGTGGCAATGTACTCAAGGCAAAGCCAACTTCATAATCTGCCACGACACGATTACGATTCCTGTCTGATTTGCTCGGTAAATAATCAGGGATGCTTTTTCGTACAAGAGGCCCTCCAGCGTCAGATGGATCTTGGATGGATTTAGGATTACCGTGATAGAAATCAGTATCAAGTGAATATGATTCAAATCTTTGATATTCGCTTGATGAATACCAGCTTGGTGGAGTTACATGCTAAGCAGGTCCAACTCAGTTTTCTGACTTCGCATAATTATCAGAACTGTAAGGGATGTCGTGAGAGCGACCAAGGATGCGTTCTCGTTCAAAGAGCTTTGCAACACTTGTTAAACCACTGGTGGCTTCCGATCTATTTAGACGAAGGCACACAACAAGTCGGTATGATTAATAGGAACCCTACTAGGCATCAAAGTCAGGATGTTCGATCAATGGAAACAGATCTAATGAGGTTACACTGCATACAGAGCGGACGTGGCCTGGTGCCACCACACAACTATGAACGCTGTAGAGTTTTCTCTGAAGATAATCAAGGATGTTACCTCGTGCGAGCAACCCTTCAGAGTCAGTTGGGCCACAAAGAGATTCGACCGTGTCCAAGTTCTGGGTCAACCAATTCGATGCCAGACTTTGTCGCTGATCGAATCAAAGATGTTGTCGTAATCTCTGATCATAAAAGGACTAAAGATGTTTGTACCATCATCCCTTTACTTGACGAATTGAAAGTTCCCAACCAGGAACTGACTGAAATTACTTACAATGGTCAGAAGAATCAGAAGGCTCCTGTAGTTATCTATCTACTGGGACTGTTACTGTATGAATCAACTAAGGTTATCCCTTACAAATACGGTGCAACAATAATTAAGAATGGAAAGGAAATTCAATTACCCTCCGTCGTGAATATTGTAGACATCAGTCGAGTAACACGGAGCGGTCAAATCTTTAACCGAGGAGTTGGAGAACCTACAAGAGAAAAGGAACCTCAAAAGGAGATTCTTGATCAACCAGTCGGTCAATACATTGATCCTACCTTTCAAAGAACAACGATGAGATGCTGAAGCTCATCTAGAAGAGTGAGTACAACATTGTTGATCAACTGTTGCAAACTCCTTCAAAAATCTCTGTGCTATCACTTTTACTCAGTTTCGAAGCTCACAGGGAAGCTCTACAGAAAGTCTTAGAGCAAGCCTTTGTGGAACAAGATGTGTCAATAAGACAATTTGATAGCATCATCTCCAACATCACTTCCTTCAACAACTTGGGATTTAGTGATGAGGAACTGCCGGAAGAGGGCCCAAGACATAACATGGCACTCAATATTACAATCAACTTCCAGGACGATGCTTTAGCCGGCGTACTGGTAGACACTGGATCGGCTCTAAACGTGATGCCGAAATCTACTCTAATGCGACTATCATTCAAAGGATCTCTGATGAGAGGCAGTGAGGTCACCATCAAAGCATTTGACAGATCTCGGAAAACAGTTATCGGCGAAGTCAACCTTCCCATAACTATCGGTCCCTACACTTTCCTAGTCACTTTCTAGGTCATCGACATTCGAGCAACATACATCTGTTTGTTGGGAAGACCTTGGATACACGAGGCTGGGGCAGTCACTTCGACGCTTCACCAGAAACTGAAGTTTGTCAAGAACGACCAACTAGTCACAGTCTGCGGGGAGCAAGCCTTGATCGTTAGTAACTTATCGTCGTCCACGTGTGTAGAACCAGAAGAGGTTGTAGGAACCCAGTTCCAACCACTTTCGGTGAGTAACGACAATCAATCAGAAAGAGGAACGTCAATTTCCTTGTACAGAAATGCTCTCGAAATGATCAAAAGTAACAATGCAAAAGGATGGGGATAGCTTGTCATTCCTACTGACAATAAGAAAAAGAAAGGTCTTGGTTTTTCTTCAACCTGTACCCAGACTGCTACTAACAATGAAAGTCTTCATCCCATTCAGAGTCTGAGATTTGCTTTCCAGCACAGAGTCTGAGATTTATACCAAGGTCAGATGTCAAAATGATATACGGATATTGTGATCCAGAAGGATGCCGTGCTCCACCCAACTCATTAGAGGAGGACACTCTGATGAAAGACAGCTTTGACCACGACTATTATGGCCCAATGGATGGCCTGCCTATCTGGCAGTCGTACCCCGGAGACTCAGGACAAAAGAGTCAGCCGAACGATGCATATCAGCTGAGCATCATTGAAAAGAATACCTGCGTCCCCACAGAATCATGGGATCAACACTCATGGCATTCTGAAAATATCCAGTATGACGATGAATTTTCAAAGCTTGCCGGACTAGAGTTCATCAACTACGCTTTTCCCGAGGTCAACATCATCGAGAGAGATGTCTCCTTCAGTTCCAAAGAAGTGTGGGACACCTTAGGGCAACCAAGTGGAAAATACGACTTCATGGTCAAGTACACTGCTCCTAAAAGCTCTCGTATCAGGCTCGAAGACATCCAGCCAACTGGATGGGGCCATCTACCTGAGAGTACAAACACTGTGCAAGATACAGCTGAGGAATCCTCTTACGACAACTCTGCCTGGGAGACAGATTCCAATGATCCTACTCCACCAGAAATCAACGTTATTTCTAAAGACAAATAAAAAAGGAAAGTACCAGACTTTGTGATTCACCGAGGAGTTCTCCGCCAATGGGTTGGTGTCAACGTTCCGAAAGTTGTTCATAAGTCGAAGTAATTGTCATCGTTACTTTAACCTTCCACCCTGCCCAGGTGAAACAGATGTTTTGATAGGGCTCAATTTCTATAAATTTCCCTCTTCGCTTCGCCAAAAGCGACTGAGTTTAGTTTTATAGGGCTGTAGTTTCAAGAATCGACAAGATCATAAATAAAATAAACGTCGTTCTGTAATTTCCACATTTATTGCTATTTTCTCTTTTCGCTTTTTCAGAAAATGGTAATCCTAAAAAACAACTCAAATAATAAAAACAAGCATTTTTCAGAAATTACACTGCACAACACTCTTGCATTCTCTCTATCTCTTCTAAAAATAATCATCACATCATGCAGATTGCAGATTGCTTGTTTTAAACCCCTTTGAAACATACGGTCCAATGCCTTCTCCAAACTTTGAATTCTCGGTATTTGAGGCTGAAGAAGAAGATGACAAAGAAATTCCAGCAGAGATCTCCCGATTACTCAGACAAGAGGAAAGGTCCATTAAACCTCACAAAGAACCGTTAGAAATGGTCAACTTGGGTTCAGAGGAAGAGAGAAAAGAAGTCAAGATTGGGGCACTGCTCAGTCCAACTGTCAAAGAAGGTTTGATAAGGCTTCTCAAAGAGTTTCCTGATGTATTCGCTTGGTCCTATCAGGATATGCCAGGGTTGGATACCAACATCGTGGAACATCATCTACCGTTGAAATCAGAATGTCTGCTAGTAAAACAGAGACTGAGACGGACTCATCCAGATATGGCTATCAAAATCAAGGAGGAAGTGCAGAAACAGATTGATGCAGGTTTCCTCGCCACCTCAGAATATCCTCAATGGTTGGCCAACATAGTGCCAGTCCCGAAAAAGGACGGAAAGGTCAGAATGTGTGTAGCCTACAGGGATCTGAACAAAGCAAGTCCAAAGGATGACTTTCCCTTACCACACATAGACATGCTGGTAGACAGTACAACGAAATTCAAAGTCTTCTCCTTTATGGATGGATTCTCAGGCTATAATCAGATAAAAATGGCTCCGAAAGACATGGAGAAAACTTCCTTCATCACCCCATGGGGCACTTTTTGTTACAAGGTAATGCCGTTCGGTTTGAAGAACGTCGGGGTAACCTATCAAAGGGCCATGACTACTCTGTTTCATGACATGATACACAAAGAGATCGAGGTATATGTCGATGATATGATTGCCAAATCTAAAATAGAGGAGTAGAATGTGACCCACCTATCAAAGCTATTCAAGCGTCTGAGAAAGTACAAACTCTGCTTGAATCCCAATAAGTGCACATTTGGTGTCCGCTCAGGAAAACTTTTAGGGTTCATCGTCAGCCAGAAAGGAATTGAGGTTGATCCTGACAAGGTCAAGGCCATTCAAGAAATGCCTTCTCCAAAGACTGAAAAACAAGTCAGAGGATTCCTGGGACGTCTGAACTACATTTCCAGATTTATATCCCTCATGAACACGACATGTGCGCCGATTTTCAAATTACTAAAAAAGAATCAGGACTGTGTTTGGACAGAAGATTGCCAAACCGCCTTCGATAGTATCAAGGAATACCTGTTGAACCCACCGATTCTATCACCCACAGTGGAAGGAAGACCACCGATCATTTACTTAACAGTCTTGGAAGACTCCATGGGTTGTGTACTTGGCCAACAAGACAAAACAAAAAGGAAAGAGTCTGCCATCTACTATTTGATCAAGAAATTTACCGATTGTGATACTCGGTACACTATGCTCGAGAAAACTTGTTGTACTCTGGCTTGGGCAGCCAAATGTCTTCGCCAGTACATGATTTGTCACACTACTTGGTTAATCTCCGAAATGGATCCAATCAAGTACGTCTTTGAAAAGCCTGCTCTCACGGGAAGGATAGCCCGTTGGCAGATGTTGTTATCAGAATAAGACATCGAGTACCACGCTCAGAAAGCCGTAAAAGGAAGTGTTTTAGCCGATCATTTGGCTCATCAACCGATTGATGATCATGAATCAGTCGGATTTGACTTCCCAAAGGAAGATGTCATGTATCTAAAAATGAAAGATTGCGATGAACCACTACCCAGTGAAGGGCCAGAACCAGGTTCCCAATGGGGACTAATCTTTGACAGAGCTGTCAACAATTATGGAAACGAAATTGGGGCAATCATCATAACACCTCAGGGTATCCATATTCCTTTCACTGCTAGATTAACGTTCAAATGTACAAACAACGAGGCCGAATACGAAGCTTGTATCATGGGTCTCGAAGAAGCGATTGACTTAAGGATCAAGAACTTGGATGTATATGGCGACTCAACCCTGGTTATCAATCAGATCAAAGGAGATTGGAACACATACGAATCAGGACTGATTCCTTACAAATATTACGCGAAAAGGTTGTTACCTTTCTTCAACAGAATCAAGTTTCTCCATATCCCTCGTGAAGAGAATCACATGGCTGATGCATTAGCCACTCTCTCTTCCATGATTAGTGTAGGTCAATGGAATGACATACCTAAGATTGATATAATGTGCCTTGAACGGCCTGCTTACATTTTCACAATCGAAGCGGTCATCGACGACAAACCTTGGTATCACGATATCAAATGCTTCCTTCAGAAACAAGAGTACCCACCAGGGGCATTAAGAAAAGACAGAAAGGCCCTCAGGAGGTTAGCAGGCAACTTCTTTCTGAGCAGTGATACACTCTATAAGAGAAATTTCAGCCTAACAAATCTTTTTCAAACTCCTTTGGGCCTCTAATAGAGTGTAAGACCCAACCCCTTTTGAAAACCAAAATAATTTGGGCCTCGGTCATCGTATAAGACCCACTGTGTTTTCAAACCTTGGCGCGATCGCCATTTTCAATCAAATAATCACTTGGGCCTCTCCTCGAGCTATAAGTCCCATTCCTTTTCTTAAAAACTCTTTTGGGCCTCTAATAGAGTGTAAGATCCAACCCCTTTTTGTAAATATACATTTTTGGGCCTCACATATTGTATAAGTCCCTCTGTATATTTTCACACAACGGCGCGTTCGTCGCCTTTTCAAAATCATCCAGGCATCTCCCTGAGTTGTAAGCCCTATCTCCTGTACAAAAATAAACTTTAGGCCTCTAATAGAGTGTAAGACCCAATCCCCTTTTAACCAAAACTATTTTTGGGTCTCAGTGTATTGTATAAGTCTCGATACAGTTTCAGAAACTCCGACGAGATCGTCGTTTTCGAACCATTTTTGGGCATACCCTTGTGTTGTAAGTCCCATTTCTTTTCTTTAAATAACCCTTGGGCTTCTATTTTAGTTATAAGACCCATCCCTTTGTACAGAAACCTTTTTGGGCCTCAGTCGTTGTATAAGTCCCGATACAATATTCAAAACAACAATACAATCACTGTTCAAACCTTGGGCCTCTCTTTGAGTATAAGCCCCAACAATTTTTTCACAAACAACTCCCTTTTGATTTAGGTTCAAATATACAGTTATTATCAAAACTTTCTTTAATTTCTCTGAACAACTAACAATACAGCATGGAAGCTCGCTCACCTGTAAGTTTTAACAACTTTCATTTACTCGCTTTAATATATATAACTGTATTGTGGGAAGCTGCGCATGGTTAGTCTTCTTTCATTCTTTTAAATATACGTCAAATATATATATAACTGTATTGTGGGAAGCTGCGCATGGTTAGTCTTCTTTCATACCTTTTAAAATACTTGTTATATATCAACTGTATATATACTAGTATAGTTATTTAGAGATTTCCCCGGTAACTAGGTCTAGAAATAGGTAAAGCCATGTTGGTCACTCTTTAATTCAAACAAAACTAGATCCCCATAGGATTTCCAGATACAGTCTTCCCTTCTCTTGGGGTTAAACAATATGGAACAAAGAGAAAGGCAGTATTCTCGGTGAACCTTTTCTCAGACGGTCACCCCTAGAAATTGTCAAAGAAATTATACTCCCCGGAGTTGATCTATTCTCTGTGAATATCATATCTTGAGTTTCTCCGAACCTTAAACTTTCCTGAAATGATCTCTTCTCTGTGAATTGCATTTCTTGAACTTCTCTTGGTTTAGGACCCACAGGCTTCCTAAAAGCATCCCCGCCTCCTCTTGGGCTTTGTACAAGGACCCTTCGGCTTCTTAGAAGTTCTCATACCTTCTCTTGGGCTTAATACTGTGAAGTCAAGCTTCTTCTATTGATATTTTGACGAAGACAACATTATTTGCTCATAACATTGGTTGCAAAAAGGAAGTGGATAAAAGATATGACTAATCAAGCTCAAAGTTTCCAATATCATTCAAGAATTGAAGATTATCTTGGTTGATCAAAAGTATAACATTTCATCTCTTAATAATGTTTATACAAGTGTTCAAATAGTGTCTCATTTATGCATCATAAGTTTAAGAATGATTGGAAAAGAATGCCATGCATTTACTTCTTTAAAATTCTGTTTTTCTGAATTTTCTAACAGTGTTAACCGATTAACACCTTAGGTTAACCAGTTAACCAGTGATAATTTTTGAAAAATTTGTAACATTGGAAAGGTGTAAACCGATTAACACTGAAACAGTGTGAAAAATTCTGCTCTTTTCAGATTTCTTTTCAAACGTTTTTTTATTGATTCATGGCATCTCTTCATAATTTAACACTCATTTGTAGAGGTATATTAGGGTTATATAAAAAGCATAAGTTCAGTTTTTCTATTCACCTCCTTTTGCTATAATTTTCAATCATTCAATCCCTTAAAAATTCTGAATTTTTACAAGAGTGTTCTTCAAACTTTTCAAACAGAAACTTCTGCACTTAAACCTTCATACTTATTGCATTAGTTTCATTATTATTGAGTCGAACACTTGTATAATATCATTAAGAGTGACTGTTACAAAAAGGGGAAGATCAATCTTTTGATTGATACACTTCAACATCAATCTTCAACATCTCAAATAAAATTCAGATTTGTGATATTTTGATCACAACTTATTTTAGTATTGTTAAAGATAAGTTTGTAAGGTTTTTCCTTATGATCCAGATTGTGGATACAAGAGGTCCATTGTAAGAGTTATTCTTGGTTGGACTTTAAAATTGTAAAATCCAAGAGGGGGTTCTTGATGGTTGATTGTGAGTGACTTGTATAGAAAGACTAGGAAGAGTCTTGTAAAGTCAAAACAATAGTAAACTCTCTTTCATGTTGAAAGGGGAGTGGAGTACTCTCGACCTGTGAGGGGAACCACTATACGTCTCAGTGTTCTTTACTTTCCGCATTTACCGCTTTCCTCACTTAGAAACTTTTAGGAAAGTGAAAACAAGAAAGCGTCAAAAATCGGGATATAATCCACTAAGTACCTAATTCACCCCCTCCCCCTCTTAGGCTCATTTATAACTTACAATTGGCATTAGAGCATGTCTTAGGTAACCTGTTCCTAAAGATCCAGTATGGATTCCGCAAGTTCAAACCCGGTTTTCAAAGACGGTGGAAGTAGTAACAAGCCCCCACTTTTCTCTGGAGAGTATTTTGATTTTTGGATGATTCGTATGAGAGCACATCTTGAAGCACAAGGAGAAGGTATATGGGAAGCCATTGAGAATGGTCCGCATAATCCGGTTAATGTGGTTAATGGTGTTGGTAGTCCAAAGTTAAAAAATACATATGATGAAGATGACAAGAAAAGAATCTTGAATGAAAAGAAAGCTGTCAATATTCTTCAGAGTGCATTAAGTATGAATGAGTTCTTTCGTGTTTGTCAATGTAAATCGGCTAAGGAAATTTGGGATACGTTGGTAGAAACACATGAAGGTACGACTGAAGTAAAAAGATCCAGACAAAACACTTTAAGTCAAGAATATGAAATGTTCCGAATGCAGCCCAGAGAATCCATTGTTGCATTACAGAAGAGATTTGTTCATTTGACTAACCACTTAATGGCTCTTGGTAAAACATTCTCAAATGATGAATTAAATCTCAAAATTCTAAGATCATTGAGTAACGGCAATATCGGAAAAGAAAATCCTCTCTACGATGACTTCCGCATCTCTATTTGGTAAACTTCAAGAGCATGAGTTAGAACTTGAAAGATTGGAGAAGCATGAAATACAAGTAAAAGATTCAAAAGACGTTGCCTTAAAGACAAAAGTAAAAAATTATGATAGCAATCAAGAGGATGAGTCCAATAGTGATGAAAATGATGATCTTATCAAAAAGTTTGAAAAGTTTCTAAGAAAAGAAAGGAAAAAGGAGATCACTAAAGGGGAAGCACCAACGAGAAAGATTAAATGCTTTGAATGTGGAGAAAGAGGACATGTTAAAAGTGAATGTCATACACTTCAAAAGAAAAATAAATTCAAGAAAAAGAATCATAAAAAGGGAAGGAAAACATATATAGACAACGAAATAAGTTCATCTTCAGATGAAGAACATGTAAATCTTGCATTGATAGCATCACACCACTCCGATGATGAAGAAGATGAGGTTAGTAATAATTCTTTTGATAGTGATGCACAAGGTGCCATAAATGAATTGTTAAATGAATGCAAAATTCTGTATAAAACTATATCATCTCAAAAGAAACAAATTTCAACTTCAGAAGAAAAAAATGTTTCATTAAAAAAAGAGATCGAAAATGAGAAACAAAGGATGATTAGTGAAAAACATAATTTTGTATGTAAAAATTGTGAATCTCTCTCTTTTCAAATTGTCCAATTAAAAAGAGTACTTGAAAGGTATGAGAAAGGACAAATTGGATTGGAAGAAGTCCTTAGTCAACAAAGATATTCAAATGATAAAAGTGGACTTGGCTACTCAAAGTTTTCTAAACCAAGTTCAAGTAAAACTATATTTGTTAAGGCTAAGGATCAAACTTCCAAAGAGAAAGTGAACAAACCTAGGAATGTGCATCCTAATCCTAAAAAGAAATCTTATGTTGCAAGATATAAATGCAACTCTGAACCTACTTGTTTTTATTGTGGTATTGATGGCCATACACCTAATGCTTGCTATGTAAGAAACTTTAGTGTTGCAAGTGGGCATTATGTGTGGGTAAAGAAAGGTACTAACTTTGATGGACACAAAGCACATTGGGTACCAAATCAAACTTAATTTGTTTTGTAGGTTTGCTTGAGGACCACTTTAAATCTATGTTGTTTTGATAAGTGGTGGCTCTAAGCTTTTAGTGGGAGACATAAATTAACTTTCAAATCTAGTGCTTATAGTCCAAGGGTTATTTAATATGGGGAATACCTTAAGGAAGAATTCTTGGCATTGGCAAAGTTGGAGCACTAACTTTCACATTCTTTGAAGATGTACTTTATGTTAAAGGACTAAAGGAATATCTTCTAAACAAAAGCCAACTTTGTGACAAAGGCTTCAAGATCATGTTCACCAAGGATGAATGTTTTTGATGAAGTCAATCTTGAGGTAAAATCTCATAAGTAAAAATTGTTTTTATTTTTCATAATTTCTTTATATACTTCAAGTCTTTTCCCTTCCTTTTTGCTAATGACAAAGGGGGAGAAGTCTTGTATTGTACTATTGGTTGTTCTTCTAACAAAATGCAGATTTCAAAGATGAAAAACCCTTTAAAAAGCATCAACTTAGGGGGAGCATTTGTTGAAGAAACAAGATTGAGGCAAAATTTCAAGTTTTAGGTTGTCATCATCAAAAAGGGGGAGATTGTGAAGTCAAGCTTCTTCTATAGATATTTTGATGAAGACAACATTATTTGCTCATAACATTAGTTGCAAAAAGGAAGTGAATAAAAGACATGACTAATCAAGCTCAAAGTTTCAAATATCATTCAAGAATTAAAGATTATCTTGGTTGATCAAAGGTATAACATTTCATCTCTTAATAATGTTTATACAAGTGTTCAAATAGTGTCTCATTTATGCATCATAAGTTTAAGAATGATTGGAAAAGAATGCCATGCGTTTACTTATTTAAAATTCTGTTTTTCTGCATTTTCTAACAGCGTTAACCGATTAACACCTTAGGTTAACCGGTTAACCAGTGATAATTTTTGAAAAATTTGTAACGTTGGAAAGGTGTTAACCGATTAACACTGAAACAGTGTGAAAAATTATGCTCTTTTCAGATTTCTTTTCAAACATTTTTTTCATTGATTCATGGCATCTCTTCATATTTTAACACTCATTTGTAGAGGTGTATTAGGGTTATATAAAGAGCATAAGTTTAGTTTTTCTATTCACCTCCTTTTGCTATAATTTTCAATCATTCAATCCCTTAAAAATTCTGAATTTTTACAAGAGTGTTCTTCAAACTTTTCAAACAGAAACTTCTGCACTTAAACCTTCATACTTATTGCATTAGTTTCATTATTATTGAGTCGAACACTTGTATAATATCATTAAGAGTGACTGTTACAAAAAGGGGAAGATTAATCTTTTGATTGATACACTTCAACATCAATCTTCAACATCTCAAATAAAATTCAGATTTGTGATATTTTTATTACAACTTATTTTAGTATTGTTAAAGATAAGTTTGTAAGGTTTTTCCTTGTGATCCGGATTGTGGATACAAGAGGTCCATTGTAAGATTTACTCTTGGTTGGACTTTAAAATTGTAAAATCCAAGAGGGTGTTCTTGGTTGTTGATTGTGAGTGACTTGTATAGAAAGACTAGGAAGAGTCTTGTAAAGTCAAAACAATAGTAAACTCTTTTTCATGTTGAAATGGGAGTGGAGTACTCTTGACCTGTGAGGGGAACCACTATACGTCTCGGTGTTCTTTACTTTCCGCATTTACCGCATTCCTCACTTAAACACTTTTAGGAAAGTAAAAACAAGAAAGCGTAAAAAATCGGGATATAATCCACTAAGTGCCTAATTCACCCCCCTCCCCCTCTTAGGCTCATTTATAACTTACAATTGGCATCAGAGCAGGTCTTAGGTAACCTGTTCCTAAAGATCCAGTATGGATTCCGCAAGTTCAAACCCGGTTTTCAAAGACGGTGGAAGTAGTAACAAGCCCCCACTTTTCTCTGGAGAGTATTTTGATTTTTGGATGATTCGTATGAGAGCACATCTTGAAGCACAAGGAGAAGGTATATGGGAAGCCATTGAGAATGGTCCGCATAATCCGGTTAATGTGGTCAACGGTGTTGGTAGTCCAAAGTTAAAAAATACATATGATGAAGATGACAAGAAAAGAATCTTGAATGAAAAGAAAGCTGTCAATATTCTTCAGAGTGCATTAAGTATGGATGAGTTCTTTCGTGTTTGTCAATGTAAATCGGCTAAAGAAATTTGGGATACGTTGCTAGAAACACATGAAGGTACGGCTGAAGTAAAAAGATCCAGACTAAACACTTTAAGTCAAGAATATGAAATGTTCCGAATGCAGCCCAGAGAATCCATTGTTGCATTACAGAAGAGATTTGTTCATTTGACTAACCACTTAATGGCTCTTGGTAAAACATTCTCAAATGATGAATTAAATCTCAAAATTCTAAGATCATTGACTAGAGAATAACAACCAAAAGTAACGGCAATATCGGAAAAGAAAATCCTCTCTACGATGACTTCCGCATCTCTATTTGGTAAACTTCAAGAGCATGAGTTAGAACTTGAAAGATTGGAGAAGCATGAAATACAAGTAAAAGATTCAAAAGACGTTGCCTTAAAGACAAAAGTAAAAAATTATGATAGCAATCAAGAGGATGAGTCCAATAGTGATGAAAATGATGATCTTATCAAAAAGTTTGAAAAGTTTCTAAGAAAAGAAAGGAAAAAGGAGATCACTAAAGGGGAAGCACCAACGAGAAAGATTAAATGCTTTGAATGTGGAGAAAGAGGACATGTTAAAAGTGAATGTCATACACTTCAAAAGAAAAATAAATTCAAGAAAAAGAATCATAAAAAGGGAAGGAAAACATATATAGACAACGAAATAAGTTCATCTTCAGATGAAGAACATGTAAATCTTGCATTGATAGCATCACACCACTCCGATGATGAAGAAGATGAGGTTAGTAATAATTCTTTTGATAGTGATGCACAAGGTGCCATAAATGAATTGTTAAATGAATGCAAAATTCTGTATAAAACTATATCATCTCAAAAGAAACAAATTTCAACTTCAGAAGAAAAAAATGTTTCATTAAAAAAAGAGATCGAAAATGAGAAACAAAGGATGATTAGTGAAAAACATAATTTTGTATGTAAAAATTGTGAATCTCTCTCTTTTCAAATTGTCCAATTAAAAAGAGTACTTGAAAGGTATGAGAAAGGACAAATTGGATTGGAAGAAGTCCTTAGTCAACAAAGATATTCAAATGATAAAAGTGGACTTGGCTACTCAAAGTTTTCTAAACCAAGTTCAAGTAAAACTATATTTGTTAAGGCTAAGGATCAAACTTCCAAAGAGAAAGTGAACAAACCTAGGAATGTGCATCCTAATCCTAAAAAGAAATCTTATGTTGCAAGATATAAGAGCAACTCTGAACCTACTTGTTTTTATTGTGGTATTGATGGCCATACACCTAATGCTTGCTATGTAAGAAACTTTAGTGTTGCAAGTGGGCATTATGTGTGGGTAAAGAAAGGTACTAACTTTGATGGACACAAAGCACATTGGGTACCAAATCAAACTTAATTTGTTTTGTAGGTTTGCTTGAGGACCACTTTAAATCTATGTTGTTTTGATAAGTGGTGGCTCTAAGCTTTTAGTGGGAGACATAAACTAACTTTCAAATCTAGTGCTTATAGTCCAAGGGTTATTTAATATGGGGAATACCTTAAGGAAGAATTCTTGGCATTGGCAAAGTTGGAGCACTAACTTTCACATTCTTTGAAGATGTACTTTATGTTAAAGGACTAAAGGAATATCTTCTAAACAAAAGCCAACTTTGTGACAAAGGCTTCAAGATCATGTTCACCAAGGATGAATGTTTTTGATGAAGTCAATCTTGAGGTAAAATCTCATAAGTAAAAATTGTTTTTATTTTTCATAATTTCTTTATATACTTCAAGTCTTTTCCCTTCCTTTTTGCTAATGACAAAGGGGGAGAAGTCTTGTATTGTACTATTGGTTGTTCTTCTAACAAAATGCAGATTTCAAAGATGAAAAACCCTTTAAAAAGCATCAACTTAGGGGGAGCATTTGTTGAAGAAACAAGATTGAGGCAAAATTTCAAGTTTTAGGTTGTCATCATCAAAAAGGGGGAGATTGTGAAGTCAAGCTTCTTCTATAGATATTTTGATGAAGACAACATTATTTGCTCATAACATTAGTTGCAAAAAGGAAGTGAATAAAAGACATGACTAATCAAGCTCAAAGTTTCAAATATCATTCAAGAATTAAAGATTATCTTGGTTGATCAAAGGTATAACATTTCATCTCTTAATAATGTTTATACAAGTGTTCAAATAGTGTCTCATTTATGCATCATAAGTTTAAGAATGATTGGAAAAGAATGCCATGCGTTTACTTATTTAAAATTCTGTTTTTCTGCATTTTCTAACAGCGTTAACCGATTAACACCTTAGGTTAACCGGTTAACCAGGTATAATTTTTGAAAAATTTGTAACGTTGGAAAGGTGTTAACCGATTAACACTGAAACAGTGTGAAAAATTATGCTCTTTTCAGATTTCTTTTCAAACATTTTTTTCATTGATTCATGGCATCTCTTCATATTTTAACACTCATTTGTAGAGGTGTATTAGGGTTATATAAAGAGCATAAGTTTAGTTTTTCTATTCACCTCCTTTTGCTATAATTTTCAATCATTCAATCCCTTAAAAATTCTGAATTTTTACAAGAGTGTTCTTCAAACTTTTCAAACAGAAACTTCTGCACTTAAACCTTCATACTTATTGCATTAGTTTCATTATTATTGAGTCGAACACTTGTATAATATCATTAAGAGTGACTGTTACAAAAAGGGGAAGATTAATCTTTTGATTGATACACTTCAACATCAATCTTCAACATCTCAAATAAAATTCAGATTTGTGATATTTTTATTACAACTTATTTTAGTATTGTTAAAGATAAGTTTGTAAGGTTTTTCCTTGTGATCCGGATTGTGGATACAAGAGGTCCATTGTAAGATTTACTCTTGGTTGGACTTTAAAATTGTAAAATCCAAGAGGGTGTTCTTGGTTGTTGATTGTGAGTGACTTGTATAGAAAGACTAGGAAGAGTCTTGTAAAGTCAAAACAATAGTAAACTCTTTTTCATGTTGAAATGGGAGTGGAGTACTCTTGACCTGTGAGGGGAACCACTATACGTCTCGGTGTTCTTTACTTTCCGCATTTACCGCATTCCTCACTTAAACACTTTTAGGAAAGTAAAAACAAGAAAGCGTAAAAAATCGGGATATAATCCACTAAGTGCCTAATTCACCCCCCTCCCCCTCTTAGGCTCATTTATAACTTACAATTGGCATCAGAGCAGGTCTTAGGTAACCTGTTCCTAAAGATCCAGTATGGATTCCGCAAGTTCAAACCCGGTTTTCAAAGACGGTGGAAGTAGTAACAAGCCCCCACTTTTCTCTGGAGAGTATTTTGATTTTTGGATGATTCGTATGAGAGCACATCTTGAAGCACAAGGAGAAGGTATATGGGAAGCCATTGAGAATGGTCCGCATAATCCGGTTAATGTGGTCAACGGTGTTGGTAGTCCAAAGTTAAAAAATACATATGATGAAGATGACAAGAAAAGAATCTTGAATGAAAAGAAAGCTGTCAATATTCTTCAGAGTGCATTAAGTATGGATGAGTTCTTTCGTGTTTGTCAATGTAAATCGGCTAAAGAAATTTGGGATACGTTGCTAGAAACACATGAAGGTACGGCTGAAGTAAAAAGATCCAGACTAAACACTTTAAGTCAAGAATATGAAATGTTCCGAATGCAGCCCAGAGAATCCATTGTTGCATTACAGAAGAGATTTGTTCATTTGACTAACCACTTAATGGCTCTTGGTAAAACATTCTCAAATGATGAATTAAATCTCAAAATTCTAAGATCATTGACTAGAGAATAACAACCAAAAGTAACGGCAATATCGGAAAAGAAAATCCTCTCTACGATGACTTCCGCATCTCTATTTGGTAAACTTCAAGAGCATGAGTTAGAACTTGAAAGATTGGAGAAGCATGAAATACAAGTAAAAGATTCAAAAGACGTTGCCTTAAAGACAAAAGTAAAAAATTATGATAGCAATCAAGAGGATGAGTCCAATAGTGATGAAAATGATGATCTTATCAAAAAGTTTGAAAAGTTTCTAAGAAAAGAAAGGAAAAAGGAGATCACTAAAGGGGAAGCACCAACGAGAAAGATTAAATGCTTTGAATGTGGAGAAAGAGGACATGTTAAAAGTGAATGTCATACACTTCAAAAGAAAAATAAATTCAAGAAAAAGAATCATAAAAAGGGAAGGAAAACATATATAGACAACGAAATAAGTTCATCTTCAGATGAAGAACATGTAAATCTTGCATTGATAGCATCACACCACTCCGATGATGAAGAAGATGAGGTTAGTAATAATTCTTTTGATAGTGATGCACAAGGTGCCATAAATGAATTGTTAAATGAATGCAAAATTCTGTATAAAACTATATCATCTCAAAAGAAACAAATTTCAACTTCAGAAGAAAAAAATGTTTCATTAAAAAAAGAGATCGAAAATGAGAAACAAAGGATGATTAGTGAAAAACATAATTTTGTATGTAAAAATTGTGAATCTCTCTCTTTTCAAATTGTCCAATTAAAAAGAGTACTTGAAAGGTATGAGAAAGGACAAATTGGATTGTAAGAAGTCCTTAGTCAACAAAGATATTCAAATGATAAAAGTGGACTTGGCTACTCAAAGTTTTCTAAACCAAGTTCAAGTAAAACTATATTTGTTAAGGATAAGGATCAAACTTCCAAAGAGAAAGTGAACAAACCTAGGAATGTGCATCCTAATCCTAAAAAGAAATCTTATGTTCCAAGATATAAGAGCAACTCTGAACCTACTTGTTTTTATTGTGGTATTGATGGCCATACACCTAATGCTTGCTATGTAAGAAACTTTAGTGTTGCAAGTGGGCATTATGTGTGGGTAAAGAAAGGTACTAACTTTGATGGACACAAAGCACATTGGGTACCAAATCAAACTTAATTTGTTTTGTAGGTTTGCTTGAGGACCACTTTAAATCTATGTTGTTTTGATAAGTGGTGGCTCTAAGCTTTTAGTGGGAGACATAAACTAACTTTCAAATCTAGTGCTTATAGTCCAAGGGTTATTTAATATGGGGAATACCTTAAGGAAGAATTCTTGGCATTGGCAAAGTTGGAGCACTAACTTTCACATTCATTGAAGATGTACTTTATGTTAAAGGACTAAAGGAATATCTTCTAAACAAAAGCCAACTTTGTGACAAAGGCTTCAAGATCATGTTCACCAAGGATGAATGTTTTTGATGAAGTCAATCTTGAGGTAAAATCTCATAGGTAAAAATTGTTTTTATTTTTCATAATTTCTTTATATACTTCAAGTTTTTTCCCTTCCTTTTTGCTAATGACAAAGGGGGAGAAGTCTTGTATTGTACTATTGGTTGTTCTTCTAACAAAATGCAGATTTCAAAGATGAAAAACCCTTTAAAAAGCATCAACTTAGGGGGAGCATTTGTTGAAGAAACAAGATTGAGGCAAAATTTCAAGTTTTAGGTTGTCATCATCAAAAAGGGGGAGATTGTGAAGTCAAGCTTCTTCTATAGATATTTTGATGAAGACAACATTATTTGCTCATAACATTAGTTGCAAAAAGGAAGTGAATAAAAGACATGACTAATCAAGCTCAAAGTTTCAAATATCATTCAAGAATTAAAGATTATCTTGGTTGATCAAAGGTATAACATTTCATCTCTTAATAATGTTTATACAAGTGTTCAAATAGTGTCTCATTTATGCATCATAAGTTTAAGAATGATTGGAAAAGAATGCCATGCGTTTACTTATTTAAAATTCTGTTTTTCTGCATTTTCTAACAGCGTTAACCGATTAACACCTTAGGTTAACCGGTTAACCAGTGATAATTTTTGAAAAATTTGTAACGTTGGAAAGGTGTTAACTGATTAACATAAAGTGTTAACCGATTAACACTGAAACAGTGTGAAAAATTATGCTCTTTTCAGATTTCTTTTCAAACATTTTTTTCATTGATTCATGGCATCTCTTCATATTTTAACACTCATTTGTAGAGGTGTATTAGGGTTATATAAAGAGCATAAGTTTAGTTTTTCTATTCACCTCCTTTTGCTATAATTTTCAATCATTCAATCCCTTAAAAATTCTGAATTTTTACAAGAGTGTTCTTCAAACTTTTCAAACAGAAACTTCTGCACTTAAACCTTCATACTTATTGCATTAGTTTCATTATTATTGAGTCGAACACTTGTATAATATCATTAAGAGTGACTGTTACAAAAAGGGGAAGATCAATCTTTTGATTGATACACTTCAACATCACTCTTCAACATCTCAAATAAAATTCAGATTTGTGATATTTTTATTACAACTTATTTTAGTATTGTTAAAGATAAGTTTGGAAGGTTTTTCCTTGTGATCCGGATTGTGGATACAAGAGGTCCATTATAAGAGTTACTCTTGGTTGGACTTTAAAATTGTAAAATCCAAGAGGGTGTTCTTGGTTGTTGATTGTGAGTGACTTGTATAGAAAGACTAGGAAGAGTCTTGTAAAGTCAAAACAATAGTAAACTCTTTTTCATGTTGAAAGGGGAGTGGAGTACTCTCGACCTGTGAGGGGAACCACTATACGTCTCGGTGTTCTTTACTTTCCGCATTTACCGCATTCCTCACTTAAAAACTTTTAGCAAAGTAAAAACAAGAAAGCGTCAAAAATCGGGATATAATCCACTAAGTACCTAATTCACCCCCCTCCCCCTCTTAGGCTCATTTATAACTTACAATTGGCATCAGAGCAGGTCTTAGGTAACCTGTTCCTAAAGATCCAGTATGGATTCCGCAAGTTCAAACCCGGTTTTCAAAGACGGTGGAAGTAGTAACAAGCCCCTACTTTTCTCTGGAGAGTATTTTGATTTTTGGATGATTCGTATGAGAGCACATCTTGAAGCACAAGGAGAAGGTATATGGGAAGCCATTGAGAATGGTCCGCATAATCCGGTTAATGTGGTAAATGGTGTTGGTAGTCCAAAGTTAAAAAATACATATGATGAAGATGACAAGAAAAGAATCTTGAATGAAAAGAAAGCTGTCAATATTCTTCAGAGTGCAATAAGTATGGATGAGTTCTTTCGTGTTTGTCAATGTAAATCGGCTAAAGAAATTTGGGATACGTTGCTAGAAACACATGAAGGTACGACTGAAGTAAAAAGATCCAGACTAAACACTTTAAGTCAAGAATATGAAATGTTCTGAATGCAGCCCAGAGAATCCATTGTTGCATTACAGAAGAGATTTGTTCATTTGACTAACCACTTAATGGCTCTTGGTAAAACATTCTCAAATGATGAATTAAATCTCAAAATTCTAAGATCATTGACTAGAGAATGACAACCAAAAGTAACGGCAATATCGGAAAAGAAAATCCTCTCTACGATGACTTCCGCATCTCTATTTGGTAAACTTCAAGAGCATAAGTTACAACTTGAAAGATTGGAGAAGCATGAAATACAAGTAAAAGATTCAAAAGACGTTGCCTTAAGGACAAAAGTAAAAAATTATGATAGCAATCAAGAGGATAAGTCCAATAGTGATGAAAATGATGATCTTATCAAAAAGTTTGAAAAGTTTCTAAGAAAAGAAAGGAAAAAGGAGATCACTAAAGGGGAAGCACCAACGAGAAAGATTAAATGCTTTGAATGTGGAGAAAGAGGACATGTTAAAAGTGAATGTCATACACTTCAAAAGAAAAATAAATTCAAGAAAAAGAATCATAAAAAGGGAAGGAAAACATATATAGACAACGAAATAAGTTCATCTTCAGATGAAGAACATGTAAATCTTGCATTGATAGCATCACACCACTCCGATGATGAAGAAGATGAGGTTAGTAATAATTCTTTTGATAGTGATGCACAAGGTGCCATAAATGAATTGTTAAATGAATGCAAAATTCTGTATAAAACTATATCATCTCAAAAGAAACAAATTTCAACTTCAGAAGAAAAAAATGTTTCATTAAAAAAAGAGATCGAAAATGAGAAACAAAAGATGATTAGTGAAAAACATAATTCTGTATGTAAAAGTTGTGAATCTCTCTCTTTTCAAATTGTCCAATTAAAAAGAGTACTTGAAAGGTATGAGAAAGGACAAATTGGATTGGAAGAAGTCCTTAGTCAACAAAGATATTCAAATGATAAAAGTGGACTTGGCTATTCAAAGTTTTCTAAACCAAGTTCAAGTAAAACTATATTTGTTAAGGCTAAGGATCAAACTTCCAAAGAGAAAGTGAACAAACCTAGGAATGTGCATCCTAATCCTAAAAAGAAATCTTATGTTCCAAGATATAAGAGCAACTCTGAACCTACTTGTTTTTATTGTGGTATTGATGGCCATATACCTAATGCTTGCTATGTAAGAAACTTTAGTGTTGCAAGTGGGCATTATGTGTGGGTAAAGAAAGGTACTAACTTTGATGGACCCAAAGCACATTGGGTACCAAATCAAACTTAATTTGTTTTGTAGGTTTGCTTGAGGACCACTTTAAATCTATATTGTTTTGATAAGTGGTGGCTCTAAGCTTTTAGTGGGAGACATAAACTAACTTTCAAATCTAGTGCTTATAGTCCAAGGGTTATTTAATATGGGGAATACCTTAAGGAAGAATTCTTGGCATTGGAAAAGTTGGAGCACTAACTTTCACATTCATTGAAGATGTACTTTATGTTAAAGGACTAAAGGAATATCTTCTAAACAAAAGCCAACTTTGTGACAAAGGCTTCAAGATCATGTTCACCAAGGATGAATGTTTTTGATGAAGTCAATCTTGAGGTAAAATCTCATAGGTAAAAATTGTTTTTATTTTTCATAATTTCTTTATATACTTCAAGTCTGTTCCCTTCCTTTTTGCTAATGACAAAGGGGGAGAAGTCTTGTATTGTACTATTGGTTGTTCTTCTAACAAAATGCAGATTTCAAAGATGAAAAACCCTTTAAAAAGCATCAACTTAGGGGGAGAATTTGTTGAAGAAACAAGATTGAGGAAAAATTTCAAGTTTTAGGTTGTCATCATAAAAAAGGGGGAGATTGTGAAGTCAAGCTTCTTCTATAGATATTTTGATGAAGACAACATTATTTGCTCATAACATTGGTTGCAAAAAGGAAGTGGATAAAAGACATGACTAATCAAGCTCAAAGTTTCAAATATCCTTCAAGAATTAAAGATTATCTTGGTTGATCAAAGGTATAACATTTCATCTCTTAATAATGTTTATACAAGTGTTCAAATAGTGTCTCATTTATGCATCATAAGTTTAAGAATGATTGGAAAAGAATGCCATGCGTTTACTTATTTAAAATTCTGTTTTTCTGCATTTTCTAACAGCGTTAACTGATTAACACCTTAGGTTAACCGGTTAACCAGTGATAATTTTTGAAAAATTTGTAACGTTGGAAAGGTGTTAACCGATTAACACTGAAACAGTGTGAAAAATTATGCTCTTTTCAGATTTCTTTTCAAACGTTTTTTCATTGATTCATGGCATCTCTTCATATTTTAACACTCATTTGTAGAGGTGTATTAGGGTTATATAAAGAGCATAAGTTTAGTTTTTCTATTCACCTCCTTTTGCTATAATTTTCAATCATTCAATCCCTTAAAAATTCTGAATTTTTACAAGAGTGTTCTTCAAACTTTTCAAACAGAAACTTCTGCACTTAAACCTTCATACTTATTGCATTAGTTTCATTATTATTAAGTCGAACACTTGTATAATATCATTAAGAGTGACTGTTACAAAAAGGGAAAGATCAATCTTTTGATTGATACACTTCAACATCAATCTTCAACATCTCAAATAAAATTCAGATTTGTGATATTTTTATTACAACTTATTTTAGTATTGTTAAAGATAAGTTTGTAAGGTTTTTCCTTGTGATCCGGATTGTGGATACAAGAGGTCCATTGTAAGAGTTACTCTTGGTTGGACTTTAAAATTGTAAAATCCAAGAGGGTGTTCTTGGTTGTTGATTGTGAGTGACTTGTATAAAAAGACTAGGAAGAGTCTTGTAAAGTCAAAACAATAGTAAACTCTCTTTCATGTTGAAAGGGGAGTGGAGTACTCTCGACCTGTGAGGGGAACCACTATACGTCTCGGTGTTCTTTACTTTCCGCATTTACCTCATTCCTCACTTAAAAACTTTTAGGAAAGTAAAAACAAGAAAGCGTCAAAAATCGGGATAATCCACTAAGTGCCTAATTCACCCCCCTCTCTTAGGCTCATTTATAACTTACAAATACAAGGACCCTGTCGACCTCTTAAGGGTATAAGACAGAACTTAGTCATCCTTTGCTAGAGCAGTCTTTCCAGTGTCAGACCTCAGGCCACTTTTGGGTTGATTCTCATCCCTTAATGCCCTTGCCTCCTCTTGGAGGCATCATACAAAATATAAAACTCTTCCACACCGGTAGACTTAGACAGTTTAATCCACTTGAGTCTCAAAGACATTCTCAAGTTCCTTACAACTATAGGAAGAAACCCTGGGCATGCTGGATCGATCTCTAGCAGAAACTCAGCCTCTCTCATGAGAGTTCCCCGACCAGGGTCAACACTATCTCAAATCAGAACCTCAAGGTATCTGACATCTCAACTCTTCTGTAACCCTTAGCAAGAGTTGATTCCCCACTTGGACCTGCCCGGGGATCTCAATAATCCCCGGCAAAAGATAGCCTCCTTTTAGGCTTTGTATAAGGACCTTTCCTCGGCAGAAAGATAGCCTCCTCTTAGGCTTTGTATAATGATCCTTCCTCAGCGAAGTCAGCCTCCTCTTGGGCTTTGTACAAATGATTCTCCCCAGCGGAGCTAACCTTTTCAGACTCTCTTGTTGAGTCAATCACTTTTCAGACTCTCTTGTTGAGTTAATCACCTTTTCAGACTCTCTTGTTGAGTCACTACCGTTCCAGACTCTCTTGTTGAGTCAATCACGTTTTGGACTCTCTTGTTGAGTCAATCACCTTCTCAGACTCTCTTGATGAGTCAACCTTTTTTAGCCTCAATCTTGAGCTTTGTACAAGATAGATAAAAATACTTTCTCGTTGAGTCAATCTTTATCCAAACTTGGTATAAGGATTTCCCCTAGCAGGAGCTAGCCTTTTCTTAGGTTGTGTAGAATACTTTCTCCATCTTGTCCAGCCTCAATCTTGGGCTTTGTACAAGACAGATAAAAAACACTATCTTGTTGAGTCAAATCCCTTTAGCCTCAATCTTGGGCTTTGTACAAGACATAAATTTCCCTCTCTTGAGTTTAGGATAGATATCTTCCCTGGCAGAGTCATTTCCTCCCAGTCTTCTTCTAGGCTTTGAGGAATTATTCTTCCCCAAGAAGAGTCAAACTCATTGCAGCCTCAATCTTGGGCTTTGTAGAAGACACATAAAAAATATCCTCACCAGAGTCAGTTAATTTCTCCTTTTCAGCCTCAATCTTGGGCTTTGTACAAGATGGATAATTCTCCCCGGTGGAGTCAAAACCCCTTTCAGCCTCAATCTTGGACTTTATACAAGACAGACAGAATATTTTCCCCGGGAAAGTCAAACTTATAGCCTCCTCTTAGGCTTTGTATAATGATATCCCCAAAGAGTCAGTTTCTTTTTTGCCTCAATCTTGGGCCTTGTACAAGACACCAAATATATACAGTCTCTTATTGAGTCGGTCACTTCTAGCCTCCTCTTAGGCTTTGTATAAAGAAATCCCCTAGCCGAGTGAATTAACCTTTTAGCATCAATCTTGTGCTTTGATCAAGGCACACAAAAATCAACAATCATTCTTTAGAGATGACAAATTCTCTCTCAGTCATAACTTTTTAGCTTCAATCTTGGGCTTTGAACAAGACACAAATACTCCTTTTAGCTTCAATCTTGGGCTTTGAATAAGACACCAAAACCTCTTTTTCCTCCCTTAGAATAGGACGAACTACGATTGCTCTGATTTCCCTGTTTCGTTTAAATGGGAATACGTAGGCATAAGATTACGAAATCTTAGCGAGCATACTAATAAAAAACTCTAGGTCCAGTACCTTCATATCAATCAAAACTTAGGTCTAGTACCTTACCAAAAACATCGGGAAAACCCAAACATCAACAAAAACCCACTCACTCACTCATACTTCCCAAGAAACTTTCCCAACCCATTACCAGATAAACACCATCAATTACAAAGCGAAACCCTAAAGCTAATATCCTATGGATAACCACATATAGGATGGGTAATTGACAACTACCCATTGTATAACCTGACCCCGGACCCCCAATCTCTTTTAAGCGTTTGTTCAGTTAAGCATTCGCGTGCAAGGTTAGTTTTAGATAGCTTCCCTTTCCCTTCCAGCTTTATGGGATAAATAAGAAATCAGAAAGTATCACCCTTTCTCCTTGAGGAGGAAAACCCAAACTTCATTGATAAGGTGGTCGCATCACCGACAAAAATCGCTCGCTACACCAACCTCCTTAAATCCTATAGTTTTTGAGCCTTGAGGTGTACTTGTGCGTCTTTCTTCTACCGAAATCCATAACGCAATCTCTCTGATATTTGCATTTATTGTTTTAGTTTATTTTGAAAAAAGGAAGAAAATTTTCTTTGTTTAAGAGTTTTTTAGATGAATGCATGAATGCAGCACACAAAAATATTGAAAAAACATGGGTTCAAGGGTTCAACGTCATGAGCATGGAGTCATGGCTCTACTCATCCCCAAAGGTTGTACTATTTTGGTCAATCTTTTGTACCTGTAGAACGGGTTCCAGGTTCCCAAAATCATTGACCCTTCCTAGGGATATCAACAGCAAGCTGGTTCACCCGAGCGAGCTGTAGCATCCTAGGATGAATCTCATTTGAGTGTGGTATCGCGTATCAACTATTCTCGATAGTCACCGCACTACCAAATGGTCATAGGGTTAATGTCTACTAAATTCTCAGGGTCACGGGTGCCGCACTGGATAACTTTGCTTTCACGACGATTGATCGTTCAACATTTAGTATCCACACGTGCCCTCGCCTGATTTGGTGGTCTACCAAGATCGCTTGTTCGGGATTCACTCCCTACAAGTTCCCTTGTCTATGCCACCCCTTATCTTAGGGTTCTCTCAAACTTTCTACATGTGTATCAATCGCATTCCCATTGACAGAAAAATAAACACGGATATCAAGTAGGAAATAGCGGTGTGTATATATATATATATATATATATATATATATATATATAGTATGTAGTATAATTGCTAACAACCTAGACCTCTTAGAAATTCTAATCCTAGTTTGGCTCCCCAGCAGAGTCGCCATTTTTCTGTAGCGTGCGATTTTTTGTCGGTGACGCTGCCACCTTATCGCCATTGGTTGGAATTGGGTGCTACTTTCTGAATTCTTATTTATCCTATGAAGCTGGAAAGGAAAGGGAAGTTATCTAAAACTAATATTGCACGCAGATGTTTTCTTTAACAAATGCTTAAGAGATTGGGTGGTCCAGGGTCAGGTTATACAATGGGGAGTTGTCAATTACCCATCCTATATATGGTTATCCATAGATCGTTAGCAATTTCTACTATTTTCTACTTACTGGTGTTTTTCTATTTATTGGGAAAGTTTCTCCTTTGGGAATGTTTGAGAGAGAGTATTTTTGTTGATGTCGGGTTTTTCCGATGTTTTTGGTAAGGTACTGGACCTAAGGTTTTTGATTGGTGTGCTCGCTAAGATTTCGCAATAGTATGCCTACGTATTCCCGTTAAAGAAAATAGGGAAATCAGAGCAATCGTAGTTCCTCCTATTCTATGAGAGGAAAAAGATGTTTGGTGTCTTGTTCAAAGCCCAAGATTGAAGCTAAAGGAGTATTTGTGTCTTGTTCAAAGCCCAAGATTGAAGCTAAAAGGTTTGACTGAGAGAGAATTTGTCATCTCTAAGGGAGATATCTCATTTGTTTATCACAGTTGTTGGGTAACTGATTATAAAGGAGAATTACTTTAACTGGGATATGAGAATCCACTAATGCCATAATTTCCTTTATGAGGGATTTGTTTTGAAGGAGGAAACTTTAGCTCAGTGTTGAGCAATGCCATTTTTCCTTAGGAGTCTTTCATGCTAAGGGAGGGACATTGGCTTGGATGTAAATAATTCAGAGGCTTGCCACTTACAGTAATTAGATGAAAGAATAGGATTTACAAGTATAAGAGAGGGACTACAACTTGGATATTTGAATTAACAAGTGTGCCACTTATAGCAGTTATCTGGGATTAAGGTTTGTTTGACTGTCTGTTTTGATGTGTGATTGTACAGAGAAATGTCTTCCTACCGAGAGATTTTTGATTTCCTCCGAGGGGATGTTGATTTTTGTGTGGCTTGATCAAAGCCCAAGGTTGAAGCTAAAAGGTTGACTCTACTAGGGAGTTTTATTTCTGTCTTGTACAAAACCCAAGATTGATGCTGAAAAGAGACTGACTCTTTTGGGGAGATCATTATACAAAGCATAAGAGGAGGATGGACATTGACTTTTCTGGGGAAATATTTTATCTGTATTGTACAAAGCCCAAGATTGAAGCTAAAAGGGATTGACTCTACTGGTGAGAGGTTTTATCTGTCTTGTACAAAGCCCAAGGTTGAGGCTAAAAGGATTAACTCCACTGGGGAAGTTTTATTGGTGTCTTGTACAAAGCCCAAGATTGAGGCTAAAGGGATATTGACTCTGCTCAGGGAGATCATTATACAAAGCCTAAGAGGAGGCTAGAAGGGTTTGACTTCTTTGGAGAGAGTTTATATGTGTCTTGTACAAAGCCCATATTGAGGCTAAAAAGGATTTGACTCACTCAACCGAGGATATTTATAGGTGTCTTGTACAAAGCCCAAGATTAAGGCTAAAAAAAGGCAGAGGGAAAATCATTATACAAAGCCTAAGAGGAGGCTGGTTAGGGAATTTCTTATATAAAGCCTAAAAGGAGGCTAGCTTCTACTGAGGATTATTGAGATCCAGAGACAGGTCCAAATTGGGGAATCAACTCTTGCTGAAGATAGAAGAGTTGAAATATCAGAGACCATAAGGTTCTGATTGAGGATTTATTGATAGTAATTAGACCCTAGCTGGGGAAATTTAAAGTGAGGGTTTAAAGGTTGAATTTTAAAACCTATAGAGGTTTTAACTCTGTTGGAAATTGATCAGGGTTTTTTCCTCTGCTTTTAGGAAACTTGAGGGTTTCTGGAGATCCTAAAAGGAGGTGAGATTGTCCAAGTCTACTGGTATGAAGAGGTTAACTCTTAACTAGAGGATGATCTTTGTATGATGCCCAAGAGGAGGCTGAGACTGTCCAAGTATGCTTGTATAAAGCCCAAGAGGAGGCTGGTGTTTTAAGGGATGAGAATCAACCCTAAATTGGTCTGATGTTTTGACTCTTTGGAAGACTGCTCTAACAAAGGATGACTAGGTTCCGTCCTATACCTGTAGGAGGTCTTTGGGTCCTTGTACTAAGCCTAAGAGGAGGCATGAGAACTTCTAAGATGCTTGAGGGTCCTTGTACAAAGCCCAAGAGGAGGCAGGTGATGCTTTTAAGAAGCCTGTGGGTCCAAACCTAAGAAAAGTTCAAGAAAGGTTTCACCGGGAATTAATCCTTTCTTTAGTGAACAGTTCTAGGGTTTGAAGAAATTCAAAAGAGGTTTCACCGGGAATTAATCCTCTCCGGGGGAAATGAATTTCATAGACAAATTTCTAGTAGTGACAGTCTTGAGAAAAGTTTCACTGGGAATAATGCCTTTCTCTGTTCCATATTGTATAAGCCCAAGAGGAGGCAAGACTGTATCCGGAATTTCCTACGGGGAACTAGTTTTGACTGTGTTGAAAGAGTAATCACTGGTTTGATCTAATCTTAGACCTAATTGTCGGGGAAAACTTTAAGCAAGTAATCTTCTTTTGAAAAGAAGATTGGGGCTTATACTCAAGAAGAGGCCCTGAAATAACAGCGATCGCACCGTTGTTCTGAAAATTGTACCGCGACTTATACAATGACTGAGGCCCAAATTATTGTTTATGTACAAAAGGGATGGGTCTTACACTTTATTAGAGACCCAGGAGTTTTAAAAAAGAAAAAAAATAATGGGGCTTACAACTCAGGGACAGGCCCAGATGATTTTGTTAAAAGGTGACGATCGCGCAGCGATTTTAGAAAACACAGTGAGACTTATACAATGACTGAGGCCCAAAAATGGTTTTTAATTTACAAAGGGGTGGGTCTTACACTCTATTAGAGGCCCAAGAGTTTTTTTTTAAAGATTTCTAAGGGTGAAAATAATAAAAACCCTAATTTGATAAAAAAAATGTATTTTAATTTGAATAAAAAACATTTTAAATGATCAAAATTATCAAACATGTATGAAAAAACAAGTTGTGATCTTGGATAAATGTTTGAAAAATCATGTTTTGTCCATAGAATGATTTGAAATTCATTTAAATTTGGAAAAATCAGAAAAAATAAATATTTTCAAATGTTTAAAAACAAATAAAATAAATTCTTTATGAAAATATTAAATAAATAATATTTTTGTGAAATTTTTGTAGAATAAAATATTTTAACATTTTTGTGAATTTTCAAAAAAAGAATCAATAAAAAATAATTAAAATTGAGAGAGAAATTAATTTTGGAAGTTATTAAAAAATGGTGAAGAAAAGTGAAAGAAAACAAGTGATAAAAAAAATAGGATGACCCTCCCAAGGTTTGAACCCACGCCCTTGAGGTGGAGGGTTTAAAATTTTACCAACTGAGCCACTTGCGTGTGGCTGAAAGAGAATGGTAAGTGTGAATAATATATGAAAAACCCTTTGGAAAATGACTAAAAAAAACCAAAAGGTCTGGGGCGAGGGGAATTCGAACCCCAGACCTCTCGCTCGCTACACACACAAAACCAACTGATCAACCACTGGGGCGCAATGCCAATTCAAATATATAGTGGCAAGTGTATAATATATACTAAACTTGATTCTGAAAGTTTGAAAATGGCGCCATGGCCATCTTCTTCCTTGGGCAACCATCAGACTTACGTGAAGCAAGCTATCTCCCTCGTCTCTCAACCATTCTACAAGATGTAAACATGAAACTTGTGTATTTTTTAACAAGGAACATGATGGCAATATTCAATTTCATTTATTTTTAGTGTATCAAAAGAAATTGTCTGAAAGCACATATGAACCCTAACTGATAGTTTTAAAATTAAATTCCATATGATTATGATATGAAGCAATTAATTGAGGGGAAATGATCTATAAACATCCAGAAACACAATGGTAACTTGAAAACATGTTTATGATGCATGATTCATTGAGTTCAGTTTTAAGTAAGCTTACCTTGCAAGTGAGAATCAAATTCTGGCTTGGAGGTGTTACAGATGTGTTCCAATGATCTGGATAGCTTCCTTGACCTCTATGGATGGTGTTCCAATGCTTAGATTGATTTGAAAACCTCTGGATTGGTTAACTTGATCCAACCTGCAGCTACCTTGTAACTTTCAGCAATTAAGGGGTGAGTTGATGATTTGGATGTTTTAGAAACTTGGTGAGTATTTAGATCACTTCCATATGAAGTATATGAAGTGTTTGAGTGGCTAGTTTGGATGGAATTGCGCAGATATGAGAAATTCGATTTCTCACTCTCTTGGTTTTTTGAAAATTGGAGTGAGAGCAAGAAGAGTGTGAAAACAAGTTTGGTATTATTTTGGTGTGATCTGAATGAGGCAATGTGACCTCTATTTATAGGTGATCAAGTTTTGTCTTGGTGGAATAGTGTTGCAGCAATGAATAAGAGCTCACTAAATGCATTTTGGCAAGGTGCGCTTACTTCTCATGCAAGGTACCATAACTCTCTAAGTATATTAGCCAACTTTTGACCAATTCCACATTCCTCAGATGTTTTAATTGTTGTTTATGCATGAACCTTGACTGGGGAGAGTGGCTTTGTTGAAAGTGCACTATTGCACATAAATGCACTTTGAATTCCAAGTCTTTGTACAAAGACTCATTATGCCACATGATAAAGTTCTAAGCATCTTGGCCTAATTCTGCAGGTTTGATATGATCATATTGAGTGTATGTGGTGTCATACCCCAAATTTTGACCACCAAGATTTCCCATAATTGTGTAAATTGTTACCACAATATGGATGTGCCATCATGCCTCATCAATCTCCTCAAGGATTGTTGAGCTTTCACTACAACCAAGAATTAGGGTTTCTATCCCTCCCAGAACATTTAGACAAAAGATCAATCAAGAAATGACATGATCTTTAACTTGTATAACCTCTTAAAACATCCACAAAGGATTAAGAGGACCCTCACATAAAAAATCAAGCACACAGTTGTGACATTCCAAGTGTTTTGAGCCCCAAAACACCCGGTGTCGCCAAATTAGGGTTTTGGACGACCGAGACCTCCAGAGTGAAATTTTCACAAGACGATGAGCTAAGACTTCAACATGTGACTCAATATGCTCAAAATAACCCTAAGGATTCATTTTCAAAATTAAATTACCCTCAGAGGAAGCATTCCTCAAAAATCAGAAATTAGGGTTTTACGCTCCGAACCGCTCCGGAGCCAAAAGTCAAAACATGAATTTTTTGGCAAAAATGATCCTTATGAATCATATTTTCATAATATATGATTTATAATGTCATTTGAATAAGAATTGATCAAGAAACTAAGATAACTTGTAAAAGAGGTAATCTTGAAAAATTGAAAAATTTTCTAAGTTACTAAATTTGAATGATTTTGGTACCAACTTCCAAGGATCATAACTTGTGATCCAAGTGATCCAAGCAGCCATTTTGGGTGATCCAAAGCTTGATTTGTAGGTCTTCCTACATTCTACAAAAGCTTCAACTACCTCAAACTCCAATTCTTCATGGATTTTAAGTTATGGAGTGATCAAAATGACAAAAATGAAGAAAATGACATTTTTCAACACTTAGTGAAAATCTGCCTAAGTTACCAGCCTTGGACACTAATGTTCATGAGGATTTTTCAATGGGATCCAAATAGTTTCAAGACTAACTATGATCACACATGTATTGTATCTTATGAGGGGCTTTCTAAAAAGCACAAGAGCCTCCTATAACTCAACCTGAGCAAGGAGATATGATCCCCTCAAAATCACCATTTCCAGTTGTCTTGTACAAGGCAGAATTTGGCATTTTTGCTCTATTTGGCAAAATCAGACAAATTCAAGCCTTGTCATCCATTTGGACACATCAGAGGATAAAATCAAAGGGGAATGATCTGATCCCCAAGCCTTCCAAGTCCAAGAATCTACATATAGTCATAACAAACCTAAAAAGGCTAAAAAGTGCAAAAGACTCCAATTTTGTTTCAATGCATTCAATGGATGCATCAAAGTGGCATGAACTGAGGCAAACTTAACTGAATGAGTAAAGCCTTATCTCTGAACCAAAAGACCATATGCCTATGCTCTAACCTCAAGTCAATGGCTAGAGGAGACTTGAGATTCCATTTGATCACCATTGGCCACAGAACTGCTACAGTTGCCACTCATTATTGCTGCCAAAACAAACTTGACACGCTATAAATAGAGCTCATTTGTGATCAGTTTGAGTACACCAAAGCATCCAAACTGATGCTTTACTCATAATCTCTTCTTCACTCCAATTTTGCCTTCTAACTGAAGTCACTATCGGGTTTTGAGATTGAGAGTGATTCCAACCATACCAATCACACACACACACCTCATAAACATCATATATGAGTGATCCATAACACAAAATCACATCTAGAACATCAAATTCACAAAGTCACCAGCCAATTGCTCAAGTTCTTGACAGAGTTGCAGTTGAGGTACCACAACCAGTTCCAGCTCATTTCAATCAACTCCAAGAATTCAAACACACTCCTTGGCACTTAAGGAAGCTATCCAGATCATTGGAACCTAGCTGCAACACCTCCATCATCAAACTCGATCACCAGCTGCAAGAGGTAGGCCTGAACCCTTCAAACTCTATGATCCATGCATCATGAATGAATTTTTGAGTTACCATCTTGTTTATGCATGTATGTAGAGTAATAACCCTCAATCAATTGCCATGAATCCATCATGTATGGAATTTCATTGTGTTCATACTGAAATTAGGGTTCTTGAGGTTTTCTGTTGATTTCTTCCTCCATACTTAATATAAATGCAATTAAACTATGTGGTTGTGATCCTTGTTAAAAAACGAACAAGATTGGTACTTGAATCGTGTAAAACCATTGAGGAATCATGAAGAAAAGTGAGAAAATGCAAATCTGCAGAAACAGGGCACGCGGGCAAGAACTTGGTGTTCTTGGCGCCCTTTTTCAAATTTTTACATTTTTGAATATTTTTATATTTTTGTTAATTGATTCAAAAATTAATTCCTCTCTGAATATTTGTGTTTTTGAATTGATTCTTTTTCTCAAAATTCAAAAAAAAAATGTTTAAATATTTTATTTTACAAAAAAATCCAATTTATATTATTTATTTAATATAGTTAGAATTTTTGTAATTAATTTTATTTTATTGTTTTTAAAACATTTTTAAATGAAATTCCCACTTTGATCTTTCAAAACCAATTGAACTTCAAACTTTTATGTGATTAAAAAAGATTTTTCAAAATATTTTTCAAAGTATACAATTTGTTTTTGAATATATTTGACATTTTATCATTTATTATTTAAATTTCCTTTGAAAAATGACATTTTTATTTAAAATTAGGGTTTCCTCTCGATTTTAAAATTTTAAACACTTTTGGGCCTCTAATAGAGTGTAAGTCCCAACCCTTTTTGAAAACCAACCATTTTTGGGCCTTAGTTATTGTATAAGTCCCGACACGTTTTCAGAAATCTCGGCGCGATTGCCATTTCAAAACAAAAATCATCTGGGCCTCTCCCTGAGTTGTAAGCCCCATTTCTTTTATTTTTTCAAAGACTTTGGGCCTCTCCTTGAGTTGTAAGACCCATCCCTTTGTACAGAAAACCTTTTTCGGCCTCAGTCATTGTATAAGTCCCAGTACAATTTTCAAAAACAACTGTGCGATCACTGTTATTTCTGGGCCTCTCCTTGAGTTGTAAGCCCCATCTCTTGTACAAAAATATAAACTTTTGGGCCTCTAATAGAGTGTAAGATCCAACCTCTTTGTAAATAGAATAATTTGGGCCTCAGTCATTGTATAATTCCCGATACAATTTTCAGATCAACAGTACGATTACTGTTTTTCATCTGGGTCTCTCCTTGAGTATAAGCCCCAATAATCTTTTCAAAACAACTTTCCCTTTTTGGTTTAAGTTCAAATTCATAGTTGTTATCAAAACTTTCATTAATTTCTTGAACAACTAACCATACAGCTGTTACAATGGAAGTTTGCTCGCCTGTAAGTTTTAAACAACTTTTCTTTTACATACTAGCACACACACACACACACACACACACACATATATATATATATATAGGAAATGCTAACGTACACCCAAAATTGGTGGGCCCCACACAAAAATACACTACATCTATTTTCTTTCTATTTTTTTTCTTCATCTTTCTAATGTGGGTCCCACCCAAAATTGGTGGGCCCCACACAAAATTACACTAAGGTGTATGTTGCTAATGCACACCTACATGGGTGTGCATTAGCATAACCATATATATATATATATATATTTGTTTGTGCTGGAAGCTTGCTCACCTGTAAGTCCTCCTACCCTCTTTTACATACAGTATATATTTCATCTGTATATATATGCCAGTATATTATCTGCTTAGAGTTTTCCCCGACAACTAGGTCTAGAACTAGATAAAGCCAGTGGTCACTCTTTCAACAGTCAAAACTAGTTCCCCATAAGAATTCCAGATACAGTCTTGCCTTCTCTTGGGCTTATACAATATGGAACAAAGAGAAAGGTATTATTCCCGGTGAAACTTTTCTCAGACTGTCACTATTAGAAAATTGTCAAAGAAGTTCATTTTCCTCAGAGAGGATTAATTCTCGGTGAAACCTCTCTTGAATTTCTTCAAACCCTAGAACTGTTCATTAAAGAAAATATTATTCCCGGTGAAACTTTTCTTGAACTCTTATTAAGTTTGGACCCACAGGCTTCCTAAAAGCATCCCCGGCCTCCTTTTGGGCTTTGTACAAGGACCCTCCGACTTCTTAGAAGTTTTCATGCCTTCTTTTGGGCTTAATACAAGGACCCTGAAGACCTCTTAAAGGAATAGGACAAAACTTTGTCATCCTTTATTAGATCAGTCTTTCCGAAGAGTCAAAATCTCAGACCAATTTTAGGGTTGACACTCATCCCTTAAAGCACCAGCCTCCTCTTGAGCATCATACAAAGACAAACTTTTTCGTACCAGTAGACTTGGAAAGTCTAATCTCCTCTTGGATCTCAAAGACATTCTCAAGTTCCATACAAACATAGGAAAAACCCTGGTCGTTTAACCAATCTCCAGTAGAGTTAAAACCCTCACCGGATCTAAAACTCAGTCTTTCATACTAAATTTCCGCAGCTAGGGTGAGCTTATCATCAGTATAACACTAGCCTATCAGAACCTCAAGGCATCTGATATCTCAACTCTTCTGTAATCCCCAGTAAGAGTTTATTCCCCACTTTGGACCTGCCTCTGGATCTCAATAATCTTCAGCAGAAGACAACCTCCTCTTAGGCTCTGTATAATGATTTTTCCTCAGCAGAGTTAGCCTCAAAAGCACTCACTTGTTGAGTCAATCTCCTAAAACCACTCTCTTGTTGAGTCAACCCTTTTCAGCCTCAATCTTGGGCTTTGTACAAGAAAGATAAAAAAGCAATCTCTTGTTGAGTCAATCTCATTTAAACACTCTTTTGTTGAGTTAACCTCTTTCAGCCTCAATCTTGGGCTTTGTGCAAGACAAACAAAAGCACTCTCTTGTTGATTCAATCACATTTTCAGCACTCTCTTGTTGAGTCAAATAAAAGGTGTAACACCCCAATTCCCATCGCGAATAAATAATACATAAATAAATTAGAGTAACTAAAAATTTATTTTTCTTACAGAAACAAGGATGCCACATTTTAAAGTAAGAAAACACAATCCCTGCTCAATTATTTGTTACATAACACATAATAAAGAAAATCATTAACGGGAAACTTTTTCCATCTAAAGGGAAAGGTCAATTATGGAATAAAGCGGAAAGATCCATAACCGACTTGTTTTACAAAATAAATCATTTTAGAACATCAACTATATATACAAAAGTACTACAAAATACATTCAACAAATGTATACATATATATATATATATATATATATATAATCGTTCCCCGACTCCCGTGCTACGTATCAGAGCAGACACCAAGACCGACAACAGAACGGAGGGCTAATCTTCACAAAAAGACCTCCAGCAACTCTAATCTGCAATGCCTCATAGAGCATTATAAAACAGCAGAAGGGTGAGAAATAACAACTAAAATCAAGATTGCATAATAATATGTAAATACATAACAATTCACATGCATAGCTATTCTCACCACAAACACCACATACTAATACATATAACATACCACATATACGTAACATATATCTATTAATCCAACAATATAGCATATATCAAGTATCCAATATACTCACGTATTTGCACATAAGGCATACCAAGTCATAACATTTAGAAACACATCACACATCACATAGCATATGTCTACGCATAATACATATTATCCACAACCAATGCATTTATCACATATGCACATCAAATTACCAATGCTATCACAATCTCAACACATAACAAATCGATGCACAATTTCCACACATAATCAATCAAATCATGATTTTCCACACATAATGCATTCATTCACAATTCTCACACATAATCAATCAAATCATGATTTTCCACACATAATGCATCCATTCACAATTCTCACACATAAGCAATCAAATCATGATTTTCCACACATAATGCATCCATGATTTTTGCAAATGCACAGAGACCGACACAACGACTCTATGCAAATGCCATGCGGTACTGACTTCCAATGTTTCTCATCACTAGTTCACTCAGGAACTCTGCTGGAACCATCGCTCGTTACATCACTGTAACTCCCCGTCGGGCATACGATGTTCCCCGCCGCTCACACCCCACACGGGCACACGACGTTTATGGATCGCTCACACCCCACACGGGCACACGACCCGATCGCTCACACCCCACAAGGGCACACGATCGTCTATAATCATCGCTTTCGGTCCTCTTATTTTTAAGGCGCTTCAGTCCTCTTATTTTTAAGGCGCACGATGTTATAACGGATTCCCTCTAGAACCAATCCGTCGCTCACACCCCATATGGGCACACGACGTTTATGGATCGCTCATACCCCACATGGGCACACGATCTGATCGCTTACACCCCACATGGGCACACGATCGCACAAGATGCATATCATGATGCTTGGCATACAATGACTCATGACATTTAAAATGCACACATATACACATCCACAATCATACATATATCATCAAATACCACACATTGTATTTTCCTGCCCTTAGGCCACAAATCATCATCACAACATGTATCACGTGCATTTTCATTTCACAACAGCAAACAAGTCATACAATATCCATATCAATAACACATTGCATGATACACATCAATTACACACAATGACAACGAAAAAAGTCGACAAAACAACACCATTCAAATATCATACATCCACCACCAATGCGTATCAATCATGCACAACATTTCATCACATATACTCACGCCATATAATAGCACACCAGCTATACGTTACATATCAAAAGCATATAGCATGATAACACATCATTCGCACGCCAATACGACGGTAAAAATCCGACAACCAACAATTTTTCAGAACCATAACTTAAATAAGTCATCTACTGACCTCCAACCCATTTTTAATAGAAATATTATTTCATTAGCTTTCCAACGCTTCGAACGGCGACCAAAACGGACTTACGGTTTGAAAATTATGAAGAAAACAAAATAGAAAAATATCACGTTCGCTACAGCATTCGCTAGGCGAACCCTAGCGAACCAAGGCAGTGGAAAATAGACATAAAGTTCGCTAGGCGAACCTCTAGGCGAACATTCTCCCGTTCCTTCACTGGGGTTCGCTAGGCGAACCCGCGAAACCCAGAATTCGCCGCAGCGTCAACATAGGTCATATGGGACCAAAATACATCATTTTTACCACCCAAACCCTTCTAATTCATACCAGAACAACCAAAACATGTTCAGACATAAACAACGAGTATTCTACGCGGTTTATATCGAATTTTATCCATGAAAACATCTATTTCTATCAATTACTCATAATTTCAATCGGTAAGAAAAGTCGCGAAACAACCAAAACAATTACAACAAACAACACATATACATACACAAGCAAGATATAATTGAAACTTCTCACCCTTACCTGATTAATCGCGCTCGAAACGGAGTTTTCCCGATTTTTCCTCTTTCTCCTATTCTCTCTTTCTTTCTTCTCCTTTTCTTTCTCTTCTTTTTCTTTCCTTTTCTTTTCTCTCTTTTTCTTTCCACTTTCTATTTATATAAAATATCTAAACCCCTAAAAGACTATTTTACCCCTCAACTCAAATATCTCGCAAACGCTCTCAAAACGCGATAAAACATAAACAACGATGAAAAATAATATATTGTCAAATAAAAGTCAAGAATAAAATAATATAAAAACGAAACTAATTAAATCGACTTGATTAAATAAATAAGACAAAATGGGGCGTTACAATTCTCCCCCACTTAGACATTTTCGTCCTCGAAAATATAACCGATACGAACAACTCCGGATACGACTCTCGCATCCGACCAACAAATTAACATGCCAATAAAAGCACACCACGAATAACACAAACTGACAAACCATCTTGCTAGCAGCAACAACTACAACGACACTACAACGATGACAAGATACAAAGCCCATACAATGCACTTGACGACCAATTCACGACTCAAAGAATACCCAAGTTACGAACACACACCGGAATTAGCTACTCGCACTCGAACCAACACGATGGAAACGAGGCAACAACACAAACAAGAACACAAGTTCCACGACACAACATCGATTAAACAACCTCCACATAACCATAATACCAACATCCTTGTCACACAACATTATTACAACCATGCTATGATTCCTCAATCGACCATATAACCAAGACATCCATCTACACAGTAGCCCATGAATAATAGTTAAACCTTTCACATATCACTTCCATCCTAAAACGTCCAATGGTCTCAACACTCCTACATGCTCCCAATGTTCAACCTATGAACTCTTACCAGTCCCACACGCATATACGAATCATGCCACTTCACGCTTCCGTTGCACACTCTGATTACTCGTAACCATCAAAACTACCAATTTCACGTCTAAAGTCTAACTCTTTCTCATATTCACCAAAAATCACTGTTCCATGTTAATATACCCAACCGCAAACCATCAGATGTCAATTGACACACCAACCCAAATCTCTAAATTCTCCCAAAAGTTCCCAGTCTTTAACCATCAAAGCAGACATAAGTAAAACTTTCGACTTAACTCATCACGCACGACATAAACTTTACCAATAGGATAATTCGAGCCAAAGTCATAACTAATCAGGAATTCCAACCATCCGACCGTGCCTCAATCTGAGTTACAAATCAAAAGTTATGAAGAAAACAAAACTGCACAAACTAACATGTTCGCTAGGCGAACCTCCTAGCGAGCATTCGCTACCATCTTCGCTAGGCAAATGTCGTTGGCAAACATTCGCTGACCTTCCCTGTCGGGTTCGCTAGGCGAACCATAGAAAACTCAGGATTCCAGCAGCGCTGTTACTCATCCAAAACCATCATTTTCTCCATCCATACACCTTGAACCTAAAACCCTTAAAATAATACCTCCAGATTCTCCAACACAATACAATCGCGTCCAGTTCCAAATCCTGAATAGTATCGATCCTTTTATGAATCCTCAATTGTCGTAAAGCATAAGCCACAACTTTACCCTCTTGCATTAACACACTGACTAAACTCATCAAAGACGCATCCCAATACCTCATAAACGGTTCATCAGGATCACACAGAATCAGAACTGAAGCCGTAGACAACTTCTACTTCGGCTTTCTGAAACTTTCCTTACAACGAACATCCCAAACAAACGACTTACCTTTTGCAAGTCAACTGAGATAACCGAAGTACGAACTTAGCAAAGTTTTCCATAGCCTGCAATAACAACCAACTGAGCCCAAAAGTTTCTAATCTCCTTAACCGACTTAGGAGCCTCTCAATGTAGATCTGCATCTACTTCCAATGGATCCATAACCATACTCTCATCTGAAATAACATATCCAAGAAAACTAACCTTATTCAACCCAAATTCTCACTCGAATAACTTAGCAAAAAAACTTCGTCTCTTTTTGACACTTGTAATTCAAATCCCAAACACTCTACCTGTTCTTCCTCTGAGTTTACAACAGATCCGAATATCCTCAATCAAAGCCATTACGAACTTATCCAAATAAATATGGAAGATACGATTCCTCTTTCCACAAACATTACAGACGCATTACTAACACCAAATAACATCACTACACGTTGTAATGTCCAACCAAACTCCAAAAGATAAAAATTCTTAAAGCTTTTGCAAAACTTTTCACTGGGTAACTGGTTACTCACATCCAAACTTAACCGAGTAAATAACAGCCTATCCTGACGATAACAAACATAACCAGTCACATTAAATTGATCAAAGCCTCAACTTACACCATTCACCACTCTTATCAAACATTCCAAACAATTGCAATTTCACTCAAACTCCACCAAACCATTCCAATCATCCGTTCATGAAAGTGGACACTTATTCTCAATCGTTACCTTATTCAACTGTTAGCAATCCATACACAATTTCTTCTCTTAACAATCCAAATTCCATAAATCCCCACGTGTAGCAACAACCATCCCAAAAGAACTCTCAAATAGTACATCCACCCTTAAGGTTTTCTCAAAATTCCCATTAATGCTCTATAATTCCAAAGACTCCAAACCTCTCAAGAACTTTAAGTTTCGCTTTCCATAGTCTCAATACCAATACCATCATAATGCTTGTTATTCCATTCAATCATCCCTCCTTTTTGTTACTAACCATACTGGAGCTCTCCAAGACGACACACTTGGCCTCACAATTCTCCTTTCCAGTAAATCTTCCAACTGCTCTATCAGTCCGGGTACTTCTAATACTAACATCCAATATTCCACTCGGGAATACATCTGAAAATCACGCACAACTGGTAGGTCATCACTGTGTCCTTTCTGCCAATTTCTAGAAAACTATCGTCACAAACATAACAACATCTTAGTTTCACGTCCTAAAAGTTCTTCTACTTACTTAGCAGATCCAAACCTCAAATCCTTACCTTCGTCCAATTTGAGTTCACACTCTACCCTCTGAGAACAACCTTTAACAATACCCAATCGTTCTCTCCTAATGACTTCCCAACTTGACCAACATACCAAAAACCTATAATCCGTCTCATCTTCCAGTATAAGAGTCTTCATCAACTCATCGAAGCAATCCGTAATCATTTTCTCAATTCCAAACAATTCATGGCACACACTTCCAAGCCGGAAAGACCCGTCTATTCCATCCAACATAATTCCCGTCTACTATCAACAAGAGATTAAGGGTGATCAGTTCCTCAATTTGTCAATAGACAGCCGACAATCATGATGGGGCATAAACCGTCTTCACCAAACTATAATAGCGTTTCTTATATCCTGTGCACAAAACTACCTAAGGCACAAATCCTTAGTTGACCTAAACCTTACCTCCGCATTCCCGCCGGAACTGGGAAAACACTGTCCAAACAACACTTACACTCTTGCAACCAACGGCACACTGAGCCCCCGCTCCACAACCGAAGCAACTTGGAGAAGTTCCAGCTTCTCCCCCACTTATCTCATTCTCAATCCTGAAGACAAAGGATTAGAAAAACCATAAAGCACTGAAAGTCTTTCACACACATATCACGTACTAAGGAACAAACAACATCGACAGTATTCAACTGTCACACCAACTGACTCAACAACTTGGCCGGGCGGACCGACCTGCTCTGATACCACTAATGTAACACCCCAATTCCCATCGCGAATAAATAATACATAAATAAATCAGAGTAACTAAAAATTTATTTTTCCGACAGAAACAAGGATGCCACATTTTAAAGTAAGAAAACACAATCCCTGCTCAATTATTTGATACATAACACATAATAGAGAAAATCATTAACGGGAAACTTTTTCCATCTAAAGGGAAAGGTCAATTATGGAATAAAGCGGAAAGATTCATAACCGACTTGTTTTACAAAATAAATCATTTTAGAACATCAACTATATATACAAAAGTACTACAAAATACATTTAACAAATGTATATATATATATATATATATATATATATATATATAATCGTTCCCCGACTCCCGTACTACGTATCAGAGCAGACACCAAGACCGACAATAGAACGGAGGGCTAATCTTCACAAAAGGACCTCCAGCAACTCTAATCTACAATGCCTCATAGAGCATTATAAAATAGCAGAAGGGTGAGAAATAACAACTAAAATCAAGATTGCATAATAATATGCAAATACATAACAATTCACATGCATAGCTATTCTCACCACAAACGCCACATACTAATACATATAACATACCACATATACGTAACATATATCTATTAATCCAACAATATAGAATATATCAAGTATCCAGTATACTCACGTATTTGCACATAAGGCATACCAAGTCATAACATTTAGAAACACATCACACATCACATAGCATATGTCTACGCATAATACATATTATCCACAACCAATGCATTTATCACATATGCACATCAAATTACCAATGCTATCACAATCTCAACACATAACAAATCGATGCACAATATCCACACATAATCAATCAAATCATGATTTTCCACACATAATGCATCCATTCACAATTCTCACACATAATCAATCAAATCATGATTTTCCACACATAATGCATCCATTCACAATTCTCACACATAATCAATCAAATCATGATTTTCCACACATAATGCATCCATTCACAATTCTCACACATAATCAATCAAATCATGATTTTCCACACATAATGCATCCATGATTTATGCAAATGCACAGAGACCGACACAACGACTCTATGCAAATGCCATGCGGTACCGACTTCTAATGTTTCTCATCACTAGTTCACTCAGGAACTCTGCTGGAACCATCGCTCGTTACATCACTGTAACTCCCCGTCGGGCATACGATGTTCCCCGTCGCTCACACCCCACACGGGCACACGACATTTATGGATCGCTCACACCCCACACGGGCACACGACCCGATCGCTCACACCCCACATGGGCACACGATCGTCTATAATCATCGCTTTTGGTCCTCTTATTTTTAAGGCGCTTCAGTCCTCTTATTTTTAAGGCGCACGATGTTATAGCGGATTCCCTCTGGAACCAATCCGTCGCTCACACCCCACATGGGCACACGACGTTTATGGATCGCTCACACCCCACATGGGCACACGATCTGATCGCTTACACCCCACATGGGCACACGATCGCACAAGATGCATATCATGATGCTTGGCATACAATGACTCATGACATTTAAAATGCACACATATACACATCCACAATCATACATATATCATCAAATACCACACATTGTATTTTCCTGCCCTTAGGCCACAAATCATCATCACAACATGTATCACGTGCATTTTCATTTCACAACAGCACACAAGTCATACAATATCCATATCAACAACACATTGCATGATACACATCAATTACACACAATGACAACGACAAAACAACACCATTCAAATATCATACATCCATCACCAATGCGTATCAATCATGCACAACATTTCATCACATATACTCACACCATATAACAACACACCAGCTATACGTTTCATATCAAAAGCATATAGCATGATAACACATCATTCGCACGCCAATACGACGGTAAAAATCTGACAACCAACACTTTTTCAAAACCACAACTTAAATAAATCATCTACTAACCTCCAACCCATTTTTAATAGAAATAATATTTCATTAGCTTTCCAACGCTTCGAACGGCGACCAAAACGGACTTACGGTTTGAAAATTATGAAGAAAACAAAATAGAAATATATCACGTTCGCTCCAACATTCGCTAGGCGAACCCTAGCGAACCAAGGCAGTGGAAAACAGACATAAAGTTCGCTAGGCGAACCTCTAGGGAAACATTCTCCCGTTCCTTCGCTGGGGTTCACTAGGCGAACCCGCGAAACCCAGAATTCGCAGCAACGCCAATATAGGTCATATGGGACCAAAATACATCATTTTTACCACCCAAACCCTTCTAATTCATACTAGAACAACCAAAACATGTTCAGACATAAACAACGAGTATTCTACGCGGTTTATATCGAATTTCATCCTTGAAAACATCGATTTCTATCAATTACTCCTAATTTTAATCGGTAAGAAAAGTCGCGAAACAACCAAAACAATTACAACAAATAACACATATACATACACAAGCAAGATATAATTGAAACTTCTCACCCTTACCTGATTAATCGCGCTCGAAACGGAGTTTTCCCAATTTTTCCTCTTTCTCCTATTCTCTCTTTCTTTCTTCTCCTTTTCTTTCTCTTCTTTTTCTTTCCTTTTCTTTTCTCTCTTTTTCTTTCCACTTTCTATTTATATAAAATATCTAAACCCCTAAAAGACTATTTTACCCCTCAACTCAAATATCTCGCAAACGCTCTCAAAACGCGATAAAACATAAACAACGATGAAAAATAATATATTGTCAAATAAAAGTCAAGAATAAAATAATATAAAAACGAAACTAATTAAATCGACTCGATTAAATAAATAAGACAAAATGGGGCGTTACAAAAGGCACTCTCTTGGTGAGTCAAATAAAAAACACTCTCTTATTGAGTTAATAAGTCCTTTCAGCCTCAATCTTGGGCTTTGTACAAGACACCTGAAATATCCTCGGCTGAGTCATTCCCTTTTAGCCTCAATCTTGGGCTTTGTACAAGACATCTATAAATTTTCTCCAGCAAAGTCAAAATCTTCTAAAAACTCTGGATAAATATCTTCCCAGTGGAGTCAATTCCTCCCAGCCTTCTTTTAGGCTTTGGGAATTAATCTCCCTAAGCAGAGTCAATCTCTCTTCTTTAGCTTCAATCTTGAGCTTTGTACAAGACACATACAAATACTCTCCAGCAGAGTTAATCTTGTTTTTTTAGCCTCAATCTTGGGCTTTGTACAAGACAGATAAAACCTCTCCACAATGGAGTCAAAAAACCTTCTTTAGCCTCAATCATGGGCTTTGTACAAGACAGACAACATATTTCCCCAGAAAAGTTAACTTTTAGCCCCCTCTTAGGCTTTGTATAATGATATCCCCAAAAGAGTCAACCTCTTTTTAGCCTCAATCTTGGGCTTTGTACAAGACAGATAAACACTCTCTTGTTGAGTCAGTCTTTTCCAGCCTCCTCTTAGGCTTTGATTAGGACTTCCCCAATGGAGTCAATCAATCTCTTAGCTTCAACCTTGGGCTTTGATCAAGGCACATACAAAAACCACCATCCCCTCAGAGGAAATCAAAAACTCTCTGTAGGAAGACATTTCTCTGTATATCACATACTCAAATCAAACCTTAATTCCAGATAACTGCTATAAGTGGTACACTTGTTGATTCAAATATCCAAGCAGTAGTCCATCTCTTATCCTGGTAAATCCCTTTCCTTCATCTAATTGCTGTAAGTGGCAAGCCTCTGGATTATTTACATCCACGCCACTGTCCCTTTCTTAGCATGAAAAATTCCTAAGGAAAAATGGCATTGCTCGACACTGAGTTAAAGTTTTCTCCTTCAGGACAAATCCCTCATAAAGGAAATTATGGCATTGCTGGATTCACATATCCCAGTTAAAGTAATTCTCCTTTATAACCAGTCACCAAATAGTTGTGATAAACAGACGAGATGTCTCCCTTTAGAGATGACAAATTCTCTCTCAGTTAAACCTTTTATCTTCAATCTTGGGCTTTGAACAAGACACAAATAAACCTTTAGCTTCAATCTTGGGCTTTGAACAAGACACCAAAACATCTTTTACCTCCCATAAATAGGAGGAACTACGATTGCTCTGATTTCCCTGTTATCTTTAACGGGAATACGTAGGCATAAGATTGCGAAATCTTAGCGAGCACACCAATTAAAAACTTTAGGTCCAGTACCTTCACTCATCAAAAACTTTTGAAAACCTGAAATCAACAAAAACTCTCTCTCTCAAAAACCTCCCAAAGAAGAAACTTTCCCAACCCATGACAAACAAACACCAGTAAGTAGAAAACAGTAAGGATAATTGCTAACAACCTATGGATAACCACATATAGGATGGGTAATTAACAACTCCCCATTGTATAACCTGACCCTGAACTCCCCGAATCTCTTAAGCATTTGTTCAGTTAAACATTTGCGTGCAAGGTTAGTTTTAGATAGCTTCCCTTTCCTTTCCAGCTTCACAGGATAAATAAGAAATCAGAAAGTAGCACCCCACTCCTACCATTGCAGTGAGGAGAAACCAATGACGATAAGGTGGTCGCGTCACCAATAAAAATCACACGCTACATGTGGCATAGTAATAATCGTTTCTTGTCTCAAACTCGAGTATAGCACAAAAACAAACAAACTGATCTTCCAAACCAGTTGCAGCAGCATGACTTTGAGCTGCCATATCTCTTGGTTTCCATGGAGTTTTTCCATGCTGATGAACTCTTTGAATTGCTAGCAAGATGCACAATAACTTTGATGTTTACATTTGATATTGATTCATCTTGCAACTAGGTGAAAAGTTCTCCAAGTTTTGGTGTTTTACCTAAAATCTGTCTTGGACAGAATTTTGTCTAAGTGTTGGAAAAAGGGGTATTTTCATGTTTTAGTGATTTTGCTCCATTCATAACTCAAAATCCATGAACATTTGGAATGAGATGTAGTTGACATATTTGAAGTATGTAAGATGAACTTTCATCTGAGCTTTGAATGGGGGAAAAAGGCCTTGTGGTTTAGGAGTTATGACCTTGTAAAGTTGGTATAAAATCATTTTTGTTCCATAACTTAGAAAAATTTAAGTTTTCTAAGGTTGCCCCTTTTGCAAGAAACCTCACTTTTCCTGATTTTTCTTAATGAATGATGATCAATACCATACATTAACATTATTTTTGACTTAGGGGAACCATATTTGTGAAAAATTCCAAAAAGTCAAACTTGATTTTGGGCACAGTTGACTTTTTGTCAGATGAAATCCGAACTGTGTGATTCTTTGTGCAATCAAGTTCTTGACCTAATTTAAACCTAATGTATGGATTCCATAGGTGTTTTAGGGTGTATTGAATCATGTCCCAAGGTTTGGGAGCATGTCTTGGTCAAAATTCAAAGGTACAGTTGACTTTTTCTTCAAAACCCTAATTGTGGTCCTGATGAAAATGAAACTTGTGAATCAAGCTTCTTGGATCAATCCATTATTATAAATGGATCAATGTGGTGTGTTTGAGGTCCTCAAATCATGTCTTGAGGTTTTGGCTCATGCTTTGCTCCAAAAGTCAACTTAGGGGTGAATTAGGTCAAGAAACCCTAATTTCATGATTTTTTTATGAATGCATCCCCTGAGGCTAATTTGACTTGATGATGCTCATAAGGTTCCTTGGAGTATCTTGGGTTGTGCTTTGAAGCATTGGCTCATGCCCAGAAGAAAATTTCCATCTGGAGGCCTTTGTCGACCAAAACCCTAATTTGGTGACACTGGCGATCTTGAGGCTTGATCCACTTGGAATGTTGCAACTTTGTGCTTGATTCTTGATATAAGAGTCCTCTTGATCCTTTATGGGTGTTTGAGAGGTTATACAAGTTGAAGGTCATGTCATTTCTTGATTGATCTTTTGTCTAAGTACTCTGAGAGGGCTCAAAACCCGGTTTCTTGATTGTGATGAATGCTCAACCATCTTTAAGGAGATTGATGAGGCACGAAGGTACATCCATATTGTGGTGATGATTTGCACAATGATGAGAAATCTTGGTGGTAAAAATTTGGGGTATGACAAGTGCAAAATTCAATCACTTCTTCAACAATGTATCGTTTAACAATACAACCCTCTGGTCGACTTCGGTTTTTCACATACCCTTTTAATATTTTCATATAACGTTCAACAGGGTACATCCATCTCATATAAGCGGGTCCACACAATTGGGTCTCTTTCACCAGATGAACAACTAGATGTACCATTATGTTAAAAAATGAGGGAGGAAAATACATTTCAAGCTCACACAAAGTAATAACTATTTCTTTTTGCAATGTTGGTAAGATCGCAGGATCGATCACCTTACTACAAATTGACCTGAAGAAAGAACACAATTTAGTTATTGTGTTTCTTACTTTTTCTGGAAAAATAGAACGTATACCTATTGGTAGAAAATGTTCCATTATAACATGGCAATCATGTGTCTTTAAACTCTTTAACTTGAGGTCTTTCATAGACACAAATCTTCTGATATCTGAAGAGTATCCTTCTGGAACTTTAACTTCACTTAGAAACTTACACAATATATTTTTCTCCTTTCTATATAGAGTATAAGCAGCAGGTGGTAGATATGTTCGTTTTCCTTTCTTCAAGGGTCCTAATTCATTTCTTATTCCCATCGCTATCAAGTCATTTCTTGCTTTAAGGCCATCCTTAAACTTTCCTTGTATATTGAGTAACGTACCAGTAACACTTTCAAATACATTTTTTTTTCAATATGCATAACATCAAGAAAATGTCTTACATACAACGACTTCCAATATGGCAATTAAAAAAAATTGACCTCATCTTCCACCCATGTTTGACAAGCGTATGTGTAAAAGGCTTGCCAAACTAAGTACTCACATCTTTCACCTTTTCAAAAATTTGGTCACCTGTCAATGTAGGTGGAGCTCTACCTTTTCTGGTTTTCCATTGAATGCTTTTCTCCACCCACGGTAGTGATGATTAGAATTTAAAAATCTACGATGACCGAGAAAGACATTCTTCTGACAAAATTCCAATCGCGTCCAATCTGTGTTTTCTTCACAAATAGGACATGCACATTGACCTTTAATGTTATACCCTGATAGATTTCCGTATGCTGGAAAATCATTAATTGTGCCAAACAACATCGCCCTCAAATTGAAACTTTCTTTCCTATATCCATCCTAAACCTCCACACCGTTCTCCCACAAAATTTTTAAGTCTTCGATTAAAGGTGTCAAGTATACGTCTATGTCATTCCGTGGTTGTTTAGGCCTAGAAATTAACATAGATAACATCATGTACTTACGTTTCATACATAGCCATGGAGGTAGGTTATAAATCATAATAATCACATGCCATGTGGTATGTGAGATACTTTGAAGACCATGTGGGTTCATTCCATCAGTAGATAATGCCAAGTGAAGGTTTCTTGCTTCTTCTCCAAAGTCAGGATAATCATTATCTATTTTCATCCACTGTGGTGAATCTGCCGGATGTCGAAACTTTCCATCTATAATTCTTTCATCTGTATGCCAAGTCAAGTGTTTTGCATCAGTTTCACTACGAAACATGCGTCTAAATCTCGAAATTATAGGAAAATACCATAAAAATTTTGCTGGAGACAAATTTTTCTTATATCGAGAGACTCCGCATTTAGGTCACTCATTTAATGATGCATATTCATTTCGAAACAAAATGCAATCATTTGGACAAGCATGTATCTTATCATAGCTCATGCCAATAGAGCAAAATATTTTTTTGGCCTCATAGGTTCGATTGGGAAGAACATTATCCTCCGGAAGCATGTCTTTCATAAGGGCTAATAACTCTATGAAACGTTTATCCGACCATCCATTGCCCGCCTTTAAGTTGTAAAACTTTAATACCGCAGACAATCTTGTGAATTTAGTGCAACCTTTATACAACGGTTTCTCTACATCGCTTACCAACCTCTTAAACATTTTGGGACAATCCTGAAGATCTTCTTCAAGTGTTTCTGCAATCTCTTCGACTCGATCATAATCGTATGTATCTATGCCATTGTCGTTTGAAGAATAGGTCATATTATCCCCCAGTTCAACATTATCGTTACTTATCTCGTCGTGTAATATCCAACATGTATAACTTCGATCAATTCTGTGCCTCATTAAATGTGATTCCAATTGAACTGCATCAATCCGACGCCCATAACAGCAACCTAAGCAAGGACATGTGATTCGACTGGGGTCTTTGGCGTGTTCAACAGCAAACTTAACGAATTTTGATACCCCATTCTCGTACTCTTTTGACAATCAATTGGAAGACATCCATTTTTTATCCATGGTTTTACTAAGTAAGCTAAACAAAAACAAAAGAACAACTAATTACCTGTAGAGAAGTCAGCAACTTCTGGAACCACACAGTGTAAGATTCTTGGAAACGATCAGAATTTGACTCTTCACAAGTAACCCCTATAGAAAATTCACTAAGTTAGTAACTGATGGTGTATACCAAATATAACAGGACAAATTTAGTATATAATAGGACAAACAAGATACTACCTCTGTCCCTAATTATAAAACCCTGTTGAGTTTTTTTCTTGTCCCTTTTTATAAGACCCTCTTCAACTTTCAAAATGCATTAATTATTTTTTTCCACACATATCCCTAATTATATTACATCTTTTTTTGTACTCTGTAATAAATCCAGTTACATACATATTAACTATTTCTCTCTCCTAAGGATAAACTTGTAAAATTACACAAAATAGTCAATAAATTTAATAGTCTAACCAACTTTCTTAATTCCCGTGATTTTCTCAACGGGGTCTTATATTTAGGGACGGAGGTAGTATATCAGAGAAACAAGTCAAAGTCTCAAGAATCAAATTTAGTAAACATCATCACTTCCTTAAATTAAGCAACATGGCATCGACACGCAAATTCAATCACATTAGTTCAAGTAGCATGGTATACTTTGATTCATCACAAATAACACATAAACACTTAATGTTTCAACTTAAGTAAGTAAAAAAAAACAACTTCAACACTTAAGTTCAATTAACTTCAAAGTTCTATACAACAAAGAATCATCAATTCAAATTTAATTAGCAATTAACTTCAATCACTATTTATCATTTTCAATCAACTCTCAAAATAACAATTAATTTCATTATCATTTTCAATCAACTCTCAAAATAAATTCAATCACTAGTTCAATTAACAATTAATTTCATTATCATTTTCAATCAACTCTCAAAATAAATTCACCACAAATATCACTATTTATCATCTTCAACCTTACTAAAAGTCAAATTCAACACTAATTCAACAAATCAACAACATCAACACTAATTCAAAAACAACCACATCAACACTAATTCAACAAATCAACAACAACCACATCAACAATAATTCATCAAAATCAAATTCACACACTAATTTCTAAATCAAAAGAAAACCACTTCAACACTACTTCACCAACAATGTATGTTATGGTTATGGCTTGCGAATCTACAAAAAAAAGCAAAAGAAAACATACCTCAAAACGAAGTTACGGCGGAGGGAGTTACAAACAGAGGGCTTCGTCGCCGAGAAAGGGGTTCAGATAAGAGAAACAGTCACGAACAGAGGGAGTTATGCGGAGGGAGAAGTCGCGAGAGATGGAGATACGACAGAGGAAGCAGTTGCACAGAGAGAGGGGGAGATACAGTGGAGAGAGTTCGAGAGAGAGAGAGAGAGAGAGTCTGAAAGTTAGGGCTTTGGAGAAGAGAAACAGTACTCATGAAAAGAGGGAGTTTCTATTTTATTATTTATATTTTAAAAGACTTATAGCTGCGCTTTCTAAAAGTGCTTTCTTATGTGACACATTTAGCAGTGCTTTCTTTTCCTAGGCATATAGCAGCGCTTCACAAAAGCGCTTTCTAATGTGTGGTATAGGAATGGCCTTTAGCAGCGCTTTCCAAAAGCGCTGGCTAAAGTGTGGTCTACGAAAGGCCTTTAGCAGCGCTTTTCAAAAGCGATGTCTAATGGTAGCCTTTAGCACCGCTTTACAAAAAGTGCTTTCTAAAGTTTAACCTACATCAGGCCTTTAGCAGTTTTTTTCAAAAGCGCTTTCTAAAGTCCTCCTTTAGCAGCGCTTTTTTTCATTGTTTTTATTTTTTGTTTATATTAAAACTTATAGCAGCGCTTCTGGGAAAAAGCGTTGTCTATGTAGTGCTGCCAAAAATCAATTTTGGCGCAGTGGCACCAAATGAGATATACAAGTGAGATACTCAAAAGATTTGAGATGGTAGATTGCAATGAAGCTTCATCACCAGCTGAACCAAGACTGCAATTAAGGAAGGACTCAAATAAATATGATGTTGATTCAACACTATACAGAAGACTCATTAGATCATTGAGATACCTCTATCACACAAGGCCTGATCTAGCATATAGTGTAGGCATGGTGAGTAGGTTCATGCAAAAGCCAAAGGTATCTCATCTTGCAGCCACCAAGAGGATACTAAGGTACCTCAAAGAAACACTAGATTATGGCATTTTTCCTGCAGCAGATGAAGGAAAAGAAAGAAAACGGGAGGGGTACAGTGACTCAATTTGGTGTGGTGATGCTAAGGATAGAAAATCCACAATTGGTTATGTGTTATGCTAGGTGGTGTACAGTTGCTTGGAGCTCAAGAAAGACTCAGTTGTAGATTTGTCATCATGTGAGCCTGAGTACATGGTTGCCTCTCTTTGTGTGTGTCAAGCACCATGGGTGGTAAATCTGATTGAGGATATTGCAGATAAGAATCATGGACCAATGATCATGAAGATTGATAACATGTCTGCTATCAATTTGGCCAAAAACCAGATAACACATGGAAGAAGTAAGCACATTGAGATATGATTCCATTATCTTATAGAGTAAGTAACAAATAGGAAACTGAATTTAGAACATTACAGAGCTGAGAATCATATTGCATACATCATGACCAAGGTCGTTCAGGGGGAATTGTTCAAGAGATTGAGAACCATGATGGATGTAGATAGATTATATATAATGAATTATGTGATGTGTTAAATATGTAATTGTTTGTGTTAAGCATGTTTGTAGATGCAAGTTTTGACAACCGAAGCTGCATGTATTCGATAAAGTCGAATGCAACTTGTAGTAGTCAAAGTTGCATGTATTTGATAGAATCGAATACAGCTTGTCAAAGTTTGTTAATTTGATATTTTTTTGATGTGTAATTAATCTAATTATAAATAGGAAGACGCTTTGTATTTGAATTAAAAATAATTGAGATCAATACATTCTTCCTTTCTCTTCCGAAACCTATACTTTCTCAATATTGTCTTCTCTCATAAATTCAAAGTTATTTTTCTTTTCAAATCATTGTGCGTGGAAATCATCTTGCAACCAATGGTGTGGTTGAATCACTCGAATAAAGAGTGTAGAATAAGAATCTTAGATCAATCAATAGAAAGATTGAGTCTTACTCCATCAATATCAATTCTAACAATATTTTGGTTTAACCACCGATTTACACACGCTTCTTCATTGTTAATTTAATAGTTTGACAATTTTATCATAAAGAGTAGTTTTGTAGAATAAATTCCTGTTGAAATAAGTTGTTGGGAAAATATCAAATTCAAGTTTGAAATTAACCATGTTAAGTGATATATTTGTATTTTGTTATAGTAGTTTTGAATCAGTTGTATGGTTGGATGTAAATCCAATTATATGGTCTCATGGATTACTGTAATGTAAATGTAACTTGAATAATCATCTAGAAAACAAAAAAATATGCGCCAAAATAACCTCTCTCATATTTAACTCGTGAATGTAATTAGAAAATGAGTCTTCTATAATAAATACATATTTTCTATAGAGTAACTGTTCTAGTAAAAATTAATTTATTCTTTTATTGTGAATAACTATCACGCTAGGAATGATCCCCCAAAGATGTTGTTGTCACTACTACAAAAAAACACATGCATGTTATCTCGGGCACGAAGGATATTTTACCTCAGTGATACAAGCGAGATAACAAAAGGTGTCATAAAAATTTTCTACTTTACCCCTCAGTTTCTGAATAATCGAAGGGATAGTTGAAATGGTCATTGGTTCAATCCCCAAAAATAATATATTTTATATTTTTAAAACTAGTATTACATACCTCTCGGATTATGACCAAAACCGATGGCAAAATATTTTTTTTAAAATACAAATTACATTGTTTACATGGAATATTAAATTAAATTGTTTACAAATTACATTTTTACACAGAATATTAAAGTAAAAATATATAAAAAATTTTGAATCTGATTCATCGTCATCACTGCAGGGGAAGAATAAATGTTGAATCCTCATTTCATTGGATCTTAAGGAAGATCAAATGTTGGATATTTCATGCATTTGTTTCTTATATAAAACAAAACAAAAAAATTATAGACTAAATTATATATATATATATATATATATATATATATATATATATATATATATATAGGATTATTTAAGAACACAAACCTTAAACCCAAATACTTTTCTATTCTTACAATCCATCATAGAGAAAAATGTTTCAATGTTTATGATATAAAACAAATAAGTTTCAATGTTTTCATGATAAATGCTTTCATGATCAATTTTTGATATTTATAATGCTTTTATAATGTGGCATGAGCCTTCTGAATGAATGTCTTTTAAGTTTCACGCAAATCACTAATGACAGTGTCTTGAGCGTTGATATTCACTAAATGACATCAAACATTTGTTTAAGGACTACGGAGAAACTCAATAAACACGCTTATTTTCCCGTTAGGTTACAACTTAAACCTGGGGTAAAACGTTTTTCTTTTGAAATAAAAATTACAATACATTTCTTACTTTAAACCTCGGTTTCTAAAAGAACAGAGGTAATATATGACTTCTATTGCCCCCAAAAAATGATGAATGGAAAAAAATGAATTAACATGTATTGTTTTATTTTTTAATCTTTTACCTTTCACCAATTTCTTTGTGTGTTACAATATGTTTAAGAACAAATTTCTTAATGTTGTCAGCCGAAGAAATCAATTTATATTATAGAAAGTTTTCTTTGATTAATAACATTGGAAATTTATTCCATTAAACATTGACGTGATAACAACAAGAACAAGAACAACAACACCATTACGTGAGATAGATTGCAAGAACATAAACATAATTTGTTAAAGGTTGGTGTAAGAAGAACAACAACATATAATCAAATATTTTTTGTCTGGCAATCCATCAGACGGAATGATGTTTAAGAGTATGGAGCGGGTGAGCTTATAAGTTAGATTTATGGTAAGACTTAGTAAAGAAATCCTTTTATAGTAAAATTTGGGTATATTACCCCTCGGTTATTTGAAAAACCGAGGGAATAAAATATTTAATAATAAAATAAAATCTTAAATAATAAGAAAGGCGACACTTTTAAAGAAAAAAAAACCTACAGTTGCTAGGGCTCGAAGCATGTACCCTGAATTAGTTTACCCCTTGGTTTTTATCTTAAACCGAGGGAATGATAATTTTTTGAAGAAAAAAAATAACATAACGCGTCATGGAATTTTTCCTTGGTTTTTTGTTGGATGAGGTGAAAATTTTTTTTTCATAAAATGTAATAATTGTAGTTGTGTGTATAGGCTTTCACAAGGAACCACAAAGAAAATAACGCTTACAATTCTTTCATTCTTCCTTTCTTCGAAGGAAATTGGTACATCTACTGTTCTGCATGGTCGATTTGAAGAGTCATTGAACGCTAGGAGGCTTCTGCATTCACATGACTTCATATCTTGCATGTATAACCCTAACTTCCTAGAGATTATGAGGTACATTAGGTCGCACGAACTTGCATAATCAATTAGGATCCATGACACTGAATGAATAACTATAATGGAGATTACGACTAGTGGAATTATTCCATTAGGAAATTTGTCCACCTTTTCGTGGTGTCAAACTATAATGTCGGCATATACTTTGGTCACTCTTGATATGCATATTGCTATATGGTAAAGGCCTTTTCTTGCTAGGCACATTCTAGCCAAATGAATCGACGATAAAGATTAGAGAAGGGTCTAAGGTGCTCTAGAAAGTAGGATCAACTGTTTCTTTATTCATCTTAGTGTGACCTCTACAATAATCGTGATTTGAATGAGACAGATATGACTATGGAAATTTGCAAGAATCGCAAGTTGATTCTCATAGACGCTGCACAGTTTGGTTCAGAACTAGAAATGATCAGTGAAATAATGAGGTAGTGCTTTGCTGCGGTGGACTTGCGTTTCCAGTGCAGTTGGAAGAGGACTGACCTGCAAGGTTAGCACTCCAATGCCTAAGTCAGTGAGAGAATAATGAGTAATGTGTGAGTGATAATAGATTTGAATTATACTATTTTCTTCCCTTTGGATACATTATATATGAGAATTGGTTAAGGTGTTCAAGTCCAGGATCTGATGTGGGGATTTCTCTTATTAAGCGTTTGGTCGACCCAAAACAAGTAGGTTAAAAGATTTAGGGTATCCAATTGTAGAGAGCATGTGGTATTATGACGCCATGGATATCAACACACTGAGTCAATAGTAAATTTAAACAAATGTATAAACGTATCATAATTACTCAAGAAAAATCAAAGTAACTGATAAAGACTATGATTACTCCAACCAAAATATATCATTCTACCAGAGTTGTTATAACTTAGTGTAACAAAATTATTCCAACACAATTTTACTCAAAATAAAATTTATTAATTTCAAATAAGGTATACAATAAACTTGATGATAATATGCATATTTAAAATACATTATTAAAACACTAAGTTCATCCCTAAACTAAAAATATAAAACATTGACATCTTTAACCATCCTTTTGTGTTAACAAGCTTATTATTCGAATTGAATTTTTTTCTTTTGCCTTTCAATCTTCAAATCTCTTTCATCAACAATGTCATCATCTAACCACTTGAAAAAAGTACAATCCTTATTCATATAATTTCTAAAATTTTTACAACCTAAACTTTTTTTTCCAAAGTTTAAGTTGATGATGTTCGTCATAATACGAAGAACACATTCCTCTTGACAATAACATTCCCTCTTGAGTATTCGTAGCACATATTAACAAAAAAAAATCAAAACCTTGATTGTTTGACTACGAACAACTATTGAAAATCTTTGACATTTTTAAAATTAAAGATAAAGTAGAACTTAGGTAAAAAATAATTTGAAACAAAATAGAGAAAATCACAACTTGTAATGAAATGTGAGAAGAAGAAATATTGAAAAGAAAATGGAGAAGAAATTATCGGATGAATTTAGAAAATTGTAAGGGAATCATAAAAAATATGAATGGTTGACGACAAACTAAGGGATTCGAATTGAAAGTGGAAGATCATATTTTATCATTTTGAAAAATAATTATATAGAAACATACATAAATTTATATTCTTAGAAATATCCGATAGAATTTTTTAAAATTTATTTAAAATTTAATTTGTATTTTAATTAAATTTATGAGATGATTGTTATTATGAAGGAGAAAGAAAAATTTATTTTTATTTTTTAATTAATAAAAAATTATAATTGAGTATATGTAAAACTATTTCTTATGATTGTATCCATCTAAAATTTTTTCATTTCTCTATTTATTGTGGCAATTTTGCCATCCGAGTTGTCTCATAGATAATATTTTTTTAATAAAAATATTAAATAAGAGATTCAAATGAAATCATAAATTAAGTTAGTTGACCACAAAACTAATTAAAATTAATTTTTACCATGGTCAATTAAAAAAATACTAATAGCTACAAATTGAATTGAATCAATTGAGGGACTATTTTTATATAGTCACAAGACCAAATATAAATCTGTCATACACATTCATAAACTATTAACTCTGCCATTTACTTTTTTCAATTATTTCTAAATAATCTTAAAAATAATTTCTACAATTTTTTCACGGGTGTGGCTAAAACTTTTGCCCATATCACTATGGAAAACTTGCTCTCCATTGAATTGAATTGCAAGTTTTTGAAAGTTGTAGCAATGAAGTGAGACCATTGAAAGTAGCAGAATTGAAGTGAGACTTGAATTTAAATCTGACAACATTGAATAACCAACAGCAGTGAGGCAACTAGGAGCCCATATATTTCACGTATTCCGAGCTGCCCATTAATGTACAATTTATTCTCAGACGCGTCCAACCTCGTATTGTATAATGCTATCCCCACTCCCACCAAAACTTTTTTACCAATGTATTACTCCCTCCGTCCCAATTTATAAATTATTTTGTCAAAAAAATTTGTCTCAAATTATAAATCACCTTACATTCTCAATATAATATAAATGACATCTTCCCCAATATACCCTCAAATATTTATTATTATTTATTCTTTCAACTCTTTTAATTTCTCTCTCCTATATAATTATGAGGGGCATTACTGTAAAGTTATACATAATTTATCTTCTCCATAAAGTAATAATTAAGTTTCTTAATTTGTGTGAAAAACCCAAAACATCTTATAATTTGTGACGGAGGGAGTACTTTAAAAAGCACCACTACTAAAACATTTGTTATAAAAGATTACTTCCTTTATCCCAAATTATAAATCACTTTGTAAAATAAATTGTCCTAAATTATAAGTTACATTATACTCTCAATGCAATATTAATGACATTTTTCCCAATATACTTTCAAATATTTATTATTATTTATTCTATCAATTTTTTAATTTCTCTCCTGAGTAAGTATGAGGGGCATTACTGTAAAGTAATAGATAATTTGTCTTTCCCATAAAATAATAATTAAGTTTTTTAACTCGTGTGAAATCCCCAAAAAATCTTATAATTTGGGACGAAGAGAATATAAATTAAGAAATGTGGTTGGATCTAACTCAACTCTACAAAATCGGTTGGTAGAATAAGGATTACCCCCTTATAAACACATGTTTATGTCATATATTATCCGATGAGGGACTCTTAACACATCCCCTCACACTCAGGACTAGACAACTGAAGCGTGAAAATAAATGGTGGGTGGTCTGATAGCAAAAACCATAGTAGGTGGTCCGGCGGATATTAAACGAAACTCTTGATACCATGTTAAGAAATGTGGTTGGACTTAACTCAACCCTACAAAACTGTTAAGTATTAACAAGTGTGAGTAGTGTGGATAATAATCCCACATTGGATAGGAATGTGGTGACTTGAACATTTATAAGTGAGAGAACCCATACACCTATCACCTTAAGGTTTTGGGTGAATATGTGGTGTCTCTCTCACTTGTGTTGCTCTTGGCCCAATGTTCAATGCTCCTTAGTAAAAAAAACTCCTCTAATAAATGGTATCAGAGTCTTTGGTTCGAGAAAGGGACTGACTTACTTGTATCGAAATGCCCAGGAAGAGGTGTCCCGTTGAAATTGAATTCCCAGGAAGAGGTGTATCGAAATGCCTAGAGAGGTGCCTAGTAATAGATGTCAACGGCGGTACAAGTGTATGTGGAAGAAAGAGCTTCCACTTGAGGGGGAGCAATGTGGTAGACTTACACTTGAGAGGGAGTGTTAAGTATTAACAAGTGTAAGTAATGTGGATAATAGTCCCACATTGGATATGAATGTGGTGACTTGAACATTTATAAGTGAGAGAACCCATACACCTATCACCTTAAGGTTTTAGGTGAATATGTGGTTATTGGCTCGTAATTTCGATGCTTGGTACAGAACAGTGCAATTATGGAAGGCTAGTCGAAATCGTCCTTGTGCAAAGGGAAGGGTTAGTTGGACCTAGGAAGATTTTTCTAAGTTTATAAATGTAGTTCGACAGAAACACTACTAATTGTGTTTTCGACAGAAATGTCAATAATGGTATCTTCGATTTGAAGTTTTGAATTTAAATAAAGGAGGGAACTTTGTTCTTATTCGTTTTCAAGGAAAGACACATGGAGCACAGTGAAGAAATGAAACATGTCGAGCGCCACCTGTCTTTATTTAGGAGAAAGGCCGTTAGAGGCAGTTATTTCGATTCAATATAAATAAGAGGTCTTAGTGCTAGGATTTTGTGTGTGGTCAAGTTTGTACAAGTCACTCAAATTACCCAAAGTACCCAGTGTGTAGAGAAAATATTTATTGAGAAATGTACGTTTGATGAAACATCATTGTCTTACAACTTTTATCAAATTTAGTTTATCCTTTTCGCCCATAAATTTATCTTCTTTATTTGCACAAGTAATTTCTAAAGCAATTTAGTGCACGTTCAATTACTTTTCTGCTACGCTATTTCTTTTATACTGTCGAAGTAAACTATTTTCCAACCATGAATGTAATCAAAGTGTTCATTGTGTCCAAAACTTTAATTTAAAGATCATTAGCACATGTCCTAGGATTCACTGGTTGATCCTGTAAGTTAACCAATATTTGGAGATCAACGGTTGTTTACCAATTTTCACGATAAACAAATTGGCACGCCCAGTGGGACCGTGCTAGTGACAGATTTTTACAAATTTTCTTTTGAAAGTTTTTACTAAGTTCTTCATATTTTTGTCTCTCTCTTTCGAAACTTCGTTGTATGTTATTAAGAAGTGGTAAAGTAGCCGCTACTAACGAAGATAGACCAAGGAGAAGATATACGAGGAGAGTGACAAGCCAAAATCAGCCGAACAATTCAAATTCTCAAAATACATCCAATAACAATGGAGAACCTACCCCAGTGTCTTCGACAGGGGGAACAATGGTGTCAGCACCTATTTCTGAACCAATACAGGCCACGGTAAGTTCGACACCTACGCAGTAGATTGCCCACAGTGAGCCCATTTTAACTTACATTAGGCCATGGGGTCCTCCGATTACCCCCCACCAATAAGGAACGTTTCGAACAGACTTTTTATGCCTCTAGGCTTCTCTATGCCTTTAAGCAGTCGAGAACAGCCTTATGGAATGTTAACATCCATAATGGCGAACTTACATAACGTTGGGTCGACATTCTCAGAACCCGTAATAAATGTAACTTCTCCATTGCAAGGATCAGGGTCTGGGATTAATAATATGGGTCGAAATGTCCAACCCTTAAGGATAGGTGTTTCCACCCAAATGCCAAGCATAACAAATAGTTCTGCGGCAGCTATTAGGCAGCAAATGGACGAGAGTAACCACGAAATGATTCAGATGCTTGCCCAAACAATGAGGACAATCTTTAATCCCCTAATCCAAAACACTACCCAAACCAACCAACAAATCGTCGCGTAAATGACGCGTATTGCGGACTTTTTTGGTGTACCACAACCTCCTCGACACCCACCGAGGGAGTATATGGTGGAAAATCAAGGGTTAGCCTTTGGAGAGGATGTTACTATTAACCAAGTCCAACAAAACCAAAGGAACACACCCCAAGCGAATGTGGTGAACCCAGGAGAGGTAGTCGAACAACCTCGAGTCGAACCCCCTAGGAATCAACCACGAATTTCATTAGAAGAGGAACCAAGGGTAGTGATGGTAAATAGAAACCAGAACGCTGACAATGTTATACAACAAATTTGACATGATGATTTGGCAGCGGATAACAATCTAGTAGCCATGGTCGAAAGGATTATGGCGCGAAATGGGGTAAATTTTGGCCTGCGGAGATCAAACTACACATCACCATTATCAGAATATATTTTGCAATCAGATTTACCTGCCAGATGGAAAGTCCCTAAATTCACTAAATTCTTGGGGGATACCAATGAGTCTACTGTCAAACACGTGGCTAGGTATTTAATAGAGGCATGAGAGATTTCGAACAACAAAAACCTTAGAATTAAATATTTCCCAAGTTCTCTCACTAAAAACGCCTTCACATGGTTCACAACCTTGCCAGCAAACTCAATCCATACGTGGACTCAATTAGAGAGATTGTTCCATAAACAATTTTACATGGGATAAGCCAAGATTAGTCTAAAGGAATTGGTTAGTATCAAACGAAAATTAATTGAGCCAATAGATGATTATCTGAACAGATTCGCCTACTTAAAGCCAGGTGTTTCACTCAGGTGCCAGAACATGAGTTGGTCGAAATGGCCGCTGGGGGCCTTGACTACTCTATTAGGAAGAAATTGGACACCCAGTACTTGAGGGATATGGTCTAGTTGGCTGACAGGGTTCGACAGTTAGAACACCTAAAGGAGTAAAAGGCTAGGGCAAATAAGAATAATAGAATAGTAGCTTACGCCGAATTCAATGAAAACGACAAGGGGGCATATAACGAGCTTTTAGATTTCGACGAGAACGAAGTTGACCTTGCTGAACTAAAGCAAGGGCTACCTTACTCTTGTAAGGTCCTAGCCCCTTCGAATGGAAAAAAACCCAATTGAACCAGAAAAGAATGATAGATTTCCTAAGAAGACTTACACTTTCAACGTCACAAAATATGATGAAATCTTTGATTTGTTAGTTAAGAATGGTCAAATGATAGTGCCTTCGTGTGCTAAAATGCCGCCTTTAGAGCAAAGGAAATGAGAGAGGTTTTTGTAAGTATCACAATTTTTTTGGTCATAAAACGTCTCAATGTTTTCTTTTCAGGGATCTCGTTCAGAACGCAATTAAGGACAAAGGGCTCAAGTTTGGAGAGAATTTGAAAGCCCAAATGAAGATTGATTCCGACCCTCTTCAGGTAGCTGATGCCCAATACACTGAGCCATCTGTAATCAACATGGTCGAAGTTACTGAAGACTTCGCCAACAAAGCTAACATGATCTAAGTTACTGATGACTTTGCCAACGAGGCAGTCATGGTCAAGGTTACTGAGGACCTCGACAAAGAAATCATTGAAAATTACATCTGTGAAGTCACTGAAGGCTTCACCAACGGAACCATTGAAGGTTTCAACAAAGAGACTGCTGATAGTTTCACTCATGGAGTCATTGAGGGCTCTAATGGAGGAGTTACTGAAGGCTCCAACAAAGGAATCACTAAAGATCCCAACTTGATGATAACAACAAAAGAAACCAATTAAGGTTTCGTGTAAATTGATAATGTTACAGAGGCTACTGAGGGCCTTAGGGTGAAACTGGAAAAGCTGGCATTGCTGGAAAGGTCGGCGCGGGTGTGAACATGGTCGAAGTCTCTCTGAAAACTTCGATGGAGGTGGATGAGGATCTTCGACAGGAAGAATACAATAAGTTGGCTTACCCAAAGGAGGAAGAGAGCCTGACTGACTTCTTTCACATATGTTAGAAAAAGAAATCAGAAGTTATGTTATGCCCTCGATGCCGTGAGGTCTTCAACAAGAAGGCGGCTCAGAATCTAGAAGGGGTTAATAAAGCAATGAGTAGAAGGAATTGGAAAGCATCTCATGGACGCCAGACTTTCGACAACAGAAGTGACCCTAGGAGACGGGAGCAAGCGAGACAAAGATTTAGTGGTAACAAACCCACTACTTTTAAACCTACGACAGAGGCTCCCAAAGACAAATGGGTCAAGCCAGTTGGAAATCAAGAGCAGGGCCAAAGGAAGTGGAAAATTTTTGAAGTCCAGAGGGGTTCCTCTTTGACATACCACAAATAGTTCCAGGCATCGAAGCGGATGGCATATCCTTCAAAGAATTGTAAAGGAAAGAATCCAATGTCGAGATCCCAGTGGAGGAGGCAACAAAGGCGCAGGAAAGATGAAAGGGAAGCCATGGAGAAGGTGAAGCCTGAATATAGTAGCAACATATAGGAGAAGAAAGAAGAAAAGAAACCTGTCAAGAGGAAATTGTTCTCTCCTCAAAAGGAGGCATCTTAAAAAATGTCTGACCACGAGGACGACGTAATGGCTGATAATTTCGACTCTAGGTCAGAGGCCTCACTAGACATCATGTGTAATGTGGTGTTAGTACTCCCCAAAGAGTACGATCAAGTGATGGAAGTCGAGGAACCGGAAGATGTGATGGAAATGGAGATGGCTCAACACAAGCCTGTATGTTACTAAATTATGAATAATGGCTGTGTAGAGGAACAAAATGCCTTTTTCGAAAGGCTTGATGAATAGATGAAGAGTCATTTAAAACCTCTGTTTATCAAAGGAAAAATAGGAAATGTCAGAATAAGTAAGATCTTGGTCGACGGTGGGGCAGCAGTCAACCTAATGTCGCATTAGATGCTAAAGAAGATCAGAGAAGATGACACAGATACAAAGCCTCATAATATGGTGTTGTCGAATTATGAGGGAAAGATAGGAACCACTATGGGAGTTATACAGGTGGACTTGACTGTCGGCACTATAACTAGGTCGACAATGTTTATAGTGATAGCCTCGAAGGCTAATTATAATCTACTGCTTGGTAGAGAATGGACTCACGGCATCGGTGTCGTCCCCTCCACAATGCACCAAAGGATCACTATTTGGCGCAATGATGGAATCGTCAAGAACATTGAAGCATATCAGAGTTATTTCATGGCCGAAGTGAATCAGGTTGATAGAAGGAGTTTCGACCAGAATTTGGCCCACATTGGTCCATGTAATCCTGCAGAATTCGAAATGACACCAATAAATAACGCCTTCTATTCTCTCTACCTACACATAACCCATGGGTTCCAGTGGGATAGAGAAGTCATTGGCAAAAAGGATTATGTCTTCGGAATAGCACACATCCAGGCAACTGGATGGGAAAACAAATTTGGTGACGATGAGTGAGTCACTGGTGCTCGAAAGGATTTTGACTTATATAGCCGAAAATAAACTAAAAGCAGCTTTAGAGGCCGAAGTAAAGTTTATGGCTGTCGAAGCCAAGAAAAATGAAGCAGATCAAGGAGGTCCTGGTAAGGACTTCGATCCAGAACCACCTGATAAGGTTCAGGATGAGATACAAGGCTAGAGGCTCGACGCAATCTACGATGATGATCCTTTGGGATTCGAGAAGGATCCGCTAGCAAGCAACATCAAAATGCTGGCACAAGATCCACTTGAAGAGATCGACCTGGGAGAGGGGGCAGAAAAGGGGCCGACATATATCAGCCCCAATGTCAGCCCATTACTTAAGGTCGAAGTAGTCCAATTGCTAAAGGAGTTTAAAGATTACTTTACATGGGATTACGACGAAATGCCTGGTTTGAACAGAGAGCTAGTCGAACTGAAGTTGCCGATAAAGCCTGGGAAGAAGCCTATCAAGCAGACCCCAAGGCGATTTGCACTCGAAGTTCTCTCGAAGATTAAAGAAGAGGTTGAAAGACTTCTGAGATGAAAATTTATCCGCACGACCAGGTATGTTGAATGGCTTGCCAATATTGTTCAAGTTATTAAGAAAAATGGTAAGTTAAGGGTGTGTATAGATTTTAGAGATTTAAATTCTGCAACACCGAAAGATGAATATCCTATGCCTGTGGCGAAAATGATAGTCGATTTTGCCGCAGGACAAGAATACCTTAGTATGCTCGACGGGTATTCTGGTTATAATCAAATCTTCATTAATGAGGAAGACGTCCCAAAAACAGCTTTTCGATGCCCTAGAGCCTTAGGCACCTATAAATGGGTCGTAATGCCTTTTGGTTTAAAAAATTCTGGGGCAACATACCAAAAAGCAATGAATTCGATCTTCCATGATTTTATCGAGACTTTTATGCAAATATATATTAACGATATTGTTGTTAAGTCCATTTTAGGGAAGAGTCACATCGACCATCTTCGATAGTCCTTTGAAAGGACGAGGACACACGGTCTAAAAATGAACCCTCTCAAATGTACTTTTTGTGTACAAACGGGAGATTACTTAGGCTTTGTGGTCCACAAAAAGGGAACCGAAATAAACCAGAACAAGGCCAAAGGCATAATGGAAGCAAAAACACCATCAACTAAGAAGGAGCTGCAGTCACTGCTCGGCAAGATTAATTTCTTAAGGAGGTTTATCTCGAACCTTAGTGGCAAGACTCAGGCCTTCTCACCTCTGCTTCGACTCAAGAGGGAAAACTTTAAATGGGGGTAAGCTCGGCAAGAAGCCTTCGACAAGATCAAGGAATACTTGGCCCACCCTCCAATTCTGATGCCACCTTGTAGGAATAGAAATATGAGGTTGTATATATCTGCGTCAGATAAGACTTTAAGGAGCATGTTGGCTCAAGAGGACGAAAATGGCGTCGAAAGAGCCATTTACTACCTTAGTACGGTCTTGAACGATGCAGAAACTAGGTATAACATTGAGTTGAGCTCTATGATAATATTTGCGAATTCAGGAGAAGCGATCAGAATGTTCACTTGTTTGAGGAGACCTTTCAGGGCAAACTGGGCAGTAGGATCGCCTTCCAGGGTCTGAAAGAAATTGACTCCAAAGATTTTTTCTTTAATCTTTAAGAGCGCATCATTAGTAGGTTTGCTCAAAGACTGGTCGCCCGACACTGAAGAAGAACTGGGACTTTTCTCAAACGAACTCCCTCAAGAGCTGATCATAGCTTTTAAGTATCCGAGAGGGTTGTTCTTTTTTAAGGCTGCTAGTTCTTCTGAAGAAAGAGCCTTAGTTGTTCCAGTCAAAGTCATTGGGTTCGCAATGGCAGTATCAGGTGTTAGGGTATTGGCTGGTTGATTTTGGGCATGTTCTTTCTCTTCTTCGCCTCCCCCTTATCCTCTTCAGCATTGTCATCTTCATCCTCAAATTCGCCAGCAGCAGGTACAGAGAAGTATTGGAACAAAGAGCGATCTTCAACTTCTTCCATTTTGTCGTCTTGTTCGTCCTTGGCATCATCTGTATTTTCGATTCTGGGGGAGCCATCTTCAATTTCATCTTCGACGTTGCCCCCAGCATGTTCCATCACCACATCATCTTGGGTTACCTCAGCCTGGGTTTCCTTGTCTTGTTTATCTTCATGCTCGGACCCACTAGTATGGGAATGTTGAGTGTTAGTCTTGGGTGGCGAAGTCTAGCGCTGTTCCTCGACTGGTTGATTGATTTCACTCATCGAGTTCTTTTCAAAATCCATGGTAGAGGTAGGATGATAGGTGGGTTCACCTTCGCTTTTGAGAAGGGTTAGGGTGTCAGTCGACTTAGCTGATGGTTGCTTGGAAACACCTTCAGCATCCTGAAGATAGCATCGAAAGTTAGTAAGTTAAAGAGATAAGGTAACTAATAAAATACTAAATTGGTATATTTGTTATACCTTAGAACCCTCAGCTCTAGGACTGGAGTTATCTCTTTCAACCTGCTCTGCAGCTTTCTTCGACAAGGCCTTAGGATTAGGTTCCACTATTCTGAGAGCAATAGGCATCTTTGTCAAAACTTTGGTGACTTTTGCATGGGTTTGGGCTAAAGCCTCAGTCATCTTCAGTTGTGTTTTCTTGCATTTTAGAGGTTGTTCGGTGGTAGGAGACAAATCATCATCATCAGATTAGATCACTTGAACTTCAGGTTCCTTAAGCTTGCGTTTTTTGTGGAGTTGGTGGGTGTTTTCGACTTCCCTGAGGAGATAGCTCAAAGCATATAAAATAAAAAAATAAACATAAATAATACATGACAAAGGAGTGATGAATAAAATTACCCTTGTTGTGGTTGCTCTGTTACCTCCCTCTTCCTTCACTTCGACCGGATTTTTGGCTGTAGATTTTTTTGGGTGGAATCTTCACGGCTTAAAGAAAGTCAAAATAGTTATTACAAGTAAAGTAAAATAAATAAGCAAAGAGGTTGCATCGAAAGCCTCTCATTCCACATCTTCATATATTTCAGACTTGATACGAACGTCTTCAATGCCAATATGAAGGTGTCCTTTGAAGCTGTCTAAAGTATGCTTAGTCGTAACCACCCGCTGGGCACGTTTTTGTGATTCCTGACGGAGAATTTTTACAATATCCCCACAGACGAACTAGTCTGGGAATGGAGGGCTAAAAGCCACACAAAGTCAGCACTTGGTAGTCAAGGGAATCTAGGAGGATGCATGTTAAAAGCTGTTTCGTATCGTTTCTCGGGAGGAATATACGAAGGTAGCTTTAAGTTCTCCATTTTCTTTAAAAAAATTCTTTTAACGTAACGACTGCTTCGCGGACGCTTCGACTAAGATCATCAGATCTATAGACAGTTTCGAAGTATTTTTGGAATGCTTGGATTTTCTTGATATGGGTCGAAGTACCTTTCTTGATTCTCTCCTGCACAGAGAGAAAAGCCTTGGAAAGATGTTGAGTAAAGGCAGTCACATCGAAGAATTCCTCACCATAATATTCTTTCCACCACTTATCTAATTGTGGGGTGCAGAGGAAGTTTGGCTCGAAGGCGACAAGAGTGAGTTGTGTTTTTCCAATGTAACGAGCTATTTGCTTGATGGCTACAGCCTCAGTATGAATTGCATTATAAAGAAAAAGGGTGTTCTTTCTTTCATAGATGGGTTTGGGTAGAATTTGAACCAAACCAAACTGTCGAGCGACAAGATTTGGTTAATAGGCAATGAGGGTGACATGGCTTTTCGATGGATTGAGCCTGAGATTTAGCACCCTAGGAGTAAAAAAGGCTTCCCAGATAGAAAAGGACTATGTTTCTTGGGCTTTCGATGGAGCTGGGAACGACCTGGTGAACCACTCAGGACCATGTCTTCGTGCGGAAAAAGGAGCCATGTTCGACGTAAAGTCATAACGTTTAGCGAACATCATTACATAACTGGTGAAGGTCTGTTGTATATGATATCCTTCATCGCTGGGAGTCATCATGGCTAAACGTGTTCCTTCGACTCTCCTAGTTTTCATTTCATCAGTGTCTTCATTGATAGGATTCTTGATGGGAAGGCATGCTTCGAAGGAGACATTCAGCCATATTTGCAACAATCTAAATGGGCCAGAAAGAAGGAAGTTCCCTTTGTCTCCAAGGCATTTGAGTTGGGTGATGCCTTCGCCCAAAGACTCATACAGATTCTCCAGAATCATCTCACTTAAACATAAGTCGTGACCAGAATGGAGTTGATTGGCCATAGTCAGATACTTTTTAGCCACCTGAAGTGACTTCGAGCAGAAGACGCAACAGAATAACCACAAAGCAAGGAAAGCTATATGTTCTAATTTAGAAACTTCATCAGTTGTTTTGTCATGGTAGTGTGCAATATGGGTGGAGTAGGCAGCTCTAGATGTCGAAAACCCTATGGTGTCATCGACTTGGTAGTCTGGGTCATAAGTGTTGCCATTTGGCTTAAGCCCCGTGATGGCGGCTATGTCTAAGAGTGTTGGTGACATCATTCTGCAAGGGAGATGAAAGGTATGGTGAGTACTGTCCCAGAAGTATAGGGAAGAGACTAGCATGTTCGAACAGTATTCAGGACCTACTCTTGACAGCTAGATTAAGTCGAAGATGCCCATATATTTCCAGACTTGGGACTTGGTCTTCTCTAACTCTGCTAACCAGCCTAAATAATCAGAGGGATCCTTAAACGAATGAATAGATCGAAAGACTCTAAAGCCATTATTCATATATCTAAGGTCAATGACTTCCTTCGTTTGAGGGTTGTTTTGGTTAGCAAAATTAGGGTCTTCATTAATAGGCCTAGGTTTCCTAGCATGAACTATGGGTTTATACTTATGGTAAGTCGGAAAAAATCCCCTAAATTTACTAGGGTCAACATTGGGATCAGATAGGGGTCCTAACAAAGCATAATGCCTACCAGTTACAGTAACGGGGATCAATACCTGGAATTTGTAGATCCTGCGTTGTTCTTCAGTTGGTTCCCCACCATGGTTGGACCTGGGATCGTGTCAAAAGCAAGATTTGTGAGCTTCTTGGAATCCTTCATGTGCTTGGCAGATTCTTTGACAACTTTGGTTGAAGACGTCATTGTTGTTGAAAGCTTGAGACTTGAGAAAATTGGGGTTTTTTTTAATTAGAGGAGATGAAGAAGTTAGGGAGTATTTGAAAATGCAGAGAGGTGAAAAAGTGAAAAAGAAAGAGGATTGAGCTATATATAGGGGCTGAAGTGGAAGCGGTTCTTAAAGTGGCATTTATGGTTAAGAAGCGAGTGAGACGCGTGTCTGCTTGGGAGCCCACGATGAGACGGTGGCAGTTGCAGCCTACCCCACTATCTCCTAGGATCTAGGAAATGTGATGATTATAAAAGATTCTCACGTGGGATTGAGGAGACGTTTCAAAAAAGGTGTCATGATGACTCTGACATCATAATTGCGCTGAGGTATATGAACAGTTCAAGATGTTGAATTGCTCATTGCGTCGAAATATGTTGTCAAAAAATGCCTTTTTCTTCATGTGATGTCGAAAATGACATTTTTGGGGGGCAATTTGTTGGCTTGTAATATCGACGTTTGGTTTGGATTTATGGAATAAATAGGGAAATTGTAATTTCTGTGAAGTTATGATGAGCTTCCACATAACCGTGCAATTATGGAAGTCTATTCGAAATCTTCCTTGTGACAGGGTGAAGGGTTAGTTGGACCTAGGAAGATTTTTCTAAGTTTACAAATGTAGTTCGACAGAAACACTACTGATGGTGTTTTCGACAAAAATGCTAATATTGATGGTATCTTCGATTTGAAGTTTTGAATTTAAATAAATGAGGGAACTTTGTTCTTATCCATTTTCAAGGAAAGACACATGGAGCACAGTGAAGAAATGAAGACATGTCGAGCGCCACTTGTCTTGATTTAGGAGAAAGGCCGTTAGAGGCAGTTATTTCGATTTATTATAAATAAGAGGTCTTAGTGCTAGGATTTCGTGTGTGGTCATGTTTGTATAAGTCACTCAAATTACTCAAAGTACCCGGTGTGTAGAGAAAAGAGTTATTGAGAAATGTACGTTTGATGAAACATCATTGTCTTACAATTTTTATCAAATTCAGTTTATGCTTTTCGCCCAGAAATTTATCTTCTTTATTTGCACAAGTTATTTCAAAAACAATTTACTGTACGTTCAATTACTTTTCTGCAACACTATTTCTTTTATAATGTCGAAGTAAACTATTTTCCAACCATGAATGTTGTTAAAGTGTTCATTGTGTCCAAAACTTTAATTTAAAGATCATTAGCACATGTCCTAGGATTCACTGGTTGATCCTGTAAGTTAACCAATATTTGGAGACCAATAGTTGTTTACCAATTTTCACGGTAAACAGTGGTGTCTCTCCCACTTGTGTTGCTCTTGGCCCAATTTTCAATGCTCCCTAGTAAAAAAACTCCCCCAACAAAAACTAGTTGGTAGAATGAGGATTGCCTCCACTTATAAACACATGTTTAGTACATATATTATTCGATGTGGGACTCTTAACATTATATAATTTTGGTAAGTGAATTAAATGTCATATTAATTACAAATTCTACCCTTTGAAGAATGATAACATTGTTGACCTAATTCTTCTTTAATGGATTCTTCTCAAGACATACTCTCTTCCCATAAATCTTTACTCAAAAAAATGCTACTACCGTTTCCAATCCTAATACACAAAAGACTAGCAAGACTTTTGCACAAGCTCTAGGCAATGTGTGCAATATTCCTACCAATCAATTGTTGATCCCTTGTGTCAAAAGAGACAGGCTCTCTATTTCCATCCCAGAAGAGGAATACCTCCTTGAATTAGACGCTTGCAAATACAATATGCATGGAAGAATCCTTTTGTCGAAAGGTTCAACCTTGTTAACTACTGTTCATCTAAAAGAAAAGTTAGGTATGGAGCTCAATAGATCGATGGGGCATCACCTTTCCAGGTAAGGAATTTTTTGAATTTTCCTTCTTAAACCTAGAAGATGTTCGGCGAGTTAGATCATTACCGTCTTGTAATTTGAACCCAGGAGTTTTGAAATTGTTCCCCTGGACAAGGGATTTTATCCCCAATAATGTTAATCAAACTTCAGCTCAGGTTTGGGTGCGTATTCATGGTCTCGCTCAGGAGTATTGTGTTAGACGAGAGCAACGATCTAAAGGGGATGAATAGATCACAAATAAAATTTTCTTTGATTAAAAACCTATTTTTAAAAAATTATTTACTATGGTAAGCAAAAGCGATTCTAAATCGACACTCGTCTATCCCAAACCGTTATCAGAAGAATCAGATATGCATATTAAACTGTAACTAAATATATCCCAATGATGAGAAAACAGATCAATATGTTTTTCAAAATAACATTTGAACAATGTTACACTTCGATAATCAATTTCCAATAAAATTAAGAAACAAAAATTGACTAAGATAATTTATCAAACATTTGGTGTGAAATGAACACCAAGCTGATATTTCCTTTGTGTTGTTGATGTGAAAATAGTTTGAAATATTTCAACACAAACAAAATGATCAGTATATAAAATTGCACACTTAATCAATTCACAAATTATATATATATATATAGAGAGAGAGAGAGAGAATGATTTGTTTAGGCAGTTCGCTAATTGTCCTCACTATGGGTACGTCGGCCCCTAATTCCAAATGGAATTGAGATATTCAATTAACTTTGCAAAAGTTTAATACACACAAGGGAATTCTGATAAAGTAGTAATGGCTAAATCACACACACACACGCACACACACACACACACACACACACACACAACATGTTTTAAAGTCTCTATTTCTTTAAAGAAAAAACCTAAAAATATTTTGGAGTCGGTTGGACAAGTTTTTTGAACTATCCAATTGATTGGTACATATTACAAATCGATTTGGTATGTTTAAATTTTGTCCTTAATCGATTAGGATAATGTCTTAATGGTAAAATCTCTTTATTAAAACTTTCCAGAATGAGCTTTTCTAATCGATTATTTAACTCACCCAATCGATTGGCTTAAGAACCCAATCAATTGGGACATGAATTCGGCCCATGGATTATTTTGTTTTTTAGTGCCAACCTCTAGCCTATAAATAGATGCATCTTTCACACCCAGAATCGTCAACTCTCTATCTCACTCCTCATTCTCTCTCTAAAAATCTTTTTCTATTTTCTCTAACTATAGTTTTGCCATTGTGCTTCGAGAAAGTCTTGGTGTTTGGTGAGGAAATTTGTATTATGAAAAGGGTGATATTGTAAACTCACCAACGAGTATTTTTTTTCTTGGGTTGAATATTTTTCCATTAAGGGGGTGCTTGTTTGAGTTCAAAGCTAAATCCATTAAAAGCTTTGTTTGAGGATTTAATTTTTAAGTCGCCGTTTCACTTCGAGAGCTCAACCCATGTAAAAGCTCCACTTGGTTCGAGATTAATCTAGTGTAAAATCTTAACTTGATTCGCAAGCTCAACCCGTATAAAAGCTTCACATTGGTTTAAGATTAGCTTGGTATAAACTGTCAATTGAGTTTAAGGTTAGCTCGTGTAAAACCCTGGTCTGGGTTGGAGGATAGTGAGTTCAAAACTCCACATTTGGTTCGAGATAAGTTCGTAGAACATCTCGATTTAGCATGGGGACTAACTGCTTCTAGTTCGTGTTTGGAAGGATGACTAACCGCTTCAGTCTGTTGTTCATTGTTTGGTTGGAAGTTACCCTGAAAATTCATTTTCCTTGTGTAAGGGGGGGGGGGGGGGGGGTTTGTAAGCTCAACCTACTAAAAACTTATAAGAATTATTGAATACTCTCAAGATCAATTATTGGGGAGAGGAATATGTCAATTCATTAGACTAAACCTCTATAATACCAAGTGTCTTCTCTCTTCCCTTAACTTTTTATTTTCCGCATATTTTCTTTCCTTTAATTTTCTGCTGCTATTTTCAAACGTTAAACTCTAAAAATGAAAATAATTTTGTTTTAAGCAATCAATTTTCAAACCCCTACAATTCACTCATCTCCCCTCTTGTGTGTAGAGTCACATGTCCAATAGAGTCTATCCACAAGAAAAATAAAGGACGCCCAAACAGTACCCACATTAGAACTGAAATGAATAATATTACGAAAGAAAAAAGAAAATGTTGCCGCCTAACCGACTATAGTCGCAAAAATTGTCTAGACACTACAAGGACTTTTAAGTAAATGTGTTTTTTCATCTCTCAATCAAGTTATTTGTTAGTCTAAGATAATTTCTTTGCTACAAGAAGTACGAAATTTATTTAAAATTAAAAAATTATGATTACAATACAACAAGAGATAAACATAAAATAAAACTATATTAATTTACGTCTAACATACATCTTAATAAATTAATCAACGACAACACATATAATAAGTGGATCTCCAACTCCTTTGTCTACCTCTACTATGTGGATTTTAAACATAACACGGATTTCTAAATCATTATGTATATGATTCCAATAATATAGGTATGTAAAATTTGGGTTATTATTCATCATGCATAGTTATGTATGGACAACAATATTCATGGACAACAATATTCTAATTTACTTATCTTTCAAGTTGAACCACCTAACTGTCGAAAAATAGATTGTTGTAATAATTGTTCTAAAATTTCAATGTGAATCTAGGTAACCACTGATATCCTTATCCTGCCCAAAAAACACAATAGCATAGACACACATGATTACAAAGGATATGAACAATGACTATACCACTTTATAACATTTTGCTATTTATAGAAAGTCATTGCACAAATCAATCAAACCAATGAATGAAGGTGTTACTTTCAACTCAATGGACAAAAATATTTTTTAATTATTTTTAGGCTAAAATACAGTTTTGGTCCCTCTGTTTTTCAAAAATCACAGTTTTGGTCCCCCTGTTTTTTTTTTAACAGTTTTGGTCCCCCACCCCTCACTGTTCATGTACGGACGTGCACTGTTCATGTACGGACATGTACGGACAGGTTACTGTTCATCACTTTTTTTGGGCCAAAATTGGGGTGGGGGACCAAAACTGTTAAAAAACAAAACAGGGGGACCAAAACTGTGAATTTTGAAAAACAGGGGGACCAAAACTGTATTTTAGCCTTATTTTTATTATTATATATTTTATTATTAATTTTTTCATCATTTTTTAATTATTTTTAAATTATTTTTTAAAAATAGTATAATATTTTTCTTTTTAAATATATTAAAAATGATTAAAATATAATTTATAAATATTAAATTTATATATTAATTTTAAATATTAATTTTATTAATAAAATGATTATTTGTTATCATATTAATTAAAATAATTAATTTAATATATTTAAAATAGAAAAAAGGATGTGGTTGTGAATGAACGAAAATTACCTCGACAATTGTTTAGTTAAAGAAGTTGTCTTTGTGAAGGACTGGTAGGGTTTGGTTTAAAGTCCTAACCCGGACCTTCCTCCCTGTTAGGTCTGGGTCGTTCTTTAGTCTGTTCTTTCAGCATCTACAGTCTTAGTTATTAGAAAAGTGTCTGATTGGTGGGTTGCTGGGTTGATTTCGATCATCATAATGGAAGAAAACTGGGTGGAAGTTAGGAAAAAGCCAACTGGGATTCGTAGAGGAAAAAGGTCCATCTGGTCGAAAAAAAGAGGAAAAAGCGATGGGAATGATGATGAAATAACAACTTTCTTCTTCTCGGAAATGCCAGCTAATTATGAAGCGAAGGAGATGGCAGAAGTATTCAAGGAGTTTGGGCTTATCATGAAGGTGTTCATATCGGAAAAACTGGATAAGTGGGGACGACGGTATGGTTTTGTGAGGTTTAGAAAAGTTAGGGATGTTAGAACTCTAGCTGCTAATCTGGACAGCATTCAACTTCAGGGTAGGAAACTGCACGCTAATGTTCCTAGATTTCAAAGAGGAGATAATAGAAATAGGATTGGGAGGAAAGATGCTAGTGTGGCGAATAATACTCAAAGTGTCAGGAGAGAGAGACCAGGTGGGTATGGTGGAGACATTAATCAGGTTAGAAAGTCCTATGCTCATGCTGAGAAAGGGCCAATGAAGAAGGATAAAAATCCTTTTGTTCATCTTCAATTCAATATTGATAGTGAGGAAATCTTAAGGTTTGAAAAAGAATATGTTGGTGTTGTTAACAAGTCTGGGACAACATATAATATTCAGGATGCACTTTATGCTGAAGGTTTTTTCAGAATCAAGGCCACCTCCTTGGAGCGAACCTATGCTTATTGGAGGAAATGGAAGAAGGCGAACTAAGCGATCTAATTAGAGATGAAACGGTATGGATCACATCCTGGTTTTCAGGAATACGCCCTTGGACATTAAGGGATGTTGACGGTGAAAAACTCACATGGATTAAGTGTTTTGGATTACCGTGTTTTGCATGGAACGATAAAATTTTCAGGTTTGTTTCCAGTTGTGTCGGTGAGTTTATCTGTTGTGATGATGAAACAAGAAAACAAAGCAATATGGATGTGGCTAGATATTTGGTTAAAACAAAGAGCTCCATTGACTTTAACGAGGTTATCAACGTAGAAATCAATGGACATTGTTATTGGTTAAAATTTGTTGAGGATTTCCATGGTCCGAAGAGGGCAGTCGTTCCAAAGGGTGCGCCAGAGTCAAGTGGGTCTGAGAATTTTAATTTAGATGATGGTTCGAGGGGCGCGTGGGAAGCAAATGAAGATGAAGATGAAGTTATTGAGGAGACGCGTGAAGGTGATTCCAAGAAGGAAGAGAAAGGGTTGCAGGTTGGAGGGAGTTCCCAAGGAAAATGGAATGATGATCACGAGAGAGGGATTTCCATTGGAAAAGGGAACGTTGTGATGGGTATAATGGAGTGAAAAAGGCATTCGGCGGAGCAAGTATCTCCAGGTGATTGGACAGAAGGGAACAATGTGGGTGGAAAAGATGGAAAACACATTTTTGGAGCTAGTGATAAAGGTGATTTGGTATCTGATGGGGTAGCGTGTAACAATGTTAAAACAAGTCCCAATGAGACCTTGTCTATCAACCTAGTGGGGCCCAATATTGAGGAGCTAAAAAAATGCTTGTGGAAGGAATGGTGTGTCGGACCAGCCCATTCAACTTGTAGGGGGCTTGGGGTGTGATGTGGAAAGCATTGGGCCTATTGGTGGACCCATTGTGGGAGGTACTAAGAATGATGGGGGTCATAGAGGAAAAGGAAGAAAATCAAAGTTGCTGACGGATATTTACGAAAGAATAAAAATCCCGTATTCCTCTTCGTATTTCTTGACGCTTATGCAGTCTGCTAATATCATCCAACCGGTGAACAGTAATGCAGGTTTGGGAATCCCTCCTCCAAACGAGACTATTGTTGTTGAAGATTCATCTCGAGATGTTCTGATGCATCAATTTTGTGAAGCAAGTCGATTGGGGATTCTGGGGTCAAATAAGGAAATTCTAGGTTCAGAAAATCCATATATTCAGTCCCAACAAAAGTTTGGCAAATCATCAAGGAATTAGGGGTTGAGGGGGAGGAAGACGACGAAATATTTGAAAGAACCATAAGAGAGTTGGAAGCTAGAGATAGCAAGGTCTTTAATCTTAAGAAGGGGGCTGAAATTAGGGTTCCATGATCCTAATTTTGTATAATATTCATGGGGGGTGGTTCGTCGGCAAAGAGACGAAGGTTGAGGCAATTGATTACAGTGGGTAAATTAGATTTTTGTTTTTTATAGGAGACGAAGCTTCAAACAATGAACGATTGCATTGTTAGAAGTATTTGGGGGTTTGATGATTTCAACTGGTCTGCGTCTGCGTCAGTAGGTCAGTTTGGAGGGTTGCTAACGATTTGGAAGAAAGGTTACTAGGATCCTGTGTCGAGCTTTAGGGGACAAGGATTCCTGGGATTAAGTGGCTTTTGGAAAGGGGAGTTGATATATTTGGTGAATGTCTACTCTTTTTTCCAGGCGGTAGAGAAAAGAAATCTTTGGGCTAGATTGATGGAGCTTAAAAGACTGGGTGATTGCTAGGGACTTTAATGCGGTTACAAATATGGAGGAAAGAAAAGGTAGTTTGCGAGCTAGTGCATCAGAGATAGAGGAATTCAACTTCTTTATTGAAACCATGGAGTTAGTCGATTTACCTGTCATAGGTAACAAGTTCACATGGTTTAACACAAAAGGAAATTGTAAAAGTCGTATTGATAAAATTCTTCTGACTGAGAGATTGATTCATCGGTTGGGTGTGGTTGCTCAGTTTGTCAGGGAAAGAGATATTTTAGACCCAGACCAATTTGGCTAAAATCTAGTATCGTGAATTGGGGTGCGAAACCGTTCAAGTCCTTCAATTGTTGGCTTTCTCATCCAGGGTTCATCGATTTTGTCAAAAAGGAGTGGTTTTTGGCGAGAGGTGGAGGAAATGTAAATCAAGTTTTACTTGCTAAGTTCAGACATCTTAGGAACAGACTAAGATGGTGGAACAAAGAGGTTTTTGGGTAGGTTGATGTGAAAATTGAAGAACAAGTGGGGATCCTAAACAATCTTGAGAATGGGCTGGCTTCTAATATGGAAGATCTGTTAGAAGAAAAATTAAAATAGTGGTGTGAGGCTCAGACGCAGATTTGGTTCAATCTCAACTTGAAAGAAAGACTTATTCAGCAAAAAGCTAGAATTCGGTGGGCTATGGATGGAGATTTAAACACTTCTTTCTTTCATTCTACTTTGAAGAGAAGGATTAGGCAGAATAGCATCCACTGTATTTTGGTAGGCAGGGACAGAATTGAAGACGTGGAACAAGTCAAAGGTACTATAAAGGATGTCTTTAAGGAGATATTCTCGAAGGCTGAAGGGGTTAGACCGGAACTGAACCTGTCCTGTCTGGCCAAAGTGACTGAAGCTGAGAATCTGATGCTGTGTGTAACACCCCGATTTATTTTATTATTTTTCGTAATTGGAATTATATGTTGTGGTGCATTTGTGTGTGGTTGTGTTTGGGGTTTCCCTTAGTATGGGGTAGTGACCTTAGAATTATAGGGATTAAGATGTTGGGGGTGCGTGACCAATTAGGTAGAACTTGGTGGTGTGGTGAGAATGGTTATTTGGTTGATATTATTATTTTAAATTATTAAGGGATATTATTATTATTATTTAATTAGTAAAATAATAATAATAATAATAATAATATTGAAACAATAATAATAATAATAATAATATTAATAATAAAAGGATATTAGAAAATAAAATAGAAAAGAAAGAATTAGGGGGAGAACTCATTCAGTACGTGAAAAATAGAGAAAGAGAAAGAGGAGAGCTAGGGCAGAAGGGGGGAGAAAAGCCATTGTTGAGGTCGAGGTTTCGTCAAGAACTCTAAGGTAAGGGTGAGGTTCTTTAATCTCTTAAGGGTTGCATAATATTTGTATGAGGGTAGATAAAATTTAGGATCATCCCTTATGTGTGGTTCGTGTTGATTTGGGGATTGGGGTTTGGTATGTCGGAGGTTTGATAAGAGGAAAAATGCATAAATTGATCGGTTAAATTGTGGTCTATGTATTCCTAATTGTATGTATGGTAATCTGTGATTATATATGCATTTTGGGGCTGTTTGGGAATAAAAATTGGAGAAGGGTTGGGGTTGAATAGTGCTGAAATAGCAATTGCAGAATTGTAGAATCGCATACTTCGCAGTGCGAATAATAGTTCGTTGGGCGAGTGTTCGCTCCAGATTCGCAAAGCGAATGAGGTAGCGAACGAAGGAAAAGAAGAGAAATTCTGGAATGTGTGGTGGGGAAGTTCGCCCCAGGTTCGCTGGGCGAATTCCTGGCGAAGTCCAGTTCGCTGGGCGAATGTGAAGCGAATGGGGGAGAAATAAGTGAGTCTCTGGTTTTTGTATGGGAGGAGTTATTCGCTGGAAAGTTCCCTGAGCGAACTCGCAGCGAGCATGACAGTGTTGTTTGCTGCTGTTACGGACAAAATTTTATCAAACTTTAAAAATTCATAACTTTTAATTCGTATGTCCGTTTTAGTCACCGTTCGAATCGTTGGAAAGCTGGTTTCATATAATTTTTGATAAAATTAATTTCAATACCATAATTCTAACTATTCGATGCAGTAGTTGGGTTTTCGTGTATGTGTTATGTATTATACGTTGAAACGATGAATTCAGTTGTGTTTATGCGTGTTGTGGTTGTGGATTGCTGTTGTTGTATGTGTTGGAAGGTATATGTTGTGTGTTGGATAATTATAGGATGATGTATTGATGCATTGATAGTCATATGCATTTAGTTGTCGTTGTATGCATGTCATGTTGCATAAGTTGTGCGATAAGTCGTGTGCCCATGCGGGGTGTGAGCATCTTATCGAGATTCTTTGAAATAGAATCGTGTTATTATTGTTGTTGAGGTGGTCGTGTGCCCATGTGGGGTGTGCGCGACTGATATAGAAATTCCGACGGGAATTATGATCATGAAAAAGGGATCGAATTGGTACCACATGCATTGAGTCAAGTCGTGGGTCTCATTGCATTGCATTATGTTGTGTTGTATGGTGGATTGTACGGTCATCTGCTTATGTGGAAGCGTGTGATTTCGTTGATGTAGTAAAGATAGGATGAATTGTGTAATTGGTTAAATGATTTTATATTTATATTATGCATTTCTTTTGTTGATTGAGAATCTCACCCCTTCTGTTTGAATGTTACCTCTACGTGGGTAATGTGCAGATAATTAAGATTAGTGCGGAGTTGAAGTTAGTGAAGATGGAGTCTTTTATTTTATTTCGTTGTATGGGCGTCTGCTCTGATGTGTAACACTAGGGAGTTAGAACGCTTGTCGCTATTTGTTTTATTATTTGTTTTCGCTCTATTTACTCGATGATGATTATGTGGTATTAAACATGTTATATTTTCGTTGAACTCCCGTTGCCGTAGTGAAGATTAATCAAGTATGGTTTTAATTGTTGATATTTAAGTGTTACATATCGTATGCATGAGCAAGTTATTGTTGAAGGTAACATCCTAATCGTTGTATATTTTATTTTACTCTAATATTCTATTATTAGTTGTCTCGGGAGTTTAGGGTGTTACATAGTGGTATCAGAGTAGGTCGGTCCGTCCGGCCAAGTTGTCGAGTCGTTGTCGTGTGACCGTTGATTACTGTCGATGTTATTTCCTTAACCATTGTGTTATGTTGTTGGTGTGTAACAGATTTAGAATGGCTGGAAGAAACGATGTTGCTATTGCTGCTGCTTTGCAGGCTGTTGCTCAAGCGGTACAGAACCCGCCTCATGCTAGTGAGAATGACGAGTTTCGGAAGAATAAACCGCCTACCTTCGAAGGAAGATATGATCCGGATGGAGCGCAGTCTTGGCTCAAGGAGATCGAGAGAATTTTTCGGGTTATTGAATGTCCTGAAGCACAGAAGGTGCGGTTAGGTATTCACATGCTGGCTGAGGAAGCTGATGATTTGTGGGTTAGCACTCGTCAACTGTTGGGAGCAACAGGGGAGGCAATCCCTTGGGTTGTGTTCTATAGGGAGTTCTTGAGAAAATATTTTCCTGAAGATGTCCGAGGAAAGAAAGAAATTGAGTTTCTGGAACTGAAGCATGTGTTTACTGTGAATTTTGGTAAACAACCTCTGGTCTATCAATCTAAACGCAAATTGATTAACTTACAGGATCGACCACACAAATCCTAGAACATGTGCTAAATTTGAGAGAAAAGTGTAAATTAAAGAAAATGTAAACTGAACTCCACGTTCGACAATGCTGAAATAAAATCTACCTGAACTCCACGTTCGACTACGTGCAATAAAGTAAAGTAGAGACTTGAAATTTAAAGGGACGTAAGTAAAGGGTGCAGAAATTAAAGGCGTCGAAAAGAAATGACAATGAATAAAAAGCTTTGAAAGTAAAATGCAATGAACTCCACGTTCTTGGAAAGTAAAGGCTGGGATAATAAAAGTGCTGTCGAAAGTAAAGTGCAGGAAAGTAAAAGACTTTGAAAATAGATGCAAATGGATTTAAAGGAGAACTCCACGTTCTCGAAAATAAAAGACTTTGAAAAGTAAAGGCTTGAAGATTAATTGTTTGAACGCAAAAGTACAGTCGAAGGTAAACGCAGGAAGTTTAAATGGCTTTGAAAGTAAATTTGGCATGGAAGATAAAGTTCAAGAAACTGTAAAGGCATGGAAAGTAAATGGCTGAATCTTAAACATGCTGAAGATAAATTATATTGATGAAGAAAATGGTGTTACATTACGTACATTCTCACGAACTCGTTTCTCTACACGCGGGTACTTTGAGTTTCTTAGAGTAACTTGCACAAAAATATGAACACCCCATTTACATAAAACTAACTCCTATTTATAGTGCTAGGAAATAACTACTAAGTGGTGGTTACTGCTTCGAACGTGTTGATTTTGGCGCCTTCCCCTTGATCTCAACTGTTCCCACGTTCACAACTGCTCTTATTTAAATTTCAAATATTGGAAATTCCCTCCAACCTTAATATAACCACTGCAGCGCTTGTTACTACATTCTCATGGTCGAAACCATTTCAGCACTTAGCCAATTTTGAGGTTCCTACACCTCTATTCGACTCAGGCCTCTCCAAAACTAGGTCGAAGCCTTCTTTATATTAAAAATAATTTTTTAACATAAAATAGCTTTGATTTTGTCTAGCGTCGAAATTAAGGGTTAACAAATTGCCCCCAAGGAATGTCCTTTCGCCAGAATTGGTAGGAAGGCCATTTCTTGATATAATAACCATTTCGACGCCTATTTGCATGGCCTTAACTGAACATCCCACTAGTTACTCAATGGCTGAACTGTTCAGTTTCTTTAACCCACGCCTCTGACGTCACGCCATCATGACAAATCCTTAAAACGTCCTTTCAGCCGTATTCATCATAACACCTTTCTTGAAAACAGACGTTAACAGTCTGCACATAACTGCTACTTTTCATCACGCCTTCAGGAGAAAGACACGCGTCCCACTAACCCCTCAGCTTCAACGGTGGATCCAAGTCCCTTGAGATTTTCAAATATCTATATATACCCATTTCCGCCACTTTGTGATCTTTCCACACTTTTCGTATTCTCAAGCAAACTCTTCTTCTCTTCAGTTTTCTCACCCAACTTCAGAAAGCCTCACCACCACGCTCCTCAACAGCCAAGGTGAGCCAACTTATCACCCATCTTCTGATATTGGCTCTGGTTTAAGTGAGATTAATCAACCTACTCCACATATTACATCACCCACTGCAGCACCAGCTCTAACCCCAACTCAAAACGCACAGGCTGATGGAGCCAACTCTGATGAGGATGACGCCTCAAGCCCACCACCTTTCAATCTGGGTACCTCCATGGATAAAGGTCAGTTGGTCGAAGAAGAAATTCATGAACCTGAAGTCCAAACACATAACGCCAATCCTGATCCAGCTGCGCCCGAGGAGACAAATGAACTACCCCCTACACCAGCTGATGACCAGGAGAATATGCAACCAGCTGCTGAAGAGTCTGATGAAGAAATGGGAGAAGACCAAGATGAAGAAGGAGAAGAATCAGTAGAGGAGGAAGAAGAACAAGCTGAGCCTCGCCCCCACCATACTCCTTCGCCTATGGTCACTCCACTACCTAGGGACTCGCTGACGGCACTCAAGTGGTCAAACCCACGTGAGTTTACCAAATTGATTCTTGAGCAAAGGTATGGTTCTTCTTCTGTCTCTTCGACCCCAGCATCAGATGACTTCGCCCGATCAATTCTCCAGGCCATCAAGAAAAAATTCTTCAGGGGGGATATTTACAAAGTTTTGGCTTCAGATCCAACTGCAACTGCTTACTTGAAGGACACCCTTGCAAAGATTGAGGTCACCACTCTCAATCCAGATGTTTCTGGTTTTCTGATAGAGCTAACTGCAGTGGTAAACCAAATAGCTGCAGAAATAAAGCTGCTTTCCTCGATCAGGGACACCATAGAGAGAACATCTGGCTGTGAGAGTGCAGCCTGGTGTGGTGCAAAAGAGACGTACGAAGAGATCCAACGTTTGGAGGCTGATCAAAGGAAAAATAAAGATGAGATAGCCTCCAACCAGAAGGACATTGAAACCTGGAAGCAACAATTCACGGAGCTACAAGCCAAAATTAAAAATGCTGAAAAACGCAACCGTGATTTGCACCATTTCGACGACACTGAGATAGCTGAAGAAACAAAGACTGCTATTGATCGCATTGAGGCGGCCCAAAGATATGAGAAAGAGCTCGCAGAAGCAAAACTTGACGAATCTTTGTGCAACGCGTGCCTCAAACATCACATAGAATCTTTTTCTCAGTTGGCATCGAGGCTTCCCTTCTAATACTTTCGACACCTTCGTTTGTTTAATCATCACTTGTTTCTTGGCCTTTTCAGGCTTTTTATGTAATGACAATTTTTATGCCTGTTGGCATTGATTTACTTAATCATTATTATTTTGCCTTTAACTGCTTTCGACCTATACTGCATGATGATGTACTTTATTGTTGTCTTTTATCAGTCAAATTTGCAATTAAGGCATTCTATCTTTTCCTTGGAAAGTCACCTTTCCAGCTTTAAATTCCAAGGCATAAGCCTCTAGCTTTTAAAGCAACATTTATAGCATAGCCCTCAGGCCTACCTCCAAGAATAACTCACGTGTTTCCACCGTTTGGCTGGCCAATCCAATCAGTCACTAGTCTCTATAAATTTCTTCCACCTGACCACGTTTTGCGTAGAAGCAAACATGAATAATTCGGAGAAATCCTCGACCAAGAAGATGGCTGGAAAGGCCAAGGAAATTGAGGACACAAAAGAGATGAAGGATCCCCAGCAACCTAAAGCCTCCATTGGAGCAACCTCTCTAGCCAAGAAGAAAGAAACCAAAATGAAGATCTCTAAGAAAGGGCGCTCCAACACCCAAGACTCTGATGATGAGCCAGATGCAGATTATATGGACTTCCTCAAATCCATAGACTGGAGAGATTATGAATAACCTTTCCTTGATTAAACATTATTGTGCTAGTTTCTCTTTGCTTTGTATGTCATATTAGCCTGACTTGGCCTATTTTGGCTTTCTTTTATTAAATAAAGCTTATGTTTTAATGTGAATCTCTTGTAGCATAGGCTTATATTTTTTCAAATACTTGCCATTTACTTTCAAGACTCTTTTATCTTTGTCTAACTCTTCCACTTCATAAGCTCCATTAGAGAACACTTGTATGACTTGGAATTGACCTTCCCACTTAGGGGACCACTTGCCCAATGTTCTATCCTTTCGATCCATGGGCAAAATCACTTTCCAAACCAATTCCCCACATGCAAAAGATTTAGACTTAACCTTTTTGTTGTAGGATTCTTCGACCTTCTTCTTTTGTCTTCTTAACAACTCCAAGGCTCTGAGCCTTTCTTCATCCAAATCCACTAATTCATTCATCATCATTTCCCAATAATTCTCAGAGGGAATCTCATGATGTCTTTGAACTCTTATAGACTGTAGATAAATCTCAACAGGCAGTACTGCATCGTGACCAAAAGTGAGTCGAAATGGGGTAGTATTGGTAACCTCTTTAGGGGATGTTCGACTCGCCCAAAGAACTTGGTCTAACGTCCTGTGCCAACTCCTAGGCCTTTTTCCCACATGCTTCTTAATTAGTCCAATTACTATCTTATTGGCAGCTTCGACTTGCCCATTGGCCTGAGCATAATAAGGCGTCGAAGTTAATAACTTAAAACCTATTTCTTTGGCAAATTCCTGCATCTTTCGACCAGTGAACACTGATCCCTGATTTGTAGTAATTGTTTCAGGAATACCAAATCTATAAATAATGTGATTTTGAATGAATTCAATAACATCCTCTTGACCTACATTCACCAGTGGTATTGCCTCAATCCATTTGGTGAAATAATCAATTCCCACCAAAATATATCTTTGGTTCTTTGAAGATGCTGGTCGAATCTCTCCCACTATATCCAAAGCCCATCCTCTGAAAGGCCATGGTTTCACTATGGAATGTAATTCACTTGCAGGGATGTGTTGTATGCCAGCATGAATTTGACATTCTTGACACCCTTTAGCAAATTCTATGCAATCCTTCAGCATAGTGGGCCAATACATGCCTTGTCGAAACAACAACCATTTCATTTTCTGGCCAACTTGGTGTGCTTCACATGCCCCACTATGTACTGTCGAAAGGGCCAAATATGCCTCTGATTCACTAAGGCATTTCAATAAGATTCCCTCAGGGGTCTTTTTAAACAATTCATTACCCACCAGTACATAGCTTAAAGCTTGATATCTGATTTTTTGCTCTATCGAAGCCGTTGGGTTTTGAAAATATTCAACTATGGGCTTCCTCCAATCTTCATCTGTTAAATTATCTATGGCGAAAATTTCAAAATTTTCGCCATCTATGCACCCAAGCTTAGTTGTTTCTAAGTCTGATGGGCATAATCCAACAGCCACCACCTTACCTCTTGCTTCAATTACTTCTTGAAGGTTTCCTTTCGACACCTTGTATCCAGAGGAAATTTGAGCCAAGTCGTTAGCAACTTGGTTCTCTATTCTAGGTATGTGTTGGATGGCCACTACCTCAAATTTCTTTAATAATCTATTGGCTATCACAAAGTACATAATGAGATTTTCTTTAACACATTTATACTCCTTTGTGATTTGTTTTATAACCAATTCTGAATCTCCCATTATTTCGACTCTAGTTGCCCCCAATTTTAACAAAATTTCAAGGCCAACAATTAATGCTTCATATTCAGCCTCATTGTTAGAGCAAGATCCTTCGACCTTGTACTTGAATTTTGTTGGAATTTTTTCAGGAGAAATAATGTGTATTCCTACTCCTGTTCCATTTTTATGACTTGATCCATCAAAGTATAACTTCCAGGATTTTAATTCGACGTAATTCAAATCATTTTCATTTATGGAGTGATCGACTATAAAGTCTGCAACTATTTGCCCTTTCACAGCTTTTAAAGGTTGATATGTTAAGGAAAATTCTGTCAATGCTAATGCCCATTTGCCATTTCGACTATGCAAAATAGGTTTAGATAACATATGTTTTACAACATCAAAGTGAGACGAAACATACACATCAACGGGTTTTATATATTGCTTCAGCTTAGTACAAGAGAAATACAAGCATAAACATAACTTTTCAATCATGCTATACCTAGTTTCTACATCATTTAAAACTCGACTAAGGTAATAAATGACTCTTTCGACTCCATTTTCATCCTCCTGAGCTAACATGCTCCCTAGAGTTTTATCTGATGCAGCTATATACAATCTCATACTCTTGTTTCTACAAGGTGGTGAAAGAATTGGAGGGTGGCTTAGGTACTCCTTGATCTTGTCGAAGGCTTCCTGCTGTAATTTCCCCCACTAAAAACCATCTTTGTTAAAACGAAGCAATGGCGAAAAAGCTTGTGTTTTGCCACTCAGGTTGGATATAAACCTTCTTAAGAAGTTGATTTTGCCCAACAATGACTGCAACTCCTTTTTAGTTGATGGCGCTTTCGCCTCCATTATGGCTTTGGTTTGATTTATTTCAATCCCTTTCTTGTGGACCACAAAGCCTAAGAAATCCCCTGCCTGCACACAAAAAGCACATTTAAGAGGATTCATTTTAAGACCATATTTTCTCATCCTTTCAAAGGACTGTCGAAGATGGTCAATGTGATTTTTCCCAGAAATAGATTTTATAACAATATCATCAATATAAATTTGCATGAATGTGTCTATAAAATCGTGGAAAATTGAATTCATTGCCCTTTGATAAGTGGCACCAGCATTCTTGAGACCAAAAGGCATCACTACCCATTCATAGGTGCCTAAGGCTCCAGGGCATCTAAAAGCAGTTTTATGAACATCTTCCTCATCAATGAATATTTGGTTGTAGCCAGAATATCCATCTAGCATACTAAGATATTCATGTCCTGCTGCAGAATCTATTAACATTTCTTCTACTGGCATTGAATATTCATCTTTGGGAGTTGCAGAGTTTAAATCTCTAAAATCAATGCAAACTCTCAAAGACCCATTCTTTTTAATAACAGGTACTATATTAGCCAACCATTCGACATACCTTGCAGTGTGAATGAATTTGCAACGAAGTAGTCTTTCGACTTCCTCTTTGATCTTTGACAATATCTCTGGTGCAAACCGTCTTGGATTTTGCTTGACTGGTTTTTTCCCAGGCGTCATAGGCAACCTGTGCTCGACCAACTCCCTGCTCAAACCAGGCATCTCATCATAATCCCAGGCGAAGCAGTCTTTGAACTCTTTCAACAGCTGAACTACTTCGACCTTCAACTGGGGATCAAGATTGGCACTGATGTAGGTAGGCCTTTTGGTTGTCCCCTCACTGAGGTCCACTTCTTCTAAAGGATCTTGTGCTAGCATTTTTATATTATTTGCCAACGGATCCTTCTCAAATCCCAAAGGCTCATCTTCATAGATGGTGTCGAGCCTCTGGCTTTGCTCTCCAGTTTCAACCTTATCTGGAGGTTTTGGGTCAAAGTCCTTACCAGGACCTTCTTGATATACTTCAGAAATGGCTTCACCAGCCATATAATCATTGGCGGCTTCCAAAGCCGCTTGTAGTTTTGTTTCGGCCACATAGGCCAAAATTCTTTTCAAAGCGTCGAACTCAGTCATGATCATTGAATTCATCTCCCCACCCTGTGGGCTCTATTGGAGGTGTACCTAAGCATGGCAATCTTCCTCCTGGTACTTCCCTGTCCCATCTGAAACCTTCAACAGGGTGTAAGTACAACGAATAAAACGTTTCCTCGTCAGGTGTAAACTCAAAATCAGTTGGAGGACATGGAGCAATGTTCGCCAGATGTTTCTCAAATTGCCTACTATCCACATGATTAACAGGCACCTTGAAGTACCCTTGATCAGCTTCAATGTTTTCCACTATCCCATCTGGTCTCCAAATTGTGATTCTCTGATGCATAGACGAGGGTACCGCTCCTATCCCATGAATCCACTCCCTACCCAAGAGTAGAATGTAGTTAGCCTTTGTTTCGACGACCATAAACACTGTTGGTCTGGTAATAGTTCCCACAGTGAGATCCACCTGAATTACTCCCAGAGTGGAACCAACTTTTCCTTCATAGTTCGACAGAACCATGTTGTGGGGCTTAGTATCGGTCTCAAATTTTCCAATCCTGCTTAGCAAAAATCTTGGCATCAAATTAACCGTTGCACCACAGTCTACCAAAATTTTGTTGACAGGGACATTCTCTACTTTTCCAGTAATGTAAAGAGGCTTCAAATGACCCTTCATTGCCTCTGTGGGACGTTCAAAGAAAGCATTATGTTCTTCGACGCACCCATTATTCATGATGTAATAGCACACAGGCTTGTGTGCCATCATTTCCAATTCAGCAGTTTGGTCTAAGTCTTCGACCTCTGAGACTTGACCAAATTCTCTTGGCATCACTGACACCACATTTACTAGAATGTCTAGAGAAGCCGTTAACTCATTGTCGAAGTTATCAGTCATATCCTCATCCTCTTCGACCTTCTTTTCTGGCTGAATAGTGAACAACTTTTGTCGTGTGGGCATCTTCTCCATTGCCCCAGCTTGATTATCCACACTGGTGCTTGATTCTCCTTGCACCTGGGCCTCCCTGACAGCCTTTCGTCTGCGCTGCTCTCTTCGCCATTGTGATCTAGACATGGGGTTTTTACCCTTGTAATTCTGAGAAATGTACGCTGATTTGTTTGTGGTGTGATTCTCTTTTCTGTACTCAAATGACGAACCTCTTTCCACATCAAACTTCTCCCACTTTTTCTTCTGTCCTCTCCCTTCGACAGGCTTGATCCAACTACCTGTTGGCACATTCGCAGCTGGTTTGAACGTACCTGGCCTAATTCCTGGTGCTTGGTTTTTTAGCCCTGTCGAAAGTCGCCTATGGTCAAAACCTCTGTGCCCTTTGTTCACCTTCTGCCCCCAGCTTTCACCAGCCTTCTTGACGCCTTTTAGCTTGTGGGCAGCTTTTTCACCAAAAATGGCGCTGCACCTGGGACACAGCATTACTCCAGAGCCTTTTTTTTGGCAACGATGCAAGAAGTCCACGATTGTCTCTTCTGGCTTAGGATAAGCCATTTTGTTGTGCTTCTCTTGCTCATCTACCTGACTCACTTGTTCATTTCTTCGATCCGTGATTTCGACCATGTTGACATCCATTCTATCCTTTAGGTGCATCTTGGAGAAACGGGCTTCCAGACTTTTAGTGGTCTTCGCCAAGCAGCTACCACCTACTGCTGCCTTTGCAGCTCTTTGGGAAGCTTTTTGCCAAGCAGCTTTCTCAGCCTCAACCATCTCCTCAGCATTGACTCTCTCGACATCAGGAGATGTCTTGAAAAAATTTTCAGCAGCCATACATATCCAGTTTTCCACCAGACAGCCATCCATGTCTAGCATCTCTCCTACCAAGAGCATGTCATCTTCCAATTCCTTAACAACTTGAATTTTGGGGGCATTTCTGCCTATAGCCTCATTGGTGTCGACACTATCTGAGCTAGAATCAGATTCTCCAGCCAACTCGACCATGTTAATGCCTTCATTGGCATTTATCTTTCACCCACTCACGGTCATATCCAAAACCTTAGCAGCATTATCTATTTCAACAAACTTATTAGCAGTTTCTTTGGTCACCAACATTAGACTGGTACCATCAACATTTAGGCCACTTGCAGCCTTACTAGAACCTTTAATTATCACAGAACTGGTGGCGAAGTCTTCAGTAACCTCCACCATGTTGACTGACTCATCGAATCCCTCTGTGGCCTCCACCATCTGAACCTCGTGAGGCTCTGTGTAGTTAGCCTCTGCAATTTGCAATGGGTTAGAGTCAATCTTCATCTGGGCTTTGCTTTTGTCACCAAACTTCAGCCTTCCTTCTTGGATAGCATTTTGCACCAAATCCCTGAAAAGAAAACATTGAGAAGTTTTATGACCCAAAAAATTATGGTACTTACAAAAACCTCTTTTCTTTCTTTGTTCTAAAGGTGGCGTTTTAGCGCCAGCAGGCAATATCATTTGCCCATCCTTAACTAACAAATAAAAAATTTCGTCACATTTAGTGACGTCGAAAGTATATGTTTTCTTAGGAAATTTGTCGTTAGATTCGACAGGATTTTTTCCTTCTGAAGGAGCTAATAATTTGCAGGCATAAGGTGGACCTTGCTTTAACTCAGCAACGTCAACCTCATTTCCGTCGAAATAAGATGGTTCACCATACAGATTCTCCACATCTTCATTGCATTCGACAAAGGCTACTTTTTTACCCCTGCTGAATTTAGCCTTTTCTTCTTTTAGCCTTTCTAGCTGTCGAACCCTATCAGCCAACTGGGCCATATCTCTAAGATATTGGGTATCTAATTTCTTCCTAATGGAATAATCAAGACCCCCAGCAGCCATTTCGACCAACTCATGTTCTGGCACTTGAGTAAAGCACCTGGCTTTAAGAAGTCGAAACCTATTCAGGTAATCATCAATTGGCTCAGTGACTTTGCGTTTGATGCCAGCCAATTCTTTCAGACTAATCTTAGTTTGCCCCATGTAGAACTGTTCATGAAACAAACGTTCTAGTTGGGTCCAGTTATATATGGAATTTGGAGGCAAAGTAGTAAACCATGTGAAGGCATTCTTGGTAAGGGAACTTGGGAAATATTTGATCCTAAGGCTTTCGTCAGCTGCAATTTCGCCTGCTTCGATTAAATACCTAGCCACATGTTCGACAGTAGACTCAGTAGTATCTCCTAAAAACTTGCTGAATTTTGGAACCTTCATCCTAGGGGGTAATTCCGCTTGGAGAATGTAATCCACTATAGGCGAAGTATAATTTAGCCTAGCGAAGACAAAATTCATACCATTTCCGGTCATTATCCTTTCAACCATGGCTGCAAGATTATTTTCTTCTGCTTGATTTTGGTGTCGAACCTGTCTAAGTAGTTGATCTGTGTTTTGGTTCCTGTTCACCATCACTATTGGTTCTTCCTCCATCTGGTAAGGCATCTGGTTTCTTGGTGGTTCGACTCTAAAATGATCAATCACTTCTTGATCCTCCAAATTCGCATCAGGTGTCTGACGTGGATGACGTCTTGGGATATCTTCGACAAAAGTTGTTCTTTGATCTACCGCTGGTACTCCCATGAAATCAGCCATGCGTGCCACTTGTGCAGCCAATTGTTGGTTGGTTTGTGTCGTATTTTTAATCAAAGGTTGAAAAACTTCTCCCATTGTCTGAGACAACGTATGTACCATTTGCATGTTACTTTCATCCATCTGCTGTCTCAAACAATTTATGGATGTATTTGTAAGGCTAGGCGTTTGAATAGAGTAACCAACACCTATATTCTGGTTGTTTCGCCCTCCTGATCCTGACCCTTGTAGTGGCGAAGACACAACAGTTTTTGAAAATACAGGCGGAGCATTCTGCAGATTTTGCATCATTGATGTAGGCATACCATAGGGTTGACTTCTTGACCCTGGATGTGGAAAACCTGGAGGAGGAACATGCCTGTACATTGAATTTCCTCCTGGGGGTGTTGGTGAATTAGAACTTTATGGTCCTATGTACTCCAACACAGGTTGAGTATATGATTTTGTATATGTTGATCCTGGCTCAGACACTACTAATGGAAGTGACGCCTGTTCTCCCGTCGAAGACACTGGTAATGGTGTGCTTTGAGACCCCATACTGCTACTTGACTGAGTGTTCGAAATACTCCCTTGAGGATCAACTTGTTGGTTGGCATTGGTTGCCATTTTCTGAGTGTATCTTTTCTTTGGTATTCCTTCGTTTGCTGTGGCTAACTTCCCACTTCTCAATAACATACAACGAAAGTACTTCTTCACCAAGAAAGACAAGGTTGACAAAAAGGTATAACTTAGCACTGGGTCCCACTGGGCGTGCCAATTTGTTTACTGTGAATTTTGGTAAACAACCTCTGGTCTATCAATCTAAACGCAAATTGATTAACTTACGGGATCGACCACACAAATCCTAGGACATGTGCTAAATTTGAGAGAAAAGTGTAAATTAAAGAAAATGTAAACTGAACTCCACGTTCGACAATGCTGAAATAAAATCTACCTGAACTCCACGTTCGACTACATGCAATAAAGTAAAGTAGAGACTTGAAATTTAAAGGGACGTAAGTAAAGGGTGCAGAAATTAAAGGCGTCGAAAAGAAATGACAATGAATAAAAAGCTTTGAAAGTAAAATGCAACGAACTCCACGTTCTTGGAAAGTAAAGGCTGGGATAATAAAAGTGTTGTCGAAAGTAAAGTGCAGGAAAGTAAAAGACTTTGAAAATAGATGCAAATGGATTTAAAGGAGAACTCCACGTTCTCGAAAATAAAAGACTTTGAAAAGTAAAGGCTTGAAGATTAACTGTTTGAACGCAAAAGTACAGTCGAAGGTAAACGCAGGAAGTTTAAATGGCTTTGAAAGTAAATTTGGCATGGAAGATAAAGTTCAAGAAACTGTAAAGGCATGGAAAATAAATGGCTGAATCTTAAACATGCTGAAGATAAATTATATTGATGAAGAAAATGGTGTTACATTACGTGCATTCTCACGAACTCGTTTCTCTACACGTGGGTACTTTGAGTTTCTTAGAGTAACTTGCACAAAAATATGAACACCCCATTTACATAGAACTAACTCCTATTTATAGTGCTAGAAAATAACTACTAAGTGGTGGTTACTGCTTCGAACGTGTTGATTTTGGCGCCTTCCCCTTGATCTCAACTGTTCCCACGTTCACAACTGCTCTTATTTAAATTTCAAATATTGGAAATTCCCTCCAACCTTAATATAACCACTGCAGCGCTTGTTACTACATACTCATGGTCGAAACCCTTTCAGCACTTAGCCAATTTTGAGGTTCCTACACCTCTATTCGACTCAGGCCTCTCCAAAACTAGGTCGAAGCCTTCTTTATATTAAAAATAATTTTTTTAACATAAAATAGCTTTGATTTTGTCTAGCGTCAAAATTGAGGGTTAACAGCATGGTAACATGATGGTTACGGGGTATGCTGCCAAATTCTCAGATCTGGCTAAGTTTTACCCTCACTACAGTGCGGCAACTGCTGAGTTCTCAAAGTATATCAAGTTTGAGAATGGATTGAGGCTTGAAATCACAACTGCAAATTAGTCTCAAACCTCGTATATTTAAATGTAGTATTATGAAAAGTGCAACTACTAAAACATTTGTTATAAAAAAAGACAAATTTCACAAATGATAATCAATTGTATTTAATTTTTTTAATTTCATATAAGAGAAATAGAATAATAATTAATTTAGTATTAATTAAGTTGGCATCCATTAATGATATTAAATAATTAATATAAGAATAGTTTAATATAAAAATATTAAATGTGGTTAAATTCATTGATATTTGCATATATTTAGTTAAAAAAAAATTTAAAATTTTTTATAAATAATATTAGAGGGTATAAATTTTCTTTTGTTAGAAATCAGATATCTTCTGCGCGCAACTGTAGAGACTAATCTCTCGAGCCGAGTAGAACTATAATTGGCGGCAAAACTCTCCCTCAAGAAAATTTAACACTGCTGTATGTTCAGGAGTGAGTTCGAACCCAGAACTTCTAGTTAAGCGGAAAGAGATTCTTTTCATCTCAACCAAATACTCTTGGGTGGAGGGTATAAAATTTAGGTAAGTGAACTAAATGGCACATTTTCACAGTAATCCTACATCCATTTAATAATAAACGGACCAAATCCATGATTCAAAACTCAGTTATATTTCTAGGCCATTGGCTGTTAATGTTAATCCGACACAGGATCTGGAGGGTGGAACTAGGTTAGTTGGTGAAACAAATTGCAAACCAAATATAGAGAATATTGCAATAGCATGTCGTAACAATATCGTTTGGTGGCAAGTTACTTTGGACAATCACGTTTACGTAGAATCCTGATTCAATCACTTTGACAAACATATATAGAGCCAAATTGTGACCCTTTCACTAAATCTTCATGGTTCATTACGTTTCAACTACCTAAATATATTAATTCATTGGTTCCAAATCAAAGACTAAGATATATATTGGGTTTGAAAAAATGGTTGATATTATCACTAATGCTTGTTGTTTCCGTTTCAACCCTTGACGTTATCCTTGTATAATTTGTTATTAATTAATGTTGATATTATCACTAACACTTTTTGTTTACTATTCAACACTTGTTAGCGTTTTTCATTAGTTAATGTATGATGTTGTATTAAACACTCAATAACTTATGAAGGAAATATTTTGAATTACTCTACAACTAAAGTTATTTTTTCCATAAGCAAGAGACGTTACCTGGTCAATAAAAGGAAGAGAAGAGACTCCATAATTACAACTTACTATAGTACTTCCATTTTAAATTATAAATTTTCTTATAAAATTCCTTTAAGCCAATATTTAGTTTTCGACTATGAGTGAGTCATTATGAGGGAGAAACAATTTTATTAAATCAAAGACTTATTTAAAGGTAAATAAATTAGAGAAACACTACATATTCATAAAAAATTTAAGACTTTATTTGAGAGTTTGGAGTGGAGGGGAATGAAGGATTTCGAAAAATATTTTTTTTAAAAATATAAAAAAAAAACTTAAAAAAAGGGTATTCCATATACAATTAGAGCCAATTAGAAAGGGTATTGCATAAACAATTTTACATGGGACAATTCAAGATTAACCTCAAAGAATTAGTTAGAGTGAGACACAAGGTGGCCGAATCAATAGATGACTACCTAAACAAGTTCAGAATATTGAAAGTAAGGTGCTTCACTTAAGTGCCTGAATATGAATTAGTCGAACTGGCCGCTGGGGGTCTAGATTATTTTATTAGAAAAAAATTAGACACCCATTATTTAAGAGACATGGCCCAATGGGCAGACAGGGTTCAATAATTCGAATGCTTGAAGGCTGAAAAGGTTAGGTCAAGAAAGTGAAGTTAATCTGGCAGAGTTAAAGTTGTTTACTTATGTAAGTTGTTAAAACCTTCAAACGAGAAGAATCCCATCGAGCCGAGCAAAAATGAGAGATTTGTCACAAAACATACACATTTTATGTAACTAAGTGTGACAAAAATTTTGACTTGTTATTTTCTGATGGCTAGATCATAGTCCCTCAAGGACTCAAAATTCTGCCATTGGAACAAAGAAAGAAAAAAAAAGATTTTGTAGGTTCCATAATTGTTATGGTCATAAAACTTCTCAATATGTACTTTTCAGAAATTTGGTTCAAAATACGCTGAAGGAAGGGAGACTCAAGTTTGCTGAAAAACAAAAGTCCTAGAATGAAGCTGACTATAATCCCAAAGTGGAAGAGGTCTTATTTGTAGAGCATGTGGAGATATTGATGGTCGATGTCACTGACGGCCTAAACACCAAAATTGATGAAGTGAGCATGCTCGACTACAACGTGCAGGTAAATGTGGCCTATCATAAGGATGAAAAGGAGATGATAGATTTTTTGAACAAATGTAAACTCGAAGATATAGAGGTTATGCTCTGACCTCATTGCGGTTCAGTCTTCGACAAGCAAGCTGCAAAAGAGGTGGAAAAAATTAGACCTTAGACATACCAACCAAGGAGAGCTGGTAAGCAAGACAAACAAGGAAGATTTGTCTTAGACAATAGGTGAATCCCTCATAAAGTACAATAATGTAGAACCTACATCCCACCGGCCAATGTCCCCTTAGGAGAGTCGGTCAGGCCTGCAAAGAAAATTGATAATGTTCAACAAAAATGGCGATCAATCAAAATTGGTCCAAGGTTATCATACTAAGATAATTCACAATTCTTCAAGAAGTATTCCTATACTTCCAAAAATAATCTTGGCAAGAATCCAATGATCGGGACTCAATGGAGGAGACATCAACGAAAAAGGAAAGTTGCCTTGGAGGCAGAAGGTTCTACCAAGAGTGGCAGTGTTCAAATCACCAATGAAGGCAAGTTGAGTAGATTGCCTGTAAAACAAAGATAATTTCCCCCTTTGCAACCTAAGGAGAAAGTGGCCATGGGTGACAAAGATGAAGATATGGCTACTAACAACTTTGATTTTGGCTCATAGCCTGAGCTAGACATCATCTATAACATGATATCAGTGTTACCGATTGATTATAATATGTTCACCTAGGTAACTGAAGAAGAAGATAATGAGTTGAAGGAAGAGTTGTCGAAGCATAAACCCTTGTGTTATTAAGTAATGAAAGACGACTCCATAGACGAAGACAAGCTATACTTAAAAGGCCTAATATATCGATGCAACAACAACTAAAGCCCTTGTTTATAAGAGCTAAAGTTGAGAATATAAGCAAACATGTAACGCCCTGTATAATATATATCTAGAATAAGTGCCTATTGGCATAATTCACATACTTGACCATTTCTAAAACATAAATACAACCTATGGTACAAGGCATGGAAATTAGCCAAAACAAGAAAAATCTAAGAATAAGGTACAATATTCCTCATTGTACAAGAAAATAATACACAGCGGAATAAGCTCAACTAAGCTTCTCTTGAAACATCCAAGCATAGCTCAACTTATAAACCAAACCTGCAAACAACACCTGAAAAGTAGCAACAATAATGGGGTGAGATATTAAATCTCATTGAGTTCCCTATCTTATGGATCCTCTCGGCTTTACAGGGTTCTAGCAGTCCTAACTCAAGTCAAGGGGAAGGGAAATGACCTTGAGTTCACAATCGCACACTATATGGAAACATGTTCATGAGTTCACCAACTCAAAAATATCACTAATCGATAACCTGTACCAAGGCATCCCCTTTTCCCGTCCTCTTCTACGTCTAGAAGTCGACCCGAGTCATGGATCCTTGTAGTTACTTGGCATACGAAAAGGATTCGGGTTCTACGGGCCATTAACCGTTATGAACCGTCACTTCCCACGGGCCATTAACCGTCACAAGTCTCTTTACCCTTAGGCTCCATTCGTACTCACACGCGGGAATCAAACCTGCCAAGTAAGTGTGCTTACGTTTCAGAGGAGGAGCTCGAGACTCATGAAACTGCACCTCAAGGGAAACATTTACGATTACGTGATCATATACACAACGTGATTGTATTCGACAATCACAAGGCCACATTCGCCTTAAGGTCTCTTTTGCCTTTTCTCATAGTCACAAAAGTTCAACATGTTCCATACTAGTGTTTCACTCTCTCTTAGACCAATCTCATCACGGGTGCACCTTTTTATACCAAGTGCCCGAGCCTTGCCATCTAGGTTTATCTACTCTAGGCCAGAACTCGTCAAGGATGCACCTTTCTACATCGAATGCACGAGCGTCGCCATCCAGAGTTTTCTATCACAATTCTATTCACAACCTAGAATCATATCATTAGGTTTAGGGTAAGTTTTCTCACTCTCCCTAATTCATTTTTTAAGCATGTTATTCTCCCAATTATGTTCAACAACAATATTAGACAAGCATATTACAACATCAATCATAAAACACACATGATAGCATAACATGTTAAACATAATCCACATAGTAGTTCACACACATTTTTAAGGCATCCTAGCCACTACTATCCTCTACCAAGCATCCTTGGTTAAATCATGGTCTCACATTACCATTTAATAGTGCATTGGATTCTCTTTCCAATGCTTCAAGTCCCATATCAATCGGCTTCCCGATTCATGAATTTTAGTGGAAACGAGGACTACAATATTCACACATACATTACTTTTCCATATTTTTCTTATCACTCCATAGCATATAACCATGTTTCTACCTCATCATCACAAATAGCATTGAAATAGCTTTCCAACGCTTCCGACCGTACGTCAATCCGAGTTATGGATCAAAAGTTATGAAGGAAATAACATGGAAAATCTGTCACGTTCGCTGATGTATTCGCAAGGCGAACCACTCAGCGAACCATGGCAGAAGAAAAATGGCATAAAGTTCTCAAAGCGAACTCTGGGCAAACACTCGCCTTCCCTTTGCTTTGGAGCAAACCCTCGATGAACCATTAGCTTTGCCCTTCGCCAGGTTCGCTAGGCGAACCATGCGAAACCCAGAATTTCCCAGCAGTGAGAAAACAGATCCCTTGGGGCCAAAACTCTTTTCTCTTCACCCATAACACTTCCAATTCATATTATATCAACCAAAACATGTTCCAACATAAACAACAAGTATTCCCATGCATTTATATTGCATTTCATCCGTTAGATTTCATTGATTTATCAGTTTAATCATTTTCTCTCAAATCTAACCTAAGTTCTAAACTTATATTTCTAGAACTTAGAGTGTCTAACTAGAACCCACCTTAGCATTGAAGAGGAGGTTGAAGAATATTATGAATTATGATCCAACTTTCTCTTCTTCTTCCTTGAGCTTCTTCTCTTCTTTCTCTCCATATCCTCTTTCTCTGTTTTCTTTTTCTTCTTACTATCTTTTTCTTTCCTTTCTCTTAACATATATATATATATATATATATATATATATATATATATATATATATATATATATAATGCTTATTATATAATATAATCCAATAGGGTAAAATATCTCCAATTGATATTTTGTCGTCTCAACCCAATTGATAAATTATTAGAGTTACCTTAATATACTCTCTTGGTCTAATAAATAGTGATATGTCTCTTTAATAAAATAATTGATCTCTTCAGAGTTCATTATTTGCTCTATTGATCCCAATTGATAATACTTAAAGTACTTAGAGGATTCCATAAATCTATTGAACCAAAGATAGAGCACATAGGTACTTATCTAATCTCATCTAATATCCAATTGAGGATTTAGATAATATGGGGTATTACAATACATAAGGTTCTAGTTGATGGCGGAGCTTGTATCAATATCATAATACACTCCTTGCTGAGAAAGATTGGCATGTATGACATTGACCTAAAGTCTCACAACATGGTCCTGTCAAACTATGAAAGGAATGCTAGTAGAACCCTTGGGATCATTCAGATAAAAATAGTTATGGGGACTACTTCTAGACCTACCTTATTTATGGTCATCCCCATGAAGGATAACTACAACTTGCTTCTAGGCAAGTAATGGATCCATGGGATTAGAGCATTCCCTTCGAAGATGCATCAGTGAGTCACCATCTGGAAACCTAATGGCATTTTTAAAAATATTGAGGCAGATCAAAGTTACTTTATGACAGATGTGAATCATATTGACGGGAATAACTTTGATAGAATATTGGCAAACATTTTGCCATGTACTCCAGCTAGAACTAGATTTTCTTTCTAGGAAGATAATGTCTACTACTCAATTAAGTTGCACCCTACTCACGAGTTTATATGGGAATACAAGACCATCAATTGGCATAATAGATGGCATGATTCAGAGGACAATAATTATTGAGTAGAGGGTGTTGGCTCGAATTTCTGCCTACATGGCTATAAACAAACTAAAAATGGAGCTAGAGGACGTGCTCTAACCAAAGTTGGTCTTTGAAGCCATAACTGTCGAAACATCAGAAATTGGTAGAAAGAGCCAAGAAACAGCTTAAGAAAGCCACAAGATTGATTGCATTTATGACGATGAGCCTTTGGTGTTTGAGAAAGACCCAACAACCTCGACCAAAAGTATGAAAGCTTAAGATACTTTGGAAGAAATGTACTTAGAAGATGGGATGATCAAAAAGCCAACTTACATAAGTTCCATAATTAACCTAAGCCTAAGAACACATATAATCAAAATACTAAATTAGTTCAAGGATTGCTTTTCCTGGAATTACATTGAGATGTCAGGACTTAGTCGAGATTTTGTAGAGTTAAAACTGCCAATTCGACCTGACAAGAAGCCAGTAAAGTAGTTGCCAAGAACGTTTGCACAAGAAGTCATGTTGAAGATTAAAGCATAAATTGAAAGACTTCTCAAAACTAAGTTCATCAGGACTGCCAGGTATGTAAAATGCTTAGCAAATATTGTCCATATGATTAAAAAGAATATGATTCTTAGAGTCTGCATTAACTTAAGATACCTAAACACAGCTACCACAAAATACGAATACCCAATTTCAATAGCAGAAATGCTAGTCGATTCAGCCCCTGGTTTTTAGTATTTGAGTCTTTTAAATGGTTATTTTGGATATAACCAAATTTTTATTGTAGAGGAAGATGTATAAATAATGGCATTCTGATGTCGTGGGGCCTTAGGAACTTATAAATAGGTTGTAATGCTCTTTGGCTTGAAAAATGATGGTGCAACATACAAAAGGGTGACGAACTTAATGTTTCATGATTTCACAGAAAATTTTATGTAAGTGTATATAGATGACATAGTCATCAAATTCTCGTCACAAAATGGTCATTTAGACCACTTTCGACAGTCTTTTGAAAGGATGAGAAAGTATGGACTTAAGATGAATCCATTAAAATTTTCCTTCTGTGTCCATGCATGTGACTTTCTAGGTTTTGTGGTGCATAAAAGGCATTAAAATAATCAAGAAGAAGACGAAGGCTATATTCAAAACAAAGTCGCTGTCAAACAAGAAACAACTTTAGTCCTTACTTAGGAAGATAAATTGCTTGAGGAGGGTCATTTCAAACCTAAGTGGCAAGATAAATGTTTTCTTACCATTACTAAGATTGAATAAAGAGGAAGGATTCATCTGGGAACCAGAATATCAAAAAGATTTTGATGAGATCAAGGTGTACATGTCGAAACCTCCTATTTTATTGCCTCCCATGAGAAATAATGTCATGAAGCTGTACATTTATACGTCTAATTCGACAATAGGAAGTATGCTAACCCAAGAGGATGGTAATGACATCAAAAAAAGCAATTTATTACCTTAGTCAAGTGCTAAATGACGCTGAAACAAGGTATAGTTCGATAGAAAAATTATGCCTTTGTTTATACTTCTCTTGTACAAAGTTAAAGTATTATATAAAACCAACAAATGTGTTTTTTATTTCCATTTATATATTATTAAACATATGTCATCGAAGCCTATTTTACATAGTAGAATAGGAAAGTGGGCTTTAGCTTTAACTAAGTACTCTTTAACATACGCACATTTGAAGACTATGAAAGGTCAGATTTTTGTTGATTTTATTGTAGATCATGCAATAGTCGAAGCGCCATGAAATTATATGGGGTTTAAGCCTTGGATACTATATTTCAATGGTTCCAGTCATAAAAACAAATTTGGTGTTGGAATTCTGGTTATTTCCCCCAAAGGAATACCTACCAAGTATAAATTAAAAATCCAAGAAAATTGCTCATATAATGAGGTTGAATATGAAGTTTTGATAGCATGCCTTAAAATACTCTTAGACTTGGGGACAACAACACTTGATATTATACATGACTCAGAGTTACTTGTAAAATAATTGACGAAAGAGTACAAGTGCATTAAATTGAATTTACTTATGTACTTCGTCAAAGCCAACTCACTCTAAGAAGACTCGATTTAGTCAAACATCTAACATGTGCCCGACTAGTGAATCAAGAAATTAATGACTTAACTCATATTGCTTCAGGATATAAATCTCCAAGGGAAAATTAGAAGAACTAATTGAAGCCAAAGAAAAGTTGACTTTGCCCAGTATTCTCCCCTCAAAATTGTCAAAGCCAAAACTAGCGGGGGTAGTATGGTTGGGGTTGTAAAATCAGAATCTGAAATTTTTTGAAAATTTTGTCCTTGAAAGTTTTTTGAACAATGATTGGTGAAAATTAATTATAGATTTCTTAGAAAACCCAATAGGGACAACATATTGAAAGATCCAACATAAGGCATTGAGCTATGTGATCATTGGATATGAGTTGTTTAAGAAAACTTAAGAAGGAGTTTTACTCAAATGCCTTAGTGAAAGAAAAGCTTACTTGGCAATCTTCAATATCCAAAGTGAATCCTATGGTGACCATCAAGTAGGCCATAAAATGAAATGGACTTTGTTTCAACAAGCTGTGTATTGTCCAACCATGTTGATAGATTGCATAAATTTTGCTTAAGGGTGTCAAGAATGCCAAAAGCATCTAGGGATTCAACATGATCCCGTTAATGAGTTGCACTCAATTATTAAGCCTTGGCCATTTAGAGGTTGGGCATTAGATTTAATTGGTGAAGTTCAACCTACGTCATCTAAGAATCAAAAGTACATCCTAGTAGGCATAAATTATTTTACCAAATGGGTCAAAGTTATGCCTTTGACAAATGTTGATCAAGATGATGTTATCAGCTTTGTTTAGAGTCATATTATGTATGGTTTGGAATTCCTAAAACCTTAACAATTGACCAAGGTTTAGTATTAAATGGTCTAAATTCGGTAGAGATTGCTTCAAAATAACAAATTAAACTATTAAATTATACTCCTTATTACGTGTTGGAATACAAATAGAGTTAGGGTTTTGTTATCGTTCCACAGAGATTGATAGAGATATCACTACCATTCTACAGTTGTAAAGGTTTTAAACTTTAATCGGAACAAAGGGTTTTGGTTGTTTTTAGTCGGAACGTTTGCATTCAAAGTTAAGTAATGAACAGTAAAAAGATTTGTTTTAACTATTTATAAAAGCATGTCAAGATTAGTAGCCGGTAATCCGCTTTCGTATGTATATCTTCGAAAAAGCGTGTGAACTTTCTAACGATAAATAAACTCACATATCCTCTCAACAAGTTTCTCTCGAACACTTGTTGTGGGATTTATTATATTGATCCTTTGTTGATCTCTCACACAAACTATCAATATGACAACATTTAAGTACAATATTTATGAACATCAACATTCAAAACTATCTCTAGCCTCATGAATAATTGATGGATTGAAACCTAGGTCAAGTTTTAACACATATCTCTCAATCATGAATCAAAACAAAAGATGAACCATAAAACAAAGTTTCTTCTCTATAGTTATCATTAACAAAGTTCACAAACTTAATACAATATCAATACATACAAAAATGATGGATTACCTCCACTAATCTTGACATTAGAAGTGCTTAGCTACCCATTGTCATGGTAGCTTCAAAAACAAGAGAAATGGAGAAGAGAAACAAGCATCAACGACGATCTCTCGACAAATGATGCTTCGATTCTTAGAAATAGGATACTACAGTGTTTACAATGTTTTTGCTCTCAGAAAAATGAATAGTCCTCCAAAAAATCTGATCTAATCTATTTATAAGGGGGCTGAGTTACGCAGCCCTTGACCGCGCTTAGCGGGCTACAGACAGTGCTTAGCGGGCTACTCTCTGGAAAATACTCCCAGTGCGTGCTAGGAGCGCGCTAAGCGCGCTTGCAGCATTCTTCAAAAATCCAATTTCTTCAAAACTGCTCCTTAAGAGCCTTCCATTGAAATGCTAAAACCTACAATTATAAACACAAAAGTTAAATAAATAAGTCTAATAATGCAATTAAACTATACTACGATTATTTACCGGAAACAACGGGAAAAAGAATCGATTATCAAATAAAGACCTCAAAAGGTGCCAAAAACTAAACTAAATATTAACACATTTTAGCACCTAACAACTCTCCCCAACTTGCTTCTTTGTTTGTCCTCAAACAAATGTATGATAGAATAGAAACAAGAGGAATATCGGATAAGCAAACACAATAAAAAATCAATGGTTCAAACTAAATTTATGCGCTCGCAAGTACTGCTCAGCTTCACAAAGAATCAAAACATGTCTACGAACTAACTTCTAAACATAAATAACAAGCACTCATCAAAAGCAAACAAATGTTCAAATGGGAATCACCTACTTATTTAGATGAGCCATGCTCAATATTTACAGGGGACAAAACACACTCAAAAGAAATTGTGCCACATCCAAAACAATTTATGCAATCATCTCACAACTAAAGAAAACAATGGAAACAAAGATCACAAAAGGACTTTTGTCGGTTGTAACTTGGTCGGGGTTAAGAAACAAGGGGCATATGTACACGACCATGGAAACAAGAAAGGGCAAATTTCACGAAGAGCATTTTCTTTTCTAAACAACCATTCTTGCTCCAACTTCCAACTTATTCTCACAATGCATTCTATTTCTTTCTTTTTCATTCTATTTTGATTTTTCCTTTTCTTTCTTTTTCAATCTATTTTTTATTTTTCTTGAGAATGCATTGTCCACAATTCCTTCCTCTCTTTCCTTAATGAACCAGTCTCCCCAACTTCAACAATACTACAAACTTAAATCACAATGCTCTTCAAAACGGTTAAAGTCCGGGTTCATGCTTCAAAGATATAAAAATTTTCGCATTAGGCTCAAGAGAGGTTTCTAATGTTCACACACTCACAAGGTAACTTGAAGTGGTTTTTGAAAAAGTGGTTCTACTCATAGTACTAAAAAAAAATTGCCTTGATCATTTCAATGTTTCCAAAATTTCAAAACTACAAGCAAGATTAAACATAAACCATTTGAGTAAGCAACAACTACTTGAATCCCTCAATAATTTGTGAATTATGGAGGAAACTCACATATGTGGTAATGTCCTAATTGATTCCCACATGAACATACATGCTAAATGAAGCAAAGCTTGAAATTTATGTAAAGCAAAAAGTTCATCCACATGCTAACATTCTACAAAGCACAAACAGAGTACCTTTTTATGCAACAATCCAGAATTATATCATCACCATCAATGATTGGTGTAGCACATCACTTTTGTTCAAAGAAACTAAAACTTGCTTCATCAATCAATTACCTTAAATAGAGAACAAACACAAAAAAAAAATTGTACCAAAAATTATAAACAAAAACATCATCCGCCCGGATGGAAAATTCACTAATAATAAGAAAATATTTTAACAATTATCCAAAAATCAACATCCGCCCGGATGTGAACTACAACAATATCTTAGAGAAAAGTAAAAAAAAAAACTAGCAACAAACTAATCATAACAAAATACAATGGTAGACCAATCAAACCCATCATTTAGAACTTGAACTCGAAACTCCATCATCACCAACATCATCATCATCATCAGCTGCCCCTCCAGAAAACCTGGCCTGCCCTCAGGCCACCTAGCATATGCCATGAGGTCCTCTCTCGACCTCAAAGGGTGATCAACATGCGGCTCACGGATCTGAACCTGCAGCTGCATCATAGACTCATGCATAAACAAAAAGGCACGCTGGTGAGCCTTGTGCATGGCCCAATTGGCCTCAGCACTCGAATCACCAACACGCCCTGCAGGGGCAGCAGCAGCAATAGGGACAGCTTCATTGTGTGCCTGCAAACAATGACGGGTGATAAAATGGTCATCCAAAATAGCCAATTTTACATTCCCATGGGTAGGAAGGGTGACTCACGCCTTATGGCAAAATGTCATAATAAGCCCAAGATAAGTCAAAGTACAAGCCACCCGATCACCTAACGGTGTAGCACTCACAGCAATCCTCTTTAGCTCATTAGAAATGATCCGTGCTAAATCCACGGTCTTCTCGTCGTCAAGAATACAAGCTAAGAGGCCAGCTGTCTGCATGGGAATGGAGGATGTGTGACTCTGAGGCTTTGGGTTGTGCAAGACAACCGACATTACAATTTGAGCCTGGGTAGTCAACACCCCTCGCATGAACTTCAGAGGGGCACCCGTTGCACTTAGCTGATAGGACTGCCCAGGCACACACAAAACCTCTCGTAACTGCTCGGCATTCCATCTTCCTCGAGCCAGCATTCTTCCATAGTCACACAACTCATCCTCATCCAACTCTAAATGGTTCCCAAGGTAGGTGTTAATTATATCCCTAGAAAAATCAATCTCCCTGCCTCTTACCCATGTTTTAAAATTGAAAGCCTCATTACCCGAAGGCAAGGCATTAGCAAAAAATTCCTGAACAATATCCAGATGATATTCGGGGTAAGGTTCAGAGAGCTTGTCCCAGCCTCCTCCTTGTACCAGAGAAGCTGTGCGTTGATAACTTCCTAAGGGATCAATCTGTATAATTCTATCGGGCCAAACAATTCTTCTCTCAAGTTGCTGATATCTCAGCTGCTGTTCAAGACCAAGAAACCGATTGTGATCAAATTATCCTGATGGAGGTCGTCTTGCGGGGTTTGATGTCGAACCGACACGCTGTTTCTTTCTTCCAGACATCTGAAAAAAGAAACACACAAAACATCCACAAAAACAGACAAAGACATTAACAAAAATAACACTAAAATATGTCTAAATTCCTAAACAATTACAACAAATAATCCATGGGATCAAAACAGAATTCTGGGAGAGGGGAATTTTTCTAAAAATCCTAGACCGCGCTAAGCGCGCAGGACCGCGCTAAGCGGGCTCTGCGATTTGCAGAAAAATTCCTCTCTGCAACAGACAGCATCCAATGGATAAAACTCTAATCCTGGCATAGAGATATTCACAATCACGAATACATGAAATTAAAACCCTAATATCTACAAACAAAAACCTAATTTCTACATTCAAAATCCCTAATTTCTAAAATCAAAGTTCCTATCCTCATGCAATTACACTAATCTAGTGAGAATAATGGAAAATGACAACAAAAAGAAGAACAAATTAACAAGAACTTTGATCATTAAAGCTACAACCCAAAATGGGTTTGAAAATTGAACAAGAACATTAAAAATAAAATGAAGAACTTACATTTGTTAATGAAGATAATGAGCAAGAAAATGGCAAAGATGAAGCTAAGGCACAAGAAATCCAAGGGACTCTCAACAATTTGGAGGAAAATGAAATTGGGGGGAAGAAGAGAGAACTTGAGATTTTTGAGAAAAAAGGGGAAATGAGGCACAACCTCAGAACCCTAGCTTCTAAAGCCAAATCTGGGTCGGGTCAGCACTATTGGGCCCAGACAAAACCATTTTTTTTTCAAAATTTTGCAGACCGCGCTAAGTGCGCTGCTCACTGGAAGTGGGGGTGTCTTTTTCATTAGAGCGCGCTAAGCGGGCTCTGCAACATCAAAAACACTACCAGCTGCTCCAAACTTGGTTCCAGCAGCACAAAATATCATTCCAAGCAGCAAAATCACACCAACTTACAAAAAACATGATTAAACAGCAAATTAACCAAAAAACGATAAAAACTTACAAAATTGGGGTGCCTCCCAACGAGCGCTTGTTTAACGTCGGATAAGCTTGATGGTCTAAGACGATCAATGAAGAACGTCTAGGAGAATGTAACAATTTTCGTGATCGAAATTACCTCCAAGGTAGACTTTTAAACGTTGACCATTTACAGTCCAATAGTCTTTTTTCTGCATATCTTCGATCACAATTGCTCCAAAACTTTTAACTTCTTTAACAAGGAAGGGTCCTGACCACTTTGATTTTAATTTTCCCGGGAAAAGTTTCAACCGGGAATTGAACAGTAATACCATTTGGCCAACCTTAAAATCCTTTTGCCGGATCTTCTTATCATGATGCCCTTTCACCTTCCCCTTATACAACCAACTAGAATGATATGCGGCATTCCGCATTTCCTCCAATTCATGCAGTTGTATTTTCCTTTTTTCTCCGGCCAAGTTCTTATCAAAATTTAACAGTTTCATGGCCCACAATGCTTTGTGCTCCATTTCAACGGGTAAATGGCATGTTTTACCATAGACCAATTGAAATGGAGTTAAGCCAATTGGAACCTTGTAAGCAGTACGGTACGCCCACAATGCCTCGTCCAATTTTTGTGACCAATCTTTTCTTGAACTTGACACGGTTTTTTCCATAATTTTTTCACCTCACGGTTGGACACCTCGGCTTGACCGTTCGTTTGTGGGTGGTAAGGGGTCGCCACTTTATGCGTTACACCATAATGTTTCAAAACACTTTCAAGGGATGTATTACAAAAGTGTGACCCGCCATCACTTATAAGAACCCGAGGAGTGCCAAAACGGGCAAAGATGTTTTTTTTTTAATTTTATTACTGTTTTGCCATCAGCCTTAGGTGAAGCAATCGCTTCAACCCACCTCGAAACATAATCAACCGCCACTAAAATATACTCATTTCCAAAAGAGAGTGGGAATGGACCAACAAAATCTATGCCCCAACAATAAAAAATTTCAACCTCTTGGATATTTTGAAGGGGCATTTCATCTCTTTTTCCATTTCCACAAGTTCATTGGCAAGTATCACAACTTTGCGCATGGAGATTTGCGTCGTAGAGTAGGCCAATAAAAGCCTGATTGTAAGACTTTCGTGGCCGTTCTCGAACCATTAAAATGGCCTCCATAAGGCGAGTTGTGACAGTGCCAAAGAATACTCTGAGCTTCATCACTCGTGACACACCTTCTCAAAAGGTTGTCACCTTCTAACTTGAACAAGTAAGGGTCATCCCACACATAATAATTAGCATCCGACAAGAAATTCCTTTTTTGATTCCAAGTTAGGTCTTCGGGTATCCAACCGGTTGCTTTGTGGTTAGCAATATCCGCAAACCAAGGCCTAACTTGGACTCGAAACAATTTTTCATCAGGAAATTCCTCTCGGATTTCCTTTTCTGCTCTGGTTACCTCCACAATGATCAAGTGGGACAAATGATCCACCACCAAATTCTCTGAACCCTTTTTATCCTTTATTTCCAAATCAAATTCTTGAAGTAAAAGGATCCAAATAGAGTTAGGGTTTTGTTATCGTTCCACAGAGATTGTTAGAGATATCACTACCTTTCTACAGTTATAAATATTTGAAACTTTAATCAGAACAAAGGATTTTGGTTGTTTTTAGTCAGAACGTTTGCATTCAAAGTTAAGTAATGAACGGTAAAAAGATTTGTTTTAACGATTTATAAAAATATGTCAAGATTAGTAGCCAGTAATCTGCTTTCGTACGTATATCTTCGAAAAAGCGTGTGAACTTTCTAACGATAAATAAACTCACATATCCTCTCAACAAGTTTCTCTCGAACACTTGTTGTGGGATTTATCATATTGATCCTTTGTTGATCTCTCACACAAACTATCAATATGACAACATTTAAGAACAATATTTATGAACATCAACATTCAAAACTATCTCTAGCCTCATGAATAATTGATGGATTGAAACATAGGTCAAGTTTTAACACATATCTCTCAATCATGAATCAAAACAAAAGATGAACCATAAAACAAAGTTTCTTCTCTATATTTATGATTAACAAAGTTCACAAACTTAATACAATATCAATACATACAAAAATGATGGATTACCTCCACTAATCTTGACATTAGAAGTGCTTAGCTACCCATTGTCATGGTAGCTTCACAAACAAGAGAAATGGAGAAGAGAAACAAGCATCAACGACGATCTCTTGACAAATGATGCTTCAATTCTTAGAAAATAGGATACTACAGTGTTTATAATGTTTTTACCCTCAGAAAAATGAATAGTTCCCCAAAAAATCTGATCTATGTTGAGCAAGTTGCTTAGTGGCCTTGCTACTTTTGCAAAATCTTTGACGAATCGCCTATAAAATCCCGCATGCCCCAAAAAGCTTCTGATTCCCTTGACGTTGGTAGGAGGAGGCAACTTTTTAATCATTTCAATCTTCGCTTGATCGACTTCAAGGCCTTTGGAAGAAACTTTGTGCCCAAGCACAATTCCCTCAGTCACCATAAAGGTACACTTCTCCCAATTCAACACCAAGTTTGTCTTTACACACCTCTCAAGGACGATTTCCAAATTCTTTAAGCATAAATTGAAAGATGCTCCAAACACGGAAAAATCATCCATAAACACCTCCGTTGTCTTTTCTATGAGGTCAAAGAAGATAGTTTGAACACACCTTTGGAAAGTTGTCGGCGCATTACATAAGCCAAAAGGCATCTTTCGATAAGCAAAAATGCCAAAAGGACAAGTAAAAGCCGTCTTCTCGTGGTCCGCCGGGCCAACCGCAATTTGTTTGTAGCCCGAATAACTGTCCAAAAAATAATAGAATTGTTTCCCGGATAACCTCTCGAGCATTTGGTCCATGAATGGAAGTGGAAAATGGTCTTTTCTTGTTGCGGTGTTCAACCTTCGATAGTCAATACATATTCTCCACCCCGTCATGATCTTTGTTGGGATTAACTCATTCTTCTCGTTTCGGATAACGGTCATGCCACCCTTTTTAGGAACAACGTGCACGGGGCTTACCCATGGACTATCAGAGATCAGGTAGATCATTCCCGCATCCAAAAGCTTTACAACTTCTTTCCGAACAACCTCTTTCATAGTAGGATTCAAGCGGCGCTGTGGTTGAGCAACCGCCTTGAAATCCTCTTCCATTAGAATCTTGTGCATACAATACGATGGACTAATTCCTTTAAGATCGGAAAGAACCCACCCTATAGCTTTTTGATTTCTTTTCAACACTTGAATCAAACGGGTTTCTTCTTTGTCAGACAAATCGTTGCTAATAATAATCGGCTTATTCCCACTTTCATCAAGGAATGCATACTTCAAATTAGAAGGAAGCACCTTCAATTCAAGTTGAACTTTCTCATCACTTAGTTCTTTCTTCAACTTTTCATTCTCAACTTCCCATGGTTGCAATTCTTTGAGAGATTCAAGCTCTTTCAAACATTCTTCAAGAGCTCTTTCCTCTTCATCGAAAAATACTTCAAAATCATCATCAAGAGCCATTTCCAAAGGAGACACTATATGAACATGCTTAGAAACCTCCAAAGTTGTTTCTTCTATTGCATCGAGACGAAAACTATCATGTTTGTCTTTTGAATGCTTCATTGCTTCAAATAGATTAAAAGATACCTCTTCATTTTGAACCCGCACTTTCATAAGGCCATCATCGACATCTATCATCATGCGAGCGGTCTTCATAAAAGGGCGACCAAGAATTAGAGGAGCATCATCATCCTCTTCCATATCAATAACAATGAAGTCCACAGAAAAGAAAAATTTATCAACTTTCACCAACACATCTTGCGCCAACCCAATCGGATGAGTGGTAGATTTGTCGGCCAATTGCAATGTCATCTGGGTGCCCTTAATTTCAATGTTCCCAAGCTTTTTCACAATAGATAATGGAATGAGATTTATGCTTGAGCCCAAATCAATAAGGCCATTTCCAACAAAGACATTACTAATTGTAACGGGTAAGTTAACTCGCCCCGGATCGGTTTCCTTCTTCGGGAGAGTTCTTTGAATAATAGTGCTACAATTTGCCGCAAGAACAACGGTTTTCAGCTCCGAATATTTCCGCCTTTTTGTGAGAATATCCTTCATAAATTTGGCGTACTTCGGCATTTGCTCTAGAGCTTCGGAAAAAGGGATGTTGATTTGTAGTTGCTTAAAGATATCCATGAATTTTGAGTATTGCCTAGCATTTTCTTTCCTTGTCGGCACATGAGGTTAAGGCATATTTTGAGTCGGTATCGGATTCATCTTCTCCTTCTCCTTCTTAACTCTCACATGTTTCTCTTTTTTCTTCACTTCCTCCACACTCTCATTTTCAACTTCAACAATTTCATCATTTTTCTTTTCAACCACAACCTCATTATCATCTTTCTTTTCAACTTCAACATTATCATTTTTCTTTTCAAATTCTTCTTCCTCATCACTATCCTCCTCAACAATACCATCAATTTTTTTTCTTCCACCCTCTCATTTTCTTTTGTTAACCCCTTCCCACTTCTAGTAACAATTGCCTTGCAATGCTCCTTCGGGTTTACGTGAGTATTTGCGGAGAATGAAGGACCCGCTTGTTGCTCGGCAATTTGTTTGGCAAGTTGCCCAACTTGATTTTCGAGATTCTTTATCGCTGCGTCACTACTCTTTTGGTTGGCCATAGACATTTGAATGAATTGATTCAAAGTGTCTTCCAACTTAGAGCTAGGAACCGGAGGTGGTGGAGGTTAATAAGGATTTTGCCGCCTTGAAGAACCGCCACCATAACCTTGATTATTTTGATAGTTCCCCCTCAATTGATATCCTTGATTGCTTTGGTAATGTTGTTGAGGATTGTTTTGATAAGGTTGTTGTTATTGTCTTCCTTGATAATCCCGTTGATTGTTCATGTAGTTCGCTTCTTCAAATCCCGGTGGAGGACAAAATCCGGTGTCATGCTCTCCTTTGCAAAGTTCACAACATGCAACTCGCTTACTCTTGCTCGATTGCTCATGTATTTCCTTTAATTGTTGTGGAAGCTTCGACATTTATTGAGTCAAAAGTTCCACTTGTTGAGATAAAAGCTTGTTTTGTGCTAGGATAGCATCATTCGTTCCCAATTCCAAAACTCCCGGAGTCCTTTGAGAAGGACCACGGTTATGACTTCCCTGATGATCATTCAAAGCCATCTTATCAATTATGGCAATGGCTTCTTCGGCACTCTTGCTCATCAAAGATCCACCCGCGGTGGCATCCAATAATGTTTTCTGCACTAATTGAAGACCATTCCTAAAAATGTGAACTTGAGTCAACTCGTCGAAACCATGCCCTTTACATTTCCTAAACATAGATTTGAATCTCTCCCACGCTTCGTTGAGAGATTCGTTTGCACCTTGCGTAAACACTGCTATTGCGGTCTTTGCCTCCATGAAACGATTATGTGGGAAAAATCGCTCCAAAAATTTTTCTTCAAGTAAATTCCAATCAGTCATTATTTCCGTCGACTGATCAAGATTGAAATTCTGGTATCAGATGTGTGATGTTAAGGTGTGATGTCACAACAACACACTCTGCACAATGGACAGCAATAACAGTAAAATAACACCAAGAATTGTTGACCCAGTTCGGTTACAACCAACCTACTCTGGGGGATACCAAGCCAAGGATGGAATTCACTACTTGTAGATATAATTTACAGACTCAACAACCCATTGACAATCTCCTAAACTTATACTCTACTAATGACTTCCTACCTAAGAAACCACTTAGGTATGAGAACACCACTCAATCCCTTACAAACACTCAAAGAAACCACTTTGAGTACCCTTGATCTTACTTCACAGCTTCGATCAATCAACCACTCTCTATTGCTTCACAGATTCTAGAGAGGACAGAAACTCAACACCTATTCAAACCTAAAATAGTGTAAATACAAGCACTTTAAACAAACTCTAGACACTAAGCCTCCTGCTCTTGATCTTCTGAATGTTTTCTGTGCTTTTTCCTTTGGTCTAGCGCGCTTTATATAGCTCCTGAATTGGATTTGGACTTGTCACAATATTTTATCAGATTTGTTAATTAAAACTGAATCTTCAAAACAGATTTTATCCCCAAAATCTTTTTAAATCTTCAACCTTTTAATTCTCCAACAGACCTGCAATCAAATCTCCCATGTAACAGAAAATATCTATCCCAAGATATCCTCATCCAATGAGTCAACCACTCTCCACAATTCCAGCTAATACGCGTGCCCTAATAACATATCCTGCTGTTGTTAATTCTGCAGGTCTGATGTTACAACATCACCTGTGTGACATCAGACATCCAACTTCAGCACTTAACTACTTAACACAGCCCAGTGTTAAGACTTCAATGTTGCAACATCAACACCTTGACATCAACATTGAATATACTTTGTTTTACCAAAATTCCAGCCAATCCAGGAACTAACAATCTCCCCCTTTGGCTAATTTTGGCTAAAACAACCTCTGCACTCTGCAATCAACTTCTGCACTCTGCACTTTCAGAGATTTCAGCAGCGGAATAATCTTCAGAAATTTGAAACTCACAATCAGCAGCAGTTTGACAATCTTTAAAGTCTTTATCACTTGATCTGCTGCAGCACCATCTTCATTATTGACAACAGCCAATTGGTGCTCCCCCTTGAAAACATGAACCAGCATCACAGCTGTTCAGTAGCTCATAATGTGCAGCAATTTACTCCCCCTAGATATCTGCTTGGCTGCACTCTTCAAATGTCAAAACTCCCGCTTAATGTTTGCATCACATTAGCAGCAAATGGCAAAAATACTCTTGACTATCTTGGCCATTTTCTTCCCCTTTTTAGCCACGATTAGGCAAACTTCAGTTAGAAGCCCTATTAACTATAGTCAGTACACCCTAGCTCTCATTGTTAGCCTCTCAGTTAGTAAACAGGCAAAACAAATCATAGAAGGAAACTAAAGCATAAACAGTGCATAACACAGCACAATATTCAAATTACAAAACCAAGAAGGCAAAAACTAAACTAATAACAAAACTACTAACAAAAGACAGCAGATAGAGATTAGTCTTCATTCGAGCTGGTACCACCAGCATCTTCTTCACCCTCATCTGACCTGGTATCCTCAGTGTCACCATTGTCTTCCCCCTGTTTCAAGTCTTTAATCATCTGCTCAATCTTCATTTTCCTGTCAGTGCTGGTCTTGATAACCATGTCAAGATCCTTGCATGTCGCCTTTAATTCTTTAATCAGTTCAGATTTTGTACTGACCTTCTTAATCCCAGAGCTTGATGTTTCAACAATGTCTGGAACATGGCTCCCAGGAAACAGTTTGGGATGCAAAGATAAAGCTAATTTCCTCTTACATGCTGGGTCTGAACTTGTTAAGATGCCTGGATGTTGTTTTATCATAACTCCACAGATGAGCGAAGGAAATGCTATAGGCAGTTTGATAGCATTAGTGGTGGCATGTCTCGCAGTCTGCTCAAACACATATGCTCCATAGTCAAATTTCTTCTTAGTACCCACAGCATAAATAAACCTCCCTAGTCCCTCAGCTGTTGTTGTTTTATGATTGGTAGGCACCCAATTTGTGGCTCCAATTCTGTGTAAGATAGCATACTTAACACTAAGTTTGCTAGTTGGTAGTTTCCCTTTCAAGGGCCACACCTTAACTTGACCAGCAGTTATTTCCTTGCAGACATCATTCTCAGTGGCTTCTAGCTCAGCAAATTCTTCATCTTTTCTTCCTAGATACTTATTGACAGTACTAGGAGAGAAATTAATGCACTTTCCTCTCACATAAACTTTCATGAAATCAGTGCTCTTTTTATCAGTAATATTTCCAGAAATGTTGACAACAAATTCTTTAACAAGACTTTCATAGCACTTAGGAAACTTGGTCACAGTCTTTACCAATCCAGCCTCCTTAATCAGCTCCATGATATCCTTCATTTCCAAAGCTTCTTTCCCAAGCTCCCTCTCTAGGGCCAGTCTTCTCTGACAAACATATTTCCATAATGATGCACTGCTGGCATAATGAAAGGAAATGTTGTCGACTGGAACTTCAGGAACTTTGTCAGAGATTCTCTTAAAAATTATCCTTCTGACAGGTGTGATGTTATGAACATCATCCTCATCATCACGGTCAGAATTAGAGTCTTCCCTTATTTTCCTCTTTTTGGATTTCACAGCCACTTTGCTCCATGGCTTGGTTGGACCAACAACAATGTTCTTCTTGCCTTCAGACTTCTTTGGAGAGGATTCAACGGTCTTTCCTTTCCTTGTCTTCAGTCTCTTAGCAATACTTGGGACAGCTTTTCCAATGATTTCATCATCGGATAAGTCAACTACATTGATCACATCCTCATCCTTTTCTTCCCCAGTAGGTGAAGTTCCAACATCTTCCTTAACATTAGCTTCTTCCTGTACATCATCTTCTTCTATTCTTACTTCAGAATCTTCAACAACAGACATAACAAGTCTATGAAGATTTGTAGCTGCACTTTGTATGTCGCTCTTTTCCCTTTCAGAATGTTCCGCAGGCATTTGTCTCAGTGGTCTAGATATACCTAAGCTTTTATCCACGTCTACCCTTTCCCCAACAGTTTGAGAAGTGGATGACCTAGATGCTGTTTTATTACTAAATAGCACACTCGTAACAAGCTTTTTCATTTCATTGTCTCTAAAAATAGTCCCAGCCCTTTTTGGAACAAGTTTGGAAGGTCTAGATTTACCTGATTCAGGAAGAATGGTTGAGAGGGGCTCAATGTCCATGGGATTGAATGCTGAACCTTTGTCAGGGGAAACCCTAGCTCTTTCTTTTGTGGAACTCTGACACTCAGATTTCTTGGATGGAGACGCCATGACTCTTTTCAGTGAGAGTTGATTCTTGAAGTCGAAGGAGTTGATTCGTTGCGAGAGCAGAGCTTTGATGACGCGTGATGTTGTAGTACCGGGAAAGGGGGTTCTGAGGCTAGGAGCTTGATTTGGAGTGTCAATGACTTTTTCCCTCCACAAAAACTTTCCTTTTAAAACACTCACATCGGAACTTGTTATCTTTGAGTGACCTTTCAGCATCCTGATGTCATAGTCTGATGTTATAACATCAACTTGTACATCACTAGTTGAATCTCCTTCAAGAGAGGTCCACTGATAACAGTTGTCTTTGGTTCTGGCACCCTTCATAACAATCTGATTATGCTCATCAGAAACCACACACTCATGCTTAGTGTAGTTTACCTCGTAACCTTCATCACACAACTGGCTTATGCTGATCAAATTTGTACTTAAGCCATTGACAAATATAACATTGTCAAGTTCAGGTCTACCATCACCTTGCACTTTCCCAACTCCTGCAACAACACCTTTTTCTCCATTGCCAAATTTGACCTCATGAGAGGGGCAAGGTCTAAGATCATCAAACATGGATCTACATCCAGACATGTGCTTGGAACACCCACTGTCAAAATACCATGTTCCTTCTTTATCACCCATGTGAGCCAATAAGCACTTCACCTTCTCCTTAGGTACCCATTGTTTAACAACTTTGGGCCTGTGCTCTCTCCATCTGTTTTGAGGATGAGGGTATCCATGCAGCTTGTAGTAAGAGTACTGCATATGTCCAAATCTTCCACAATAATAGCATCTCACCCTTTCATCTCTGAATCTTCTGCCATGATGAGATTGCCTATGCTGCCATCCATAATGTGATCTCCTCCTACCATAATTTCCCTGCCATCTATTATGTTGATAACTTCTCCTATAAGACGGCTGAGAATGCTATTTCCTCAATTGTCTCCCATGATGGTGTGGCTTTCTTCTTCCATATATATAAGGAACAGCATTGGTGTATCCATAACCATACCCATACCAGTTGTCCTGATGTTGAGACATCTGATGAGACATGTGCTGTTTGAACTGAGCAGCTTGCATGCTCTCATGGTATTGTGGGGGCATGTATTGGCTAGCTCCCTGTGGCTGCTTTCTCTTCTGATAGGGACCAGTCTTCTTAGGCTGTGAAACATCAGCTTTCTTAGGGGTAGGATCCTGCTTCTTTGGCTGATGTTGAGATGAAAGTTGTGACACTTCCTTCTTTGAACCTGAAGTGCTTCCTTCTGAAGTTCCCTTGTCCTCAGCCACATAACCTATCCCAGCTTTGTCTCCAGCAGCTTTCTCTGACTGAAGGATCTTGTCAAGTGTGTCTGTACCACAGCTCAGCATCCTAACAGACTTGGTCATTCGATCAAGGTGAGCTCGAACTAGTACCACTTCATTTTCCAGATCTGTCTTTTCATTCTCTAGCTGAGCAATCTGTTGCTTGTGGCACTTGTTTTCTTGACAAATTTCAGCACTCTTTAAACACAGCTCTTGATAGGTAGATGCCAACTCCTCATAAGTTACTTCTCCATCACTAGAGTCATCATCAGAAACCACAGCTCCTGTTAAGGCTCTCACATGCTTTGCTGACTCGCCTTCACTTTCACTATCAGAGTCAGACCAGGAAATTGTCATGCCCTTCTTCTGCTTTTTCAAGAAGGTGGGACATTCTTTCTTGACATGTCCATACCCTTCACACTCAAAGCACTACACTCCTTTATCTTGGGCAGTTTTCTCTTCATCCTTCTTGCTGGTGTCAGAAGTCATGTTCTTGACATTAGGCCTGGAGTTATTATTCATTCTCTTGAATACTTTGGTGAACTGTCTTCCCAACATCACTATGGCCTGAGACAGATCCTCCTGGGATTCAGATTTCTTCCCTTTCTCTTCTTCACCATTTGTCACCAGGGCTATACTCTTTGGCTTCTTTTTTGGTTCTTCCTCATTCAACCCAAGCTCAAAGGTTTGAAGAGATCCAATGAGCTCATCTACTCTCATCTTACTGATGTCTTGTGATTCTTCAATGGTAGTAACCTTCATCTTATACTTCTTAGGTAGGGACCTAAGGATCTTCCTCACAAGCTTTTCATCTGACATCTTCTCTCCAAGAGCACTAGATGCATTGGCCAGCTCAAGAACACTCATGTGGAAATCATGAATAGTCTCATCTTCCTTCATCTTCAGGCTTTCAAATTTTGATGTTAAAATCTGAAGTCTTGACATCTTGACTCTAGATGTTCCTTCATGAGTGGCCTGCAAGATATCCCATGCTTGCTTAGCAACTTCACAGGTATTAATTAACCTGAAGATATTCTTATCCACTCCATTGAAGATAGCATTCAGAGCTTTGGAATTTCCAAGGGCAAGCTCAACTTCCTCCTTGGTCCACTCTTCTTCAGGCTTTGGCTTAGAGGTGCCTTCTTTATCTTTTCCAGCATCATCCTTCTCACACATGACAGGTGCTTTCCACTCTTTAATAACAGCCTTCCAAGCCCTACTGTCCAAGGATTTTAAGAAGGTGGTCATCCTTGGCTTCCAATAGTCATAATTGGATCCATCCAAAATAGGGGGTCTGTTGACGAATCCTCCAACTTCTTTGTCCATCTTTTCACCAGAAAGTAACTTCCCTAGATCTCACCCAGAGACAGACAGGATGCCTGCTCTGATACCAATTGAAATTCTGGTATCAGACGTGTGATGTCACAACAACACACTCTGCACAATGGACAACAATAACAGTAAAATAACACCAAGAATTGTTGACCCAGTTCTGTTACAACCAACCTACTCTGGGGGCTACCAAGCCAGGGATGGAATTCACTACTTGTAGATATAATTTACAGACTCAACAACCCGTTGACAATCTCCTAAACTTATACTCTACTAATGACTTTCTACCTAAGAAACCACTTAGGTATGAGAACACCACTCAATCCCTTACAAACACTCAAAGAAACCACTTTGAGTACCCTTGATCTTACTTCACAGCTTCGATCAATCAACCACTCTCTATTGCTTCACAGCTTCTAGAGAGGACAGAAACTCAACACCTATTCAAACCTAGAATAGTGTAAATACAAGCACTTTAAACAAACTCTAGACACTAAGCCTCATGCTCTTGATCTTCTGAATGTTTTCTGTGCTTTTTCCTTTGGTCTAGCGCGCTTTATATAGCTCCTGAATTGGGCTTGGACTTGTCACAATATTTGATCAGATTTGTTAATTAACACTGAATCTTCAAAACAGATTTTATCCCCAAAATCTTTTTAAATCTTCAACCTTTTAATTCTCCAACAGACCTGCAATCAAATCTCCCATGTAACAGAAAATATCTATCCCAAGATATTCTTATCCAATCAGTCAACCACTCTCCACAATTCCAGCTAATACGTGTGCCCTAATAACATATCCTGCTGTTGTTAATTCTGCAGGTCTGATGTTACAACATCACCTGTGTGACATCAGACATCCAACTTCAGCACTTAACTACTTAACACAGCCCAGTGTTAAGACTTCAATGTTGCAACATCAACACCTTGACATCAACATTGAATATACTTTGTTTTACCAAAATTCCAGCCAATCCAGGAACTAACAAAGATACCATTCCTTGGCCTTCCCAATGAGGGAATGCAGGAATAGTCTCTTAAATATAGATTCCTCTTCAACTTCGGGCGCACCAGTTGCTCCCGCAATCTCATAGAACTTTGTCAGATGTGTAAAAGGATCCTCATGATCCATACTAGTAAAAGGACTCTGATATAGGAGCTGGAGAATACCAGTCTTCATTTCGGAATGCCGACCGTTGTGAACATTGCGAGCAAACTGTGCATTATGTCTTGGACTGTTGGTACACGGTCTAGAAGCAGGTGGTGGTGGTGGTGGATGTTCCATAGCTGGAAGTAACTGTGGAAATGGTGGTGTAGAAGTCGAACTTCCCTCTTGTTCTTTCCTTTGTCTCGCTAGTTACCTCCTTCGTCTCGTTCTGCTATTGATTCTACGAGCGGTTCTTTCAATCTCAAGATCGAATAGAAGTTGGTCCGCAGGTAGTTTCCCTCGCATAAAACAAAGTCTGCACAATAAACAAAACAATTCAACAAGCTCAAGAAAAATTTAACAAGCTTAAAACAAAACAACTATTGCAATGCTTGCAATATCAATAAACAATCCCCGGCAACGGCGCCAATTTATTGGAATACAAATAGAGTTAGGGTTTTGTTATCGTTCCACAGAGATTGTTAGAGATATCACTACCTTTCTACAGTTATAAATGTTTGAAACTTTAATCGGAACAAAGGGTTTTGGTTGTTTTTAGTCGGAACGTTTGTATTCAAAGTTAAGTAATGAACGGTAAAAAGATTTGTTTTAACGATTTATAAAAACATGTCAAGATTAGTAGCCGGCAATCCGCTTTCGTATGTATATCTTCGAAAAAGCATGTGAACTTTCTAACAATAAATAAACTCACATATCCTCTCAACAAGTTTCTCTCGAACACTTGTTGTGGGATTTATCATATTGATCCTTTGTTGATCTCTCACACAAACTATCAATATGACAACATTTAAGAACAATATTTATGAACATCAACATTCAAAACTATCTCTAGCCTCATGAATAATTGATGGATTGAAACCTAGGTCAAGTTTTAACACATATCTCTAAATCATGAATCAAAACAAAAGATGAACCATAAAACAATGTTTCTTCTCTATATTTATCATTAACAAAGTTCACAAACTTAATACAATATCAATACATACAAAAATGATGGATCACCTCCACTAATCTTGACATTAGAAGTGCTTAGCTACCCATTGTCATGGTAGCTTCACAAACAAGAGAAATGGAGAAGAGAAACAAGCATCAACAACGATCTCTCGACAAATGATGCTTCGATTCTTAGAAAATAGGATACTACAGTGTTTACAATGTTTTTGCTCTCAGAAAAATGAATAGTCCCCCCAAAAATCTGATCTAATCTATTTATAAGGGGGCTGAGTTACGCAGAGCGCGCTAAGCGTGCTATCATTAATGATCAAACCACCGTTGACCGCGCTTAGCAGGCTACAGACCGCGCTAAGCAGGCTACTCTCTAGAAAATACTCCCAGTGCGCGCTAGGAGCGCGCTAAGCGCGCTTGCAGCATTCTTCAAAAATCCAATTTCTTCAAAACTGCTCCTTAAGAGCCTTCCATTGAAATGCTAAAACCTACAATTATAAACACAAAAGTTAAATAAATAAGTCTAATAATGCAATTAAACTATACTACAATTATTTACCGGAAACAACGGGAAAAAGCATCGATTATCAAATAAAGATCTCAAAAGGTGCCAAAAACTAAACTAAATATTAACACATTTTAGCACCTAACATTACGCTCAAACAAATGGTCAAGTCGAGGCTACAAATAAAATTATAATTGGCCTAATCTAGAGACATGTGGGTCAAAAGCCAAATAACCAGCATAAGACCTTATACCAAACATTGTGGGCTTGTCGAACATCTCCTAAGGAAGCTACTAATGCTACACCTTTTTTACTAACATTTGGCCATGATGCAGTCTTTCCTACTGATATATACTTATAGTCATTAAGAATCCAAAGGCAAAGTAAAATTTGATTAAATAATTATTGGAAAATGATGATGGACGAATTGGTCGACCTCGATAAAGAAAGGTTAGCTTCCTTTGACGTTCTTATTAGGCAAAAAGAACAAATAGTGAAAGCCTACAAAAAAAGTTAAGTTGAAGGTTTTTATAGTTGGTAACTATGTCTGTAAAGTAATCCTACCTATGGATTGAAAGGATAGAGCCTAGGAAAATAGTCACCAAACTAGGAAAAATCATTTCAAGTTAACCAAGTGTTTTCAAATAACGCTTACGAAATTTAGGAGTTAGGTCCTAACAGTGAAATTCTAAGAGTAAATGGAAAATACTTGAGGAGATATAAGCATATGCCACAAGAAATTTGAATAACAGAATAATAATACACAGAAAGGTGTAATGCTAAAATGACATTCAATCAAAAGGACAAAATTGTAGTTGTATGTCCCTACTTTAATCAGGGGGAACATCTATATCTGCTTATTTTGTTGCTTGTTTTACTGCTTTCATCTTTGTTTTTATTTTGATTTGTTAAGTCTCTTTCATGATTGCACTTCTCAGAATCTAGTTTGAAAAGATTCGTTTTTTAGCATGCATTAAACATTAGTTAGATTTTATCTTGATCATGATGATCTTTGATCAATAGCATATGTTAGTGGAATGAAATCATTTTGTGTTTTGGTTAAATATTGATTCAAAAGTAAAACCTCAAAGTCCTTTTGAAAATTTGAAAATTTGAGATTTTACAAGATTGATTCAAACATTTAGTTTACACTGAATTTTTTATCCTCATCAAATTGGACAGAAGTGAAACTCAGTCATTTGATTCGAATAAAATTTTGCACTTGATCCGAATCATTTTCCATGTGACAGATTTTATTTTGATTTGTTAAGTCTCTTTCATGATTGCACTTCTCAGAATCTAGTTTGAAAAGATTCGTTTTTTAGCATGCATTAAACATTAGTTAGATTTTATCTTGATCATGATGATCTTTGATCAATAGTATATGTTAGTGGAATGAAATCATTTTGTGTTTTGGTTAAATATTGATTCAAAAGTAAAATCTCAAAGTCCTTTTGAAAATTTGAAAATTTGAGATTTTACAAGATTGATTCAAACATTTAGTTTACACTGAATTTTTTATCCTCATCAAATTGGACAGAAGTGAAACTCAGTCATTTGATTCGAATAAAATTTTTCACTTGATCCGAATCATTTTCCATGTGACAGATTTTGTTTGATTTAATTCGAATCCATATTTGTACATGATTTTCTTTCTCAAAAATTCATTATCAGTTCTATGGCATATGATTCGAATCAACTCTTACACATGATTCAAATCACGCAGAATTTGATTTGAATCACCCCTTGCCTAATTCGAATCAACTGGTAGATTTTCAAAAATCAGTTATTTCTTTTATTCCACTACACTTGCTCATTTAATTTAAATCATATATAGATCTTGATTAGAATATAACTGACTTTTTTCAACCATTTTGTGTGCGTAATCTCCAAAACATATAAAAGCTTTTTGTCATCATTTCTCATATAACATCTATCACTCTGATCATAATTTTCAGTGTGATTTAGTGAAAAATCAATTTCCTCTGTTTTGAGTGTTCAAAATCTTGCTACGAAATTCTTTCATCTTCAACTTCAATTGAGTTTAAATCTTGATAACGAGAGTTCTGTAATTGATTGAAGGAGGCGTGTACTTGAAACTAACTGTTCTTGGAGATCTTGTTGAGTTTTTCAGTTTGTTAGCAAGATTGAGGTATTGTCAATGGTGGTGACAAATTCCATTGAAAAGCAGTAGGTTATTCTCCCACATAATTACCTTAGTAGTGACTGTGTGGAAGGCTACAGATAAGGCATAGTTCTTATTAGATCTTCGAACAATTTCACCTCTCAAGGAACTGGTAGGATCAAGGGGTTGATAGCTACACATGAAGGCTTAGAGCAGAATTGGTGTTACATGAAGATTCAAGAAATGTATTCGAGTAAAGCTTACATGGAAGAGTTTGGCAAATGTGTTGTATACAAGTCAAGATCCAAATTAGGAGATTTATTTTCTCAGTTGTATTGTGGATTGGTGATTATATGAACTGTTGGAAATATTTTTCAAATAACAAGGAACTATGCAGGTTCCAATGGGAAACCATTGAAGAATGCACTGAAGGTGAGAAAAATACACAAGAAGGGGGGGTTGAATTGTGTTTGACAAATCGTTTCTACTTCTGAACCAGAGCTCAGAATCTAAATAGAAGTTTAGAAACTGATAACAAGTGCAGTGGATAAGATAACAAAAGTAAATAAAAATAGGCAAAGAACACACAAAAGTTATCTTGGTTCCTCTCCAACTGAGAGTAGTCAAGTCCCCTTTGCAGCACAAGAGATTTCCATTATAATCAATCAGATTACAACTGCTTACACTTCTCAAGTATAATACTTTCTCCTGCCCAAACCTACAACCTAAGTCTTCCTTGATTAAATAACACCTGATCAAGACTTCCTGCTTAGATCCTCATATCTTAAGACTTTCCTACTTAAACCCCTTAGATTCAAGACTTTCTTGCTTATACCCCTTGAGTACAAGAGTACCTGCTTAAACTTACTTTCCAAGACTTCTTGCTAAGATTCCACAAATCTAAGACTTCAATGCTCAAGCCCAAGGCAAGACACTTTTATCTAAACTAATTATTTAGAGAAGGAATAACTTACAATAACACTTGATTAACAATCAGAGATGTTCAAATATAATAAAACACACTTTAACATAAAAGATTCTTAAACTATATAAGAATAAGAACTCTTAAAAATTAGCTTCTCTTGAGCTGAAACGAATAGTGTGAAGTGCGTGTATATTTCAGTTGTAGTTGTAGTGTTATTCTCTTGGTTGATCTTCAATTCTTCCGCTTCTTTTATAGCTAAAGAAATAAAGTCATTGAAGAATCCCAACGGCTATATTCAGATCAAATTTTCTTGCACATCTTCTTTTTTAATAAAGCAGATGTTGGAACTCGTTGCCAAGGAATTAACCACTAAACAAGGCCTTTGTCCAGAGAACTTTTCTGTGAAACAAGTACAACACAATTTTTTGAAGATAATGTCAACTACTCTGAGTCCCTTGATTTCTGAGCTTGAGTTGACACCTTATCAGTTTTAGAGGCAGGGTTAACACATTTCTAATTATGAACTGTACAAAAGATATCTTTCTGATCATACTCTCTCACAAGTACTTGATCAGAACCAAATCATGGCTTATTCGTGACTGATCATGTTTTAACAAGTAGATTGAATTTTGTACACATAAACCACCTAGTTAGATATCCTAATTGTTCTTCAAATACTTTGTTATCATCAAAACCTTAGAGGATACATGGTATGAACCAAATTTGTTTCAACATGCACGTAGGCAAAGTGAGGACAAATGCCGAAGCACTATAAATCTCGGTGTCATCTCTCTCTCTCTCTCTCTCTCTCTCTGTCTCTCACTCTTGCATTTAAATTTGTAATGATTGCATTCTTAGGTTTTTCAATTATGTCGTATGTGTAGTGTGCGATTTTTGTCGGTGACACGACTACCTTATCACCATGGGTTTCTCCTCACCGCAATGGTGGGGATTGGGTGCTACTTTCTGATTTCTTATTTATCCTGTGAAGCTGGAAAGGAAAGGGAAGTTATCTCAAACTAACCTTGCACGCAAATGTTTAACTGAACAAATGCTTAAGAGATTGGGGAGTTCGGGGTCAGGTTATACAATGGGGAGTTGTCAATTACCCATCCTATATGTGGTTATCCACAGGTTGTTAGCAATTTTTTTTACTGCTTTCTACTTACTGGTGTTTATCTGTTATGGGTTAGGAAAGTTTCTCCTTTAGGAGTATTTGAGAGAGAGAGTGAGTGGGTTTTTGATGATTTTGGTAAGGTACTGGACCTAAGGTTTTTTATTGGTGTGTGAAGGTACTGGACCTAAAGTTTTTGATTGGTGTGTGAAGGTACTAGACCTAAAGTTTTGATTGGTGTGCTCACTAAGATTTCGCAATCTTATGCCTACGTATTCCCGTTAAAGATAAACAGGGAAGTCAGAGCAATCGTAGTTCCTCCTATTCTATGGGAGGAAAGAGATATTTTGGTGTCTTGTTTAAAGCCCAAGATTTAAGCTAAAATGATATTTGTGTCTTGTTCAAAGCCCAAGATTGAAGCTAAAGATTTGACTGAGAGAGAATTTGTCATCTCTAAAGGGAGACATCTCGTCTATTAAGCATAACTGTTGGATAACTGTTTATAAAGGAGAATTACTTTAACTGGGATATGTGAATCCATCAATGCCATAATTTTCTTTATGAGGGATTTGTCCTGAATGAGAAAACTTTAGCTCAGTGTAGAGCAATGCCATTTTTCCTTAGGAGTCTTTTATGCTAAGAGAGGGACAGTGGCGTGGATGTAAATAATCCAGAGGCTTGCCATTTACAGCAATTAGATGAAAGAAGTGGATTTACCAGGATAAGAGATGGACTGTAACTTGGATTTTTGAATCAACAAGTGTGCCACTTATAGCAATTATATGGGATTAGGTTTGTTTTGATGTGTGATATACAGAGAAGTATCTTCCTACAGAGAGTTTTGGACTTCCTCTGAGGGGATTTGATTTTTTGTGTGCCTTGATCGAAGCCCAAGGTTGAAGCTAAGAGATTGATTGACTCCATTGGGGAGTTTATTATCTGTCTTGTACAAAGACCAAGATTGAGGCTGAGAAGAGACTGACTCTTTGGGGGATATCATTATACAAAGCCTAAGAGGAGGCTGAAAGTTGACTTTTCTGGGGAAATATTTTGTTTATCTTGTACAAAGCCCAAGATTGAGGCTAAAAAAGGATTTTTGACTCCACTGGGGAATATTTATATGTGTCTTGTACAAAGCCCAAGATTGAGGCTGAAATGGGAAACTGACTTTACTGGTGAGAGGTTTTATTTGTCTTGTATAAAGCCTAGGATTGAGGCTAAAATGAAATTTGACTGACTTAGCTAAGGATATCTTAGGTGTCTTGTACAAAGCCCAAGATTGAGGCTGAAAGAAGATTGTCTCTGCTTGAGAGTATGATTTATCTTGTACAAAGCCCAAGATTGAGGATGAAAAGAGGATTGACTCTGCTTAGGGAAATTTATATGGTGTCTTGTACAAAGCCCAAGATTGAGGCTGAAAGTTATTTGACTGACTCAACTAGAGAGTGTTTTTATCTGTCTTGTACAAAGCCCAAGATTGAGGCCAAAAAGAGATTGACTCAACAAGAGAGTGCTGAAAAGGTGATTGACTCAACAAGAGAGTGTTTTTGTTTGTCTTGTACAAATCCCAAGATTGAGGCTGAAAAAGGATAACTCAACAAAAGAGTGCTTTAATAAAGAAGATTGACTCAACCAAAAGAGTGCTTTTGAAGCTAACTTTGCTGAGAAATCATTATACAAAGCCTAAGAGGAGGCTGTCTTCTGCTGAGGATTATTGAGATCCAGAGGCAGGTCCAAGTCGGGGGATCAACTCTTGCTGAGGATAGAAGAGTTGAGGTATCAGATACCTTGAGGTTTTGATTTGGGATAGTGTTATACTGATGATAAGCTGGCCCTAGCCGGGGAAATTTGGGATGAAAGACTGAGTCTTAGATCCTATGAGGGTTTTAACTCTACTGGAGATTGGTTAAATGACCATGGTTTTTTCCTATGTTTGTAAGGAACTTGAGAATTTCTTTGAGATCCAAGAGGAGATTAGACTGTCCAAGTCTACTGGTATGGAAGAGTTTGTCTTTGTATGATGCCCAAGAGGAGGCTGGTACTTTAAGGGATGAGAATCAACCCTTAAATTGGTCTGAGGTTTTGACTCTTCGGAAAGATTGCTCTAACAAAGGATGACTAAGTTCTGTCTTATACCTTTAAGAGGTCTTCAGGGTCTTTGTATTAAGCCCAAGAGAAGGCATGAGAACTTCTAAGAAGCCGGAGGGTCCTTGTACAAAGCCCAAAAGGAGGCTGGGGATGCTTTTAGGAAGCATGTGGGTCCAAACTTAAGAAGAGTTCAACAAAAGTTTCACTGGGAATAATCTTTTCTTTAGTGAACAGTTCTAGGGTTTGAAGAAATTTAAGAGAGGTCTCACCGGGAATTAATCCTCTCTGGGGGAAATGAATTTCTTGGACAATTTTCTAATAGTGACAGTCTGAGAAAAGTTTCACCGGGAATAATGCCTTTCTCTTTGTTCCATATTGTATAAGCCCAAGAGAAGGCAAGACTGTATCTGGAATTCCTATGGGGAACTAATTTTGACTGTGTTGAAAGAGTGACCACTGGCTTTATCTAATCTTAGAACTAATTGTCAGGGAAAATCTAAGCAGATCTATACAAGCCATCGCACCCTAATTTTTGACCCTAAGATCCCTATTCTTTTTGCATAGCATCTTTAGGTCATGCGGTCTTTGTGTGCATATTTACTGTAACTAACCAACTTGTGTAGGCGCTTTAAATCCAAAAGGAAATGGTACTCGCTCAAGCATTTCGGGGCAGGGTCAACTGATTATATGCATAACGTTTCAAGTGAAATTTGGAAAATGATTGCCTAGTACAAGCAATATGTCGAGGTGAAGATGTCTTTCAATACCCTGTCAAGAGTGATGAACGTCTAATAAAGAATTCAGACCAAAAGATCAAATTGCTCAAGATATAGTTAATCGATTCAAGAGGACTTCAAGTTTTACTCATTGGTTTACTCATACTCCAAATTTACAAATTACGAGCATTCATTAATAAGCCATTCAGGTAACAAGAGAAAAACTACGTCGTTCAAAAATTGAATTCCAAGTCCAATACAATCTTGAGAAAACTTAATGGCAAGGCAGTGATCCTTTCAATCGGTAGAACTACTAATATCATTGGTATGAATTAAGTAAGTTAGGGCTTGACATACTACAAGAGTCACAAGATAATGCGCATTGATGGTTTTAAGTTATAACACTTCACATAGAGCGAGATGCAAGTATTTAGAGAGTGGCAGTGGAGGGTAATTATATGGATATGGCTTGAGTCTCTATCTAGAAAGAGCAAATTATTTTAATATGACACCATTGGTCATTGCCATAAATGTGGACCTAAGTACAAATAGAAACTATGCAAGATTTGGCACCGTATCATTCAAATTACATCAAAGACAGTCGGACTTGTTGGTATGTAGAAGCTTTAATCTAAGTTGTCATTGCAAGATATTGTAAAAGCATGTCAAGGTTCACATCATTCAGGCCATAAAGGATTATGTCCGAAAATAAAAAAGCATAGGCCTGAGTTTTCATGTCTCTTTACAAAGTAATACAAGACCCCATCATTGGGTTTACATAGCACGGATTCCTAAACTTAAGTGGCAATATGTGTACAAATTCATGTTGTCACTACAATAATGAATCGTTGTTGGATTTATTTGATTCCATGCTCACTCTCGAGGTACAGAAGGTGCTCAGAATCTGGTAGCCGGATCAACGGTATTTTTGGCTATTGTAACGCCCCAGTTTTGTGAGTTTTTATTTAATCGAGTCGTTTTGATTATTTTATTATTATATTATTTTATTTTTGACTTTTATTTGGAAATATGTTATTTTTCAATGTTGTGATATTTTATCGCGTTTTGGGAACGTTTGCGAGATATTTGAGTGTAGGGGTATTTTGGGCATTTCACTTTATTTTCCTTAAGTTAGTAAAATAGAAATAGAAAGAGAGAAAAAAAAGAGAAGAAGGAAAAGGGGAAGAAAAGAGAAAGAAAGGAGAAAGAGAGAAAAACTTGGAAAAGAAGAAATCAAAACAACCGACTTTCCAAACACGATTAAATCGGGTAAGGGTGCGAAACTTGATTATTATATACTTGTGTATGATTATGGATGTTTGTATTTGGTTGTTTTTGAGTTGAAATTGAATGTAGAACAAAAACCATAATATGTGGAATTGATTGGAATTCGATTAAATTGTGTCGAAAATCATGTTTTCGGGTCCCTTATTGTTGATACAGGTTAGATACATGTTGTTAGGCATTGTATTGGTAATTTTTCTGGTGTATAGGTGAAAATTAGATTGATTTTGGGTTGAAAACGCAGAAAAAATTCTGCAGAAAATTCTGGTTTTTCCACTGCCCATACGCGTATCACTCAAGGCAATACGCGTATTGGTCAAGGCAATACGCGTATGGCATTGAAGAAATGTGGGCAATACGCGTATGGAGCATCATTTTCTCGTCCATCTGCCCATTTACGTAATGGTACGCGTAAGGTTGAGGGCAATACGCGTATGAAGCAAGGCACTACGCGTATTGGATTTTTAATGAGAATTTTGGGAAAAATGGGTCTCTGCCCATACGTGTATGACCTTGGGCAATACGCGTATGGAATGGGCGAGCCAGCTGGGCAATGCGCGTATGGCTCAGGGCTATACGCATATGATCAGAAGGTATGTATTTTGGGTTCCAATTTTGTGTCCGAGGTCGTAACTTGTGTTCCGATTATCCATTTGGAGTATTTTTGGTATCGTTGGAAAGCTATTGAGTTGTCCTTTCTTATGATAAGGATTTTGAGATTGTTGGCCGATTTAATTATGTCGGGAATTTGGAATAGTGTCATTTTATCAACTTTTGTCCTTTGCATTGTGTGTAATTGATGTGTTATCATGCAATGTGTTGTTATAAGAAGTGAATGCATGCGATTAAATGTTGTGATAAAGTTTTGTGGCCTTATGGAAAATAAATACATTGTTTTGGGCTTAAGTGCAAAGCATGATTTTTGTTGATGGAAATGATTGCATCTATGTGTGCATTTGAATGTCATGAGTCATTGTATGCCAAGCATCATGATATGCATTCTTGTAATGTCGTGTGCCCGTGTGGGGTGTGAGCGACGAATCGATTCCAGAGGGAATCCGCTATAAGGTCGTGTTCCCGTGTGGGGTGTGAGCGATGGTTATAGATGATCGTGTGCCCGTGTGGGGTGTGAGCGATTGGGTCATGTGCCCGTGTGGGGTGTGAGCGATCCATAAACGTCGTGTACCTTATACAAAAGAGGTGTGAGCGACGGGGAACATCGTATGCCCGACGGGGAGTTACATTATGTAACGAGCGATGGTTCCAATAGTTCCTGAGTGAATTGGTGTTGAGATGTTGATGTCGGTACTATATTGCATTGCATAGAGTCGTTGTGTCGGTCTCTGTGCATTTGCATTGAATCATGAATGGATTGATTTTTGTGGAATTGTGAATGGAATTGATGAGTTATATATATACATTTATGTTGGTGAGAATATAATTGTGTTGGTAATAAATGCGAGAATATGTGTACTTTTGTGTTAATTTATAATTGTATGCAATTATATTATGATTGTGTTTCTCACCCCTTCTGTTGTTTTATAATGCTCTATGAGGCATTGCAGATTAGATTGCTGGAGGTCTTTTTATGAAGCTTAGGTCTTCATTCTTTTGTCGGTCGGCTCTGATATGTGACACCGGGTAGTCGGGGTGATCGAGGGTGATTATTTGTATTATGTATACACATGTTTTGGATTGTACTAGTGTGACTTTGTATATGACAGATACACTTTGTACGATGTATATATATGAGATTCAGTTGCAGATTTTCCGCTTTTATTCTGTAACTGAATTGTGGGTGTTAGGAACTGAGTTCCTTTGTTATGTGCTACCTGAATTGTTGCATATCTATATGAGCAGGTGATTGTATTTTGTTTCAATTGATGTGACGCCTCCGTCTATGCCGTAAATTTTTAATTATACTCTGGTTATTTGTTATTGCTTTATTAGTTGGGGGATAGGTTGGGGGTGTTACAGCTACCGTACGGAAGACTTATAAACAAGCATGTCATTGAGAATTCCATCGCACGCGCATGAAGATTCAATCTAATATTTGGACAATTCATGCTGCAAGGATAATAGTTTCCAACCCTGAAAAAAAACAAAATTGGGACATGTTAAGCATAAGCATGTTATTTCAGAACTGAGACATTTTCATCTGCTGATAAATCATATCAGTTCAAAGGGGAAATTTAACAAGTATCGAATCATCTTACACTGCAACCTCTGCACCTCTACTTACGCATGGCGAAAACACAAGGATTTCTGGCAGAGATCCATTACGAAATGCCACGACCTTTCATCTTACTAACTGCAATCATTCTTCAATGAGTTAGTAAGTGCTGGAAGATGAAGCATGACAGTTCGTAATGGAAATAGAGGCTAAATGTGGACCTGTTGATTGGAAACCACCTTTGCATTATTGATACCTGGAAAAACAAATACACACCATTTAAATGAGATAAAGAGGGAAGACATCAAAGTTGTTTCAAAATTATTGTAATTATAAGAAACAACAAAGAATCATGCACCATCAACTGGAGATGTCAACTGCTCAAAGTGAGTATGATTTGCCATACAGACAACGCTGCCAGGGGAAACCATGACCAAGAACCAGCCGTCATTTGATTGAACGTTTAGAAAATTATGAAGAACATATGGCTTTCAAACCTGCAAATAATAGTGTCTAGAATCATTTGGCACGGTTTTAGCTCAATACCTGCACCAAAAGAGATAAAGAAAAGTCAAGGATAATAAATGAAGACAACCGTAACCCCTGATGTTCTGAATACCTTCAAGCCTAGCCTTGTAATAAAGATCTCGATGAAGAAAATAATGTGAACCAGGAGGAGTTTAACACAGTCATCATCTAAAGCCTATAATTGAACCAAAGCAGTGAACATACCAAGTTCAGAGGGAAATTAAGGGTATGAAGGCTTGAACAGTCCAAACCGCATAGTCGCCGATCGAACGCCACACCATATGCAATCTCTTCTAACGGTTATGGCAGCAATACAGGACGTTAGCAGCAGCTCCATTCAGAACCTCAAATCCGCTAGCTCGCCCAACCTTGGAATCAACCTGACAAATTGAAAAAAAAAAGGGTTTATGGAAGTCTTCTAGTATCACAGTCAAATAAAAAGGAAAACAAATTGTCAGCAACATATGATAGCAACCTTATTTGAAGGGAAAATGAGTCATACTTTGAACAACGGATCAAGCTTCAGGCGCTTAGGTTGTCACACTGCCAATCCAAGTTCCGCCAAGGTGTTCTTCCAAAGAAATACCACGCCATGAGAAATGTAAGCCAAAAGTAGCCTGACCCAAAACCTTCGATCAATTTGGAATAAATCGTTATAATGTCATCATTCAATCACCGTATTCCTTTCTTTCCAAAAGCATCAGACAATTTCAAATTGATTCCAAAAACACAAGACATATTCAAACGGTTTGCAAAGTCCATATTTTGGCCTTAGAGTTTTTCTGAATCAGGGTTATTATTCATCATCTTCAATTAAGGAATTGATGGACAATATCAAAAGACATCGCCAACATCAATCCTTTCCTAAAATAAAACAGACAAAAATCACAAAAGGATCGTATCCATGACAGCAGAGCAACGGTTGATTTTTTCCAAATAAAAAACGTATCAATCACAATTAAACTTCCCAAATCAAGCAACAAAAACAAAGCCATCAAGGAGCAATCAAATCTCAGATCAACAAAACCAGCACAACAATCAAATCAGACACAAATATCATTGCTTTCCAAAAAAAAACAAAATTGGACAAAACCAAAATCGTGCAACGTTCAAAACCATTCAATATCACATCAAATATTTCCCAAATAGTTCATCATCATTGGCCTCTAAATAGAAGAGCTCTACCATTGCATCAAGGACACGAAAAAAAACCCTAGAGGAATCATACGAAAAATCAGAGAGAAAAAGAAAGAGATAAAACGCAGCAACAACATCATTATCATTTCCAAACCCATACAAAAAATACACAGAGACTCAGAAGAACATTCATCCATCATCATCCCAACACGTCAGAGACACAAAAGAAGGCGAACAACATAAATCACAAGCTCGCGAAAGAAAAAGGTAAATAGAGAAGAAAGTTCATCCCTGATCGGAGCCGTCGCAACCGTCGCCGCCACCATTTCTTTTTTTTTTCTTGCTTTAATCATGTGTATCTGTAATATGTAACCGTAAATATCATAGTGAAAAATGGGGTATCGGGTTGCGCGGGGTCGGGGTTTATTTTTTATTGTTTGCATGCTTGATCGGAGAGGATGAGAGGTAGCGGCGGCGCCGCTAGGGTTCAAAAACCCTAAGTTTCTTTTTGAGAGAAGAGAGAAAGACGAGCGAGAGAGGGTCTGAGAGGGAGAGGAGTCCGTTCTATCTCCTTTCTTTTTGTTTTTATTTTAAACGAATAATCATGTACACGTGCACACACGCCACATCTCGTGCACCTTTCGTTTTATCCGTTAGATTTGGCACAAACTAGATCTTAAGATTGGAGTTTGAGGGTCCGCGATGGACCCTCCCCGCTTGCGTAACATATATTCGCTCAGTTTATTAAATCAACTTTTTTTTTAACTTAACCTTTTTTTCATCTCTTCTAACTATTTAAAATTTGCTTTTTTTTAACATAATAAAAATAAAATCTAGAACCTCTTTTTTTAATTAAAAGAAAAACCTCTAATAAAATCTTTAAAAATATTAAAATTATTTTTTTTTTAGGAAAAAACTTTATTAACTTTTTTTATTGGTAATAAAAACTTTCATTTATAAAAATTAAAAGTTTTTTTTTTTAGTACGAAAACTCTTTCATCTCTTTATTTTTTTTTCCTTCTCTTAATTTGACTTTAAAAAATAATACTAATAATTTTTTTTTTATAAAAAAAACCCTTTTTATTTATTAACATAACTTTAAAACTAAAATAATGATAAAACTTTTATTAAGACCTTTTAATAAGAAAATTATTTTTTTATTATCTTCATAACTTAAAAAAAAAACTAAAGTAATAAAATATTTGTATAACTAAAACTTTTTGTTAATAAGAAAACTCTAACTTTTAATTAAAATAATCGTTAATATAAACTCTAAGATTAGTTCAAACTCTTTTAATAAATCGTATCCTTTTAGGATCCTTCACGTGAGTGTATGCCCATGCGTTCTTTTATTCATCTTGTTTGTGATTGACGATATGCCTTGTTATTGCTTGTCTTGATGCTTACTCGTTATTGTTTTAAAACCTTTCAAAAACATAAAAAAAAATCCTCGATCCAACGTCGAGCGCATTTTCTACCCATGTAAGTCGATCGCCTTTAGGCATCGCATTCAACCTTTTGGTCACTAGACACAAGACTAGCACCACTTTGCTAGCACTCTCGCTTCAGTCTAATATAATTAATCGCATTAATATCCAAGGGAAAATCCCATGCATGATAATCAAATTATTGTGCATGGTGCATTTCATTGGCATCATACCTCCCCATAGGTTTTACACCCCTTAAGATAAGTTTATTAGACAACTTTAGGATAGACTTCCTAAGTTAGTCCCCCCTTAAATTTTGATTTTTGCAATCAAAATTTAGCCCACCTAATTCTCCACACAAGAGAATTAGATGTGAATCATCTCAAAGAAGGGACATATAATCCCATACCCCACAAATACAAACAAATTTCAAAAACTGTGGTGGTTTCTTAAGATGATGACTCATCTTCTCTCCTAAACCTTTAAACAACTTTAGTATCCTTCAAGAGGAACTACATGTGCTCTGATTCCTTCTCGACAGGATATGTAGGCACAAGATGCGATATTTTGTCGAGCACACTCAGGAATAAAATCTTAGGTCTTCAAACCCTTTAAACCCTTAGCAAACAAAAACAAATAACATAAGAAAAACAAGAGGTTCCTGTAGAGTACTACAGATATCTAGGATGCTAACACCTTCCCTAGGTATAACCAACCCCCGAACTTTAGAATCTTAGCTTGCATTTGCATTGCATTGTGGGTAATTCAATCTTTCTCCCTTCCCTTGGATAAATCAAAGATGGTAGTGAAATAAAAGGAATGTGATTCAAGTTAATATAATAGCTTGGTATCCAATTCTCACCGCGGAAGAAATGGCGACTCTGCTGGGGATTCTCATAAGAGGGTTCCCCCTAACTTGATTAATTATGTTATTTGTTATATACTTGCACCTATTTGTTGCTTTCTGCTTGCTTGGGTTGTTACATTGTGAGATAAGTCCTAGCCCGTACTTGAGAGTACACATATGATAGGATTGTGGTGTAATCAATAGTCGGCTATTGGGAGTAGTCCTAACAGAATTTGGCATATGATGACCATGCTAAGCCGAGGCCTTTTGAAATTGCTGATGTCTGATATGAGTAGTCGCATTGATATCACTCTTTCCGATTTGGGAGTCGAAAAGCTGAGGACCGTAGTTACCTTTACCTCACTTGGCCTTTTAGGACGTAGTGCGGTGGCTATAAGGGAGTAGTCCCAAATAGTTGTTACGCGATACTACACTCAGACGAGTTTATATTGAGAATGTTATTAACCCACGTGAGTAGTCACGTAGGCCAATAATATCCGAAGGATTTACATAGACTCTGGGAACTTTGTAGAACCCGTTCTGCAGGTACAAATAAGCCTCTAGTACATACCTTTGGTAAGGGTAGACCTTGGCTCCACGCTTGTGACCTCTTAACCTAAGGCTCTGTTTGTTTGCTTGTACCTTTGTGCCTATGTGAATTTTTGCTTACCTGTGGTTGTTGCATTCATAAGCATCACGTCATAAAGTTTCATGGAGCTTAGCTTGGTCTGTAAACATCATAGGGATATCATGGACTCTAATAAAAAGAAAAAAATGTTGAAGTACATTTACAAGAGTCATAACCTGGACGATCTAAGGGGATTGGAGACCTTATTGACGGATAAAGGAGGGTTCAAGACCAGATATGGGGAAGCCCTTATTGATAAGGAAATACTATCTACTCTACTCCAGTCCATCACTGTTTTACACTCCCGGATTACCAGTTGGTGACAACTCTTGAAGAATATTCTCAGCTAATGGAGTTACTTATTCAAGACAAGAATCCATTTACTATCTTCGGTAAATGTCCGAGCTAATATGACCACAAAAGGAGAAATTTTGGAAAGAAATTACTCTAGTCTTTAATCAATACCTTGGAAGCACAATTGGAAAAAGAAGTCAAACGAAGACCGCTAGAAGAGTCTCCTTAGATCCATCATTATTAACTTTTATTTAGCTTTTCCATTATGACTGTTGTAAGGCGTACCGACGCGTTATTAATAAATCTGTTTTAATATTCCGGATATTGATTATCGTAACCGTTTTAATGATTTTTTTTAAATCGAGTCTCTTGATATTCCATGATGATTATAAATAGCCGAGTTCCATGAATCTTGATGCATCATACGCATCATCTGCATTCGCATGTGCATTCCTTTGCATTCCAGGTTCTCATTCGTGTTTCTCTTCTCAGTCAAGCTGAATCATCGATACGATACTCGAGCCGGTCGCAAGAGAAAGATGGATCAACTTGAACAGGAAAACCAAGCACTCCGAGCAGAGATTGCCACTCTAAAGGCCAACATGGAAACTTTTTCTACTACTATGAAGAATCTGATAAACACTCAAGAGCAGGAAAATCAAGAACTTCGTGACGAGGTTACAAACTTAAAGGTTACCAAGAGGAGCTTGTTGGATTTGGTCAAAGAGTTGGTCATATCCCAATGCCAGGATGGTTCTTCTGCCTCCTCCACTAATTGGCCAGTTGAACGAAGTGGTGAATATAGGGACATCCCTGTGCTCTACGCTGATATGTTCCCTACCCTCATACAATATGGTTTAATCGAGAAGGAAACTCCATTATCCATCCCGATGACCCATAGGAGTTATTTCAAAGCTGATGCTTTTTGTGCCTTCCATCAAGGGCACCCGACCATGATATCGAGGAATGTCATGTCTTGAAGGAGAAAGTGAAAGAGATGGTTCAGAAGGGAGTCTTGTCTTTCAAAGTGTGCGAACCCCAAGTTGAGATCCATCTCTCACTCGAACAAGAAGCAATAATCCCCTCCTTGCACATGGTGGATTGATACCAAGGACGGTTTCTTTAAGGCCACGTCTCGTCATATTTTATGCTTATTTGTTGTTTTCATATGCAATTTTCTACGATTATTAATGCATTTGTTTTGGCGTTGTAAAAACTTGTTTGTTTTGAATGATTAATGCAATAAATAATGTTTGTCTTGAAGGAATCCATTCGTTTCACTCATTTTAAATGCTTTTCTAATGCCAATACTACCCCAATCTCTTGCCTTGGTAGAGAATTGGATGGAGGATGATGAAACCACAAACGCAAGATCTCTTGTTGTATAATTTTGAATAAAACTCCGCTAATGATATGAGGCATTGTTTCAAATCCCTAAACACTGGAGGCATAAGGAGATAAACCCTCGTTAACCCTTTTGAACCTTTGAAGTATGAGTTTTCTTCTTCCAAATCAAAAAAACCCTCATTCTTAACCTGGGGCGGGGTAATTTTAAAAAAAAAATGGAGCAAAATATCACGAAGATTGGGTGGGCACAAACAAACTTTGAGCCTTATATCCTTTGTTTCTTAAACCATAAACCAATCCACGATACAACCCTCAAAAGACCTTGTTGAAGTAGGGTTTATTTCAAAAGCATACTCATTGAGATATCGTTTCCTGACTCCTATGAGCTATGTTCAAATCCGTGTTGGCATTATAAAATCGGTAATTCAATTGCAAAAAAAAAAAATAATAAAAAAAAAAAAATAAATAAATAAATAATTAAATCTTTTAACAAAATTTTCAAGACAAACATAGTGTTGCATTAGCAGTTTCAGAATTAACATTCTTCTGCTTACTAACATTGCTTGACATCATAGAAGCTAGCATACGAGTATCAGCGATGAGCTAGATCTTTTGAGGTTTGAAACTCTGATGAGTAAATGGTGAATCATTTCAAAAGGATGACCACATCCAGGGGCACGTTACCTGAGGACTTTACTGAGCAGGGGCAAGTTGTTTCCCCACTATTACTCCACAGTCTGACCCCAAGGGGCAAGTTTGAAGACTCAGAACACCATCAGTCTGGGGCGGTTAAGTCGAGATTTGATAAATCTCTCCAAGTTTGAAGACTCAAGATCACCGTCAATCTGGGCCAGTTACGTCGAGATTTGGCAAATCTCTCCAAGAGTTTGAAGACTTTAGAACAGTTGGATGCCAAGTTTTCTGTAAAATCCTCTTGGGATGACTTCTTCTCATAAACCATGTGGCCTGGGGCATTTGAGGATCGAAGACTTTTGATCCATTCACAACAACAATTGTTCAAAATGGCGATTACCATACAATATCAATTTAGAATTACGTCAATCTCACGACATTATTCACTTATACCTCAAAGAGATTCTGTCTCGAGTAATGTGATGACCCCCCAGTAAGTTTCTACTTCAGGTAGTCACGACCATTCTCCGGTGAATTTCTACTTCGAGAAGTTACGGTACATTAACGCAATATTTCCCCAGTCGGCAGCCTAAGACTCCTCGGTGGATTTTCTTACAACTTCAACCTTCCCCAGTGAAGCAAGTGTTTATTTCACTCCTCATGGGATTTTCTCACTACCTCAATTTCCTCCAGTGAAGGCAGATATTTATTTCATCCTCTCAAAATTTTATCTCCGATATTTTCAACTACTATTGATTCAAGCTTCCCTGATGAAGTGGATATTTACTTTATCCAGCTACAACTTTCACTCAGACTATTTCAGTTTGCAACGGATATTTATTTTATCCCCCATGAAGTCTTTTCGATCATGAGTTTGATTCGTTCCCAGTGAATCTTTCTCATCCCCAACAGAATCACAAGGTTCATCTTAACTATCCTAAGTGAAGTCACGATGTTCATCCCAAGTGGAGTGCTCTCTTTTCCCCAGAGAAAGTTTGAAGCTATGAAGTGGGACTTGTTTCTATATATGGCTTTCCATTCATCCCCAGTGATGCTTCTTATATTGCAAAGATTGTCCGAGTATCTGTATCGAGATGCTTGTTTTTATCTCCAGTTTTCTTCTTGTCTTTGTTTTGTCAGCATAAACATAAGCATATCATGGCATTCTTTCATGTAGATTCATGGCAAGTGCGCATTTTGCATCTTACGTTTTGTGTTGTTTGTTTTGTTCTGTCACTTTGGTCGTGTTTATCCCCAAGTGGCTGGGTTTTGTCTGCTCCCTCTAAGTTGAGTCATCAGCCCAAGCAGAAAGAGCACATCCTTACTAAACTCCCCACTGAGTTCGGTCCTCGTGGAAGATGGTTGTTTCAGTTTTCTTGTCAATATGTGGATAAAGATAGAGGCGTTGAGTTCAGTCTTCAATGGATGAGGTCTTGTTTAACCTTTTCTTTCCAGTTACTTCCTGGATTAAACTTTGGTCCCTAACAATCACAAATTTCGGATATTTCTGAGATATTGAGTCCGAACTAAGAGTGCATTTATTTTTCACTTTGTCTCTCCAAGAAGAGTTTACTTGGAGATCTCTAATGGAAGGCAGAAGTTATTTATCCAAAAGTTATTACAACATTTTCTTGGAATACATGCCAGACAACAAGTAGCAGCTTTTTATTTGAGCAGTTTGATTATCAATATTTCTACGACAAATGGCAGTCTCCTCAAGACAGTTTGTCTATCCCCAAGTTATCAAGATTTTTCATTTATTCTCCGTCGGTTGTTATCTCCCTGGAAATCCGTCAGAGAGACTTATTGAAGACTTTGTGAGTACTCTCTTTATTTGAGAACTCCCTTTGCAAGAATTTTATCTGTTCCAGTGAAATTTCAACTACAGCAATATTGCTCTACAGTGGTATTCCTCTCCAACGAATCCACTATTCAAGTTATTCCCACCAGATGATATCTCTTCGAAGAGCGTGGGAAATTCAAGACTTTACTCGAGGCAGACAACCTCGTAGCTCATTTCAAGATTTTACTCGAGGCAGACAACCTCGTAGTTCATTTCAAGACTTTTCCCGCGGCATACAACCTTGAGGCGTGGGAAAGTACTTACTCTTCCTAAATGGAACATTTAAAGAGAAGCTGAATCATCATCCTGATCATTGAAGCTTATTTCAGGCTATTACCTCTGCTTAGGCTACCATGGGGATAATAGGTAATATGTCTTTGTTTTGGTTAGATGCCTCTGCTTAGGCTACCGTGGTGGTAGTAGGTCATCTTTCCTTTTGTGTTTACCTCGCTTAGGCTATCATATGTTTGATAGTAGGTAACACACCTTTCTTTGGGTCGGACACCTATGCTTAGGCTACCGTGTTTGGTAGTTGGTGATCTCTCCTGTCAGTCTATTACCTCTACTTAGGCTATCGTGGGATAGTAGGTAATACATTTATATTTTGGTCAGATGCCTTGCTTAGGCTACTGTGGTGGTAGTAGGTCATCTTTCCTCTTGTGTTTACCTCTGCTTAGGCTATCATATGTTTGATAGTAGGTAACACATCCTTTTGATCGGATACGTCAGCTTAGGTTGCCACAAATGGGCAGTAGGTGATCCTTCTTTTCCAGTCTATTACCTCTGCTTAGGCTATCGTGGGATAGTAGGTAATATGTCTGTGTTTTGGTCAGATGCCTCTGCTTAGGCTACCGTGGTGGTAGTAGGTCATCTTTCCTTTTGTGTTTACCTCGCTTCGGCTATCATATGCTTGATAGGAGGTGATGCACCTTTTGGGTCAGAGACCTATGCTTAGGCTACCGTGTTTGGTAGTAGGTGATCTCTCATCCCTAGTTTATTACCTCTGCTTAGGCTATCCTGTGTGATAGTAGGTAATATACGCCCTTTTGTTTCAACTGGATACCTTTGCTTAGGCTACTAGCTGTTAGTAGTAAGTTATCCTCCTTTTCAAGCTTTCGGCCTTATGTTTAAGCTACCTTGTGATTGTCAGTTGGTAGTCTCTTCCCCCCAGCGGAGTTAGATCTTTCCCCGTGGAGTCTTGTTTTGCTAGGTCGTTCCTCGTCGGGTCTCCCTTTCTTTAGCTGTGTTTCAGCGTTTCAGTCGGTTATCCCCTGTGACGTTATTCCTCACAGGATCCTTGTCTTGCATCTCATATCATTTCATATCATATCATGTACATTCGGTGGCATCTTAGGGCCAAAAATTGTGCATGTTTGTATTTAAGTCCCTCCTATGTCGTCGAGACGAAGATTTCAATCTCCATTTCTCCGAATAGGAGAAACTTAAATAGGGGCAGGATCAACTGATTATATGCATAACGTTTCAAGCGAAATTTAGAAAATGATTGCCCAGTACAAGCAATATGTCGAGGTGAAGATGTCTTTCAATACCCTGTCAAGAGTGATGAACGTCTAATAAAGAATTCAGACCAAAAGATCAAATTGCTCAAGATATAGTTAATCGATTCAAGAGGACTTTAAGTTTTACTCATTGGTTTACTCATACTCCAAATTTACAAATTACGAGCATTCATTAATAAGCCATTCAGGTAACAAGAGAAAAAACTACGTCGTTCAAAAATTGAATTCCAAGTCCAATACAATCTTGAGAAAACTTAATGGCAAGGCGGTGATCCTTTCAATCGGTAGAACTACTAATATCATTGGCATGAATTAAGTAAGTTAGGGCTTAACATACTACAAGAGTCACAAGATAATGCGCATTGATGGTTTTAAGTTATAACACTTCACATAGAGCGAGATGCAAGTATTTAGAGAGTGGCAGTGGAGGGTGATTATATGGATATGGCTTGAGTCTCTATCTAGAAAGAGCAAATTATTTCAATATGACATCATTGGTCATTGCCATAAATGTGGACCTAAGTACAAATAGAAACTATGCAAGATTTGGTACCGTATCATTCAAATTACATCAAAGACGGTCGGACTTGTTGGTATGTAGAAGCTTTAATCCAAGTCGTCATTGCAAGATATTGTAAAAACATGTCAAGGTTCACATCATTCAGGCCATAAAGGATTATGTCCAAAAATAAAAAAGCATACGCCTGAGTTTTCATGTCTCTTTACAAAGTAATACAACACCCCATCATTGGGTTTACATAGCACGGATTCCTAAACTTAAGTGGCAATATATGTACAAATTCATGTTGTCACTACAATAATGAATCGTTGTTGGATTTATTTGATGCCATGCTCACTCTCGAGGTACAGAAGGTGCTCAGAATCTGGTAGCCGGATCAACGGTTTTTTTTGGCTATTGTACGGAAGACTTATAAGCAAGCATGACATTGAGAATTCCATCGCACGCGTATGAGGATTCAATCTAATATTTGGACAATTCATGCTGCAAGGATTATAGTTTCCAACCTTGAAAAAAAAACAAAATTGGGACATGTTAAGCATAAGCATGTTATTTCAGAACTGAGACATTTTCATCGGCTGATAAATCATATCAGTTCAAAGGGGAAATTTAACAAGTATCAAATCATCTTACACTGCAACCTCTGCACCTCTACTTACGCATGGCGAAAACACAAGGATTTCTGGCAGAGATCCGTTACGAAATGCCACGACCTCTTCATCTTACTAACTGCAATCATTCTTCAATGAGTTAGTAAGTGCTGGAAGATGAAGCATGACGGTTCGTAATGGAAATAGAGGCTAAATGTGGACCCGTTGATTGGAAACCACCTTTGCATTATTGATACCTGGAAAAACAAATACACACCATTTGAATGAGATAAAGAGGGAAGACATCAAAGTTGTTTCAAAATTATTGTAATTATAAGAAACAACAAAGAATCATGCACCATCAATTGGAGATGTCAACTGCTCAAAGTGAGTATGATTTGCCATACAGACAACAATGCTGCCAGGGGAAACCATGACCAAAAACCAGCCATTATTTGATTGAATGTTTCGGAAATTATGAAGAACATATGGCTTTCAAACCTGCAAATAATAGTGTCTAGAATCATTTGGCACGGTTTTAGCTCAATACCTGCACCAAAAGAGATAAAGAAAAGGCAAGGATAATAAACGAAGACGACCGTAACCCCTGATGTTCTGAATACCTTCAAGCCTCGCCTTGTAATAAAGATCTTGATGAAGAAAATAATGTGAACCAGGAGGAGTTTAACACAGTCATCATATAAAGCCTATAATTGAACCAAAGCAGTGAACTTACCAAGTTCAGAGGGAATTCAAGGGTATGGAGGCTTGAACAGTCCAAACCGCATAGTCGTTGATCGAACGCCACACCATATGCAATCTCTTCTAACGGTCATGGCAGCAATATGGGACGTTGGGAGCAGCTCCATTCAGAACCTCAAATCCGCTAGCTCGTCCAGCCTGGAATCAACCTGACAAATTGAAAAAAAGGGTTTATGGAAGTCTTCTAGTATCATAGTCAAAGAAAAAGGAAAACAAATTGCCAGCAACATATGATAGCAACCTTATTTGAAGGGAAAATGAGTCATACTTTGAACAACGGATCAAGCTTCAGGTGCCTAGGTTGTCACACTACCAATCCAAGTTCCGCCAAGGTGTTCTTCCAAAGAAATACCACACCATGAGAAATGTAAGCCAAAAGTAGCCTGACCCAAAACCTTCGATCAATTTGGAATAAATCGTTATAATGTCATCATTCAATCACCGTATTCCTTTCTTTCCAAAAGCATCAGACAATTTCAAATTGATTCCAAAAACACAAGACATATTCAAACGGTTTGCGAAGTCCCTATTTTGGCCTCAGAGTTTTTCTGAATCAGAGTTATTATTCATCATCTTCAATTAAGGAATTGATGGACAATATCAAAAGACATAGCCAACATCAATCCTTTCCTAAAATAAAACAGACAAAAATCACAAAAGGATCGTATCCAAGACATCAGAGCAACAGTTGATTTTTTCCAAATAAAAAATGTATCAATCACAATTAAACTTCCCAAATCAAGCAACAAAAACAAAGCCATCAAGGAGCAATCAAATCTCAGATCAACAAATCCAACACAACAATCAAATCAGACACAAATATCATTGCTTTCCAAAAAAAAAAAAATGGACAAAACCAAAATCGTGCAACGTTCAAAACCATTCAATATCACATCAAATATTTCCCAAATAGTTCATCATCATTGGCCTCTAAATAGAAGAGCTCTACCATTGCATCAAGGACACGAAAAAAACCCTAGAGAAATCATACGAAAAATCAGAGAGAAAAAGAAAGAGATAAAACATAGCAACAACATCATCACCATTTCCAAACCCATACAAAAAATACACAGAGACTCAGAAGAACATTCATCCATCATCATCCCAACACGTCAGAGACACAAAAGAAGGCGAACAACACAGATCACAAGCTCGCGAAAGAAAAAGGTAAATAGAGAAGAAAGTTCATCCCTGATCGGAGCCGTCGCAACCGTCGCCGCCACCATTTCTTTTTTTTTTCTTGCTTTAATCATGTGTATCTGTAATATGTAACCGTAAATATCATAGTGAAAAATGGGGTATCGGGTTGCGCGGGGTCGGGGTTTATTTTTTATTGTTTGCATGCTTGATCGGAGAGGATGAGAGGTAGCGTCGGCGCCGCTAGGGTTCAAAAACCCTAAGTTTCTTTTTGAGAGAAGAGATAAAGACGAGCGAGAGAGGGTCTGAGAGGGAGAGAAGACCGTTCTATCTACTTTCTTTTTGTTTTTACTTTAAACGAATAATCATGTACACGTGCACACACGCCACATCTCGTGCACCTTTCGTTTTATCCGTTAGATTTGGCACAAACTAGATCTTAAGATTGGAGTTTGAGGGTCCGCGATGGACCCTCCCCGCTTGCATAACATATATTCGCTCAGTTTATTAAATCAACTTTTTTTTAACTTAACCTTTTTTTCATCTCTTCTAACTATTTAAAATTTTCTTTTTTTTAACATAATAAAAATAAAATCTAGAACCTCTTTTTTTAATTAAAAGAAAAACCTCTAATAAAATCTTTAAAAATATTAAAATTAATTTTTTTTTAGGAAAAAACTTTATTAACCTTTTTTATTGGTAATAAAAATTTTCATTTATAAAAATTAAAAGTTTTTTTTTAGTACGAAAACTCTTTCATCTCTTTATTTTTTTTCCTTCTCTTAATTTGACTTTAAAAAATAATAATAATAAATTTTTTTTTTAAGAAAACCCTTTTTATTTATTAACATAACTTTAAAACTAAAATAATGATAAAAATTTTATTAAGACCTTTTAATAAGAAAATTATTTTTTTATTATCTTCATAACTTAAAAAAAAAATTAAAGTAATAAAATCTTTGTATAACTAAAACTTTTTGTTAATAAGAAAACTCTAACTTTTTATTAAAATAATCGTTAATATAAACTCTAAGATTAGTTCAAACTCTTTTAATAAATCGTATCCTTTTAGGATCCCTCACGTGAGTGTATGCCCATGCGTTCTTTTATTCATCTTGTTTGTGATTGACGATATGCCTTGTTATTGCTTGTCTTGATGCTTACTCGTTATTGTTTTAAAACCTTTCAAAAACATAAAAAAATCCTCGATCCAACGTCGAGTCCATTTTCTACCCATGTAAGTCGATCGCCTTTAGGCATCGCATTCAACCTTTTGGTCACTAGACACAAGACTAGCACCACTTTGCTAGCACTCTCGCTTCAGTCTAATATAATTAATCGCATTAATATCCAAGGGAAAATCCCATGCATGATAATTAAATTATTGTGCATGGTGCATTTCATTGGCATCATACCTCCCCATAGGTTTTACACCCCTTAAGATAAGTTTATTAGACAACTTTAGGATAGACTTCCTAAGTTAGTCCCCCCTTAAATTTTGATTTTTGCAATCAAACTTTAGCCCACCTAATTCTCCACACAAGAGAATTAGATGTGAATCATCTCAAAGAAGGGACATACAATCCCATACCCCACAAATACAAACAAATTTCAAAAACTGTGGTGGTTTCTTAAGATGATGACTCATCTTCTCTCCTAAACCTTTAAACAACTTTAGTATCCTTCAAGAGGAACTACATGTGCTCTGATTCCTTCCCGACAGGATATGTAGGCACAAGATGCGATATCTTGTCGAGCACACTCAGGAATAGAATCTTAGGTCTTCCAACCCTTTAAACCCTTAGCAAACAAAAACAAATAACATAAGAAAAACAAGAGGTTCCTGTAGAGTACTACAAATATCTAGGATGTTAACACCTTCCCTAGGTATAACCAACCCCCGAACTTTAGAATCTTAGCTTGCATTTGCATTGCATTGTGGGTAATTCGATCTTTCTCCCTTCCCTTGGATAAATCAAAGACGGTGGTGAAATAAAAGGAATGTGATTCAAGTTAATATAATAGCTTGGTATCCAATTCTCACCGCGACACAAGCATATATATATATATATATATGCAGATGAAATATATACTGTATGTAAAAGAGGGTAGGAGGACTTACATGTGAGCAAGCTTCCAGCACAAACAAATATATATATATATATATATATATATATATATATATATATATATATATATATATATATATATATGCAAGTATGTAAAAGAAAGCTGTTTAAAACCTACAGGTGAGCAAGCTTCCATTGTAACAGCTGTATGGTTAGTTGTTCAAGAAATTAAAGAAATTTTTTATAACAACTATGAATTTGAACCTAAATCAAAGGGGAAGTTGTTAGGGGCTTATACTCAAGGAGAGACCTAGATGAAAAACAGTAATCGTACCGTTGATCTGAAAATTGTATCAGGACTTATACAATGACTGAGGCCCAAATTATTGTATTTACAAAGAGGTTGGGTCTTACACTCTATTAGAGGCCCAAAAGTTTATTTTTGTACAAGAGATGGGGCTTACAACTCAAGGAGAGGCCCAGAAATAACAGTGATCGCACCGTTGTTTTGAAAACTATATTGGGACTTATAAAATGGCTGAGGCCCAAAAAGGTTTTATGTACAAAAGAGAGTTGGGTCTTACACTCTATTAGAGGCCCAAAAGTTTTTGAAAAGAAAAGAGAATGGGACTTACAACACAAGGGGAGGCCCAGTTGAAAATTGTTTTAAAAATTGACGATCGCGCCGAGATTTTATCGGGACTTATACAATGACTGAGGCCCAAATTATTTATGTACAAAGGGATGAGTCTTACACTCTATTAGAGGTCCAAAAGTGTTTTAAAATTTAAAATCAAGAGGAAACCTTAATTTTAAATAAAAATGTCATTTCTCAAAGGAAATTTAAATATAAATGATAAAAATATCAAATATGTTCAAAAACAAATTGTATACTTTGAAAAATATTTTGAAAAATCATGTTCAATTACATGAAAGTTTAAAAATTCATTTGGAATGAAAAATAAAAAATGGGAATTTCATTTTAAAATGTTTAAAAACAAATAAAATGAAATTAATTACAAAAATTCTAACTATATTTAAAAAAATAATATAAATTGGATTTTTTTTGTAAAATAAAATATTTAAACATTTTTGTGAATTTTGAGAAAAATAATCAATTCAAAAACACAAATATTCAGAGAGAAATTAATTTTTGAATCAATTAACAAAAATATCAAAATATTCAAAAAATTCAAAAATTTGAAAAAGGGCGCCAAGAACACTAAGTCCTTGTCCGCGTGCCCTGTTTATGCAGATTTGCGTTTTCTCACTTTTCTCCATGATTTCTCAATGGTTTTGCACGATTCAAGTACCAATCTTGTTCGTTTTTGAACAAGGATCACAACCATATAGTTTAATTGCATTTATATTAAGTATGGAGGAAGAAATCAACAGAAAATATCAAGAACCCAAATTTCAGCATGAACACAATGAAATTCCATACACGATGGATTCATGGCAATTGGTTGAGGGTTATTACTCTACATACATGCATAAACAAGATGGTAACTCAAAAATTCATTCATGATGCATGTATCATAGAGTTTGAAGGGTTCAGGCCTACCTCTTGCAGCTGGTGATCGAGTTTGATGATGGAGGTGTTGCAACTAGGTTCCAATGATCTGGACAGCTTCCTTAGATGCCAAGGAGTGTGTTTGAATGCTTGGAGTGGATTGAAATGAGCTGGAACTGGTTGTGGTACCTCAACTGCAACTCTGTCAAGAACTTGAGCAATTGGCTGACGATTTTGTGAATTTGATGTTCTAGATGTGATTTTGTGTTATGGATCACTCATATATGATGTATATGAGGTGTGTGCATCATTGGTTTGGTTGGAATCACTCTCAATCTCAAAATCCAATAGTGACTTGAGTTAGAAGACAAAATTGGAGTGAAGAAGAGATTTTGAGTAAAGCATCAGTTTGGGTGCTTTGGTGTACTCAAACTGATCACAAATGAGCTCTATTTATAGTAGAGCAAGTTTGTTTTGGCTGCAATAGTGAATGGCAACTACAGCAGGTCTGTTGGCAAATGGTGATCAAATGGAATCTCAAGTCTCCTCTAACCATTGACTTGAGGTTAGAGCACAGGCTAGGGGTTCTCTGATTCAGAGATAAGGCTTGACTGAACTTGGATAACATTGCCTTGATGAATGCCGCCTCTATGCATCAGTTAAATGCTTGGAAACAAAATTGACCATTTGAAGCATCTTGAATTTTAGGAGTGTCATGCCTAAACATAGATCCATGGACTTGTGAGGCTGGTGGATCAGTGTTTATCCCTTGGTTGTTCCCCCTTGAGGTGTGCAGATGGATAACCATGCTTGTTATGGCACAAATTGATCAATTCGAGCTACAATGCACAAATCTGCCTTGCAAAAATCAGTAAAAAACGCCATTTTCAATGGATCATATCTTCTTATACATTTTAAAGAGCCCTCATATGGTACTATCCATGTATGATCATAGTTTGTCTTGAAACTATTTGGATTCCATTGAAAAATCTTCATGAACATTGATGTTCAGGGCTGGTAACTTAGGCAGATTTTTACTAAGTGTTGAAAAATGTCATTTTCTTCATTTTTGTCATTTTGATCACTCCATAACTTAAAATTCATGAAGAATTGGAGTTGAGGTAGTTGAAGCTTTTGTAGAATGTAGGAAGACCTACAAATCAAGCTTTGGATCACCCAAAATGGCTGCTTGGATCACTAGTTATGATCCTTGGAAGTTGGTACCAAAATCATTCAAGTTTAGTAACTTAGAAAAATTTTCAGTTTTTCAAGATTATCCCTTTTACAAGTTATCTTGGTTTCTTGATCAATTCTTGTTCAAACGATATTATAAATCATATTTTATGAAAATATGAGTCATAAGGATCATTTTTGCCAAAAAAGTCATGTTTTGACTTTTGACTCCGAAGCAGTTCGGCGCGTAAAAACCCAAATTCCCGACTTTTGGGGAATGTATCCTTTGGGGGTACTTTAGCTTTGCAAATGGATCCTTAGGGTTATTTTGAGCATATTTAGTCACATGTTGAAGTCTTGGCTCAACCTCTTGGGAAAATCTCACTCTAGAGGTCCCAGTCGTCCAAAACCCTAATTTGGCGACATCGGGTGTTTCGAGGCTCAAAACACTTGGAATGTCACAATTGTGTGCTTAATTTTTGATGTGGGGTTCCTCTTAATCCTTTGTGGATGTTTTAAGAGGTTAGACAAGTTGAAGATCATGTCATTTCTTGATTGATCTTTTGTCTAAATGTTTTGGGAGGGCTCAAAAACCTTGATTCTTGATTGTGGTGAATGCTCAACCATTTTTGAGAAGATTGATGAGGCATGAAGGTACATCCATATTGTGGTAATGATCCTCACAATGATGGGAAATCTTGGTGGTCAAAATTTGGGGTATGACTGTAACACCCTGTATAATATATGTCTAGAATAACACTATACAAGCATTTATGTTTGGTACTGACACCATCATAAGTGCCTAATGGCGTAATTCACATACTTGACCTTTCTAAAAACATCAACACAATCTATGGTACAAGATATGGAAACTAGCCAAAACAATAAAAACTAAGATCTATATACAATATCCTCAATTGTATACAACAAATACACAGCAGAATAAGCTCAACTAAGCTTCTCTTGAAACATCCAAGCATAGCTCCACTTGTAAATCAAACATGCAAACAATGCCTGAAAAATAACAACAACAATGGGGTGAGATATTAAATCTCAGTGAGTTCCTTATCTTATGGATTCTCTTGGCTTTACAGGGTTCTACCCAAATCCTAACTCAAGTCAAGGGGAAGGAAAATGACATTGAGTTCACAATCTCACACTATATGGAAACATGTTCTTGAGTTCACCAACTCATAATATCACTAATCGATAACCTTACCAAGGCATCCTCTTTTCTCGTCCGCTTCTACGTCTAGAAGTCGACCGAGTCATGGATCCTTGTAGTTACTTGGCATACAAAATGGATTCGGGAACATCGGCCTGTTAACCGTGAACCGTCATTTCTCATGGTCTGTTAACCATCACAAGTCTCTACCCATAGGTTCCATTCGTACTACACGCGAGAATCAAACCTGCCAAGTAATCATGCATACATTTCAGAGGAGCTCGAGACTCATGAAACTGCAACTCAAGTGAAACGGTTACGATTACGTGATCTCACACACAAACGTGACTGTATTCGACAACCACAAGGCCATAATGCCTTAAGGCCACAATGCCTTAAGGCCACATTCGCCTTTCATAAAGAACACAAAGGTGCCCACACATGTTCCATACTAGTGTCTCACTCTCCTCTAGACCATTACCCGTCAAGGATGCACCTTTCTACATCGATTGCACGAGCATTGCCACCTAGAGTTCCTATCAATTTCTAGTCACAACCTAGAATTATATCATTAGGTTTGGGGTAAGGTTTCTTACTCTTCCTAATTCATTTTAAGCATGCATATTCTCTCAATCATACCCAACAACAATTAGATAGACATGGTATAACACAATTTGCATAATAGAATCACATATAATAATTCAATCATAAGTTACATAACTTTTGGTTTCCCTCCGATCATTTAATCGGGTATCAAATCAACATTTCCCACTCTTATCCTGTAGGATATTTCCACAGCTTTCCAGCGGCTATCATTATGCCTCGATCGGATTTACGATCCAAAAGATATGGATTTTCAACATATCATATAAACATTATTTTTATTCATTTTCTACTAATTAATTAATCCCAAATCATACCCATAATCTTCACTTTTTATTGGGTAGAGGATCGTCATAGCTTTCCAACGATACCAAGAATGCTTCGATCGGAATTACGGATCAAAAGTTATGAAGGAAACAAGATGGGAAAATCTGTCATGTTCGCTGCCATGTTCGCTAGGCGAACTCTGGCGAACAAAACAGAACAAAAAGGGCATAAAGTTCGCTAACCGAACTCCAGGCGAACATTCTCCTTCCCCTTCGCTTTGGGTTCGCTAGGCGAATCCTCGAGGAACCTTCGCTTTCCCCTTCGCCTTGGATTCGCTAGGCGAACCATGCAAAACCTAGAATTCTCAGTAGCGTTGAAATAGGTCATTTGGGCCAAACACTCTCATTTCTACACCCAAAACACTTCCAATTCATACTTTATCAACCCCCAATCATAACCCGACTATTCTACCCGACTATTTCCATATTTCAACCGTTATATTTCATTGATTTATCCGTTTAATCATTTTCTCTCAAATCTAACCTAAGTTCAAATCATGGATTTCTAGAACTTAGAGTTTCTAACTAGAACCCACCTTGATGAGTGAAGAGGAGGTTGAAGAAGATGATGAATATTAAAGATAATCCATGAGCTTTTCTTCTTCCATGGTTTCTCTTCTTTCTCTTCTCTTACTATCTTTTCTTTTCTTTCTATTTCTTATATATATATATATATATATATATATATATATATATATATATATATATATATATATAGGAAACGTATCATATGAGAATGCCATTTTTATGTGAGAACATGAGAATGAATCTGAACCATTAAATTTTAAAATAAATGGTGGAGATTATGTGTCAGTTTTTTTCTCTCTCCTCCATTATTTATTTTGTTAATGGCGGAGAGAGAAAAATAAAAACTACACATAATCTCCACCATTTATTTTTAAATCTAATGATTCAGATTCATTCTCATGTTCTTACATAAAAATGGCATTCTCATAGGATATGAACCCTATATATATATAACACTTATTATATAATATAATCCAATAGAGTAAAATATCTCCAATTGATATTTTATCGTCTCACACCAATTGATCAATTATTAGAGTTACCTAAAAATCCTTTCTTGAATCAAAGTAAATATTGATCTGTCTCTTTCATCAAATAATCTATCTCTTCAGAGTTCATTAGTTGCTCTATTGATCCCAAATGTCAATACTTAAATTACTTAGAGGATTCCATAAATCTAATGAACCAAAGATAAAGCACATAGATACTCATCTGATATCCTACTGAGTATTTAGATAATATGGGGTATTACAATGATAGTATTATATCGTTTGTTCTTGATATCGACTTATTACATAAGCATTAGGTTTTGTTGGAATTGGATAACTAGTTAAGCTAGTCTTGTGACTAATAATCAAAGAGAATTGAATTTATAATTCCATCAATTGAATAATTGTGTAAACACTTCTCATGCATTACAAATTGAATCAATTCATACCAAGCATTTCAATCATATTAATCTTTGATATTTGTGAAACGATTCGTGCTGACTAGATAAATATTCAAACTGTATAATTTATATTTTCGCATCAAGCCTTCTGCTCACAACTCATTTTGAAAACACTCTAATTTTGGAAAACAATGGTTGAATTTTAATTTGGGTTTATTTACCTCCCTCTAAACCGTTTTTCTACTTCCATATTCACACCCAACAATTGGCATCAAGAGTTGATCTTTTGATTGTGTCAAATCGACATCCAAAAGTTTGTGAATATGTCGAAAGATAACGATCCAAGGGAGAGTATAATAGAGCACCAGTTTTCAAAGGCAAAAATTATATTTATTGAAAATGAACACATAACAACCTTTCGATACGAAGTCAAAGTTGACACTATTTAGTGCTAAGGACTTAAGATATTTTTAAGTCCTAAGACTAAGTGATTTGAAGATGAATCCACCTTCGACAGAGGAAATTGATTCTTTTAGAAATGGTTATCTTCTGTTATCACCATGTTTGGTTGGTTTTCAGCAGATTACATCCTTGAAGACGTGTGGAGACAAGTTGGAACACGAAAGCCTAAATAGTGGGATACATGTTAGATTGATATGGTTTAACTATGGTCGACGATTTTCTTTTTAGTAGTATATAATGCAAGCTTATGCATTGTAGTCAAGGTTGTAAATTCTCACTAGTTCTCTTTAGAACCAAAGTACCCGAGTCACAGAGCAAAACAACTTGTGAGACGTGTGAGTCTGCCTCTACCATTTTAACTTTCTGCAAATATTTTTGTGTTTAAATCTTTTATATTAAATGTTATTTACTTCATTTACTTTATTTTTATTTCATTATCCTTATTCAAAATCTATCTGTTTCATTCAATCAGTTGCTGCCCAAACGTTTAATTCCAAGTCACACACACTTTTCACTATAATTGGTCTTTGCATAAATTGTCTTTGAGATTTTTTGAATAATCTTTTAAGTGAACTAAAATCGTGATTGTTTGCTAAAAACACTAGTAAACACCATGATGACTTATATATATATATATATATATATATATATATATATATATATATATATATATATATATATATATATATATATATATATATATATATATATATATATATATATATATATATATATATATATACATACATACCAACTTTGTTTACAAATTTGATATCAGTCTCTTGTTTATCTGCCTTTATAGATTGTACTTTATTTTTTTATACTCGTTGTCTCATACAATGGACCCATACCTTGATGAATATTGATGCAGCTAAAATTCATCAAGGAATATACTCTATGATTTTACCTGCTTTACATAATCCTGTCATCCCAAATAATGTTCTCCATCCCAATAACCACCTTATACATAACCGTTCCATGTGGCATAATAGACTAGGCCACCCTTCTCATGATACATTGCTTCCCATTAACAAAATTATTCATTTGACACATTTGTCCAAATCTAATATTCTATGTGATGCGTGTTTCCATGCTAAACAAAAACAACTCTCTTTTCCTGATAGCGTCACTAAAACTAAAAATGTTTTGATTTTGTCCATATGGATATTTAAGGCCAAATATCTACTCCTTATTTTCTTGTCCATAAATATTTTTTAACAATAATTTATGATTATAGTCGATACTGTTGGATTTTTCTGATGAAAAACAAATCTAAAACCTCCCATTTAATTAAATCCTTTGTTAAATTCATTCAAACTCAGTTTAATGTAACTATTAAAATAATTATATATGATAATCGACCTTAGTTTCTTTTAAAAACATATTATACTTCTCAAGGTATATATTATCAAACCTGTTGTGTATACACACCCAGACAAAATGGGTTGGTTGACAGAAAGCACTAACACTTTCTTGGGGGTGACACGTGCCATCCTCTTTCAATCATATACCTCAAAAAGTTTTTGGTCATATGCCCTATCTTATGTTGTCCATTTGATTAACATAATACCTTCCAAATTAATTTTTCATAAGTGTCCTTTTAACTTGGTTTATAATGACAATCCTGATTATGTTAGTATCAAAACTTTTGGATGCCTTGTGTATGCTTGTAGTAAAACTATTAACATAACTAAATTAGATTCTAGGTCCCAAAAATGAGTTTTCCTAGGTTTTAAATTTGGTGTAAAAGGATTCCTTTTGTACGATGTCCTCAATAAAAATGTGTTCATTTCTTGTGAAATTGTTTATTTTGAACATATATTCCCTTTTGAACAACTTAAACCCTCTCACTCTCCCCTACCCCAACCCATATACCACCCAACTATTGATGATAGCCTAGATTACACCAACCATAACACTCATACTGCTTCCTCCATTCCCATTGAACCTAAACTAACCACTCTAATTACTAACACTGACTCCAATACTAACCTTGACTCCAACAACCTTGACACTCTCAATGTTACCAATATTCCAACTAACCCTGCCATTCAAACTCCTATTACTACCTCAACATCTGATAACAACTCCACCACCAGCCCTCGTTACCCCTCCCACTCATTCTAAACATATTGCCACCAATAAACCTCATAATTTCACCAACACCAGAAAACCAACAAGAGCTAGTAAACCTCCCTCATACCTCAAGGACTATTATTGCTCACTCATTTAAGGTAACTCCAACCTGCATACTCTTCCCTATTCATGTAAAACTCCACACCCCCTTTCTAAATTCCTTTCTTACGATAACTTATCCTATTCATATAAATTATTTAACTTAAATATATCTAGTATTAAAGAACCTTTTTCTTACTTTTCTGTCATTCTTGATCCTAATTGGCAATAAGCCATCTCCAATGAACTTAAATCTCTCAATGATACCAACACTTAGGATATCACTAATATTCCCTCTAACATAAGAGCAATAGATTGCAAATGGATTTTCAAATTAAAATTCATCCCTAATGGCACCATTGAGAGATATAAGGTATGACTTGTTGCTAAAGGTTTCGACCAAACCGAAGACTTAGACTATTTAGAGACTTCTAGTCCTGTCATCAAAATGACTGTTATTAGAATTTTGCTATCTACTGCCTCCCCTCTCAAATGACATGCTCATCAACTAGATATAAATACGACATTCCTTCATGGTGACCTTGAGGAAGAGGTCTATATGAAATGCCCACCCGACCTCAACATACCTAAGAATATGGTTTGTAAACTAAATAAATCTATTTATGGGCTTAAGCAAGCAAGTCATTAATGAAATAAAAGATTAACAAATACTTCGCTTGACATTGGATTCTCACAAAGTAAGTATGATTACTCCCTATTTACTAATAAAAATCACACTGACTTTATTGTTGTACTTGTGTATGTAAATGATTTAATTCTTGTAGGAACTAACTTGCAACACATCAGTGATAGGAACTAGCTTGCAACACATAACTAATATCAAGAGAATTTTGGATCAAAGGTTCAACATAAAATACCTTAGCTATATCTGTTATTTCCTTGGTTTTGAGATTGCAAAATCCTTCAAGGAAATTACACCATGCCAACGCAGATATTGTTTGGACCTGCTGAAATTAACAAGTCTGCTTGGTGCAAAACCAGTGTTCACGCTTATGAATGCAAGCACCTTTGTATATAATGTCTTGTACCTTTGTATATAATCCTAAACCCTAAACTCTAAACCCTAATTCTTTGGATTTAATGCCTTGTACCTTTATCCGTTAATGAAAATAAAATATATTTTCTCATTAATTGATTTTCATCTATGGTGCCAAGTGTCAACATAGTTTTACCCGGCCTTAAACAAGTATCTTAGTGAAAGTCATAAATTATCCACGTCTTATCACATGTTCATGTCTATGTCCTTCATATGTTTCATTAACTCAATTTGCACTCCCCGCAATCACGTCACGCAGCTCCCGACTCTCTGGCCACTGATTCAAATCTAATTTAATACAAGTGGCACTTTAGTAAATATATCCTCATCCAAGCCTAAAAACTAACAAATCTAGTAATAGTAATAGCAATAGCTTCCTTTCGCTTTTGAATTATCCGTTGGTGAAAGTTGAAACTTCGCTTTCCTCAATATTCTCCATTCTCTTCTCTTCTCTTTTCTTTTCCTTTCCCTTTCCCTTTCCTTTTTCTTTCTTCTTTATTTCCTTCAAAATTTTCTCACCAACCAAACATTCTCACATTTTCACTTCCATATCACCGGAGCTACCACTGCAATGGCAACTCCCGGCGCTTCCTTGCCGTTACTAACCAACCGAACATCCATCGCCGGCCTCAAACTCTACGTCTTAGTACTCATTTTCCTCGCAATCGTAGTCTCGATTATTCTCATCACCGTTCTCTGCATTCGCCGGAACCGAAGCTCAAAGAAGAGCGAAATGCAAGTGAAAGTCAAGCATAGCTCCGGCACAATTCCGCTCGTTTCTAAGGAGATCGTGGAGGTGATCAAGATCGGAAATGCTATTGATGATGATCCGAAGATGCAGAAGCAAGTGGAGTGCGAGATCGAAGTGAGTAGTACTGTGTCGGTGGAGTCTCCGTCTCCGTCGACTTCGTCGGAGAACATAGGTTGGGGCCGGTGGTATAGTTTGAAGGAATTGGAGAATGCGACCGGTAAATTTTCCGATGGAAACGTGATCGGAGAAGGAGGTTATGGAATTGTGTACAGAGGAATTCTTCAAGACGCTTCTGTGGTTGCTGTGAAGAATCTTCTTAACAATAAGTATGTAACAAATTACATTTTCTATTTTCATTCTTCTGTTTAATTTTATTTCTATGTTAATTTTTTTAGCGGTTAATTAATTAGTTTGATTATGGAGTTAATAATTTGTTTAGTGGTTAAATACTAGCAACTACAGTTACTATAATAAGGTGGTTAGGAATAGTTCTTCTTTATTTTTATTTTTATTTTTTACTTCTCTCTCTTTATCTACTTTTAGTTTTTTATATATATTTTTAGTAGTATATTTATTTTATTCATGATTTTTATATCAAAACTTTTTCTTTACATGGTAGTATATCAATATTGTCTTTCCCTAAAAAACTTTAGCCTAATTATTATTATCACACACTATGAGTTATGTTTTCCTAAATTGATGTCGGTGACTATGAACTTGGTAGCTCAGCTAGAAAACTAACGATAAATCGCTTAAGAATGAAGTTTTTTAATTTAAAAAAAAAAACAAGAATTTCTTACTTTTGATGATTCACTAGCTCACTTGAAAATTGAGTGTGTGCGCGAACCGATAGAATAATAGAATTAGAGTTAGATCTAACTCATATATTTTGTAGTCAGGTCTGATTCTATCCTACAAAATTGGTTTGTAGAGGGAGGATCCTCTATTTATAAAGACATGTTCAAACTATATATTTTTTGATGTAAGACTTTTAATCAACCTCCTCACGATCAGAACTAAAGATCTAGAGTGTGGATATAAAGAGTGGGTGGTCTGTTATCTATCCGTTGAACTTGGTTTTTTCAATACAAACACTTAACATCTCCGCGATAACTTAGGAAAATAACTTAGAACATATTAAAAACAATTTAATTTAGTCTTTATTATAAAATTAACTTGTAAACTTATTCATAAATAACCTTATTCATAAATAAACTTATTCATGAAGACTTATTATATTAAGAGCTTATGCTATAAGCTCCAAATAATGTGTTTACCTAAACAATATCAAGATATTCTATTTTACTTGGAAATATTGATAGCTTTTTGCATACTATAATATATTAAAAGTTTATTTATGTACATATTGTTGTAATTGTAACTAAGGGGTCAAGCAGAGAAAGAGTTTAAGGTGGAGGTTGAAGCCATTGGAAAAGTGAGGCATAAGAATTTGGTTGGGTTAGTTGGATATTGTGCAGAAGGTGCTCAAAGGTAAATATAATGTTTAAATGACTGTATTTCTTTTGATTTAAGGCCTTTCAAGTGAAGAAAATTCTTACATATATTGTCTAATGTGATTTCACTGACTATACAGGATGCTTGTTTATGAATATGTTGACAATGGAAATTTAGAGCAGTGGCTGCATGGTGATGTAGGACCTGTTAGCCCCTTGACTTGGGATATAAGAATGAAGATTGCAGTTGGCACTGCAAAAGGGTATGTTTATCACCCATGTTATGTGTTTACAATACTTGTCCACTGATATATAGACTATTTTTTATAACGACAAGTTCATCCGAGTATCAGTAAACTTTTCTACATTATGAAACAGGCTAGCCTATTTGCACGAAGGCTTAGAACCCAAAGTTGTCCACCGAGACGTAAAATCCAGCAATATTCTTTTGGACAAAAAATGGAATGCCAGAGTATCAGATTTTGGACTTGCCAAGCTCTTAGGGTCTGGCAAAAGCTACGTTACAACCCGTGTAATGGGGACATTTGGGTTAGTTCGATTGTTCTTTCTTTCTTAGACCTTAGTTATTTCGTAATAATCTCTTAACCGTGTATGAGTGATATTTAACTAAATTATTTCTTCCCCCAAACAACTTTACTGCAGATATGTTTCACCTGAGTATGCAAGCACGGGAATGCTTAATGAGAGCAGTGATGTGTATAGTTTTGGGATTCTACTCATGGAGCTAGTTACAGGAAGAAGTCCCATTGATTATTCTAGACCACCTGCAGAGGTGAATTCATGATTTCTTTGTTACAGTATTCCATGATATTGCAACAAGTCTTATGCCTCTATTTGTTTAATGTGCTTCAGATGAACTTGGTTGATTGGTTTAAAGGAATGGTAGCAAGTCGTCGCGGTGATGAACTACTTGATCCTTTGATTGAGATTCAGCCCTCTCCAAGATCTTTGAAGCGTGCTTTACTGGTTTGTCTGCGTTGCATAGATTTGGATGCCAATAAGCGACCAAAGATGGGTCAAATTGTTCATATGCTCGAGGCAGATGATTTTCCTTTTCGTTCTGTAAGCCTCAAGTTTCAGCCTCTACATATTATAAGACAGCACATAACTTATAGTTTTGAAACTAAATGCCATATCCTAATGTCCGTAACTCATTGCCATAAATTTTTGCTGACTCCTTAATGTCCGTAACTCAATCCTTGTTGATAGGATCTTCGAAGTAGAGAGAAAGACTCTGTTCCCTCTCAGGGAGACGAATCCAAAAAGGTTCTGTATCCAACAAGGCATGCGGAGCCCGTATATAAAGCGAGCTGGAGATGATTGTCTGTTGAAATGGTCACGGCGGCCGTGGATTAAGAATTACTTGTTCTATTGATGTTCAACTTGTTATGAAAAAAGTCAGAAGCCTTTATTGTGTATATCTTATACCACTTAGTTATTTTTCTTTAGATATTAACTTATTTAGTTGTATTTCAGTATTTTGTGAATAAACAAGCCTTGTAAATATGTAATATCTCTCGCGATATATCAATTTTATCAGTCTTCATAAGATGATACTGCTGCAATATTGCTTATGTTATTTATTCAAATATTTTATTATTTGTACTTTATATTTGGGGCTTTCTTCTTTCTCACGCACTATTCCCTCAACTGTGTTGTAAAATATTGTTCTCCGAAGCTTCATATCACAAACACAACCATTATGAATGATAATCGTGAGCAAAGTTGTGAACATCTATAATTGTGAACCATGAACCCAGAGCACAAACATTTGAGAACAATCATGAACACAGATAAGTCTAGTGCGAAGACACATTGTTCTTAAGGAGTTGTTCGCCTAAAACTTAGGCGCTCCTTTTAAACAATGGACAATTATATCAACTAGGATAGCTCCTTCCTAAATTTGAAACTCAATTGAGTTGGTGAAACTAAAATGGTGTATATTTTTTTAGTCTAGTAGTCTAGTGGTTTGAATTTCACCTTTAAGATGAATAATTGAAATGACTGAGGTTCAAACCCGCATCTCCGCAATTAGACTCAGATATTCTTGTACAACTACTAAAACGGTGTAAATGTTTATATTATGTGCACCGTAAGTTCTGGTGTTTGCGAGTTCTGTCTTAATTATCATGAAAGCTATCAATGTGAACGAAAAATGAGATATTATTTTTTAACCACGTGAAGGCCACAACCGATAATCTATCATCTCTATTATGGTTTGTATTTGAAATTATGTTCCTTAGGGGATATATGTTGGACCAGAAGTCTGGGACAATTTGTCCAACCAATTTTAACACAATATGACAGCAACACAAAAACAAAGTAAAAACAATAAAGAACACACGAGAATTGTTAAACTAGTTCGGTGCAACCACACCTATGTCTGGAGGGCTTCCAACCCAAGAAAGAAAATCCGCTTTTCTTTGAATTTAGTACAAAATGTCTTAGATGAACAAACCCCTTTTCTTAATACCATAATGTCTTTCAATTTAGGACTCCCCCTAAATATGAGAACCTCCTCTCAGTTTCTCTCAATCACTAACCATGGTGACAACATCAATAAATATAATGATGAATGTTGAATTACAACTCTACTAAACAGACAAACTACTATTCCCTATGATATTGTACGCAATATCGTGGTGTACAAGAAACACAAATAAAAGACTAAAATACACTCTAACACAAAGATATTCAATCCTAGCGCACACCTTCTAACGTGAGGAATAAGTCTCCTTAAATAGTAATGCAATTATGGACTTTTCTCCTTTGGATGTTAGCTATGATCTCATCCAGAATAGTAGCAGATATTGTTGGATTTGATTTGTTCCATAAAAACCTCCAACAAAAGATATGATTTGTTTTTAATTCTAATTCAAATTTAAGTCTACATTTAAATTAATTTGATCTGCAACCAAAGTTTTCAAACAAATCTGTTGTGAAACGATGTCGTTGATAACAAAATAAAGTTATGTGAAAAAGATTTGAGTTTCTTGAACAAACACAAGAAACCCTGTTAGGTTTTGCAAAAGGGAGAGAAGAAGGAAGAAGAATAGAGAATTGGTTAAATATGTTTTTCTATTCACTTTCTCAACAAGGGTTCAAACACTACTAGAAAATTTGATTTTAGTGACCAAAAAATTTCGGTCACTGTAGCCACCGAATTAGCCACCAAAATTTGATATCCGTGAGTAAATTTTTAGAGGTCACTAAATCGGTCACTAAATAAAAATTAGCCACCGATTTAGTAACCAAAAGTTTGTGACCACCTATTCGGTCTCGAAAAAATAGTTAGTTTATATAAAAAATTTAAAGACCGAAATTTTGGTCACTGATATTTTTGTTGTTGTTTTTTTCTTTATTTTTTAATTCTCTTTATTATGGTACTGTTTCTTTCCCAAATTTTTTAAACATTTTCATCATTTTTTAATATTTTTTAATTTTTTAATAAAATATTCACCTTTTTTTTTTGTTTTAACAAATAAAACATATAATTATATAAACAATTATGCTATTTTATTTTTAAATATGTATAAAAGTGAATTTTTTTTATTATATGCAATTTTTATATGTGCATAATGAAATTACATTAATAAAATCAAATTTTATTTTCATTAGATCCAATTAAATTAAATAATAATTAGTAATTTTCTAAATATTATTTAGATTTTTTTATATTTTTTATATGTATATATATTTAAATATAGAGAACATAACAAATGTTATTAAGTGATCTAGTGGTAAGACCTAATTGAAATAGCTGGAGGTAATATGTTCGATTCTCAAGTTAGGCACCTTTTTATTTTATTTTTTGAAAAAAGTACATTTAAATCAGTCTCTGAATTTCGGTCACTAAATTCGTCGTAAAAACTTAGCGACTAGCACTTTTACAACCGAAAAATGATGTTCTCTAAATTAGTTGAAAAACGTTATAGTGGCCGATTTTTAAGCTTTTTCGGTCTCTAATTCAGTCACTAAAAGCGAATCTTTTAATAGTGAAAGATTACAAGTGAATCCCAACAATTAACCTCTCTCACCCTAATTATGATTTGCACCATTCCCTTGCAAAGACGAGAGACTAGCATGCTATTTATCAGAAAACTAACATACTAACCTAATGGACTTTTACACACAAGCCCATTACACAAGCTAACTTAGGGAACAAGCTAACTTAAACAATTGGGCTTACAAGCAAGACCCAATTCGGCATACTAACTTAAATTCCAAGTTAATATATTTTGACAGCATCCTTGAACAGACTTCGACTACAACATGCACAACTCCTGTCGAAATATCAAACTAACTTTGTTGACACTAGAGTTCGATCCAAATTACCACAAATCTCCACCTTGGAACAAACTCTACACAAACAAGGAAACAATCTAGCTTTCATCATCTCTGACCCTTTCAACGCTTCTAACAAACCCTCTTGAACAAGAAGGACTTGCATCTTCAAGCGCCACAAACCAAAATCATTCACACCGGTGAATTTCTCAATCTCATACTTTGTTGACGACATCTTTTCCTCCACGCTCACCGCACCAGTTTGTTGTGAATTAGGATGCCTTAAAACAAAATATACTCGGTTTCTTTATAGGGAAGAAACGCACAAGGGTTAGGGTAACAAGGAAAAACAACAAGGATTGGTTATACCTGCTATTCTTTACTTTCTCTTTAAATCAGATTACAAGTACTCAAGAATAACAAATAACCCTTGTGTGTTTCTCGATCATAAAGAAATCGAGTATATTTTATTTTAAGGCATCTTAATTCACAACAAATTGGTGCGGTGAGCGTGGATAAGATGCCTTCAACAAAGTATGAGATTGAAAAGTTCACCGGAGTTAACGATTTCGGTCTGTGGCGCTTGAAGATGAAAGCCCTACTAGTTCAGTAGGGTTGTTTGGAAGCGTTGAAGGGAGAGGCAGCCATGGACGCTGCATTAACGGAAAAAGAAAAGACGTTGCCCAATTGCAAGTTTTTCCACTGTATGCAGTTGATAAAGCTGCATGAAGAAAGCTAGCTTGTTTCTTGATGTTATAGAGTTAGATACAAAGTGGAGATTTGTGAGATATTGGATCGAACTCTAGTTTAGCATGTCTTCGAAGTCTGCTCACATGATGTTGCCGAAGACCTACATGCTATAGTCGAATTGTGTTCTTGTATGTAGCTGTCAGATTGAGCCTTATGTTAAGGATCCAATTGTTTAAGTTAGCTTGTAATGGGTAATTGTTAAAGGCCCATTAATTTAGTATGTTAGGTTTTATTATAAATAGCATACTAGTCTCTCATCATAAGTGTGGTGTGACAAAATCATAATTAGGGTGAGAGAGGTTAATTGTTGGTATTCAGTTGTAATATTTAAACCCTTATTAAGAAAGTGAATAAAAAAACATATTTAACCAATTCTCTATTCTTATTCTTCCTTATTCTCTCCCTTTTGTAAAACCTAATAGGGTTTCTTGTGTTTGTTCAAGAAACTCAAATCTTTTTCTCATAACTTTGTTTTGTTATTAACGACATCATTTCACAACAAACTGGTGTGAGTTTCTTGAACAAACACAAGAAATCCTATTTGGTTTTACAAAAGGGAGAGAAGAAGGAAGAAGAAGAATAGAGAACTGGTTAAATATGTTTTTCTATTCACTTTCTCAATAAGGGTTCAAAGATTACAAGTGAATACCAACAATTAACCTCTCTCACCCTAATTATGATTTGCACCATTCCCTTACAAAGATGAGAGATAGCATGCTATTTATCAAAAAACTAACATACTAACCTAATGGACTTTTACACACAAGCCCATTACCCAAGCTAACTTAGGGAACAAGCTAACTTAAATAATTGGGCTTACAAGCAAGACCCAATTCTACATACTAACTTAAATTACAAGTTAATATATTTTGACAGCATACTTGAACATACTTCGACTACAACATGCACAAATCCTATCGAAATATCAAACTACCACAAAATCAAACTCACACATTTCTAAAAGATAGCAACAATTATGATTGAAATCCAATCAGAAAATTCGTTCCAAATTGCAACAAACTTGGCCTGATGATAAGGGTCAGATGTTGCACACACGCTGGAACATCTATGTGAGAGCAAGAATTGTCTCTACAAGTCAATCTATGTTTTGATGATAACAATAAGTATTTGTGAGAGAACCATTTTATGGTCTAACGTGTGTTGTGTGCAGATCATAAGAACTAAAGACATCAGATCCAACATACACTAGCTAGATGTACTATGATTGAATATATATATATATGCGAAATTACTATGTGTGACTAAAGTCGCAAGAAGCAAGAACACTTGTTTATCTAGTCATGATCAGCCAGATCCAAGGATGCCAAGATTGCTGTTGCAATGCTCTTGTGGATGCTCTCTGAAAGTGATTAAGATTCTGAAGATAGCGAAGCTTCTGAAGAAGTACACTCAGAAAGAACCAAAGTTCTGAAGACTCCTATGACTTGAAGTTCTGATGGCTGAAGGCGCTGAAGACAAAGTGCAGAAAGAATATGAAGACTGACGAGTTCTGAAGATCAAGGTTTCAAACAAGAAGTTTTGAAGACTCTGAAGACAGGCTCTAAAGATTCGGAAGACTTAAAGCAGAAAAGGATAACGCTCTTAACGACCAAGTGCTAAAGTTCTGAAGACTGATTCCTAATGAAATTCTTCAATTAACGGAAGACTTGAAGCATCAGATATTCTGCTATAAAGACTCCACTCATGCTTCATCAAATTAACATCAGAAGCCACTGAAGTTTTGAAGTCTAAATATTACCGTTGTGAGTTAAATGTACACACTGCCCAAGAAAATATGTCTGGTCACTTCCTCCTCTGCAAAAAGAAGATGTGTCAATATAACTCATTATATCACAACGTCTCTTTTCCAAACAGCCAACAGTATTCTCTAACGGCTATATTTCTACTGGATATTTAATGGAAAGAGTTTTTGCTTCTGATGTGTCGATCACTTGTAGAATTACGAACTGAATGTTCATCTACAAAATTAACCAAGTCATTGTGTGAAGATAGCAACAACGATGAGTTCTCGTTGTAACACTTAGAATATTCAAAGCTGTCATTAATTCACTCATGGCAATTGTTGTTGAATCTCAAACGACCAAATTAACACAACAACAACAATCAAATAGAAGCTGTTGATGAAGAAGACAACAATTGAAGATCAGTCAAGTCATCAACCTACCTTCTCGTCAAAGCCACATTGAAGATCTGAAGCAAGGAGTTGTTGCTCAAAGCTTGCTCAACCAGAAGACGTAGAATAAGAAGATCTACAAGATGTCAACAATCATAATATCTAAATACATCTTTGTAGTTTCTTAGGAAAGCAAGGAGCTGATTGCTCAAAACTTGCTTGAACACATGTGTGTGTTCTTTGTACTTAAACCTAGGAGAAACTTGCTTATTAAGAAGCACAATTTGTAATCTCCAGTTTACCAATTCAACTAAATGAATTGAGACTCCTCAAGTGAATGTTATATCCTGAAGGGATCCCTGAACGGTTCAGCTGTGAGTTGAGGCCCTTGAGTAGATCACGTGGTGATCAGATACTTGAGATGACAATGGCTGAGGGTCATTATGGAAAATCCTGAAATATGGTCAGTAGCGTTATATTCATTGTGATGAATCCCTGAACGGCTAGCTGTGAAATCCCAGCAGTGGGTCTGCTCGGTCAATGAACGTTATATCCTGTTGGATCCCTGAACGGTTCATTGGGTTGTTAGTCACAGTGCGGCTATGCAAGTGGTTAGTCACCGGCTATTGCCCGTGCAAGTGTAATCATGATTTGGTTATAATGGATTAAGTCCTTGTGTTCAAGGCGAAATCACCTGAGGAGGGTGGACTGGATTAGCCCGCGTGGTGAACCAGGATATATCGTGTGTCCTTTACTCTCTTGCTTAGTATCTCTATTTATGTTTCTGCATTGAATATCAGAACCTCATATTAAGCAAAGTCAGAACCTTGCAGCCTATCTCTGATAAGCTTCCACACTGCAAGTTCTGAGTATCGTATCTTATGAACATAACTTATACGGTTCTCATACTCTTTAGTTAATAAATCAGAATCTCTCAACGAACATTGAAGGTTCTTGAGCATCAAATTAACAAGATGCGAAAAGTTACAAAAAGAGTAAATACACAATTCAAACCCCCATTTCTTGTGTCTTTCTCGCACCTTCAATTGGTATCAGAGCACCGCTTCTGTTATTGATTTACATCAAACACTTAACAGTGTCAGAAAAAGATCCAGATGTGGTGCGTAGAAGTATTCTTGGTGAGATTGAAATCCACTTACAATTTTTGTAACAGTTCAGCAGTTAACTGTGTACAAAATTGTAATCAATCTGATTACTTCATGAGCATTTCACTGATTCGAGATGAAGCCTCACTAAAGTTAAAGAATCAGTTGATAAGATAAATTCATCAGATAAAAGGAAGTATCTGTTGAATGCTCATTCTGGAAAATACGTGTGGATAAAACCACGTATATGATTAAAAGATGAATCATCAGAAAGCAAGAAATCTTGTTTGCTGAAGATTAATCCTTTATGAGTTTTTGAGATGTTTTCAAGAAACGGATTAGGTCCACCCTTGACTTTCTCGTTTAAAACTCATTCTGGATATCTTCATGTAAAGAAGAAAGATTGTCGTTCTAAGACATTGAATTTCAGAAAGAAATCTGTTAAACTCAGAATCTGAAGAATTCAAATTATTAGAAATTATTCAATGTCAGAACCTGGAATGATCAAAAGATTCAATGGAGAACTGAATCCCAAAGACTCAGTAATCACTTGATTCCGAACGAACTCGTAAGATCTTAACTGGTTCAGTGATCAAGCTCCAACAACCTGAAATCATCCTAGTAAAGATCAAATGTTGATAATCTGATTTTTGACAGATCAAGTGTTCTCAGAATCACTTGTGATATGAAATTAAATGCTATCATTTCAGGTATCTAGGTTCTCCAACTAAGATGACATTAATGATGTTTCATTTGAAGAAATTAGTTAAATCACAGATATGTGCGAACAACCCCAAATAAGTTGATCATCGTTGTGAGAACAAGAGGTTCATGCAAATCATGTCTAGTGATGTACACATGAGGCATGATGATGTTTTGGTTCTGAACAAGTTCTGAAACAACCTTGAGGAACAAGTCAGATGCTGATATGATAATTCCTCTTCGTATAATCTCTCAAAGGTTCTTACTGAACTGGTGAAATCAATCATCTTTCAAAGAAAAGAAACTCTCACAAACGCAAACTGAATTCGGGCTTTGAAAGGAAAACTCAACTAATTCTTAAAGTTTGTCGTTTAAGATTCTGATCCATATCTTAGGATCTGTATCGGAACTAAACAGGTTCTATGGATCAAGGAAATGAGAAGTGAAAAACATTCAAAACAGATGTAATCTGTTATTTATGAACGGGGTCATCAAATGAAATTTACTATTCACTTAGTATTGCTCCCACGCATATGAGTGTCGTCTTATAAAAAAGGATTGCATGTAATTGGCTAAGTTCAAATAAAATGGTCACTCTGATCATGCTAAGTCCTAATCTCGGTTATTGTAACCTAGAGAACTAAAGGACAAGGTTGAACAAGAAAAGAGAGAGAAAGCTATAATCCAACTAGGATCATCTTCCAAGAAAATATTCTCTTCAGAAGTTAGAAGACAAGCTTATCTTGAAGAACCCAAGAAACATCTGCAGCTTACTCGAAAATAAGCAGAATCAGAAAGATGCTCAAAGCAAGCCAAGTCTGAAAGCAGTCGATCAAAAGCTCAGAAGAATGCACTCACGAAAAATTACGAGGATTTCAAAATTCATCAGAATAAAGACCAAAGTCAAGACAAAAAACACTCAGTTATGTCTGAAAAATCCAAGGTACACTTTTCTTTTCACTAATAATCTGTTAAACTCATGAGATGCCTTAATTAGAATTCTTTCAAATTTGTCATAGCATGTTTTACTAAGTAATTATTTAGGGATCCTTACATGTTTCTTTAGGGAAATATTCAACCAATAGAAAATCTGTTAAGCATAGATGAAAGAAATTGCTAAATACAAGAAAACCCTTTAACAAAAACTACACGCAAAAGAATACAATAATAATTGAGAATCTATTGAAACCACAACATATCTCTGATAACTTAATAAGATCTTACTAAAATCTTTTGAACTGTCCTCTAGTAAGAGATTTCCTACATCAGCGTCTAGTCATATCCTATTACCCATAGGTATGCTTCAGTCAACACCTCTCTAGAACCTAATCCCTCTCTCTCTCTAACAAGAGTATCTGTTCATCCTAGCTAACCCTACTCATCAATAATATAAGTCTTATTCTATATATATATTATCCTCAGTTTCTAACTTATTAAAACTCACACCTCTCTAACTCCTTGTCATACCCCAAATTTGTCCTACCTGTGTATAATTTCCATCTGTACATCCATCCACTAACCATTATTCAAAAAAATAAAAAAAATATATTGTCTCGGGTTGATTGTAGTGATTGAGGTTCAATGGTCAGACAAGTTTATTTTAGGATCAAGGTCTGGTTGTGATAGATTAAATGATGTGCGTGCTGTCCCAATCAGGGTTTGTATCAGGCAATTCACATGTGCGTTGATCAAGTTATCAGGCTGTGTTAAATTCAATAGTCTCACAGTTAAAGATCATCAAGGACCAAATCATGATTAATCAGGGTTTTTATGCAATCCTTTGTGATTTCTCAATTTCAAGTTCCATAATGAGGATTGTGATTCATCATAATTCAAGCGGCAAAATTCAATGTTTATTCGTGATTCAAGGTTTTAATCCATTCAAGCGCAAAGTTGATTTATGATTGGCTCAAGAGCTCATTTCAAGTGTGAATTCAAAAGTGTGTTATTTGGTTAGTAAAGATTTTAGGAGCATTGTAAATTCAATTTTGGTAGTCATGTTTTAGTAAAAATCAAGAATTCCAAAATGGAGGGTGCAAAGAGCAATTTCAAAGTCCAAATACCTAAAGCCCATCACTTGTTTTTATTTCAGAAAATAATAATTATAATTGTTACAACAATTACATCAAAAATGGTCAAAAGGAAAAAAGTAATAATAATGATATGGAAATGATCAGTTATCATTGACCAAGCCTTGATGAAACATCCTTATCCACTTCAACCAAACGACACTACCAAGTTTTCTCTCATGATTCATGGCACTTCACACCAAGCTTTCTTTACATATTCAACGCTCCCCATACACTGAGTATTCATAAGCAACATAAATCCAACATTGCCAAGACCTGTACGAGCCGCACCTTTGCCTTGCCACAAGCACCTCACGCAGAACCACACACTTCTAACAACAACGCAGCATCATGCCCATGATTCCAAACCTCCACGCCTTTCCTAACACATTGACACTACCACCTGCAAAATGTAGAAAATTCCATAAGCCAGCAAACGCAGTGTAAACCGTGAATCAACAGTACACCAAAACTAAAAAACTACACAATCTGCAAATTTCCAAGACCACAATGCCATAACCCACACAAAATCGCAAAAATAAACAAACTTTCCAAAATTCCAAACCCACAATCTGTACGAAACTTTTACACGACACATCCAGACAAAAACAAAACCGATATTCCTTGCCGTTCCATACGACCCCACCAACAATCCTTCACAACACATACTACTCCAAAACACCAGCCACGACAAAACCACATCACCAATCTCCGTACGAAAATTCCAGCTCACGTTTTCGTTTTCACTTAATTCCCATTTCACCATTCACTCACTCCATAAAACCCAGCCCCCTTCCTCTATCTCGCAGACCCTAGCCGCCACAAAACCCTTCACAAATCATAACCTCAAATCTTCAACGACTTTCTCCAACCCACCTTATCCAAACACAACCCAAAAACCTTCATCTTTGAACCTTCTTCTCAAACCCATATCACAACCCACAACCATCAGATCCAAAAACTGAGAGAGAAAGAGATGAAGAAGACGGTTTGAACCGAGACCCATATCAAAACCAGAATGTAAACGAGAAAGAGAAAAGGGTGAATCAGAAATAGTCAAACCTGAGCAAAACGACTTCAAACCTGGATGAATCGCGTAAAGAAACTGAAACGATTTAAGGGGGATTTCCGTTCGCTTAGGAAGGTCAGAGATGATCACCTTCAGCATCTTCTCTTGTCTTTGAATCGCATCGTGTAGTTCGTTTTGTTGTTGATTCGGTTCCAAAAACGAGAACTGATTTTTGGTGGAAGTGCATTTGACTTTTGTGTTCTTATTTAGGAACTATGGTTGTGGTTTTGTTTCAATGAATCATGTCACTGCTAGGTTTCTTTGATGAACCAAGTCTTTGTCTATTTGTTAGTTTTGTTTTAAAAATGAGGGATTTGTTTTAGTTAGTGGACTGTTGTTAGAATTGGTTCCGATATACACGCCTTTTTTTTTTCTTTTTCACCAAGATGTTGATTTATTTTTACGATGAATTTTTGTATTTTTGTTGGTGAACCGTGCCTTTTTATGCTTGTGATGGGCTTTGCAAAAGCCCAAACGACTTAGCACACTCCCTTGCATCCAGTTTTACGCCTCCCTCTCTTTAATTTCTTTTTTTTTTTAATTTTGTTTTAAAGCTTTTTCTTTATTATCTTAAAAAATAAGAGGTATTATTTCTTTGTATTATATTTTTTGTTTTAAGGATTCATTTATTGTTTCATTATCGTTTCATTTCTTTCAACTATGGGCCAATGATCTAGCAATACTCATGGTTTGATTGGTTTTTTCAAACCGATGGAATTTTGATATATATGAGGCCTATTTACTATTTATTTATTTCGATTTATTTTGTCGTTATTTTATTTTTATTTTTTGGGCCAATGATATCGTACAATTCTTGATTGTTTGATTTTAGATCTACAATCTTGATTTATTTGAGGCCTATCATTTATTTATTTGATTTATTCACTATCATTTATTCATTTTATAGGTCAATGAAAACCATACATCAACGATTTATCGATTTCTCGATTAAATCTTGATAAAGGTGAGACCTTTATTCTTTCTCCTATTTATTTCGATTTTATTTCATTTTTATTATTTTTTATTCATTTTGGGTCCATGAAAACTAAATATCGATTGATTTATCGATTTCTCGATTAAATCTCGATAAAGGTGAGACCTTTTATTCGTTGTATTCATATTTTCGATTTAATTTCTTAATTGTCACTTTATATTTCTTTTATTTTCATTTTGGTCCATGAAAGTCCAAAATCAAAGATTATCGATTTCTCGATTAAATCGTGATTAAGACGAGACCAACTTTACTTTATGTCAACTTTAATTACTTGTCAATATTATTCCTATTCATATTGTCCATGCCATATTCATAATTATTCATCTAACCATTTCATTTGTTCATATTTTAATCAAACACACTAACAATTATCGAAACACCTAAGCACTTAATTTTCGATTGAAATACTCAAAACACCTATTCAAATCATTTTCATAATTAAATCGCGAAAGAACTAAATTCTTGAGGCCTAGCACTTCTTGGGTTCTTGAATGACCGCTATTGAGGCGCACGCCTTGGGTGGTGTGTCATTCGACCTTTCGTTCCTAAAACACGCGCCTTAACTATTTGGACAAAGGAATGCCATTGGAGTCTAGCATTCCACATGGTACTTTCGTTGTTCATCAAACAATATTTCGTAAATCAATCGAATGAAAAAGGTGTCGTTGGGATCTAGCATCCCAATAATGCCCCGATTAATTGGTTGCGAGGCCAACGTCTCGTCTATCGAATAATCGTCATTCTCCCTAAAACACTTAACAAATCAAACCAATTCTCGACTCGTCGTCAAGCCACTCTTCAAAACATTCTCGTAAGTCGAGTGCCTTTTGCCTCGTCGTCAAATGCACACTTGCACATTTCGTAGGTTTCGTTACTAGGAGCACCCCTAGGGACTAGTATCGAACCTCACCTCTTTTCGCAACCAATTCGACTCAATCCTTTTCAAACGCTTTCTTAATCAACTAGCGAAAGGAGGAGATTCTTGGAATCTAGCATTCCTTGGGTCTTCGAATGAATGGCTCTTAAGGCACGCCCTTGGGTTGTTATTCATTCACTCTTTCGTCTTAAAACATTTAACCATTATCAAACATTTTCGCAATCAACTCACGAAAGAACTGAGTTCTTGGAGTCTAGCATTCCTTGGATTATTGAGTGACTGCTCTCGAGGCACCCCCCTTGGGTTGCATGTCATTCAATCTTTCGTCTCCTAAAATTCAAACCCTAACCCTCTTTTCATGGGCGTACCACGAACTACGACTGCTCTGATTCTTTATTCTCGTCCGAGTAAAGGTACGTACGCACAAGATTGCGATGATCTTGGCGAGCACACTTTTCCTTTTTCCCCGTTTAAGTCCACCTTTTTCTTTTCTCCCCGTTTGCGTCCACACTACCATCTTTTTTCGTCAAACCCCGTAGTCGAACTACGATTGCTCTGATTCCTCATTCTCGTCCGAATGAGCATACGTAGGCCCGAGGTCGCGATGATCTTGCCGAGCACCCTATCCTAAAACCACTCCCATTTTCCTTAGTATCTTTTCCTTTGATCTTTACATTTCCGCATTTACTTTTTTAGAATAAAACAAGCAAGCTTAGATAACATTCCTCGCAAATCGAACTAAGAGGTTCCCGTTGAGTACAACGGACGTGAGGGGGTGCGCGTACCTTCCCCTCACGTAACCGACTCCCGAACCCGGAATGTGGTTGCGACGACCATGTTCTTATATCCTCCCTTAAAGGTTTTTTCGATATTTTCCTTTCCCTCTTTTGGGATAAATAAAGTTCGGTGGCGACTCTGTCGAACCGTTTTCCGCGCCTTTCGCGCGAGGGTCTTGTCTTCGATTAAGCAATTTTTTGAGGTACGACAGATGGCGACTCTGCTGGGGACAATTGCTCCATGCGAGAGAGAGTCAAGCCTAACTTAGAGTGATTTGTGAGGAGCGTTATCTTTGTTTGCATGTTTTTTTTCTCGTTTACGTATTTGTTCTCTTATTGCTTTCTCCTATTGTTCTTGGCTGTTGGATCTTGGGATGATATCATGAGCAAAGCTCTATACCCGAGATTTGGTAAAAGCAGAGGGAACACATAGTTTAGAATTAGATTTCGAGTAGTGTTAGTCCCCAAGGACTCGCTCCTTGTGTGCCTAGCATGAAAGCTCCCCTAGAGTAGACCTTTTCATAGATCCTGTTGTAACATAGCTAGCCTGTCGCACGACTTGATTCATGAAGGGTCCGTGACTCTATGAACCACTCTTAGAACCAAGTTCTATATTGGTGGTCGTGTAGTGTTAGTCTCCAAGGACTCGCTCCTTGTGCGCCTAGCATGAAGACCCCGCTCAGGGGAGACCTTGTCGTTATTATCGTCGTAATGCAGCTAGCCTGTTGCGTGACATTGATGTGATTAGTGTCCGTAATCTTGGGAACCTTATCCATCAACGTAGAAACTATCCCGTGAGTGGGTATGTGGGTAAAGAACCTAGAACTTTCCTCATAGAGCCTACCTATAAGGTTTCTTTGATCAGAGACTTTGGTCATTTACCCGTGAACGGCCAACCTCAGAATTGTTTAAACCTGTGATCTGCAATCCTGGATCTTGCATCTTGCATTGCATCTCATGTCTTTGCATTGCATTGCATCTGTTATGCATCTTGGATTGCATTTTCAACCCCAAAATCTCACCTCAACGTCCTTCCTTCTCCAGTAAATCAAGCTGATTCCTCGACACCAGTACGCAACTCGAGCCAACATAAGAAGAACGATGGAGCAGATTCAGCAAGAGCAAGCTGCCTTCAGAGAGGAGTTGGACTCTATGAAGGGAAAGATTGATCAGATTCTTGAAGCCATCATGATGGCCAGAAGAGAAGAAGAACTGCGTGAAGCCGCTGCTGCCAATAACACCTCGCCTGTGCAAGGGTCACCCTCAAGGCTCTCAGTTCCTGTTCCCAACCCTATCAATTACGGGATACCAATGAACTTTACGCCTGCCGCTGAAGGGGACATTTCTCAACCACTTCCAACACCTGGAGTTACTGTTGGAGCTATTTCCCAAGCCCAACCTGTTGTTGCTTAGATTCCTATTCCTCATGCTGAAGAAAATCTGCTAGATCAATATGATGAGGTACAGAACTACCATGCCGCTATCCCAATTGTCAATCCTATTGCTGCTCAGGATTCTGAAGCTATCAAGATGTGTCGTGATCTAGCTGAGAAACTCCGAGTCATGGAGGGACGCAATTCAACTTATTTGAATGCTCTGGATATGTGCTTGGTACCAGATGTTGTCATTCCTCCCAAGTTCAAGGTAAAAGAATTCCCGAAGTACAAAGGCCTCAGTTGCCCACACATTCATCTGAAGACGTACTGCCGCAAGATGGCTTCCTATGCCAAAGATGAAAAGCTGATGATCCATTGCTTCTAAGACAGCTTGTCTAGGGCATCACTTGAATGGTATATGCAGCTGGAGCGTAGCAATATGCGCACTTGGGATGATCTAGCTGATGCATTTATCAAGCAATACAAGTACAACACTGACCTTGCTCCGAATCATACTCAACTTCAGAGTATGGCTCAAAAGGACAACGAATCCTTTAAGGAATACGCGCAACGCTGGAGAGAGCTAGCTACAAGGATGCATCCACCTCTTGTTGATCATGAACTGATTGACATCTTCATGGGTACTTTGTAAGGCCAATACTATGAGAAGTTGATTGGTAATGTTTCTGCCGGATTCTCTGATTTAGTAATTGTCGGTGAGAGAATTGAAGAAGGTCTGAAAAGTGGAAAGATCCAAGGAGGTTCTAGCAGTCAGTCTGCAGTCAAGAAGCCCTTCAATGGATACAAAAAGAAAGAGGGTGAAACAAATGCTGTCTCTGCTCAGAAAGGGCAAGCTCAACAAGCTCCCCCTCCAATGCCTTATCAAATGCCATACTTCCAGTATCCGTATGTTGCTGCTGCGCAATATGCTCTGATGCCTTATCAGCCAACTGTTCAAGCTGTTCAAGCTCCAATGCCTCAACAACAGGCTCCTCAGCAATAATCCTACAATCAGCAAGGGTATCAGTATCCTCCTCAATATCAACAACAGAGAGCTGCTCAACAACGTCAGCCTAATCAACAAAGGACAAGGAGGTCTGATAGAGACTTTGATCGTCTGCCAACGTCATATGCTCAGATCTTTGCTCAATTGATGAAGAAGGAAATCGTTCTGAGGGACCTAGCTCCTCCAACTGTCATTCCTCCATATTATGATACTAATGCTCATTTCGAGTTTCATAAGGGTGCTCCAGGGCATACGATCGAGGACTGAAGAGCTTTCAAACATAAGGTTCAAGACATGATCGACTCAAAGTTTCTCACGTTCAATGGGGGGCTCCAAACGTCATCAAAAACCCTCTGCCGCCGCCAAACTAGTGCCAGCATCAAGTCAAGTCAAGTCAAGTCAAGTTTATTCCCCGAAGAAGGCAGTCATGTTGCCATCCCATCATTTGCATTCTTGTATTTTCGTCTTTGTTTGTTTAAGTACTGTATGCTTTAAATATTGCCTTTCGTATTTGGTTTTCTTAATGTGATGATTATGCATGTTTTGAATCAGTTATGTCGTATTCACTTATTTTTTCCTTTTACTGCAAATCACAGACACATTTATTTCCACTTCACTCTCCTTATCAACTGTCGCTTAGCAATGATTGGAGGGAGGATGATGACAACGAAATACCCATAATTGTAAAATGTATGCTTTCGGATAGAATCCCGCCGATGATGTACAGGCATTGTTTCAATCCCCAAACACTGGAGAGATAAGGAGTTAATCCCTAGTAAACCACTTCGAGCTGAGTAGTAGTAGTTTCCTTCGGATCTATAAACCCTTACACTCAACCTGGGGCAGGGTAGTGTTCAGTTACGCACTCAAACCAAAAAGTAAAATCCAAAAGACGTGACGGTTGTTTATCAATAACCATAACTTGGCAGTTACAATTATCCAACAAAACAAAAAAAAACAAATAAATCAAAAGCCTGCTAAGTCGAGCACCTCAAAAGGAGACTTAGGTAAAAATCAAGGCAACCCTGATGGACTCGACAAGCAAAATTAGTCCATGCAAAAGATAGGGATCAAAAGTAAAATCAAAAGAGGCCCTCGAATCCTCAACAAAAACAAAATAAAGTCTACTGATCACCAAATCAAAATCAAAGGGCCACTGACATCCATCAAAAACAAAATAAAGGTGACTGCCATTTCAAGCATACCTTGAACCGTCAACCCTTTTAGAGTACAAACATGTGCAGATTTAACTGAACGTAGGATTGGAGGTCATCACGAAGAAGGGGTGGGTACAAATCAAATTTGAGCCTAATATCCTTTGTTTCTTAAATCGTGAACCAGACCACATTACAACCCTCAAAAGACCTAATTGAGGCGAGGTTTATTCTGAAAGCATACTATTGCAAGGTTGCGTAAACTGACTCCCCATATTTGCTAATCTTCAGCATTGGTGTCATTCTCCTTGCTATATCTTTCACACCATCAAAATCAGCACAACGTCTGGGCTAACGGTCCATTCGTCTCACTATCACGACATTCCAATAAACGACTCTTTTTCAAAACTTGCATGAGCATCAAATTAAGATTACCATTTGTGAATGTGTAATTATAGCTGCAAAACAGTGCTAGACATCAAAGCAATTCAAACAAGGGGCAATCAAAGAGGAACTTGACTTTTTGACGGTGTTGACCCGAAGCAAGACTCCCTCAAACCCTCAATCAGGGGCAAATCCTTCAACAGCTCAATCAGGGGCAAATCCTTCAACAACTTGATCAGGGGCAAGCCATCTCAAAGCATATCAAAGTTCAGCATTCAAAGGTCAAATCAACTTCAGAACTGGTTAATCAGGGGCAGACCATTACCATGTTCAGACTGGGGCAAGAGTCATTGCAGCAGGCATATCTTGTCTGTACTTTCAAGCAATTCAGAGCAAGAGCATAATCTTCATGAGCTGATCACCATCAAGTCATCAAGTCATCTTGACCATCAAGCACATAGTTGTGGTTCTCTTGGAACGAACACCATGACTTATCATCAAGTCATCAATCTTGAGGCTTCGAGAACATCTTTGTCTGCTTCAATCATGGCGTCTTCAACAAACTGAGTGTCGAGGAAATCAAATCCCTCCCACCGCCCAAAAGTCCAATCCTCATTGGCAACTACCAAAACTCCACCATGCTGGCACCATCTCAAAGCATATCCAATCACCCGTCTGCAATCATGAGCATCATACGCATCATATGCATCGCATTTATCATCATAAACATCATTTGCATCATGTGCATACCAAAAACCAATCATACTTCCCCAGCACTTGCATCTCCGCGCGTCAGCATTTGCATTGCACTTCATTACAAAATCAAGCATTCATATATGTGTGAGATCTAGGATCAATCTCGAGACTGCAAGATGATCTTCAGCCCAGGCAGGGGCATCTTCATCAAATCCGTGGACGTTCTTCACAAAGTTATTCCAAGACGATCTTCAGCCCAGTCACGGGCATCTCCTGCAAATCAGTGGGCGTTCCTCACGAAGTTGGTTCAACCTTTTGTTAATCAAGATAAGATCTCAAAACAACCTTCTGCCCAGTCAGGGGCATCTTCTTCAAGTTCATGGGTGTTCCTCATGAAAGTCTTCAACCTTCTGTTGATGAAGCTGTGATCTCCAAGCAAGTCAGTGTGCATTCCTCATTGGGTTGTGTTCCTCAACCTTTTGTTGCTGAGGTCGTCATCCTCATCCCAACCAATAAACATTCCTCCGAGTCAGTGGGCATTCCTCATTGAATCTTTTCTTCAAGTCGAACTATGACTGCCATGATTCTTTATTCTCGTCCGAGTAAAGATACGTAGGCACACGATTGCGTAGATCTTGGCGGGTTACCTTCTCCATTTTTCACTATTTCCCTTCCCTTTTCGTGGGTTCTCCTCATTGATTTCTTTACTTCAACCTTTTGTTGATGTCTCCAAATAAATCTCATCACATCCCCAGCAAACTTGACCTTTTGTCAATTGCCTTACTATCATCCTTTTGGTGATAGCCAAACCCAATCAACTCAATTCAACCTACGTCCTTTTGGTGTTGGTAACCCTCAAATAAAAACTTTTCTATCATCCTTTTGGTGATAGCCGAAACCATGTCAATTAAACCTTCATCCTTTTTGATGTTGGTCCTCACAAATAAGAAATTCCTATCATCCTTTTGGTGGTAGTAGCTTGTTTTGATCTGTCATCCTTTTGGTGTCGCCGATCCATAAACCCTTTGTCCGTGTGTCATCCTTTTGGTGAGTGACAGCCTTTGTGCGTGTTCCCTATTATCCTTTTGGTAATAGCAGGCTGTGTGTGTGCCATACTATATTTTTGGTAGTAGTAGACTGTGTGTGTGCCCTATTATCCTTTTGGTAATAGCAGGCTTTGACCTTATTTCCATCCTTTTGGTGGAAGGGTCTGTGTGTGTGTGCCCTATTATCCTTTTGGTAATAGCAGGCTTTGACCTCATTTTCATCCTTTTGGTGGAAGGGTCTGTGTGTGTGTGTGCCCTATTATCCTTTTGGTAATAGCAGGCTTTGACCTCATTTTCATCCTTTTGGTGGAAGGGTCTGTGTGTGTGTGCCCTATTATCCTTTTGGTAATAGCAGGCTTTGACCTCATTTTCATCCTTTTGGTGGAAGGGTCTGTGTGTGTGCCCTATTATCCTTTTGGTAATAGCAGGCTTTGACCTCATTTTCATCCTTTTGGTGGAAGGGTCTGTGTGTGTGTATGCCCTATTATCCTTTTGGTAATAGCAGGCTTTGACCTCATTTTCATCCTTTTGGTGGAAGGGTCTGTGTGTGTGTATGCCCTATTATCCTTTTGGTAATAGCAGGCTTTGACCTCATTTTCATCCTTTTGGTGGAAGGGTCTGTGTGTGTGTGCCCTATTATCCTTTTGGTAATAGCAGGTTGTGGCCTTATTTTCATCCTGTTGGTGGAAGGGTCTGTGTGCGTGTGTGCCCTATTATCCTTTTGGTAATAGCACGCTTTGACCTCATTTTCATCCTTTTTGTGGAAGGGTCTGTGTGTGTGTGTGCCCTATTATCCTTTTGGTAATAGCAGGCTGTGGCCTCATTTTCATCCTTTTGGTGAAAGGGTCTGTGTACGCGTGTGCCCTATTATCCTGTTGGTAATAGCAGGCTTTGACCTCGTTTTTCATCCTTTTGGCGGAAGGGTCTTTGTGTGCGTATTCATTATCATCCTTTTGGTGATAGGCCTGCCATCCTTTTGGTGTCAGATTTCCTGTATTTCAAATTCCCAATCCCTTTTCTTTCTTTCAGACAAATTTGTGGTCTTCTTCATATCTAATTATCTTATACCTCGAAAGACCGAACTCGGTAGCAGTTCATCTAACTCAGTTTAAGCCAATTAGATAGGGGCATTTGTCATACCCCAAATTTGTCCTACCTGTGTATAATTTCCATCAGTACATCCATCCACTAACTATTATTCAAAAAAATAAAAAAAATATATTGTCTCGGGTTGATTGTAGTGATTGAGGTTCAATGGTCAAACAAGTTTATTTTAGGATCAAGGTTTGGTTGTGATTGATTAAATGATGTGCGTGATGTCCCAATCAGGGTTTATATCAGGCAATTTACATGTGCGTTGATCAAGTTATCAGGCTGTGTTGAATTCAATAGTCTCACAGTTAAAGATCATTAAGGACCAAATCATGATTAATCAGGGTTTTTATGCAATCCTTTGTGATTTCTCAATTTCAAGTTCCATAATGAGGATTGTGATTCATCATAATTCAAGCGGAAAAATTCAATATTTATTCGTGATTCAAGGTTTCAATCCATTCAAGCGCAAAGTTGATTTATGATTGGCTCAAGAGCTCATTTCAAGTGTGAATTCCAAAGTGTGTTATTTGGTTAGTAAAGATTTTAGGAGCATTGGAAATTCAATTTTGGTAGTCATGTTTTAGTAAAAATCAAGAATTCCAAAATGGAGGGTGCAAAGAGCAATTTCAAAGTCCAAATACCTAAAGCCCATCACTTGTTTTTATTCCAGAAAATAATAATTATAATTGTTACAACAATTACATCAAAAATGGTCAAAAGGAAAAAAGTAATAATAATGATATGGAAAGGATCAGTTATCATTGACCAAGCCTTGATGAAACATCCTTATCCACTTCAACCAAACGACACTACCAAGTTTTCTCTCATGATTCATGGCACTTCACACCAAGCTTTCTTTACATATTCAACGCTCCCCATACACTGAGTATTCATAAGCAACATAAATCCAACATTGCCAAGACCTGTACGAGCCGTACCTTTGCCTTGCCACAAGCACCTCACGCAGAACCACACACTTCTAACAACAACGCAGCATCACGCCCATGATTCCAAACCTCCACGCCTTTCCCAACACATTGACACTACCACCTGCAAAATGTAGAAAATTCCATAAGCCAGCAAACGCAGTGCAAACCATGAATCAACAGTACACCAAAACTAAAAAACTACACAAACTGCAAATTTCCAAGACCACGATGCCAGAACCCACACAAAATTGCAAAAATAAACAAACTTTTCAAAATTCCAAACCCACAATCTGTACGAAACTTTTACACAACACATCCAGACAAAAACAAAACCGATATTCCATGCCGTTCCATACGACCCCACCAACAATCCTTCACAACGCATACTACTCCAAAACACCAGCCACGACAAAACCACATCACCAATCTCCGTACTAAAATTCCAGCTCACGTTTTCGTTTTCACTTAATTCCCATTTCACCCTTCACTCACTCCATAAAACCCAGTCCCCTTCCTCATTTTCGCAGGCCCTAGCCGCCACAAAACCCTTCACAAATCATAACCTCAAATCTTCAACGACTTTCTCCAACCCACCTTCTCCAAACACAACCCAAAAACCTTCATCTTTGAACCTTCTTCTCAAACCCATATCACAACCCACAACCACCAGATCCAAAAACTGAGAGAGAAATAGATGAAGAAGACGGTTTGAACCGAGACCCATATCAAAACCAGAATGGAAACGAGAAAGAGAAAAGGGTGAATCAGAAACAGTCAAACCTGAGCAAAACGACTTCAAACCTGGATGAATCGTGTAAAGAAACTGAAACGATTTGAGGGAGATTTCCGTTCGCTTAGGAAGGTCAGAGATGATCTCCTTCAGCATCTGCTCTTGTCTTTGAATCGCATCGTGTAGTTCATTTTGTTGTTGATTCGGTTCCAAAAAATAGAACTGATTTTTAGTGGAAGTGCGTTTGACTTTTGTGTTCTTATTTAGGAACTATGGTTGTGGTTTTGTTTCAATGAATCATGTCACTGCTAGGTTTCTTTGATGAACCAAGTCTTTGTCTATTTGTTAGTTTTGTTTTAAAAATGAGGGATTTGTTTTGTTTAGTGGACTGTTGTTAGAATTGGTTCCGATATACACGCCTTTTTTTTTCTTTTTCACCAAGATGCTGATTTATTTTTACAATGAATTTTTGTATTTTTGTTGGTGAACCGTGCCTTTGTATGCTTGTGATGGGCTTTGCAAAAGCCCAAACGACTTAGCACACTCCCTTGCATCCAGTTTTACGCCTCCCTCTCTTTAATTTCTTTTTTTATTTTGTTTTAAAGCTTTTTCTTTATTATCTTCAAAAATAAGAGGTATTATTTCTTTGTATTATATTTTTTGTTTTAAGGATTCATTTATTGTTTCATTATTGTTTCATTTCTTTCAACTATGGGCCAATGATCTAGCAATACTCATGGTTTGATTGGTTTTTTCAAACCGATGGAATTTTGATATATATGTGGCCTATTTACTATTTATTTATTTCGATTTATTTTGTCGTTATTTTATTTTTATTTTTTGGGCCAATGATATCGTACAATTCTTGATTGTTTGATTTTAGATCTACAATCTTGATTTATTTGAGGCCTATCATTTATTTATTTGATTTATTCACTATCATTTATTCATTTTATGGGTCAATAAAAACCATACATCAACGATTTCTCGATTTCTCGATTAAATCTTGATAAAGGTGAGACCTTTATTCTTTCTCCTATTTATTTCGATTTTATTTCATTTTTATTATTTTTTATTCATTTTGGGTCCATGAAAACTAAATATCGATTGATTTATCGATTTCTCGATTAAATCTCGATAAAGGTGAGACCTTTTATTCTTTGTATTCATATTTTCGATTTAATTTCTTAATTGTCACTTTATATTTATTTTATTTTCATTTTGGTCCATGAAAGTCAAAAATCAAAGATTATCGATTTCTCGATTAAATCGTGATTAAGACGAGACCAACTTTACTTTATGTCAACTTTAATTACTTGTCAATATTATTCCTATTCATATTGTCCATGCCATATTCATATTTATTCATCTAACCATTTCATTTGTTCATATTTTAATCAAACACACTAACAATTATCGAAACACTTAAGCACTTAATTTTCGATTGAAATACTCAAAACACCTATTCAAATCATTTTCATAATTAAATCGCGAAAGAACTGAATTCTTGAGGTCTAGCACTTCTTGGGTTCTTGAATGACCGCTATTGCGGCGCATGCCTTGGATGGTGTGTCATTCGACCTTTCGTTCCTAAAACACGCGCCTTAACTATTTGGACAAAGGAATGCCATTGGAGTCTTGCATTCCACATGGTACTTTCGTTGTTCATCAAACAATATTTTGTAAATCAATCGAATGAAAAAGGTGTCGTTGGAATCTAGCATTCCAATAATGCCCCGATTAATTGGTTGCGAGGTTGACGTCTCGTCTATCGAATAATCATCATTCTCCCTAAAACACTTAATAAATCAAACCAATTCTCGACTCGTCGTCGAGCCACTCTTCAAAACATTCTCGTAAGTCGAGTGCCTTTTGCCTCGTCGTCAAATGCACACTTGCACATTTCGTAGGTTTCGTTACTAGGAGCACCCCTAGGGACTAGTATCGAACCTCACCTCTTTTCGCAACCAATTCGACTCAATCCTTTTCAAACGCTTTCTTAATCAACTAGCAAAAGGAGGAGATTCTTGGAATCTAGCATTCCTTAGGTCTTCGAATGAATGGCTCTTAAGGCACGCCCTTGGGTTGTTATTCATTCACTCTTTCGTCTTAAAACACTTAACCATTATCAAACGTTTTCGCAATTAACTCACAAAACAACTGAGTTCTTGGAGTCTAGCATTCCTTGGATTCTTGAGTGACTGCTCTCGAGGCACGCCCCTTGGGTTACATGTCATTCAATCTTTCGTCTCCTAAAATTTAAACCCTAACCCTCTTTTCGTGGGCGTACCACGAACTACGACTGCTCTGATTCTTTATTCTCGTCCGAGTAAAGGTACGTAGGCACAAGATTGCGATGATCTTGGCGAGCACACTTTTCCTTTTTCCCCGTTTACGTCCACCTTTTTCTTTTCTCCCCGTTTGCGTCCACACTACCATCTTTTTCCGTCAAACCCCGTAGTCGAACTACGATTGCTCTGATTCCTCATTCTTGGCCGAATGAGCATACGTAGGCCCGAGGTCGCGATGATCTTGCCGAGCACCCTATCCTAAAACCACTCCCATTTTCCTTAGTATCTTCTCCTTTGATCTTTACATTTTCGCATTTATTTTTTGAGAAGAAAACAAACAAGCTTAGATAACATTCCTCACAAATCGAACTAAGAGGTTCCCGTTGAGTACAACGGACATGAAGGGTTGCGCGTACCTTCCCCTCACGTAACCGACTTCCGAACCCGGAATGTGGTTGCGACGACCATGTTCTTATCTCCTCCCTTAAAGGTTTTCTCGATATTTTCCTTTCCCTCTTTTGGGATAAATAAAGTTCAGTGGCGACTCTGTCGAACCGTTTTCCGGGCCTTTCACGCGAGGGTCGTGTCTTCGATTAAGCGATTTTTCGAGGTGCGACACTCCTGACTTGATTTCCTCAAAAGACTTCCTCACCATTCTCATGGCAAACCAATCATTGACTCCAAGAACCTTCTTTGGCGAAGACAACTCTCTTGAAATCATTAGTGAAAAACAACCTAAGGTAATGGATATTGATCATAATTTCCATCTATGCCTTCATTCGCAAAATTGGAACGGGTACATTCATATGCTTAGAGGTCCCATTTACCCAAACATCATAAAAACATTTTGGATCAATGCTGCTGTCAGCCATGAAGGTCTGACCATTTCTTCAGACATCTATGGTATTCCTCTCTCCTTCAACGCTTCAAAAATCATTGAAGCCATTGAATGCCCACTGGAAGGCATCACTCCCAGTCATGCATCCATTCGATGCACTTCTGATGTAAAATTACACTACTTGTTTGATAAAGGTTCTACCTTCGAACCTACTAATCCTAAGAAACTCCTGCCCCATGCCAGAGGCTGGTTTAAATTCATTCTGACAAACATCAAACCTCGAAGCACATACAAAAACCTTCTGTATCATGATGACAAGCTCCTAATCATGTGTCTCCTTAAGCAAACTCGTATAAATCTACCCCAAATTATATTTGACCATCTCAAGGACACCATTCTCGTGTCAAGAACTACCCTTGAAACTACGATCCCTTACGGAAGAATCTTAACTGAAGTGTTTTTCAAAACAGGAGTTATGCAGACAATTAGTAGGATTAGATGCGATCCTGATATTGCCCTTATTGAAAACTCTTGTGAAACGTTTGACAGTGACTGGTTCTCAGAAAACAAATTAGTTGACAGTCTAAGATAGATTAGGATACTAGATGGTTAAGTGTATGCCTGTATCATTTATGGATATATATCTATGTTATCTTTTGTCTCGCGTTATTTATAATATCTGGTACCCACTAATAAAAAATTCTTAATAAACCATTAAAATATTGCATAAATGACGTGTCTTGTTTTACAGCCCAAAAAATCTTTAGTAATAAAGTCTTTAACTTCCCAATAAATGAGTAACTGCTCCGTTTTCTTTTCCCACATGTTCACGCCTTTTAGCATACCCTAATTAATCATGACCACCTAGGAAATAGTAAACCCAAATCTTGGTGTACCAATTTAGTCATTACACTCCTCACTCTCTTTTCGCCTATAAATAATAGGATTCTACTTCGTCCTCGCTCATCCTCATCTAAACCAATTTTCATTCAGAATCTTCTGTGTGTTAACAAATGGCTTCTCCAACATTTAGAGGAAACGTAGAAACTCTAGAAGTTATCCCAGAGAAAAGACCAAACCTAGCTAGACTTCAAAATAATGGTCTGGAAATTGTAAGAAGCATGCAGATTCAATCTTGGAATAGTTATTATTCACTGCTAAACGGCCATGTCTTTCCGGTTCTTGTGAAAGAATTCTGGAAATATGCCAGAATCAGTAATGATGGTAACACTATCTGGTCTGAAGTATATAGCTTTCCAATCACCATCTCCATTCCCTCATTAGAAAAGCTCATAAATTGTGTTGCCTCTGGGGTCACTGTTGAAAACTTTCAATCTGACCTGAGCTTGGTAAAGAAATGCAAGGTTTTATTTGATGATTCGGTTCCTTATGAACCAAACAACCCTGAGAAACTTCTTCCTTCACCCAGAACATGGTTCAGATTCTCTCTAACCAATCTTTGCCCTCGTGCAACTGCAAGGAGCACGCTGTCCCAAGATGACAGAGTATTCATTTTCCTCCTAACACACCACTTTAAAATCAATCTTCCCAAAACTATTTTCAATCACCCAAAATATTCTATCAGAGTTTCAAGAACTCAGTTGAACTCTTACGTTCCTTACGGGAGAATAATATCTGAAATTATACTAAAAGAGAAATTTTGGGGGTTAGTAAGGAGACTCGGACCAGAACCTTCAGTAACTGAGACAAGATGTGATAGGGTAGACAACGTTGAAGATTTTGATGACTAAAATTTTAAAATCTGATGTAGTGCAATGCTATGTTTTGTTGCTTATCGCTCTATTTTGTGCTGATGTTTTTCTGACTTAGTCAACGAAAATATGATGTCTTCTATTATGTTGCTTATTTGAGAAGTTCACTTTACATCTATTAACCTTCAAATATATCCACCTTCAATTAAATACATACTGAGTATAGACGTGTTTCCCTAAAATGAGTCTAATTGCTTCTGAATGTTTAAAATAACTCTGTGACTCTGTAACTGAATATAAATGACTACATGCTTAAATGCTCATATGCCCTGACACTTTTTGATGATGACAAAAAGGGGGAGAAATATATTGATTGATTTTGATTGAAAGAAGGAAATAAAGTATTCTTATAAAATGCGTTACTACTAGCGTTTGTTGTTTGATGTTATCCGAGGAACTCTAAACAAGTTCACTAGGCATTCTAAAGACAGGATAAGAAGAACAACTACGATCATAGAATAAAGAATCAGATTAAGTAAGAAAACTCTGAAAGCAATCAAGGCAAAGTCTACATTTCAAGATGCTCACTCAGAAGTTCTGTGCAAATCAGAAGTCAAGAACTGTCTGAAGATCTGGATTAAAGATCCAAGCAAGAAACAATTCTGATGTTTATCAGGAACCAATTTGAATTAAAGACGATTTGGTATCAGACTAAATCATCAATTGGAAATCAGATTCAGTACACAAAGATTAGTATCAGACTCTCAATCAAAGCAAAGCTGTGGATTACTGTCAAAGTACCTTTATTGGTATCCTATCAGCACACAAAGGAAATACTCTTCAAAGTAATATCAAAAGAACTCCTTCAACATCAGAATCAACAAACTCTGGTATAAGAGTCAACACATCATTTTTACATCCGACTAAAACAAGATGTACCAGATTCAGAATCAAGCAATTCGGATTGGCTCCTGGGTCAACCTGTGTTGACTGAAGATCCTGTTGGATCTTGGCTAGCGTATGGGCCTCCCTGGTGGGTCTGTTTATTCTTTACACCCCATTTTCTTTTTTTTTAACAGCCCATTTTTCTTCCTTTTATTATTATTATTTGTTTTTAATCTATTTTCTTTTCTTTATTTATTTATTTATTATTGTTTAACTCATAAAAAATATAAAATATGTATTGTTAATTAAATTAAATGTATTTATTTAATACTAATTAATTAAATTATTAATTAATTTTATTAAATATTCATATTTAATTTAGTTAATAATTTGATGTGTTGTTTAGTTTGGTTTAATTGTGTAATGCTCGATTATTTGTCTTGGTCGTGCAATTTTCTCATGTAATATGCTTATACCATGATAATGTTTTTAATCTCTTAGAAACACATTTAAAACCATTTAAAAAAAAATCTCGATTCAATGTCGAGTCATTTTTCACCCTTGTAAGTCGACTGCCTCGTGCGTCGCCATCGACCTTATCCTAGTCAATTAGGTCCTCCATCCCATTTAGTTCAATTCCTTTAACCATTCCGTACACAAATTCAAACCTCGATCCATATCGAGCTTCTTTTCAAATCAAACCAATACATTTAACTATACTTAAACACTATTTCTTGAAAGGTGAAAAGTGAGGGGGATCGAGTCTTTGATCTTTCTCTTCAATTGTTTGGGTGCGAGTTCTCTTACTCGTGTGTGGACAATTGACGCCTCTAAAACACTTATAACTCGATAACATTCAAACCATTTTCTAAGCACTCATTAAAACACGTAATCCATATCCAAACACCATTTTTACTAAAGGTGACGTGAGGGTGGTCGAGTCTTCGATCCTCTCCTTAATTGTTTGGGTGCGAGTTTTCTTACTCGTGTGTGGGTAATTGTCGCCTCTAAAAATATCCAGTACAACTAAAACTCTCCTTTCTCGCCTTGTGCAATCGAAACCCTAGAACACATACAAATCGAATCCTCTTTTATTAATCAAACTCTTTAATACATTTAATCATATATTCAATTACAACTTCCTAAAAGGTGATGTGAGGGGGGCCAAGTCTTTGACCTTTCTCCTCAATTGTTTGGGTGCGAGTTCTCTTACTCGTGTGTGGACAATTGGCGCCTATAAAAAAATACAAACCAAACAACTGTAGTCCCACGAACTACGAATGCTCTAACTTTCCCATTGCACGAGGGAATACGTAGGCACAAGGGTTCTAATCCTTGCCGAGAACCCTAGTAAAAAATCACACCATTTCCCCCTTAGAAAGCAATATTACCTGAGAAGATAACAAACAAACGTAGCTAACTTTCTCACGAATCGAATCAAGAGGTTCCCGTTGAGTACAACAGATGTAGAGGGTGCTAATACCTTCCCTCTTGCGTAACCGACTCCCGAACCCGAATTTGGTTGCGATGACCATTTTCTTATCCTTTTAAAGGTTTTATTGATATTTGCATTTCCCTCATTTGGGATAAATTAAGTTCGGTGGCGACTCTGTTCGAACGTTTTTTCCGCGTCCATCGCGATGATCGTATTTTTTGAGGTACAACAGATGGTGACTCTGCTGGGGATTGTGGCATTGCCTTATGCTAGAGAGAGTCAAGCCTAACTTGACTCGATTCGTGAGAGTTAGATACGCTTATTTGTTTATCTTCTCTTGCTTATTTGCTTGCTTGTCTGATTATCTATTATCTACTTGCTTGCTTATTTTTTATCATATCCTATCATTATCTCTTATGACACTATGGTGGTCCTCTGATCATGGGTGCTTTGTGAGACGGCTCTACACCCGAGTCTGAGTATAACCCTAGGATTAGGATGGTGGTTGTGTAGTGGAGGCTTGCGTGGTCTCTTCCGCGTGAGCCAAAGCAAAGTCCCCGCTTGGAGTAGATTCCCTTGGAAATGTTATCGTTTTGATGTTACTTCGTCACAATGATAATGTTTTCGAGCCTGAATCATTGATCCCAAGGACCATTAACCCCTTTATCCATGGTGGTTGGTAGTGTTAACTCTTTGTGGGTTAATACGAACACCACAATCAGATGAGATCCCTCGAACGTATTACTTCCTGACAGTAATATTTTCGACCTCGATCTAGGATTCTGAGAACCCTACTTAGAATCCGTGTGTCGATGGTTGTGTAGTGGGCGCCTCCGAGGAGTCTTTCTCGTGGGGAAGAAACGAAGACCTCACCTAGGCGAGATCCTTTCAAGGATATTATCGTCTGATGTTCCTTCGTCATGGCTATAATGTCTTTGAAAGATATCCATAACTCTAGGCACCTACCCGTGGGGGGTCCTGTAATCAGAGATATCCTATGTCTAACTCCTTCCTTAGAATCAGATGTTGTTTTGATCCTGGAACCCTGCATTGCATACTCATTACATTAGCATATCATTTTCCAACGAACTCATCCGATCCTCTGTCCATTTCCTGCCAGCTGATTTCCCGACACTCATACTGAACCTGTGGTAACCGCAAAACATTTAAAGCAAGTTCAAGCGAAGATAAGAGGAGCATAGACAATTTGAAAGTTATGATGGCTATGTAGAGGATAGTTTTCAACATGATGGGATGAAGGATTTTGACCCGTCATCAGGTTTTGTTGTGTTGACTAACCCATTGTATGTTTGTCTACCTGGTGATCATCCTCCACGAGTGAACATCCCTGTTCAGTCTCAGATGATGTTGCTGACCGATTCCATGGAGAAAAAGTTTTGTTCCCTCGAAGAGAAAGTTCAAGCTATGAAAACGCGCGATACTTCTGGGCTCGATGCTGTTGATATGTGCCTAGTGCCAAACTTGGTAATTCCTCCAAAATTCAAAGTACCCAACTTCGAGAAGTACGCTGGTCTCAGTTGCCCGAAGTGTCATTTGGTGATGTTCTGCCGAAAGATGACTTCTCATGTCCGCGACGACAAGTTGATTATTTACTGTTTTCAAGACAGTTTAAGTGGTGAATCTTTGAATTGGTACATGGATTTAGAAAGAAGTTGTATCCAATCATGGAAAGACTTATCCAATGCTTTCCTAAAGCAATATGAGTACAATTGGGACATGGCTCTCAGTCGTACCCAGTTGCAAAGCCTATCTCAGAAGAGCGGTGAATCCATTAAGGATAATGCACAACGGTGGAGAGAGTTGATAGCTAGGGTACAACCACCACTCTTGGAGAAAGAATTATTGACATGTTCTTGGATAGTCGGCATGCCACCTATCTTGAAAGAATGGCTGGCAGTTCATTCTCAAGCTTTTTTGATCTTAAAATAGTAGGAGAACGCATCGAGAGTTACCTCAAAGCTAAACAAGTCCAAGACATCTCGAGTAATCAAGCTGGTGAGACTGAATCCTTCAGCAATCCCCAAGAGGAAGAGGATAATGAAATTGATGTTGTCATAGCAAATGTTGAGTATTCTCAGGGTACACCAGCAAGACTTTATGGTTCTTCAGCTTCTCGGCAGTTATCATTGTCAGCGTCATATCATCCTTATGGGTAACCTGTCAATCCTAGTGCGTCATACCAGAAACCCATGATTTCTCCTCGTACAAATCAGCGAGCCCGTGGTCTAGGATATCAGAATCATCATCAGAATCAGTATAGGCCTCGAAACAACTTGGAAAGAAGGACAGCTTCTCTCCACCTAGTTCCTATGCGTACAGTCAACTTTTGCCGCATCTGGTCCGAAACTCACTGGTAGAGCCCAAAGCTGTAAAGCCATTGCCAAAACCATACCCGCGTGGATACGATCCCAATGCGCATTGTGAATATCATGCTGGATCCATGGGGCATTCAACTGAGGATTGCAAAGCTTTTCAAGCCAAGGTGCAACAGTTGATTGACAAAAAGCACATATCATTTCCAGAAGGAAACTTGGTTGTGCACGTCAGTTTCTCGCCCAAATGAGTTCCAAGACTTCAAGAGGCGTCTTCTAAAGCTAATGGTTCAGACAGGAAGACTTCCTCAGATGTTGGCAACCATTGGACATCTATCATGTGCATTTGCAATTTCTTTATGTTAAATGCTACTTGTTTTTTAACATTGTTGTTTTAAATGGTAATATTAGCGATATGATCATGCATTTTCGGAATTAATCACGTCGCATTCGTTCATTTTTCCTCACTTATATCAAAAAACAAAAACAAAAAAAAATCATTCATATACCTATCTCCCGCTTTCTTTACCAAGCTGTTATTTTAACAAAGATTGGAGGGAGGATGATGAAAACGAAGTACCCATAATTGTTGATGGTATGCTTTCGGATGGAATCCTGCCAAGGATGTACAGGCATTGTTTCAAATCCCCAAACACTGGAGAGATAAGGAGTTAGTCCCTAGTTAACCACTTTGAGTCTAGAAGTAGGAGTTTCCTTCGGATTTAAAAACCCTTATGCTTAACCTAGGGCATGGGTAGTTGTTCAGTTAATCTGACGATGCATTCGTATTATGTTCGCCGGCGCGAACAACCGCCGGCCTTCCGTCGCAGGTTTACTCGCGGGATCGGTCACACAAATCCCAAAACAGGGAATTGGAAGCGTATGTTTATGTTGTATTTCAACTTCTCATATTTCTGGTGAACGTTGTCACGTTGGAGTGACCTTAGTAACGTGAAAGGTTTGAACGATCAACGGGTTTGGACGTAAAGTGGAAAAAATAAAGGGAGGGAAGGCAAGACAAAAACAAAAAGGCAATAGCTTAAATTAAATGTTGAAAGTAAATTGCATTGAGTAAAATTGGACGCAATTGTACATTTTCGCGGGAGTGAACTCGTTTCTCTCTAAGCTTGGTACTTTGAGCGTTTTCCCTTTACAATGTGAAAAAATGCGACCCTTAAAAATGGAAAATACAGTGCTTTATATAGGCCTAGAATGTAACTGTTTGTCTACCCAGATGTCCTTTGAAGCTGACACGTGGCACCCCACTTTCTTTTCAACTTCCCATATTCTTGGAACTTTCAAACTTATCCCGCCCAAGCACTTATCCTTGAAGTTGGGACTTGCCTTTCGCCTCATTTTCCTCTGACACTGTGGTTTATTGCCATCTCTCTGACGCATCTCTCTAGTTGGTGTCGAATCGATACCTTGAGACCCCTTTTGGTGTCGACGCGTCGTGGAACTCCTTGTTTTCCACCTTTGGTCGAAATCACCTGTCAACAAATTTCCTCCCCCCTAAAAGGCCAGTTTCGACTGAATACTATGTCGATGGAGAAATCTGGCTTTTTGGTTTCTTGCGGGATTTCGACGGCTCTTTCTTCGACACATTTGCCCAACGTTTTGTCTTTTCTTAAAACACGTGGCAAGCGCCGTCTGACATGATGATGGCAATCTCATCCCACGATTTCCAAGAAAAATGCCATGATGGCTAGTCTCGTCTAAGTTATGGGCCTCGAAACCAACTCCCACTTACTTTCAGAAGTTGAAAAGTTCTGGTGATCTTTCGCCTTTTGCATGCGTCTTATAAATAGGCTACCTCAAAACACTTACCACTTCTCCATAACTTCTTCAAAACCTGTCCTTTGTTCTTGAGATCAAAACTTTGCATCCTTCCAAATACGCTCTTTGTCCTAGAACATTCTCTGCATTTCTCTCTAAATGGCTTCATCAACCGCTGCTTCCACATTCGTTCCTCAAACCACCGGAAACAACCCAGTGGCATTCGTGCTTTCTAAAGCGGAAACACTTCGTCCTCTTCCTCAACCATCATCTGCTGACGAGACGGTGGTAGCCAACTAGCGCTGCCAAATGGTTATCCCCTTCGCGGTGGAAAACAGGCTTTGTGGTTTTCATGGACCCCTTCCGGACAACAAACCTGCTCCATCAGAACTCAAAAAGTTCTTTCCTTGCTTCGACCAAACGATTCCGCCAGCTTTCGAAAAAGACGACACTTTAGATCTTAAATACATGGCGCCCAAATCTCGAGTTTTCAGATCCATGCCTACTCCAGGAAACAAAGACTACATTGCCTGGCTTGACAGAGTCGAGGGTCAAAGCAAAGGGCAATGGAAAGAATATGGCATTTTCGACGCTATTCAACTCTCCAGAACTGCTCACAGGGTCAACCCTTGTTTGCTGCTTGCGTCAATGTATTTTTGGGAAGGATCGACAAATACGTTCTACCTCCCTTGTGGTATGTTCACTCCAACACTTTTCGACGTGGCGGCCATCAGTGGCCTTTCTCCAGTAGGCGAGACGTTCGACCCGACACTGGAGACGGACAACGCCTTCAACTTCGAGCGTGCTACCTTCCAAAACTACATCGAAGACCACCATGACAAACGCTTTAAAGAAGTCTCTGATGAGGAGCACATTGCCTTCCTGACCCTATGGCTGTCGTACTATATGTTTTGCCCTGGCTCCTTACAAATAGACAAAAGTTTTATCAGCCTAGCCATTCAGATCCATGAAGGTCGACAGATATCTTTGGCCAAACTTCTGTTGGCCTCCCTCTACCATTCTCTTGGCCTGTCGACTATGAGGCTGAAACTTCTCCACCAAACCACTAAGGCTTTAAACATCTCAGGGCCTATGTGGCTGTTGCAGCATTGGCTCAACGCCACTTTTGAGCATAAGTTGGGATATCCAGCCTCTGTGACAATGGAGTATCTAAACAAATAACGCTCTGTCGAAGGAATGCGACTTACCCTGATGACCACCCAAGAGGCTCCAAAACAGGCCCTCTTTATGAGGTATCTCAGCATGTTCGTGGAAACCACTTCTTTCGTCCCCGACATGGCGCCATTTGTGGAGTGTAAGTTCGGTCCCGACTGGTTCAGAAGTCCATTTCCTAGAGTCTCCCCTAAAGTTGTTGCACGGTCAAACGCTATATGGCGGGCGTTTCTTACTCCCACCATGATCTCTTTCCGAATCGAAATGGGGAACAATGGCTATGGTTTCATGAACTACCAGCCAAATTTAGTGGCCCGACAATTTGGCCTGAGCCAGATATTGCCAAAGTCCTTAGTGAGGCATCCTGATGACATAGTACGGTCCGGCCGACGCTTGACTCAAGTAGGTCACAGGCCTTACATGAGGTTCGTCAGATCCTCTCAACACCTGGAGCTGCCGGTATTTGCCTTCCAGCCTTCCTTTTTCACCACTCAAGAATTCGATGCTTGGTGGTCGGAGTATCAAGCTCAAAACTTCACTCCAAATCTTTTCTTAGAGAACGTGGTCGACGCTTTTGCCTCCATGGCTGGTGGCATCTCCAAATCATCGACCACGGCCCCTGTCATAGATGTTGACCCTACAGAAGACGCTTCCACAAAGGTAGATTCTGGAATTTTGATTTCGTTTTCCCGTAGGTTTGAACTAAATAGTTTCAGCTTTGTTTTCAGGGACGTAAACAAGAAATGGCTGCCGCGTCGACTTCCACTAGGCCTGCCAAAAAACCCAGGACCAACCCTTCACAGGTATATTTCATTTTCTTGTCTTGTTTCTTTGTCTTTTCTTTGTTCTGACGTTATTTCTGCGCAGGCTTCTGAGACAGTACCTTCTCCTGAAAAGACTGAGTCGAATGAGAGTACTAACTCTCGAGTTTTCACCGCAGCGGCTCCAGCATCTCCTCCATCCACCCCTTTGGTGAGGAAGAAAAAGGATTTAACGCGGAGGACACCTTCAAAAATCGGCGCTTCGACGGTGGCCCCAGTTGTCCCAGGAAATCTCGAAGACATTTTCGAGCCAATCCCTATTGTCGCTCCTCCCAAGACAACAACTCACCCTGCGCATGTATTTCCATTTTCACTTTAGTGTCCTAGACGTCCTTAGGGCGACGAATCTCACTTGCATTTTGCTTTGTAGGAAAATATGGTCACTTCGACCACTGTTGGCGATGGCGACACTGAATCAGCCGCAGACACCACTACTGCTGGCGTCACTATTGCGCCAAGTCCTCAGAAAATTGATGAATTCCTGACACTCGTGTCAGAAGAAAACTTGGTGGTGAAGACGCCTCCTGCCCCAACTGATAACCTTGAGCACAATGATGTAGCTCCTAGAGCTAATATCAATCCTTTGCCTGCTGTCACCACTACTAAAGTCGGAGAGAACTTCCAACCCCCTGAACATAACCCAGAGAGGACTTCAACCATTGTCGACAAATCCCGTACTCCAGAGGCACTCTTAGCAGCCAAGGCAACAGATCCAGCAGCGACCCTGAAAGCGCTACACAAATTTCGCCAAGCAGCTAAAGAGATTCAGCCTACCAATTCGACAACAATCCCAACTCCAGAAGTGGATGCTTCCTTCAATCTCAAACTTCAACAGTTGCGGTCCTATATTTTTGAGGAACAGTTCCTGGCGGCTGTCGCCGAAGAATCCGCCATAGCCAACGACGTTTTCAAACTTCTGGATGAACTTTCTGAATTCCTGCTCCCTGCCCCCATGGCCACATACCTGATCGAGTTCGAAGCCTTCTTCACTCAATTGGCCAAAGACCTTGCTATGAATCATCAGGCCGACACCCAAATTCGGTTCTGCCACAACGATATAAAACGTGAGTGGAACCTTAGCTCAGTTTGTGAACAAAAACTTGGAGACTTTGAAACTAAAAAACAGGAGCGCTCCGACAAACGCCAGGCTTTCGACCAACAAATATTTGAATATCAAGCCCAGATAACAGAGCTGACAAAAAATATTGCTGAGGTTGAACAACAAAAAGCCTCCTTAGACTCAGCTGAGCCTTTGCCCTCTCAAGAAACCATCGACCACGAGGTAGCTCAAGGACTTGTTCACGTCGAAGCGGCTATGAAGATCAAAGATGCTATTAGCCGCATGCAGAGACGAAAGGTTCTTCTTGAGAGCAAGATTGTTCATGAGAAGATCCTCTTTGACGACTTTAAGGCTAGATTTCCTGAGTTTCCTTAATTTGTATGTCGAGCTGATGTAACGAACAATATTTTGTAAGCCATCTTTGGCCCTAAATTAATGAGAACTATATTTTGATGTGAATCTCTTATAGCATAGGTCTATATTTTTTTAAATATTTCCCATTTACTCTTAAGATTCGTTGGTCTGCTCCCAACTCTTGCACTTCGTACGCGTTGTTACTAAACACTCGAGTCACCTGAAATGGTCCCTCCCAGTTGGGTGACCATTTTCCCATCGTTCGGTCTCGTCGATCCATGGGCAACACCGTTTTCCAAACATAGTCATTTGCAGCAAAGGTTTTTTCTTGGACCTTTTTGTTGTATTCCCTGGCGACTCGGGCCTTCTGGCGCAGCAAAACATTTAAAGCTACCATTCTTTCCTCGTCTAAGTCCACAAGTTCGTCTAGCATCATTTCCCAATATTGTTCTGACGGAATCTCGTATTGACGTTGCACCCTAACAGATTGTAGGCATACTTCTGCTGGTAACACGGCGTCATGCCTAAAGGTTAAACGAAAGGGAGTCGAATTGGTCGACTCCTTAGGCGATGTCCGACAAACCCACAACACTTGATTCAATGTCTTATGCCAATTCTTTGGCTTTTTCGCGACGTGCTTCTTGATTAGTCCAATTATTACCTTGTTAGCCGCTTCGACTTGACCGTTCGCCTGTGCATAGTACGGCGTCGACGTAACTAACTTAAAACCTGTTTCTGCCGTGAACTCTTGCATTTTCTGACCCACAAACACGGAGCCTTGATCTGTCGTGATTATCTCAGGTATCCCGAATCTATACAAGATATGATTTTGAATGAAATCTATCACGATTTCTTGGTCCACCTTCGCCAGAGGATGAATCTTTGTTGCTTTGACGAAGCTGGCCGAATTTCTCCTATTACATCCTAAGCCCAACCTCGAAATGGCCATGGCCTGACTATAACGTGCAACTCACTGGCAGGTACGTGCTGAATATTTGCGTGTCTCTGGCAATCCTGGCATCCTTTCGTGAACTCTATGCAATCCTTGAGCATGCTGGGCCAGTAGACACCTTGTCGGAACAAAATCCATTTCATTTTGTGGCCAGCTTGGTGCGCCCCACAAGTCCCACTATGGCCTCAGAAATTTCCAAATAGGCATCAATATCTCCTAAGCATTTTACCAATACCCCCTCCGGAGTTTTCTTAAATAAATCATTGCCTATACAGACGTAGCTCATTGCTCTGTACTTAGTCTTCCTATCAGTGCTGCCTGATGGGTTTTCCAAATACTCCATAATTGGTCTTCGCCAATCTGCTGGCGACACATTATTGATAAACACCTCATACCTTTCTAGATCTTCAACCAAGCTCTTTGAGTCCTTGCACACTGACCCACTCGATGGTGAATGTACGTTCGACACCATCTTCGCCCTAGTTTCGACAAAATCCCTGAGCTTACCCTCCGACACCTTATAACCAGAGGCAATTTGTGCCAATTCATTAGCTTTATGGTTTTCTACCCTTGGCACATGCGAGATGTTGACAATTTTGAAATGCTCTAACAAACGATTCGCCAATGAGAAGTAACTCAAAAGATGCTCTTTCACGCACTTGTACTCCCAGGTGATTTGTTTAATTACCAATTCTGGGTCGCCTCTTATCTCGACCTCTTTGGCCCCCAAGTCTTTGAGTATCTTAAGACCAGTGATTAGGGCTTCGTACTCTGCCTCATTATTTGAGCATTTGCCATCAACTTTGCATTTAAAGGTAGTCGGGATACCTTGTGGGGATATTATTAAGATTCCAACACCTTCCCCATTTTTATGGCTTGACCCATCAAAGTACAACTTCCACGGGGCAATGTCGATGCTATGTATCGACGTTTCGACTACAGCGTGGTCGATAATAAAGTCTACCACTATTTGACCCTTCATCGCCCTCAAAGGGACGTATGTCAGGGAGAACTCAGTTAACGCTAGTGCCCATTTCCCAATTCGACTATGCAAAATAGGTTTGGACAACATATGCTTAATAACATCAAAATGCGACGAAACATAAACATTAACTGGTTTAATATATTGCTTTAATTTCATACATGAGAAGTACAAGCATAGGCACAGCTTTTCAATCATAGTGTACCTAGTTTCAATATCTATCAATATCCTACTAAGGTAATAGATGGGTCTTTCGACGCCACCCTCGTCCTCTTGTTCTAACATACTGCCTATGGTCGTATCCGACGCTGCAATGTACAACTTCATACTTTTATTTATACTAGGTGGTAATAGGATTGGAGGCTTTGTATGGTACTCCTTAATTGCGTCGAAAGCCTCTTGTTGCTCCTGTCCCCAACGAAACTCACTTTCCTTCTTGGTCTTGAACAGTGGTGAAAACATTTTCGTCTTGCCACTTAGGTTCGATATGAACCTCCTCAAGAAATTTATCTTCCCCAACAAAGACTGGAGTTGTTTCTTTGTCGTCGAAGGCTTGAGATCTAAGATTGCCTTCGTCTTGTTCTGGTTGATCTCGATGCCTCGCTTGTAGACTACGAATCCCAGGAAGTCCCCTGCATGAACACTAAAGGTACATTTTAGTGAATTCATTTTTAATCCATATTTTCTCATTCGCTCGAATGAGCGTTGAAGGTGGTCGAGATGACTATCTTCTGATGACGATTTTATGACTATATCATCGATGTATACCTGCATAAAATTCTCAATAAAATCATGGAATATAGCATTCATAGCTCTTTGGTAGGTTGCCCCATCATTTTTCAGCCCAAAAGGCATCACAACCCATTCATATGTCCCCAAACCTCCAGGGCATCGAAACGCAGTTTTGGGACATCCTCTTCGGCTATGAGAATTTGATTGTAACCGGAGTAGCCGTCGAGCATGCTCAAATACTCGAATCCCGCGGCTGAGTCAACCAACATCTCCGCCACAGGCATCGAATATTCGTCTTTAGGGGTAACGTTGTTCAAATCCCTAAAGTCGATGCAAACTCAAAGGGTCCCATTTTTCTTAATAACAGGTACTATGTTTGTTATCCATTCGACATACCTTGCAATTCTGATGAACCGACTTTTGAGCTGTATTTCAATTTCCTGCTTGATCTTCGACGTGACTTTTGGGGCGAAGCGTCGAGGGTGTTGTTTTACTGGCCTCTTGCCTGGCTGGATTGGAAGTTGATGCTCAACCACACTCCGACTCAAACCAGGCATTTCGCCATAATCCCAGGCAAAACAGTCCTTGTATTCTTTCAACACTTTAACCAACATGGCCTTCATTTCTGGTCCTACTTTGGCACTCACATATGTGGGCCTTTTGGTTGCCTCGTCCCCTAAGTCGACCTCCTTAAGCGGGTCCTGCAATTGCATTTTCTGCAGCTCATGATTGGGGCCTTTTTCAAACCCTAAAGGCTCATCATCATAAATACCATCAAGCCTCCGATTTTCTAAAGCTTCTTCTTGGCCTCGTTGGCCATTTGCTTGTTTGTCATGGTCGGCTCCCTTAACTATTTGGAGAGTTTCGTCTTTTTCAAGTTCCGACATCTTTCTGTTTTCAGCCAAATAGGCCGAAATCCGAGTCATGCTTTCTAACTCAGTCATGTTTACCAACTGTGGGCCACCCCGTTGGTGGCATTTCCATTGGCTCCATGGCTTTGTCGGCAGTGCCCCAGATGAACCCATAGTCGGGGTCCAGGTTGAGGACATGACCCGTGTCGACAGAGGTGTAGGAACCTGACCCGTCATCACAAGGAGCCACATTTGCTAAGTGTTGGTCAAAAGACTTCTTGTTACCCTTGGCCTCGTCGACTTTGTAGTAGCTTTGATCTGCCTCAATGTTTTCGACGATGCCATCCTTTCTCCAAATGATCAATCTCTGGTGCATTGTCGACGACACTGCCCCAATTCCATGGATCCATTCCCGTCCCAGCAATAGATTAAAGTTTGCTTTTGACTTGATGACCATGAAGAGTGTCAGCCTGTTGGTTGTACCCACTGCCAAGTCCACTTGGACAACCCCAGGATGTTACTGGTCTTGCCTTCATAGTTGGACAAGACCATGTTATGCGGTCGAAGGTCAGCCTCTGTTTTTCCAATTTTCTTAAATAGATTGTGAGGCATCAGATTCACAGTTACCCCACCATCCACAAACACCTTATTAACATACACCCCATCAATTTTCGCCTTTATGAATAACAGCTTCAAATGCTACATCATCCCAGGGCTAGGGCGTTCAAACATAGCCGTTTGTTCTTCAACCACACCACTGTTCATCACATAATAACATAGCGGCTTGTCATCCACATTTTCACCAGAGATGAAATCTTCTTCAGTTTCAGAGATTTCAGACACCACGTCATACTCAGCTGGTAGGACCGACACGATACCACAATTCAGCACGAAATCTTTGCCATAGGTGTCATCGTTGGTGTCGTTGTACATGTCTTTGTCAAAATCTCCCTCAGGCGATGGATCATACTCGTCATCTGACTGAGGAGAATATTTTGGCTCCTCTTCGTCCGACTGGGGAGTATACTCTGGTTCTTTCTTGCTTTCCACCAGCGAAGTACATTTTGAACTCTGGGTCGACACAACTTCTTTCTCCCCTGATGTGTCCACGGTTACTGCCATGGTCTAGTTTGTCACCACTTTGTCTTTTTCTACCCATTTTCCTCTTGGGTATTGGCGCTTTTGTCCAGACTTTCTGACAGGCTTCACTCTTGAAGTCGTAGCTTCCCTCTCAGCCTTCTTACTGCGCTGATAGCGCCTCCACTGGGTCCTAGTCATAGGATTTTTTCCCTTGTAATTAGGGGACACCCTATATCCTGCTGGTTCGACCCTTTTTTCGGGGACATTCACCTCTTTTTCCAAATCGAGAGCCTTCCACTTTGCTCTCTTGCTCCCTTTCTGGCTAACTGGTGCCATACACCTTTCCTGTGGGGTGTCTGATGGAGGCACAAAAGTTTTGGGCCTTGCCTCTTGGAAAAACTTTCTGTACTCCTCATTTTGACGGGGGACTCCACTCTTGTCAAACACAAACCTTGGGATAGGTGGCTTGCTCTCTGGCAGCACTTCTCTCTTGCTTGCCTCATACCTCTCAGCAGCTTTCTCATCGAACACAGCGTTGCACCTGGGGCATAACGCGACCTTCGACCCGCTTATCCTGCACTTTTCTTGAAAACCGTCCAAACTTTCGCCAGCCCGGGGGTACACTGTTTCAAGTTTGTCATCAGCTTTCTTGTTGGAACCTTCAGTAGTTTCGACCATCATGCACTCTACCACTTCAGCCATTGGTGGCTTGTCGAGACCTTCAGTAGCTTCGACCGTCATACATTCGTACACCTCTGAGTACAAAGCCTCTTCAACCTTCAGTGGGTCGGTGTCAACCTGCATCTTTGGCTTCTCGCCAAATTGGAGTCGACCCTCCTTCAAAGCCTTCTGCACCAAATCCCTGAAAAGAACACATTGAGCTGTTTTATGACCAAGGAAATTATGAAACTTACAAAATCCCCTCTTTTTCTTTTGTTCTAGAGAAGGATCTTTTAAACCAGGCGGAATAATTATTTGACCATCTTTAACCAATAAATCAAATATTTCATCACATTTGGACACATCAAAAGTATAAGTTTTAGCGACGTATTTATCCGTTTTTCCAGTTTCGGCGGGATTTTTCACGTTCGATGGTTTCAATAACTTGCAGGTGTAGAGAGGTCCTGGCTTAAGTTCAGCCACGTTGATCTCACTTTCATCGACGAACTCTTCATCGTCGGACGAATACTCGTCAGCTTCCACATATGACACTTTTTCTTTTTTACGATATTTGTTAGACTGGGTTTTCTCAGCTTTTAATCGTTCGACCTGGCGAACCCGGTCAGCCAATTGCGCCATATCCCTAAAATATTGCGTGTCTAACTTCTTTCTGATCGAATAATCTAGCCCACCGACGGCCATTTCGACTAATTCGTGCTCAGGGACTTGAGTAAAGCACCGTGCTTTCAAAAGTCTAAACCTATTCAAGTACTGGTCTACTGACTATCTGGCCTTGCGCTTGGAGCTTACAACTCTTTTAGACTTATTTTCGACTGTCCCATATAGAACTGTTCGTGAAACAGTCTCTCCAATTGCACCCATGTGTGGATTGACTGAGGGGGCAATGTGGTAAACCACGTAAATGCATTTTTAGTGAGGGAACTTGGGAAATATTTCATTTTCAAGTCCTCATTGTTCGCTATGTCGCCTACTTGATACCTAGCGATGTGTTCGACAGTGGACTCCTCTGTCTCTCCAGCGAACTTGGTGAATTTTGGCACTTTCCACCCCCTGGGTAACTCTGTTTGTAATACGAAGTCTGGTAATAGGGATGTGTGGGTTGGTCGTCGAAGGCCTGGGTTTGCCCCATTACGAACCATGATACGTTCGACCACGGCCTCTAAGTTGTGTTCCCCAGCCAAGGCGTCATGTCGAACCTGTTGGACAACAAAATCTGGATCTTGGTTCCTATGGACAATCATGGGAGGCCTTAGGACCCTCCTAGGGATCTCTTCGAACTCGCGGGGATGTTCAATAGTTTCGTCGAAGACTTCATCCTGACGAAGGGGCATCTCCGGTCGAGGCGGTGGGGTCTGTCAACCCTGAGCCCTAGGAGCGCCTAAGAAGTCACCGATCCATGTCATTTGAGTCGCCAGTTGTTGGTAACTCTGTGTTGACTCTTGTATCAGTGGTCTCAATATTGTACCCATCTGTTGAGTCAACATGTGGACCATCTCATGATTACTCTCATCCATCTATTACCTCATGACCGCGACGGAACTAGAGGTAAAGGTCGGTATGGATTGAGAGAAAAGATTAAAACCTGGGGGTCGAACCATCTGGTTCGACATGTGTCCTGCCCCCTGATAAGGTGTAAACGCTGGGGACGAACTTTCCCTGAAAAAATGGCCGCTAGAGTGCACACTGGACATGAACTCCGTCGGCATCCCATACGATCGAGGTATAGGCATGGTGATACTAGGCATATACTGCCCTGTAGTCCCTGCCATTGTTGATTTAGGGTCATTTCGACGCGGCGTTGCGGTTGGTCCACTAGGGGTGGTTGAAACCGCTTACACGGTACCGGAGCCAACATCAGTTATTTGTGTTCCCACCATACTTTCCGTCGGAGAGGGTTCGTTGTTCGAACGTGGTATTACCATCTTACCACTACGCAAAAACATATACTCAATTCACACGGGTCCCACTGGGCGTGCCAATTTGTTAGCCGGCGCGAACAACCACTGGCCTTCCGTCGCAGGTTTACGCGCGGGATCGGCCACACAAATCCCAGAACAAGGAATTGGAAGCGTATGTTTATGTTGTATTTTAGTTTCTCGTTTTTCTGGTGAACGTTGTCACGTTGGAGTGACCTTGGTAACGTGAAAGGTTTGAACGATCAACGGGTTTGGACGCAAAGTGGAAAAAATAAAGGGAGGGAAGGCAAGGCAAAAACAAAAAGGCAATAGCTTAAATTAAATGCTGAAAGTAAATTGCATTAAATAAAATTGGACGTAATTGTACATTTTCGCGGGAGTGAACTCGTTTCTCTCTAAGCTTGGTACTTTGAGCGTTTTCCCTTTACAATGTGAAAAAATGCGACCCTTAAAAATGGAAAATACAGTGCTTTATATAGGCCTAGAATGTAACTGTTTGTCTACCCAGATGTCTTTTGAAGCTGACACGTGTCACCCCACTTTCTTTTCAACTTCCCATATTCTTGGAACTTTCAAACTTTTCCCGCCCAAGCACTCATCCTTGAAGTTGGGACTTGCCCTTCGCCTCATTTTCCTCTGACACCGTGGTTTGTTGCCATCTCTCCGACGCATCTCTCTAGTTGGTGTCGAATCGATACCTTGAGACGCATTTTGGTGTCGACGCGTCGTGGAACTCCTTGTTTTCCACCTTTGGTTGAAATCACCTGTCAACAAATTACAAGATGAAATATCCCATCTAAGGATCAATTATATGCTGCTCTTCGTACATATCTTGATGTGTTGAAGGGATCATGCAAAAGTTATGCCGTTTTTCCTCAATGACCAATAACTTGGCAGTCACAATCCTTCGACAAAATCAAAAACAAAATAAATAAAAAAACAAAAAGCCTGCTAAGTCGAACACCTCAAAAGGAGACTTAGGCAAAAATCAAGGCAATCCCGATGGACTCAAAAAGCGAAATCAATCCATGTAAAAGATAGAGATAAAAAACAATACCAAAAGAGGCTTTCGAATCCTCAACAAAAACAAAATAAGGTCCAGTGGCCACCATGTCAAATTAAAGGGTCGCTGACATCATGAAAAAAGCAAAATAAGGTGACTGCCATTTCAAGGAAATCTTGAATCCTCATCTTCACTCTTACACTGTCGAACTCTCTTTGAAGATGAATGTGTATCAATTTAACTGAACGTAAGACTGAAGATCATCACAGAGAAGGGGTGGGTACAAATCAAGTTTTGAGCCTTATACCTTTTGTTTCAAATAACCGTGAACCAGACCACGTTATAACCCTCAAAAGACCTAATTGAGGCGGGGTTTATTCTGAAAGCATACTGCAGCAAGGTTGCGTAAACTGACTCCTACAAATTTGCTAATCACTTTTTTTGGTGTCATTTTCTTGCTATATCTTTCATACATCAGCTAAATCAACATTGTCACATCATTCTAATTGTTAGTTCTTGGATTGGCTGGAATTTTGGTAAAACAAGGTATGTTCAATGTTGATGTCAAGGTGCTGATGTTGCAACATTGAAGTCTTAACACTGGGTTGTGTTAAGTATTTAATTGCTGAAGTTGGATGTCTGATGTCACATAGGTGATGTTGTGACATCAGATCTGCAGAATTAACAACAGCAGGCTGTGATGTTGTTAGGGTTGCGTATTAGCTGGAATTGTGGAGAGCAAGTTGTCTCTTTGGATGCGAATATCTTGGGTTAGATATTCTCTGTTGCATAGAGATTTGATGCAGGTTTGTAGGAGATTTAAAAGGTGAAGATTTAAAAAGATTTTGAGAGAGAAAATCTGTTTTGAAGATTCAGTTTTAAATAACAAATCAGATCAAATATTGCAAGGAGTCCAAGCCCAATTTAGGTTGCTATTTAAAGCGCACAAGACCAAAGGAAAAAGGTACAGAAATACAAAGAGAAGATCAAGAGCATAGGCTGTGTGTCTTGAGTATTTTGTACGAGTTGTATAACCAGAATTCTAGGGTGAATTGCTGTGTCGTATTCTGTCATCTCTTAGAAGCTGTGAAGCAATAGAGAGTTGTAACTTGATCAAAGCTGTGAAGTAAGATCAAGGGTTCTCAAAGAGGTTGTTCTTTGAGTGTTTTAGGGATTGAGTAGTGTTCTCATATCTAAGTGGTTTCTTAGGTAGAAAGTCACTAGTAGGGATTAAGTTTAGGAGATTGTCAACTGGGTTGTTGAGTCTGTAAATTAATTCTACAAGTAGTGAATTTCATCCCTGGCTTGGTAGCCCCCAGACGTAGGTAGTTAGACCGAACTGGGTGAACAATTCTTGGTGTTATTTTTGCTGTTTATTCTGTCCATTGTACAGAGTGTATTGTTGTGACATCACACCTTAACATCACACGTCTGATACTAGAATTTCAATTGGTATCAGAGCAGGCATCCTGTCTGTCTCTGGGTGAGATCTAGGGAAGTTACTTTCTGGTGTAAAGATGGACAAAGAAGTTGGAGGATTCGTCAACAGACCCCCTATTTTGGATGGATCCAATTATGACTATTGGAAACCAAGGATGACCAATTTCTTAAAATCCTTGGACAGTAGGGCTTGGAAGGCTGTTATTAAAAAGTGGAAAGCTCCTGTCATGTGTGAGAAGGATGATGCTGGCAAAGATAAAGAAGGCACCTCTAAGCCAAAGCCAGAAGAAGAGTGGACCAAGGAGGAAGATGAGCTCGCCCTTGGAAATTCCAAAGCTCTAAATGCGATCTTCAATGGAGTGGATAAGAATATTTTTAGGTTAATTAATACCTGTGAGGTTGCTAAGGAAGCATGGGATATTTTGAAGGCCACTCATGAGGGTACATCTAGAGTTAAGATGTCAAGACTTCAGATTTTAACATCAAAATTTGAAGGCCTGAAGATGAAGGAAGATGAGACTATCCATGACTTCCATATGAATGTGCTTGAGCTGGCGAATGCATCCAGTGCTCTTGGTGAGAAAATGTCAGATGAAAAGCTTGTTAGGAAGATCCTTAGGTCCCTACCTAAGAAGTATAAGATGAAGGTAGCTACCATTGAAGAATCACAAGACATCAGCAAGATGAGAGTTGATGAGCTCATTGGACCTCTTCAAACTTTTGAGCTTGGGTTGAATGAGGAAGAACCAGAAAAGAAGCCAAAAAGTATAGCCTTGGTGTCAAATGATGCAGAAGAAAAAGGAAAGAGTTCTGAATCGCAGGAGGATCTATCTCAGGCCATAGTGATGTTGGGAAGACAGTTCACCAAAGTATTCAAGAGAATGAATAATAACTCCAGGCCTAATGTCAAGAACATATCTTCTGACATCAGCAAGTCAAAAAAGAAGGATGAAGAGAAAACTGCCCAAGATAAAGGAGTTCAGTGCTTTGAGTGTGAAGGATATGGGCATGTCAAGAAAGACTGTCCCACCTTCTTGAAAAAGCAGAAGAAGGGCATGATAGTTTCCTGGTCTGACTCAGATAGTGAAAGTGGAAGTGAGTCAGCGAAGCATGTGAGAGCTTTAACAGGAGCTGTTGTTTCTGATGATGATTCTAGTGGTGGAGAAGTAACCTATGAGGAGTTAGCTTCCACCTATCAAGAGCTGTGTTTAAAAAGTGCTGAGATTTGTCAAGAAAACAAGTGCCACAAGCAACAGATTGCTCAGCTAGAGAATGAAAAGACTGATCTGGAAAATGAAGTTGTGCTAGTTAGAGCTTATCTTGATCAAATGACCAAGTCTGTTAGGATGCTGAGCTGTGGTACATACACACTTGACAAGATCCTCCAGACAGAAAAGGTTGCAGGTGATAAGTCTGGTATAGGATATGTGGCAAGCACCTCATGAGCAAAGGAGGAGGTGTCCCAACCTATGTCTCAAACAAAGAGACAGGAGTCTAGCCCTAAGAAGGTTGTTCAGCCTCAGAATATTGAGAAAAAGGATGGTCCCCAACAGAGGAAGATGCAGCCTCAAGGAGCTAGTCAGTATATGCCCCCACAATACCACAAGAGCATGCAAGCTGCTCAGTTCAAACAACACATGTCTCATCAGGTGTCTCAACATCAGGACAACTGGTATGGTTATGGATATGGATACACCAATGTTGTTCCTTATTTCTATGGAAGAAGAAAGCCACACCATCATGGGAGACAATTCAGGAAACAGCGTTCTCAGCCTTCTTATGGGAGAAGATACCAACATAATAGAAGGCAGGGCAGTTATGGTAGAAGGAGACCACATTATGGATGGCAGCCTAAGCAATCTCATCATGGCAGAAGATTCAGAGATGAAAGGGTGAGATGCTATTATTGTGGTAGGTTTGGACATATGCAGTACTCGTGCTACAAGCTGCATGGATACCCTCAGCCTCAAAATAAATGGAGAGAGTATAGGCCCAAAGTTGTTAAACAATGGGTACCTAAGGAGAAGGTGAAGTGCATATTGGCTCACTTGGCTGACAAAGAGGCTAAAGAAGGAACATGGTATTTTGACAGTGGGTGTTCCAAACACATGTCTGGATGTAGATCAATGTTTGCTGAATGTAGACCTTGCTCCTCTCTTGAAGTTATTTTTGGCAATGGAGAAAAAGGTGTTGTTGCAGGAGTTGGGAAAGTGAAAGGTGATGGTATACCTGAACTTGAAAATGTTCTGTTTGTCAGTGGTTTAAATGCAAATTTGATCAGCATAAGCCAATTGTGTGATGAGGGTCACAAGGTAAACTACACTAAGGATGAGTGTGTGGTATCTGATGAGCATAATCAGGTTGTTATGAAGGGTGCCAGAACCAAAGACTACTGCTATCAGTGGATTTCTCTTGAAGGAAATTCAACTAATGATGTTCAAGTTGATGTTATAACATCAGACTATGACATCAGGATGTTGAAAGGTCACTCAGAGTTAATGAGTCCTGATGTGAATTGTTTAAAAGGAAAGTCTTTATGCAGGGAGAAAATTAGTAATTGGTCTTTAAAAAGTATTCAAAATCAGGCGCCTTACCATATTGATACTACATCAAGACTTACCAAAGCATTCTCATCGCAACGTTTCATCTCCCTAAATCTCAACAGAATAGAAAGTTCTTCTCTAAACCTAGTCTGTTACAAAGGAACGATGTCTTTCCCTTCCAAGAACTCTGAGCAGGTACGAACTAGGGTTTCTTCCGAAGAACACATTTCTATTGCTCTTCCCGAGTCAGGTAACCCTAAACCCGCAACCACGGTGAACAAAACTGAAGCTAGGTCATCATCCTCTCAAGCTCTTGAGGAGAAGTTTGATGTAGACATACATTTGGAACAACTTGCCACCAAAATCCTTGAGAAGGGGATACGGGTGAAAGGGATTTTTGTCCCTTTAAGGCAAATGCCTGCTGAACAAGTCGACTCTCAAGGTGAGGACAAAAATCTTCAACGACAGGCCCTGAGTCAAGAAGCTGAAGGTGAAGATCCTGATGACACTGATGTCAGCTTTGATGTCAGAACATCGAATGAAAGTCACAGGGGTAAAGGGAAGGAACAGGTTGAGGTTATAGAGATTGAGGACTCATCTGATGATGATAGAATTGGAAGAAGGAAGGATAAGAAAAGGACTTCAGTTACAGACACTCCCAAATCGTGGACCAAAGTTGCCAGGTCTGGCAAGAATAGGAGAATCAGGGAAGAGTCAGATTCTGAGAGTGATGCTCAAGACATCAACCCAGCTACTAATCAAGTACCTGATCACATCTCATCTCACTGTGCATCCATGTGGAATTGTGTGAGCCAAAGAAGGATAGCACTGGAAAGAGAGCTAGTAGCAGAAGACTTAGAGTCTATTGAAATTGTAGACCTAATTAAGTGTGCTGGTCTCATAAGGACTATGTCAGGGTTGACTAATTGCTATGATAGACTGGTCAGAGAATTCATAGTTAATATCCCTGAATCTATAAATGACAGCAAGAGCCTAACCTTCAGAAGAGTTACCTTCAGGGGTAAATGTGTTGAGTTCTCTCCTAAGATTGTCAACAGCTACTTAGGAAGAGAGGATGCAGAGTATCCAGAACTGGAGGATACAGATAATGAAGGGTGCAAGGTAATTACTGCTGGACAGGTTAGAGTATGGCCATTAAAAGAAAAGCTACCAACTAGCAAACTGAGTGTGAAGTATGCTATACTACACAGGATTGGAGCTGCAAACTGGGTGCCCACGAATCATAAAACCACCCTAGCTATGGGATTAGGAAGACTTATCTATGTTGTTGGTACACAGAAAAAGTTTGACTATGGCACATACATATTTGATCAGACTGTAAAACATGCAACAACAAATGCTATTAAAATGCCCATAGCATTTCCTTCTCTCATTAGTGGAGTCATTCTGAGTCAACAACCAGGAATATTGACTTGTGCAGATAATGCATGCAAGAGGAAGTCTCCATTATACTTGCATCAGAAATTGTTTATGGGAAGCCATGTTGCAGATATTGTGTCAACATCAAATGCAGGTATCAAGAAGAAAACTTCCAAGGCTGATTTTCTAGCAGAGCTGAAGGCAACCCGCAAAGACTTGGATGTTGTGATTAATACCAGTCTGACTAGAAAAGAAAAGATTGAGAAGATGATCCAAAGTTTGGAACAAGATGATCATGCTGACTCTGAAGATGAAGGACAAGATAGTGCAGATGAAGCAAGTTCAGAAGAAGACTAGCTTATTTACTTTTGCTTCTAGTAGTTTTAGTTTTTTTTGCAATGTTGTTGTTTTTGTCAACATTTAATGTGCTTGGTTTTGTAACTTGAATACTGTGCTGTTATAGGCACCTGTTTATGTCTTTAGTTTCCTTCTATGAAGTTTGCCTAATTGTGGCTAAAAAGGGGGAGAAAATAGCCAAGATAGTCAAGAGTATCAAAGAGTGTTACTGCCAAATGCTGCTAATGTGATGCAGTTAGTGAGGGGGGGTTTTGACTGAGCTAGTGAAGATATCATAGCATTTGAAGAGTGCAGCCAAGCAGACATCAAGGAGGAGGAGTGCTGCACATTGTGAGCTACTGAACAACTGTGATGCTGGTTCATATTTTTGAGGGGGAGCACCAATTGGCTGTTGTCAAGAATGAAGATGGTGCTGCAGCAGATCAAGTGATGAAGACTATGTAAATTGTCAAGCTGCTGCTTGGAGTTTCAAAATTATTGAAGTTTTTCCGCTGCTAAAGTCTTTGAAGATGCAGAGTGCAGAGATTGTTTTAGCCAAAATTAGCCAAAGGGGGAGATTGTTAGTTCTTGGATTGGCTGGAATTTTGGTAAAACAAGGTATGTTCAATGTTGATGTCAAGGTGCTGATGTTGCAACATTGAAGTCTTAACACTGGGCTGTGTTAAGTATTTAATTGCTGAAGTTGGATGTCTGATGTCACATAGGTGATGTTGTGACATCAGATCTGCAGAATTAACAACAGCAGGCTGTGATGTTGTTAGGGTTGCGTATTAGCTGGAATTGTGGAGAGCAAGCTGTCTCTTTGGATGCGAATATCTTGGGTTAGATATTCTCTGTTGCATAGAGATTTGATGCAGGTTTGTAGGAGATTTAAAAGGTGAAGATTTAAAAAGATTTTGAGAGAGAAAATCTGTTTTGAAGATTCAGTTTTAAATAACAAATCAGATCAAATATTGCAAGGAGTCCAAGCCCAATTCAGGTTGCTATTTAAAGCGCACAAGACCAAAGGAAAAAGGTACAGAAATACAGAGAGAAGATCAAGAGCATAGGCTGTGTGTCTTGAGTATTTTGTACGAGTTGTATAACCAGAATTCTAGGGTGAATTGCTGTGTCGTATTCTGTCCTCTCTTAGAAGCTGTGAAGCAATAGAGAGTTGTAACTTGATCAAAGATGTGAAGTAAGATCAAGGGTTCTCAAAGAGGTTGTTCTTTGAGTGTTTTAGGGATTGAGTAGTGTTCTCATATCTAAGTGGTTTCTTAGGTAGAAAGTCACTAGTAGGGATTAAGTTTAGGAGATTGTCAACTGGGTTGTTGAGTCTGTAAATTAATTCTACAAGTAGTGAATTTCATCCCTGGCTTGGTAGCCCCCAGACGTAGGTAGTTAGACCGAACTGGGTGAATAATTCTTGGTGTTATTTTTACTGTTTATTCTGTCCATTGTGCAGAGTGTGTTGTTGTGACATCACACCTTAACATCACACGTCTGATACCAGAATTTCACTAATAATGATTTTTTTTTAACTTGCATGAGCATCGCATTAAAATTACCATTTGTGAATGAACAGTTTTAACTGCAAGTCAGTACTTGGCATATAGGAAATTCCAACAAGGAGTAATCAAAGAGAGCTAGATCATTTAACAAAGTTGATTTGAAGTAACAACACCTCATAACCCTATGGAACAGGGGCATTGACATCCAATGATTATGGAATCAGTTAGTTTAAAGAAAGTCCTCGAAGCATTAGTTGACTATGGGGCAAATCATTCAGGAATCAGGTTGAACATGGTGAATCATCTCAAGACTCTACCAACCAGGGGCAGGCCACCCAGAGGTTCTTTTGATTAAAGGAAAACCCCTCCAATGTTCAATCAACACGAGTTAAGTCGCTCCAACGCTTATTCTGGGGAAACCTACCTCAAGGGTACTTCGAAGCCAAATACTCCAAGAGCCAGTCAATCAAGGAAGAATCCTTTCATGACTTGGAATTCTGGGGCAAGCCATCTCGAGATCATCTCATGGTACAGTTGTTTCCAATTTCCTGTCAAGGATAAATTCTTCATAGACCCAGACTGGGCAAGGATGAGCCACACAGGGGCAAATCTCTTCGTTGCTTTCAATCTGCTCAAGCGAACACCGTCAAGTGACCTTTGAGTTCAAGACGAGTGTCGGGGAATCATGTTATCACCCCACAAATAACCTTTTGCCTTCCTTCTGACAAGAAACCTTGCTGCATAGGAACCTATCCATCCATTGTCCTCTACTGGGGCATCTTTGGAAACTTTCATATCATTGCATAAATCACTCATATGCATTAGTCATGTCGCTTCGCTCATTGCATAGACATGTGTATCATACCTCAAGCCTGGCCTTCCAACAAGATTTGACGCCTCAAAGCCTGTATCGCAAGACTTGACACCAAAGTCCAACTTAGCTTGGCAACCCAAAAGTCCAACTTAGCTTGGCAACCCAAAGGTCCAGTTCTCGTCTGGCAATCCATTTTAAGGTCCAGTTCTCGTCTGGCAAATTATTTTAAGGTCCAGTTCCTATCTGGAAAATCATTAAAAGGTCCAGTTCCCGTCTGGAAAATCACTTTAAGGCCCAGTTCTCATTTGGCAAACCAATTCAAGGTCCAGTTCTCATCTGGAAAATCTTTTAAGGCCTGGTTCTCGTCTGGAAAATCTTTTAAAGCTCAGTTCTCGTCTGGCAAATACCCTTTTCTCATCAGTTCTCGTCTGGTGATCTATCCTCCAATCCAGTTTTAGTCTGGAAGTTTAACCTAAAGTTCAATTTCATTTGGCGCATAACCAAAGTCCAATTTCACTTGGCAATTCCCGAATCCAGTCCCTGGTGATACCCTCGACAAGGAACTTATCCCCAACGCACCCGATCATTTGCATTGTCATATGCATGACATCCAAGCATAACATCATATCAAGCTGTTGCACCCCAAATTTTACCCTCAGATATTCTGATCATTTCATATCATTCTAAGTCGGTCTCGGTTTTCACATTTTTAGTAAACATCTCATTAATCATGCATTTTTATTCCATGTCATTTTTTATTTTTATTATTATTATTATTATTATTTTATCTTTAGTTAAATAATTATTTTAGATTTATTTAGGATTTATTTAGTTTAATTCTTAAAAATAGCTTTTTTTTATAGTTTAGTTTTTAATTAAATCCTTTATTTTAGTTTAATTTTAATTTAACATTAATGTAAATAGTCTAGTTAATTATTTTAATTTAAAACAATTATGGCTATCATTACTTTCAAATTATTAGAGTAGTAGATATTTTTTAATAGTCTCATTTTTATTTTATTTATTATTATTATTTCATTTTTCACATTTTATTATCATTATTTCATTTTTCATTTTTATTTATTATTTCAGCTCCCACTACATTACAAACTTTGACCAAAACTATACTGCACCATCCATCACCTCCTGCGTCACGTTATTTTTCTCTGTTTTAATGTTGGAAAAAATGAAAAAAAAAATACAAGCTTAGCAAAAAGTACAGCAAAGTGACATCCTTGGTCAAAACTCTTTTCTCACACTTTTGCCTCAATTGTGTAACACCATAACCTGCATACTTGGAGACTTTTAGAGGCAATCCCAAACTAGCCAAATCCTGCAACAACAAGCTGCATGTCTGAGATGTGAAAGTGATTTATCAACCAATACAAGACAAATTTACGGGAACTTTGACACTTAGGAAACAATTTTTGGTTTGAAATTTGATTTTAAAAAGGAGAATTGAGAACACCGGAATGGGGGGGGGGGAATACACTCTTTACAAAACCAACAACCCTCACGTCCATACCTCAGAAGACCAAAAACCACTGCATTCATACAAAACCATCTCATCCCAACCACAACGATGCAGTCGTGAAGCCCACTGCCAAACTCCATTTCTCTCCTCAAAAGCATAAACTTCCTGAACAACAACACCATCGTTCGCACTTCTTCACATCCGCCAATAACTATTTTGTCTCTGCCGTCAGAATCTCATTTCCGGCAATGATCTTTGAACCCATCCTCTTCTCTCAATGTTTTCCACCACTTGACCCTCCATAATCTTCTTTTTCTCTTCACCATCATCGCTACAATTTCCGTTCAACCACTCTCCCTCTAACTTCAACATCATCACAGTCACCATCCACAAAATAAGTCACTGCAAAACCATTTTTTTAACTACCATTTTTTCTCTTCCAAAACTCCATGCCCGCTTGCCACTTCACAGACCATCGAAAGAGAACAAAATAATTGTGCTTCCTTCCATCTATCTAACCATACACGCACGAGGATCATTAGAACAAGAACTCCACAAAGTTCTGAACAGAAAGGAGTTCACACAAACTGGAATCAATAGCAAAACATCACGCAGCATCAACGACGTTCCAAACTCAAGTGTCGATATCGACAATCGAAAAACGCGCATCAGAGAAACAGATCGAGGGGGGAAGGAAAGAAAATCCAGTTCAGAAGTATTACCTGAACCTTGCGTTGCTTACAGTAAAATTCGTCGGATTAGCTCCGACCGGGTAATCTTATTTCATCTTTCTCCATTTTTTTTACTTCTGCATTGTTATCATCATGATTAAGCACCTATCCGAGAGGAACAAATTGAAGCTGGTTGTGAGAAGGAAAGCGTGATGTATCGTGAGGGCAAGCCGCGGCAGAGATTTCATTCTCCGGCTGTGAATCTGATCGTGAGCGATTGTGAGAGAGATGGAGAATCGCGTGCGGAGGAGAGATTGAGGACGGAGGGAGTATCAGAGAAGGCGCTCGTGCGAGAGAGACAGAGCGAGATGATGATGTGAATGTTGTGTTCTAGAAAAATGGTTGAACGATATCGATCTGTGAGAGAGATGTGATTTGGGTTGCGATAAGTTTCTGAAGGGTGAACAATCTCCCTGTGTTACCTAGTTTAGCAAGACCAACGGGTCATGTACCCGACCCAACACGCCCTTCTTTCATTGGGCTTCCGTTCCCTGGTTCAAAGAGAAGCTCACTTTTTTTTTGTGTGTTGTTAAGTTATTTACTTCATTTAAATTTTAATTTAGTTTTAAATTAGTTTTTTAATTAAATAGTTTTAGTTTTAGATTTAGATTTAAGTTTTAAATTAGAAATTTTATTTAGTTAGAATTTTGAGTAAATTAGTTTTAATCAAGTTTTAAATAGGTTTAGCTTAATTAGGCTTAATTATTTATTAGTTAACTAGTTAATCCATTCAGGATTTAGTATTAATTAGATTTTATTTATTTGATTTTTATTTATTTAATTCTTAATTTTATATTTTTATCGTAGTCAATTCTCGAAATTTATTTTCAATTTAACTCTTCTTGCATTTACTATATATAAGTTGCTATTTCACTTTACTCCTGATACTCGAGGTTTTCTCCTTGTCTCTCTGTTGCCTTCACTTTATTCCAAAGGAAAGGATCCTTCCCCGTTGACTGTCACGTCATTTAGGATAGCCTTGTCCATCATTCCCTTATCTCACGCCGCCACGCGATTGAGACTTGCCTTTCCTTGTTTTAACCTAGCCTTAGGTTTGGAGTCGCCGCACTCCACGTAGGTGTCTTGTTGTCAGACCCTACTTTCCCTTGGAACCTTGACCACAGTCAAGAGTTCTTCACCCCCATTGAGGGGAACTACAGACACTCTGATTTCTCAAAGTTTCATCTTGAGAATACGTAGGCATAGGATTGCCAGATCCTAGCGAGCTACCTTTTTCTATTCCACCCTAGTTTACCTTTACATCCGATGCCTTCTCGGATTCCACCTTTTTTACCTTTACATCCGATGCCTTCTCGGATTTCCACCTTTTTATTTCTCAACCTTTTCTTTCTCACCCTTTTACCCCATAAAGGGGAACTACAAATGCTCTGATTCCATTCCCGTCAGGATACGTAGGCACGAGATGCGATGTCTTGGCAAACATACTTATTGTATATACCCTAGGTCTTTACCTTATCACATTCCCCTTAGCAAGCAAACTTTAGCATAACACAAATACTAACAAGAGGTTCCTGTAGAGTACTACATATACTTAGGGTGCTAATACCTTCCCTTAGTATAACCAACCCCCGAACCTAGATTCTCTTTTAGGGTTTTCGTTCTTTACCCTTTCCTTTGGATAAATCAAAGCTCGATGGTGAATTTCAAGATTTGTGATTCAAGTTAATTAATAGCTTGATATCCGATTCTCACCACAATAGAAATGGTGACTCTACTGGGGACATCCCCTAAGAGGGTTAAGCCCATCTTGTTTGTCTTTGTGTTATTTATATGTTTGCTTGCTTGTATACTTGTATATTTTGTATATCTGTATATACCTGTTGTGCTTGGGCTTTTTCTATGTGCAGGGTTATTACTTTGAGTGGTGAGGATAAGTCCTAACCCGGACTTGAGCATACACTTATTATAGGACGATGGTATATTCAAGGAGGCTTTGAGGGAGTCGATTCCTGAAAAAGTTGACTTGAGACACCGTCACTCAGTTTAGGCCCTCTTAAGAGTTTAGTCATGTTGAACGAGTTCATTCGTGAAAACGTGCTACTCTCGACATAGGTGCCATCGATAATGAGAACCGTAGTTACCTTTAACCCCACTTGGCCTCTTAGGAAGTAGTGCGGTGACCATGAGGGAGTCTATTTCTGAAATGGTTGTCACGCGATACTACACTCAGACGAGATTCTCTTGAGAATTTTATTGATTACCGAGTCATTCGGGAAGTCGATAAAATCTGAAAGATGGGTTGTTGACTCTGGGAACTTCTTAGAACCCTGTTCTACATATACAATAACCCTAGTACACACCCCGTGGTTGGTTCTTTACCCAGACTCCATGTTGTGATCTCAAACCTTTGATCATGTTGCATGTGTTTTGCTTCCTGTTTGCATTGCATTGCATATCTTGCATCTTTGCATGATTCATTGCATGTGTCTGTTTGTCCAGTTACTCATCTCCAGCTGTCTCTAATTCCAGAGTTTGTCTGTGAGTCGTCAAGCTGATTCCTCGACACCGATACATGACAAGAGCTAACATCAGATGCATAATGTTAAGAACAACCCTCTGCCAGGGCAAGTGAAGCTTCAGTCGACTTCAGCTCAGCTACTTCTTAAAGACAGGACAACTCATTTTTGTTTTTGATTTGTCACTAGACCTTGTTTCTTGTTGTTTGCATTTTTCTTATTTTGTAATAGCTGTTTGCTTCCAAATTATGTTTGTACTTTCATGTTAATGAAATAAGCATTTGCAACTTTTTGATTCAATTCATTTGTTTTTGCTATTTACTTCTTAATGCTTTCTGTTTCAAGAAAAATAAAAAAAAATTCTCTTTTCCACTTTCTTTTTTATTATGCAAAGATTGGAGGGAGGATGATGATACTTTATACTCATAATTGCTGTTAGTATGCTTTCAAATCAAAACTTTGCTGACGATGTAAGGCATTGTTTCAATCCCGAAACACTAGAGACATAAGGAAGATAATCCCTCTTTAACCCCTTCGAGCCTAGAAGTAGGATTTTCTTTTCTTTACAAATAAAAACCCGCAATCTTAACCTGGGGCAGGGTAGTTCTCAGTTAACTTGATTGTGCATTCAAATACAAGAGTTGCATTCAAGACGCCTTTCAACAAAAGGTTGCATTCATAAATTTTCCTTCGCACACAGCAAATAAGTGTCGAAGATGTCTTTCAAGGTCAAACGCCAATGATGGTTCACCGTAGTCATTAATCCAGACGTTCACAACCTTTCAACTCTTCCTAATTAAATGAATAAATGTAGTACAAGTTGTTCCCAAAGTGATAAATGAAGAAGGATCATCAAGAAATCCTTACCCAAAGAATGATCCGAGTCCACTTCGAGGCAAAAGCTAAGAACAGTAGGAAGCTCAAGACCTTACTTTATACAACAAAAAAAAAGAAGAAAGAACAAGCTTGTATGACAACCAAAAGTTGTAAGGAAGCAGTGATCACCATCTCAAGTCCATTGAATTTTGAGCCATCATCGCTATCATCAGTGCAATTCCTAACTCATGGGAATTTGAGTACATAGTTTAAATTAACTGAGCATAGGACTGGAGTTCATCACGTAGATTGGGTGGGCACAAATAAACTTTGAGCCTTTATCCTTTGTTTCTTAAACCATGAACCAGGCCACGTTATAACCCTCAAAAGACCTAATTGAAGCGAGGTTATTTTGAAAGCATACTACAGCAAGGTTGCGTAAACTGACTCCAAAAGATCTTTGCAGATCATCTATTTTGGGCATCACACCATTTGCTTAAACTTTTCACTTTAATGTCTTACACCACCGTGTTCTGACCAGTATCCCATATACTTTGTACCTCTTTCAAAATGATTTTGATTTCAATAGTTGCATGAACTTTGCATTTACCATGTTTGTACAAATACTTTTGTTTGCAAACTAGCTTTCTTCTTAAGGAATTTTCAAACATTTGAGAAATTTGGTCGGTGATCCAATCTGGGGCAAGCTTTCCCAGTGTACAGAAAATCTTTCAAGACTCATACTGGGGCAAGCCTTCCCACTGTACAGTAAAACAATCATCTTTCAAGACTCATACTGGGGCAAGCCTTCCCAATGTACAGTAAAACAATCATCTTTCAAGACTCAGACTGGGGCAAGCTTTCTAAGAGCACCATGAAACGTTCATTTCCAGAATTAATTAAGCTGAAGCAATGATCAGCTCATCTACAATAATCAGCTAGTCTGGGGCAGTTTACCTGAAGAATCCCCAGGCAGCTCTTCATCCTTCCTACAAGGATCATTAACTGGATACAGTTTACTAGTGTGGCAGAAGATGTGCCCAGTGGTAGCATCTCTAGTCCCAAGCAGAATGACAGTGATCTCCGTGTAGAGGAATCAGTCTTCCAGTCTTGTCTTCCTAAAGGGTCGAGCTGTGTCGTCAGCATCTGCATTTGCATGGCATAACTCATATACATATGCATATCATGAGTGTTTCATCCTCATTTGCATTTCTCCCGAGGTCGTGTCGTTATCCGCGTTTTACCTTGTGGTCAAAGTCCAACTTACTTGGCGCCTACCAAAACGTTACCTATCCTTTCACTCTAGTGCTATTCCTGGATATTTATATTCCTTCACTCCAGTGCCATTCCTGGATGTCTGTCTCTTTTGTTCTCCAGTGCCATTCCAAAATATCTTATTCCTCTTGTTTCTCCCAGTGCTATTCCTAGAAGTTTTTCCTCTCTTCTGTAATCCCCATCAAATTTGTTTGATATCTTACAGTACCATTCCTTAAAGTCTTATCTATTCATTCAGTGCCATTCCTGGATGAGCTTTCTCCTTTGCATTCAATGCCATTCCTGGATGTCTTTCTCACTATCATTGGATGCCATTCTTGAATATAGTGATTTGCCTTTACTTTCAGTGCCATTCCTGAAAGTTCTTTTCTCTTACCCAATGCTTTCTTGGGTATTTCTTTGTTCAATGCTTTCTTGGACGTTGTTCTTTCCTTTTATCCAGTGCTTTCTTGGGTATATCTTTGTTCACATTCATTCAATGCTGTCTTGAATACTGTGGTTCCTTTTGTCCAATGCTTTCTTGGATTTCTACTTTGTTCACATTCATCTAAAGCTATTATTAGATATTGTGAGTCATACCTTTCATTCAAAGCCATTATTGGGTGATTGGCTTCTTTGCGTCCAATGTTGTCTTGGATCCCTACTTTGTTCACTCTTATCTAAAGCCATTATTAGATATTGTGAGTTATACCTTTCATTTAAAGCCATTATTAGATGACTGGTTTCTCTGCATTCAATGCCATTCTTGAATGTAGTCTCTGTTCACTCTTATCTAAAGCCATTATTAGATATTGTGAGTTATACCTTTCATCTAAAGCCATTATTAGATGACTGGTTTCTTTGCATTCAATGCCATTCTTGAATGTAGTCTCTGTTCACACTCATCTAAAGCCATTATTAGATGTTGTGATTTATACCTTTCATCCAAAGCCATTATTGGGTGATTGGTTCCTTTGCATTCAATGTCATTCTTGAATGTAATCTTTGTTCACATTCATCTAAAGCTATTATTAGATATTGTGAGTTGTACCATTCATTCAAAGCCATTATTGGGTGATTAGTATCTTTCCATCCAATGCTTTCTTGGATCCCACTTTGTTTACTCTTATCTAAAGCCATTATTAGATATTGTGAGTTGTACCTCTCATTCAAAGCCATTATTGGATGACTGGTTTCTTTGCATTCAATGCCATTCTTGAATGTAGTCTCTGTTCACTCATCTAAAGCCATTATTAGATGTTGTGATTTATACCTTTCATTCAAAGCCATTATTGGATGTCTGGTGTCTTTGTGTCCGATGCCTTCTCGGATTACGTTATCTTATTTGCATATGATGCCTTCTCAGATATTATGAATCATGCCTTTCATCCAAAGCCATTATTGGATGTTTGGTTTCTTTTACATCTGATGTCTTCTCGGATGTGCCTTTCTCTTTCTGATGTTCTTCCAGATTGAGTCTTTGTTTTCTGATCCCCCAGTGGAGACCGTCCTTCCGGTGCCACTTCCATTGAGGATCTTGTGTTGTCTCTTCTTTCTAAAGTGTCAGTCGGTCAAACCTGAACCAGTTGCTCAGTCACCTTAGATATTCCCCAATTTGTTTCACTTTCCCCAATGTTGTTTGTCTTCCCCAGTGAGTGATTGCTCATTGTGTGAACTTTGTCCCTGTCTGCTTTCGTTTTTGTCTGCATTTTACATTTACCATTTCATCATCATACTAGAGTTCATGGCATGTCAGCATCTTAGTTTGGTTCTTTTGTCCATAGCATTGCATGTCAGTGCATCTGAGGGCAAAATTTTCGGTTATCTATATTTAAATACCTTCCACCATGATTTCATGAGGATTTACCATCACTCATACCATCCGGTGAAGATATCTAAATAGGGGCAACTGTTGCACCCCAAATTTTACCCTCAGATATTCTGATCATTTCATATCATTCTAAGTCGGTCTCTGTTTTCACATTTTTAGTAAACATCTCATTAATCATGCATTTTTATTCCATGTCATTTTTTATTTTTATTATTATTATTTTATCTTTAGTTAAATAATTATTTTAGATTTATTTAGGATTTATTTAGTTTAATTCTTAAAAATAGCTTTTTTTTTTAGTTTAGTTTTTAATTAAATCCTTTATTTTAGTTTAATTTTAATTTAACATTAATGTAAATAGTCTAGTTAATTATTTTAATTTAAAACAATTATGGCTATCATTACTTTCAAATTATTAGAGTAGTAGATATTTTTTAATATAGTCTCATTTTTATTTTATTTATTATTATTATTTCATTTTTCACATTTTATTATCATTATTTCATTTTTCATTTTTATTTATTATTTCAACTCCCACTACATTACACACTTTGACCAAAACTATACTGCACCATCCATCACCTCCTGCGTCACGTTATTTTTCTCTGTTTTAATGTTGGAAAAAAAGAAAAAAAGAAAAGAAAATACAAGCTCAGCAAAAAGTACAGCAAATTGACATCCTTGGTCAAAACTCTTTTCTCACACTTTTGCCTCAATTGTGTAACACCATAACCTGCATACTTGGAGACTTTTAGAGGTAATCCTAAACTAGCCAAATCCTGCAACAACAAGCTGCATGTCTGAGATGTGAAAGTGATTTATCAACCAATAAAAGACAAATTTATGGGAACTTTGAAACTTAGGAAACAAGTTTTGGTTTGAAATTTGATTTTAAAAAGGAGAATTGAGAACACCATAAGGGGGGGGGGATACACTCTTTACAAAACCAACAACCCTCACGTCCACACATCAGAAGACCAAAAACCACTGCATTCATACAAAACCATCTCACCCCAACCACAGCGATGCAGTCGTGAAGCCCACTGCCAAACTCCATTTCTCTCCTCAAAAGCATAAACTTCCTGAACAGCAACACCATCGTTTGCACATCTTCACATCCGCCAATAACTATTTTGTCTCCGCCGTCAGAATCTCATTTCCGGCAATGATCTTTGAACCCATCCTCTTCTCTCAATGTTTTCCACCACTTGACCCTCCATAATCTTCTTCTTCTCTTCACCATCATCGCTACAATTTTCGTTCAACCACTCTCCCTCTAACTTCAACATCATCACAGTCACCATCCACAAAATAAGTCACTGCAAAACCATTTTTTTAACTACCATTTTTTCTCTTCCAAAACTCCATGTCCGCTTGCCACTTCACAGACCATCGAAAGAGAACAAAATAAAAGTGCTTCCTTCCATCTATCTCACCATACACGCACGAGGATCATTAGAACAAGAACTCCACAAAGTTCTGAACAGAAAGGAATTCACACAAACTGGAATCAACAGTAAAACATCACGCAGCATCAACGACGTTCCAAACTCAAGTGTCGATATCGACAATCGAAAAACGCGCATCAGAGAAACGGATCGAGGGAGGAAGGAAAGAAAATCCAGTTCAGAAGTATTACCTGAACCTTGCGTTGCTGACAGTAAAATTCATCGGATTAGCTCCGACCGAGTAATCTTATTTCATCTTTCTCCATTTTTTTTTACTTCTGCATTGTTATCATCTTGATTAAGCACCTATCCGAGAGGAACAAATCGAAGCTGGTTGTGAGAAGGAAAGCGTGATGTATTGTGAGGGCAAGCCACGACGGAGATTTCATTCTCCGGCTGTGAATCTGATCGTGAGCGATTGTGAGAGAGATGGAGAATCGAGCGCGGAGGAGAGATTGAGGACGGAGGGAGTATTAGAGAAGGCATTCGTGCGAGAGAGATAGAGCGAGATGATGATGTGAATGTTGTGTGCTAGAAAAATGGTTGAACGATATCGATCTGTGAGAGAGATGTGATTTGGGTTGCGATAAGTTTCTGAAGGGTGAACAATCTCCCGGTGTTACCTAGTTTAGCAAGACCAACGAGTCATGTACCCGACCCAACACGCCCTTCTTTCATTGGGCTTCCGTTCCCTGGTTGAAAGAGAAGCCCACTTTTTTTTTGTGTTGTTAAGTTATTTACTTCGTTTAAATTTTAATTTAGTTTTAAATTAGTTTTTTAATTAAATAGTTTTAGTTTTAGATTTAGATTTAAGTTTTAAATTAGAAATTTTATTTAGTTAGAATTTTGAGTAAATTAGTTTTAATCAAGTTTTAAATAGGTTTAGCTTAATTAGGCTTAATTATTTATTAGTTAACTAGTTAATATGTTCAGGATTTAGTATTAATTAGATTTTATTTATTTGATTTTTATTTATTTAATTCTTAATTTTATATTTTTATCATAGTCAATTCTCGAAATTTATTTTCAATTTAACTCTTCTTGCATTTACTGTAAATAAGTTACTATTTCACTTTACTCCTGATACTCGAGGTTTTCTCCTTGTCTCTCTGTTGCCTTCACTTTATTCCAAAGAAAAGGATCCTTCCCCGTTGACTGTCACGTCATTTAGGATAGCCTTGTCCATCATTCCCTTATCTCACGCCGCCACGCGATTGAGACTTGCCTTTCCTTGTTTTAACCTAGCCTTAGGTTTGGATTCGCCGCACTCCACGTAGGTGTCTTGTTGTCAGACCCTACTTTCCCTTGGAACCTTGACCACAGTCAAGAGTTCTTCACCCCCATTGAGGGGAACTACGGACACTCTGATTTCTCAAAGTTTCATCTTGAGAATACGTAGGCATAGGATTGCGAGATCCTAGCGAGCTACCTTTTTCTATTCCACCCTTGTTTACCTTTACATCCGATGCCTTCTCGGATTCCACCTTTTTTACCTTTACATCTGATGCCTTCTCGGATTTCCACCTTTTTATTTCTCAACCTTTTCTTTCTCACCCTTTTACCCCATAAAGGGGAACTACGAATGCTCTGATTCCATTCCCGTCAGGATACGTAGGTACGAGATGCGATGTCTTGGCGAGCATACTTAGTGTATATACCCTAGGTCTTTAGCTTAGCACATTCCCCTTAGCAAGCAAACTTTAGCATAACACAAATACTAACAAGAGGTTCCTGTAGAGTACTACAGATACTTAGGGTGCTAATACCTTCCCTTAGTATAACCAACCCCCGAACCTAGATTCTCTTTTAGGGCTTTCGTTCTTTACCCTTTCCTTTGGATAAATCAAAGCTCGGTGGTGAATTTCAAGATTTGTGATTCAAGTTAATTAATAGCTTGATATCCGATTCTCACCGCAACACAAGCACTATCATATCATACGTGCATTAGATTCCCCAGCAGTTGCATCTTAGCATGTGTTTCAGTGCCTCATGTAATGCATGGCATATCCATCCCCAGCAGCATGGCATAACAGGATCTAGGATCAGTTGGCAGGCATCTTGGTCAATCCTTCTTCAAAGTCAGCAGTATTTCTCTGAAAAGAGTTGATACCCCGCACATGCTCAAGGGATTCTATTCCCCAGCAAGTCATTCTTCAACCATGCAGTTGATAATGACAATCCCCAACAGTTGTTGTTATTACTCCCCAAGCAAAGGATATCTTAGAAAGTTTCTTGTGAGATTTCCCCTACAGAGCCAGTGCATCTCCTCCGACAGGAACCTTACTCAATTATTCCCCTAGCAAATTTCTTCAGAGATACTGCTTTGATATCATCGAGGAACCTTAATGGATAAGGGACTGCTTCGACGACCCAAAGAATCGTCTGCCTTCAGAGATACTACTTTGGTATCATCGAGGAACCTTAATGGATAAGGGACTGCTTCGACGACCCAGAGAATCGTCTGCCTTCAGAGATACTGCTTTGGTATCATCGAGGAACCTTAATGGATAAGGGACTGCTTCGACGACCCAGAGAATCGTCTGCCTTTTTATGTCTATTTCCAATAACACAATTTACAAGAAACTTCTCTTTTTTCAATGCGTAGTCGAATTTCAAAAGAAGGGTATTTTTATTTTCCTTAACTATTTTGTATTTATTAAAAATAAAATAAAATTTTACTTAAATTGACATCAAAATTTTCATGTTAATCTATCTATTAGAGTTCTAGATAAAAAATATAATATATCTATTAGAGTTTCTAGATAAAACAATTGTATTAACATAAGTGACTCATTATTTTGGTATATATATATATATAGTTATGCCTCTATTAAGAGCAATACAATATAAATAACAAAATATAGTGCAAAAGAAAAAAAGAAAAAGAAAATGGGAAGTGAGAATGAGATTCCAATTTTGAATTTTAATAGTAGCACGGGAGTGAAGCTAGAAGAAGAGGCAGAAGGGTGGAAAGAAATGAGCAAGAAAGTGAGAGAAGCATTTGAGAGTCATGGTTGCTTTCTCATAAGGTGTGATGATATCTCAAATGATTTACATGATGAATTTTTCTTAGGCATGAAATCATTGTTTGATTTACCTGAAGAAACTAAGAAGAAGTTCACTAGCTCAAGGGCTTATAGGGGATACATGGCAAAAACTAGTATCCTTCCCTATGCTGAAACCTTTGGAATTGATCATAATGTTGATCAAGATACGGCTCAACAAGACTTCATTGATCTTATGTGGCCTCAAGGAAATCCAACTTTTAGGTAATTAATATTTTATTTTATTTATTTAAATACATCACAAACTCACGCGCGCACATATAGACTTCCTAGATATGCATGACTTTCAATTATATAGTTTCAATTACATATTTAAAATTACACCCTCTAGTCACTTTTATAAGAAAACTTGACTTTTCTTAATACATTTGACAGTTGATGTATTTAGTCCATATATGAATTGGATACATTAACTGTCAAATGTACCAAAAATGTCAAATTTCTTTATAATAGTGATCGGAGGATGTATATTCTTAAAATTTCTTTATAATAGTGATAAGAGAATGTATATTCTTAATTCACACGCGCGCGCCCACAAACACTCCCATACACGCGTGCACACTCACACGCACACACACAATCTTTTGAATTATTTTGAGTAAAGTTACTTTAGACATTTTAGTTTCAAATTAATTTATAATTTGGTAATAGAATGTGGAAAAATCTGTGATATATATATAGTGCGGCGCTAGGTTCTTACGCATCCAAAGCTCGTGAACTAAGTTCACTTATTTTGAAGATGGTTGTGGAAGGCTTTGAGCTTCCACAATATTATAACTTGGATATTGAAGAGTTGAATATCTACAATGATGCCCGAGTGACTAGATACTCAACTCCTGAAGAGACCAAGGGTTCTAATGTTGCTTTGATATCTCACACCGACAAAGGAACCATTTCCTTCCTATGTGACAATGGAGTCCAAGGTCTGCAGTTGCTATCCAAAACAGGCAATTGGATTGACATAAATATTCCCCCCAATGGATTTGTGGTAGTTGTTGGTGATATATTGCAGGTAATAAATATCAACTTATTATAGAGAAAACGAGTTTGACCGTAATCGTTTTGATCTTTCATTTATATATGTTGCTTATTTGTTTGTTTGTTCCACAAGTTACTGTTTTTTCTTTATTTTTATCATCCTAGATGAGATTCATCATAATAATTTTATCAATCATTAAAATTTAGAATTTCAATGTTTAATATAGGCATGGAGTAACAGGAGACTTAAGGGGGCCATACACCGAGTGGTGGCAAGGGATGAAGAGAGATATGCATTTATATATTTTTCAGTTCCAAAGGATGGTAAGATAATTAAGGTTCCATCTGAGCTTGTGGATGATGAAAACCCTCTCCGCTACCGACCGTTTATGTTTGATGAGTATATGAATTATCAACATTCAACTGGAACACAAGATGCTCCGGTGGACAAATTTGCTGGGCTTTGATCCTTTATTATTATATACAAGTCAATTTCTTTCATTGTAATAAAGCAAAGTAATTGGACTCATATTTAATATAAAATAGTATCCATCAAATAACATGGGTTGCCTTCATATATTAAAATATAAAGTAATGTTATTGTGAATTGCAATCTTTTTTTATAATCTTATACTAAATTTTTATTTTCTGTTCTATAAGACAAACAAACTCAATAATAAAAGCTAACCATTATCATTTCCTTTATATATATTTTAAGTAATTAAACTATTTGATTGGATATAGAGAATCTCTCTCTCTCTCTCTCTCTCTCTCTCTCTCTCTCTCTCTCTCTCTCTCTCTCTCTCTCTCTCTCTCTCTCTCTCTCTCTCTCTCTCTCTCTCTCTCTCTCTCTCTCTCTCTCTCTATATATATATATATATATATATATATATATATATATATATATATATATATATATATATATATATATATATATATATATATATTTAAAATTTCACTAAAGATTACAATTTCACTAATTTGATGAATATAATAATAATAATAATAATAATAACAACGATAATAATTGTTATTATTATTATTATTTAATAATTTAAGTAATAATAATATTAAACAGTTTTGAAAAACATTAAAAATTAACTCAAAATTAAAAGAAATATTTAAATAATAATAATAATAAGAATTATCATTATTATTATTATTATAAATTAATAATTTAAAAAATAATAATATTAACATTAAATAGTTTTGAAAAGCATTAAAAATTAACTCAAAATTAAAAGAAATATTTAAACAATAGGATCAAAGTAAATTATATATAGTTGTTAAAAATATTTATACATTTGTTGAGATAATTAAAGTATAATAAAAAATAGAATTAAAATAAAAAAGTTGGTAATTTGTTAGTGGGAAAATTAAAAAAAAAAAAAAACATAGGTTTTGAAAATTTATTAAGTTTTTAAAATTCTAAGTTTTTTAACATAAATAATATATCCTTTTAATTTAAATACTATTATTTTTATCTTAGTATAATCATCATAAAAAGTGTATAAATATCTTTACAAACAATATATAAATTACTTTGATCCTACTCCTAAACATTTTATTTTAATTTTGAATGAATTTTTAGTAGCTTTTCCAAACTATTTATTATTATTATTATTGTTATTATTATTATATTATTATAAACATTTTGAAAAGCTTTTAAAAACTAATTTAAAATTAAAATAAATATTTCAGGAATAGGATCAAAGTAATTTATATATAGTTTTTAAAGATATTTATACATTAGTTTAGATAATTATACTATGATAAAAAAAAGTATTTAAATTTAAAAAATGATTATAATTTACATGAAAAAAACTCAGATTTTTAAAATATTAATAATTTTCAAATATAAGATTTTCTCCACTAATAAATTACCAACATTTTAATTTAAAATCTATTTTTTATACTTTAATTATCTCAACAAATATATAAATATTATTAAAAACAATATACAAAGAGATTATTTAAAATACACTCTCAATCTAAAACTATTTTAAATTGTCATCCAATTAGAATTAATTATTTTGACACATGAGAAGAGAGAAATATGGAAGCAGTAGTTATTAAAATGGTTTAAATAAAAAATTTTATTTTATTTTTATTTTCATACTTATGTGTCAAAATGATTCATTCTAAATGGATGACAATGTAAAGTGATTTTACATTGACAATGCATTCCAATTAATCTCATATTTAAATTACTTTGATCCAATTCTTTAAATGTTTCTTTTAATTTTGAGTTAGTTTTAAAAATCTTTTCAAAACATTATGATATTATTATTATTATTTTAATTATTGATTTATAAATATTATTGTTCTGGACTAGGTCGGGGCATGCTCATCAGTCGAGCAGGCCCAACCCACAAGGCCTGGGATAGCCCAATGAGGACTCCTATCAAGACCACTGCCGAGCACAGGCTCACCACAGGTCGGGCACTCGCCTCACCTCGGGTGTGTACGGCACCCGCGGATGGACCGTCGGGCGCAGACCCTAAACCTCTCGGGCTCACCTCTCCTCGACGCCCATGCGCTCCTCCCCGAGAGGAGACATCTTCGCCCGCAAGTGAGTCCTCCCCGCGAGGACACGCCTCTCCCCAACACGCAGGACTCCTCCCCACGAGGACACATTCTCATGTAACCGCCCCACTCCCGATGGAATCGGTTTGCCCTAATTCCGGAGATTTAGGAACGGTTACCCCAGGGCGAAGACCACGTGCTGGTCTTCATTACGCCACGTAACCGTTGGCCCTGCGCTGGGGGCTTTCTATAAATACCCTCTCACTTGAGAGGGTCAGGTTACTCACTTCAGGAACACTCACTTTCTTACTCATCTCTGTACTTGCTATTTCTCTGACAGTCACCTTACTTGAGCGTCGGAGTACCTTGCAGGTACACCCCCCGGTCGTCTTTCAACCGCACCGGAGCTGAAGCCCAGACGACGTTGTTGGCCACAGAAACTGTCTGATCCAGGTACGATTAGTGGCGCTGTCTGTGGGAACTTTTGCTTCCCCGTTTTCCTCCGTTAAACCAAAGCAACTCTCATTCATCACCATCATGGTCGGCCATCCGTCCGCTACCAAAGCTCTGGACACTGTTGTTATTTCCTTGGTTTTATGGTTGGCATTATTTTGCTAAAACTCATGTAGCAGCAGATGTTGAATGAAGAGGTCTAATAATATGTTTCATTACTCTCTGTTCAACATGTCGAATGAAGATGTTCCATGACTGCTGATAGGACATCGCGCTGTGAAGTCTGTTCTTAATGCAGATTCTGTTACAATGATTTGTAACTGAATATTTTGTGAATAATTGGTTATCCTATGTGGCATCCAAAGCATTTTTGGATTAGGTTTATTTGTTGGTTTTCGGATTTGCTGCTGTTTCTAATTATGGAGACATAATAGGAAACTTTGGATTGAAGACCTATTTTATTGGAGTTAATTTTGCAGATTTGTGAGCAGTCTAATTGCTGCGTTTTTTAAGCCCAATTCAGTCCAGATTTCAAGCTATAAATAGACTGATGTAAACCTAGTTTTAGGTGTCGAACTTACATGTATTTTTAGGGTTGTGTGCTTGTGTTTTGTGAGCCTAACTGGTATCTTATGATAACAGTATAAGGACTGTAGTGTAAGTTGTGTAAGGTTGCTCATAAGCTTTTAAGCATTGAGTAGCTGTGTGTTAATTCTCATAAGCTGTGAAGTATTGAGAATTTGTGTTTCGACCATTGTTACTTGTCTTGTAAGGAACTAGACACGGGTTGTGATTGAAGAGGGATTTGAGGAGGGCCTCATACCTAGGGGAGTCTTAGGTAGAAGTCATAGGAAGGGTAGTGATTAAGTGAGCTGATTGAACCGGGTGTGGTTATCAGTGAATTGATACTATCGAATATTGATTTCATCCCTGGCTTGGTAGCCCCCAGATGTAGGATAGTTAGATCCGAACTGGGTTAGCAATTTCTGATGTTCTTTACATTTTCTGCATACTTTTGTATTGAACTTGTTCATTGTTGTTGTATATCAGTGTCTCAACATCTCGATAGGACATCTGATATATAGGCCAGAATTTCAATTGGCATCAATAGCAGGCACCCTTTGTTGTTTCTGGGTGAGATTCAGGGAAGGTACTTTCTGGTACAATGGACAAGGATAGAGGAGCTCTGAATAAACCACCTCTGCTGGATGGTTCTAACTATGAGTATTGGAAACCTAGGATGATAGCTTTCATCAAGTCCATGGATGATCAAGCATGGAAAGCTGTTCTCAAATTTTGGGAGCCTCCAAAGGTAAGAGATGGAGAAGGAAATCTTACTGATGTTCTGAAGGAAGAAGAGGACTGGGATGATGCTGACTACAAAAGATCTGTTGCAAATTCTAAAGCCATGAATGCATTGTTCAATGGTGTCAACAGAAATATCTTTAGGCTGATTGAGCATTGTACTATTGCCAAAGAGGCTTGGCAGGTCTTGAAAGTTGCTCATGAAGGGACCTCAAAGGTGAAAATGTCAAAGCTTCAGCTTCTCATAGCAAGTTTGAGAGTTTGAAGATGAAAGAGGATGAGAGCATTCATGATTTTCATATAAACATTATTGAGATAGCTAATGCCTCTAGTGCCTTAGGAGAAAAGATGTCTGACAGCAAGCTGGTCAGGAAGATTCTCAGGTCTCTACCTAAGAGATTTGATATGAAGGTTACTGCTATAGAGGAAGCTCAGGACATTGACAAGATGAAGGTGGATGAGCTTATGGGATCACTCCAAACTTTTGAGTTAGGATTCGTTGAAAAAGTTGAAAAGAAGAAGAGTATAGCATTTGTGTCGAATGCTAATGACTCAGATGATGAAGGAGAACTGGTCAAAGATGAAGATGTGTCTAAAGATTTGGTATTACTTGGTAAACAATCTAACAAAGTGTTGAAAAGGATTGACTGGAAATCGAGAGCAAATGCTCAGAACAAGTCACTCGACATCAGAAAGAACCAGGATGGAGGCAGAAGATCCAGAACTGAAGAAGACTCCAATCAAGGGAAGAGAGTTCAGTGCTTTGAATATGAGGGATATGGGCACATAAAGACTGAGTTTCCCACGTATCTCAAAAGGCAGAAGAAGGGTCTATCTGTGTCTTGGTCAGAAGGAGAGTCTGAGAGTGATGTTGAAGAAGAATCAGCAAAATTGGTGACAACTTTGACTGGAGTCTGTAAGGCTGATGGAGAAACTTCTTGTGAATCTGACTCTGACAAAGAATCCTATGTTGGAGAACTCACTAAGGAAGAAGTATTCTCAGGGTTTTCAGAATTGTGTATCAAGAATGAAGAAAGGTGCCAGATTATATTGGAGCAGAAGATCTTGATAGCTCAACTGGAAGATGAGAAGGAAGAACATCTATCAACCATTGCTGATCTGAAGGAGGAGGTTGAATGGCAAAAGTCAAAACTTGACAATATGACCCAATCTATTAGAATGCTGAACAATGGTACCACGCAGCTGGATGAGATCCTTCAGAATGGGAAAGAAGCTGGAAATGTGCAAGGCCTTGGTTTTAACAATCAAGCAGAGACTTCCAAGAAGACTGTATTGAAGTTTGTTCCTCAGAAAATAAAGCAAGAAGTGGAGATGTCAAATCACATGTTTCAACATTAAATGAAGCATCAGAAAAGAGTTTGTAGATCAAAGTATAAACCATGGAGATGCCATTACTGTGGCAAGATTGGTCACTTAAAGTCCTTTTGCTATAAGCTGCACGGCTATCCCAAAACTGCTCAGCAACAAAATAAAGAACAGAGTTGGGGTAAAGTGAAGAGAAGATGGATTCCTAGACAAATGATGGATGGCCTCATAGCACATACTTCTCTTAGAGCATCTGCAAGAGAAGATTGGTACTTTGACAGTGGTTGTTCAAGACACATGACTGGTGTGAAGAAGTTCTTGTCAGACATTAAGCCTCACTCCACCAATTATGTCACCTTTGGGGATGGATCAAAGGGTGAGATAAAAGGTGTTGGAAAGCTGGACTACACAGGACAACCAAATCTGGACCGTGTTCTCTTTGTCAAAGGACTGGCCACAAACTTAATCAGTATAAGCCAATTGTGTGATGTAGGGCTCAAGGTAAATTTCACCAAATCTGAATGTCTGGTAACCAATGAGAAAGATGAAGTTGTTATGAAGGGTACCAGGTCTAAGGATAACTGTTATCTGTGGAATCCTCAAGAACCTGAAAATCTGTCTACTTGTTTGATGTCAAAGGAAGATGAAACCAAACTGTGGCATCAGAAATTGGGTCACTTACACCTGAAAGGGATGAAGAAGGTAATGTCAAGTGAAGCTGTTAGAGGTATTCCCAAGCTGAAGATTGATGAGGACAAAATATATGGTGAATGTCAAGTTGGGAAGCAAACAAGGGTGTCATACAAGAAGCTTCAACATCTTACCACAATTTCTAGAGTTCTAGAACTTCTTCACATGGACTTAATGGGACCTATGCAGGTTGAAAGTCTTGGTGGGAAGAAGTATGCCTATGTTGTCGTAGATGACTACTCTAGATTCACTTGGATAAGTTTTATCAGAGAAAAGTCTGAAGTGTTTGCAGCCTTTAAAGAATTGTGTCAAAGAATTCAACGGGAAAAGGATTGCGGTGTTGTTCGAATCAGAAGTGACCATGGGAAAGAATTCGAAAATAGCAGGTTTGAAGAGTTCTGCTTATCTGAGGGAATCACTCATGAATTCTCATCACCAATCACTCCTCAGCAGAATGGTGTGGTGGAACGCAAAAACAGGACCATACAAGATTGTGCAAGAGTCATGATTCATGCCAAAAAGCTTCCATATCATTTTTGGGCTGAAGCCATGAATACTGCTTGCTATATACACAATAGGGTGACTATCAGATCAGGTACCTCTGTCACTCTTTATGAGCTATGGAAAGGTAGAAAGCCAAATGTGAAGTATTTCCATGTGTTTGGTAGTAAGTGTTATATCTTAGCGGATCATGAGCAAAGGCGAAAGATGGATCCTAAGAGTGAGGAAGGAATATTTTTGGGTTACTCTACAAACAGTAAAGCATATAGGGTATTCAATTCCAGAACTCAGGTGATGATGGAATCCATAAATGTGGTGGTTGATGATTCTGGCAACGATGAAGATGTCCCAGATGATGTTGGGGCATGTCTGCCCATGAACAATGAAAACTCTCCAGACATTGAGTCTGTAGAAGATAGTGCTCAAGAAATCAACACCAGACCTGAGAATGAAGAGGTAGAGAATGCTAATAGGGGACCCTCTATAAGGATTTAGAAGGATCACCTTAGGGAATTAATTATTGGAGATCTGAATGAAGGTGTAAGAACCAGAAGAAGGGAGACTGTGTCAAATGCTTGCTTTGTGTCAAAGATCGAACCAAAGAATATCAAAGAAGCATTGACAGATGAGTTCTAGATAAGTGCCATGCAAGATGAACTGTTTCAGTTCAAGAGGAATGAATTTTGGGAACTGGTACCACTACCAGCAGTAACAAATGTAATTGGAACAAAATGGGTGTATAAGAATAAGTCTGATGAGCAAGGAGTTGTTACCAGGAATAAAGCCAGATTAGTAGCTCAAGGATACACACAGATTGAAGGAGTAGACTTCGATGAAACATTTGCGCCTGTGGCTCGGTTGGAATCCATCAGATTGTTGCTAGGAGTGGCATGTTTGTTGAAATTCAGATTGTTTCAAATGGATGTCAAGAGTGCTTTTCTAAATGGCTATCTTAATGAGGAAGTTTATGTTGAGCAGCCTAAAGGGTTTGTGGATCCAAACTTTCCTGATCATGTTTACAAGCTGAAGAAGGCTCTATATGGGCTGAAACAAGCTCCACGAGCTTGGTATGAAAGACTGACTGAGTTCTTAGTTAACAATGGGTACAGGAAGGGTGGTATTGATAAAACTCTTTTTGTCAAGGAGAAGGATGGGAAACTAATGATTGCTCAGATTTATGTAGATGATATTGTGTTTGGCGGGATGTCGGATGAAATGATCCAACATTTTGTCACTCAAATGCAATCTGAATTTGAGATGAGCTTGGTGGGTGAATTGACCTACTTCCTTGGATTACAAGTCAAGCAGATGGAAGACTCCATTTTTATTTGTCAGAGCAAATATGCGAGGAACGTTGTGAAAAAGTTTGGACTGGATAATGCCAAGCATAAGAGGACTCCTGCTCCTACTCACTTGAAGTTATCCAAAGATGAAAAGGGAGTGGGTGTTAAACAAAGTCTGTATAGAAGTATGATTGGCAGCCTGCTGTATCTTACAGCAAGTAGGCCAGACATCACTTTTGCTGTTGGTGTGTGTGCAAGATATCAAGCAGAACCCAAGGTTAGTCACATCAATCAAGTGAAAAGAATTCTAAAGTATGTGAGTGGTACATGTGATTATGGGTTGCTTTACTCCCATGACTCAAGTCCTATTTTATTAGGATATTGTGATGTTGATTGGGCTGGAAGTGTTGACGATAGGAAGAGTACCTCTGGTGGATGCTTCTTTCTAGGAAATAATCTTATTTCATGGTTTAGCAAGAAGCAGAATTCAGTATCCCTGTCTACTGTTGAAGCTGAGTACATAGCAGCTGGTAGTAGTTGTGCGCAACTGGTATGGATGAAGCAGATGTTGTCATAGTATAATGTCACACAAGATGTCATGACACTATTTTGTGACAACCTGAGTGCTATTAATATTTCCAAAAATCCCATTCAACATAGCAGGACAAAGCACATTGACATCAGGCATCACTTCATCAGAGAACTTGTGGAGGACAAAGTCATAACTCTTGAGCATGTGAGCACAGAAAATCAGCTTGCTGACATATTTACCAAGGCTCTGGATGCAGTTCAGTTTGAAAACCTGAGGAGCAGACTTGGGGTGTGCATTCATGAAGATCTATAGCAATCAATGTGCTTTCTGGCTGCCAGACTGAAAAGACTAAAGGAGGTTCTGGTAGTGCAGTGTGTGAATGAAGGGAAAATACTGAAGTTTGTGCATGACATTTGGGCATGCGATGTGGTGTGCATCTACTTTCTGATGCAGTTTACTCTGGATTATTTTTACTTTGACTTGTTCTACTAGCCTTTGTCATATTTATGGCTAAAAGGGGGAGATATAGTATGTTGTGTGGTTGCTTGTGTGGGGAGTGTGTGTGCTGCAGGTAGAGTGTGTGTGCTGCAGGTAGATTCTGTGTGCTGCAGGTGGATGGTGCGTTGCTGCTGTTGAGGGGGAGTTGCTATGATGAGATGTTTGCTGGACTGTGTGTGTATATGTAGCTGAGGGGGAGTTTTTTTTGCTGCGATTAATGGTGTTTTTTTCCGCTGCTGATACTGATGGTATTTAAGTGTGTGTGGAGTTTTAGCCAAAAATAAGCCAAAGGGGGAGATTGTTATTTCCTTGGTTTTATGGTTGGCATTATTTTGCTAAAACTCATGTAGCAGCAGATGTTGAATGAAGAGGTCTAATAATATGTTTCATTACTCTCTGTTCAACATGTCGAATGAAGATGTTCCATGACTGCTCATAGGACATCGCGCTGTGAAGTCTGTTCTTAATGCAGATTCTGTTACAATGATTTGTAACTGAATATTTTGTGAATAATTGGTTATCCTATGTGGCATCCAAAGCATTTTTGGATTAGGGTTATTTGTTGGTTTTTGGATTTGCTGCTGTTTCTAATTATGGAGACATAATAGGAAACTTTGGATTGAACACCTATTTTATTGGAGTTAATTTTGCAGATTTGTGAGCAGTCTAATTGCTGCGTTTTTGAAGCCCAATTCAGTCCAGATTTTAAGCTATAAATTGACTGATGTAAACCTAGTTTTAGGTGTCGAACTTACATGTATTTTTAGGGTTGTGTGCTTGTGTTTTGTGAGCCTAACTGGTATCTTATGATAACAGTATAAGGACTGTAGTGTAAGTTGTGTAAGGTTGCTCATAAGCTTTTAAGCATTGAGTAGCTATGTGTTAATTCTCATAAGTTGTGAAGTATTGAGAATTTGTGTTTCGACCATTGTTACTTGTCTTGTAAGGAACCAGTCACGGGTTGTGATTGAAGAGGGATTTGAGGAGGGCCTCATACCTAGGGGAGTCTTAGGTAGAAGTCATAGGAAGGGTAGTGATTAAGTGAGCTGATTGAACCGGGTGTGGTTATCAGTGAATTGATACTATCGAATATTGATTTCATCCCTGGCTTGGTAGCCCCCAGATGTAGGATAGTTAGATCCGAACTGGGTTAACAATTTCTGGTGTTCTTTACATTTTCTGCACACTTTTGTATTGAATTTGTTCATTGTTGTTGTATATCAGTGTCTCGATAGCTCGATAGGACATCTGATATATAGGCCAGAATTTCAACCGTCCTCGCGCAACTCGAGAACGGGAACCACTGCAAAGACGCTGTTTCCCTCCACGTTGAAGAAGACGACGTGAGAGATGGGCAAACCGCCTCCCCAGACTCCCAAGACGTGGCTTACAACGCCGCCCACCAAGACGATCAGCAGGCCGTTTTTCAGCCAGTTGCTCCTCCACCCAATGCAGACGCGAGCACCGTGGCCCTGTTCGCCTTGATCAATCAGACCAATCAGCTGATCGCGTACCAGAATACCAGAATTGAAGTGCTGGAGCAAGGGCGGGCACGACGATCTTCTCCGCGAAGGCATCGCCGTCCACCGTCACCTCGCCGTTCCCCTTCCCTGCAAAGGACTCCTTCAGACGAATCTCGGACCCCCTCGCCAGTACGCGAGGGTCGTCGGCTACGACTTGAGCGCCCCTAGTTGACGATTCCCCAGAAACGCCCTCGTTCCCCGCCTCGGAAGGAACCCAGGGCCTCCACCACCACCAAGAAGTCCAAGCAGATCGAGGAGAGGCCAAGGCACCGCTCGACGAATTCCCCTCCACGACATCAACGATCTTCTTCGGTGTCCCCGACAGGAAGTGGCGACGACGACCAGAGGACCCCACTGTCATGGGAGATCATGAACGTCCCAATTCTTACGGGCATGGAGAAACCTCCACAGCTGGGAAACTACGATGGCCTGTCCGACCCCGCCGACCATGTCAAAAGTTTCGAAGCCATGCTCGACTTTAGAAACGTCAGGGGAGCCATCAAGTGCAGACTTTTCCCCACCACCTTGCGGAGGGCGCCATGACTTGGTACAAAGGTCTGGCACCCAGGTCGATCACATCCTGGAAGCAACAAAGGCAACGCTTCACCAAACACTTCACCGCGTCTCGTCGACATCCGAAGACGGGAGCTGCCCTAGAAATTATCTTTCAGGGGAAGAACGAATCTCTCCGGAACTACATTGAGAGATTCAATAGAGAAGCTGTCGAGGTCCATACGACCGACGACATGAAGAAGTATTTGATCATCCACGGGCTACGCTTTGGATCTAACTTTGCCAAGTCCGTGGGCCTCCGCAGACCCCGCCGTCTCGAGGATCTCCTCCAACGGGCACAGTCGTACATCGAGCTCGAGGAGTCGGAGGCGGCACAAATTGCCCTCGAATCTAGGCGCAAAGAAGGCCCCCGCGGCCACAAAGAAGAAGACTCCCCTCCCCGTCGAGGAGGAGAAAGAAAGAGAGATAATCTCCCCCGGGAACCTCGTGAACCACGCGGACCAGTTGGCCGGTTCACCGAGTACACCCCACTCAACGCTCCCCGCGCGCGTATCCTCTCCGAGTGCCAGAACTCAGAATTTGTGAAAGGAGGAGTCCGCTTTCCGAAGCCCACTGCCCCCAAATCAAACGTCGACAAGTCAAAATACTGTAGGTTCCACCGGAATCACGGCATGAGACGGAAGACTGCATCCATCTCAAAGATGCGATTGAAATTCTGATCAAGGAGGGGCACTTGAAGAAATACGCCCAGAAGAATGATACTCCTCGTCCCAGCTCCCGGGAAGCCCAAAACGTCGAGGAGACGATGCCTCCTCCCGAAGAGAGTCGCCTTCAAGTCGCCCTCAGTGTCACCCGACCCGAAGACTTCTTTGTTCCCCCAATCATCGAAGGCCAAGAAGCAATTCGCAACATGTGGGCGACCTTCCCCCACGAGGACCCCGTCACTGCCCGTAGCACCTGAGAAAGCTTCCCCAGGGCGATGGTCATCTCCGGAGGAGGCCCAGAGAAGTTGTCCATCGGATCGATCAAGCGGAAATTTGACAAGTTGGAATCCACAACGTCGGCGAAGGCAACCACCCTCGAGAAAGTGCGGGGAAACTCCAACCCTATCACCTTCTTTCTCGAGGAACTCCCCGGAGGAGCGCCAAATGCCACTATTCCCCTCCTGGTCAGGGCGCAGATGGCGAACTTTGACGTTCGAAGGATCCTAGTCGACCAGGGAAGTTTGGTCGACATCATGTACGCCCATCTATTCGGAACCCTTTAGCTCGACGAAAGGCATCTGACCCCGTATGTCAGTTCGAATCTACAGGGGTTCAACGGGACTACCACCAGACCATGGGGTTACGTGGAGCTAATGGTTACATTCGGGTCCGAAGACACTGCCCGGAAGGTGAAGATCCGTTTCCTGGTGGTCGAATGCCCGTCCCTTTACAACTACATCCTCGGGAGGACCACCCTGGCCGAACTTACGGCGGTACCATCAACGGTCCACCTCAAAATGAAGTACTACACGACCAGGGGACGAGTAGTGACGATGCACGGGGACATCGACGCGGCCAGAAGATGCTTCGACGCCGCCATCAAAGGCCTGAGTTCCATCGGCCCCAAACCCAAGACCGTGGACAAGCCACCCCAAGACGCCGAACAGGTACCTCTCCCGCGCATCAACGCAGTCGAGCTCGATAGCAGGTTCCCGGGTGAACCCGATGAAGACGGGGCAGAAGACCCCGACCTCCAGGCGGAAAACAACGGGCAGCCTCTCTACCCAACGTGCCCCATCTCGAACGGTGACTTTGAGCTCGTGGTACTCGGGGACAATCCAGATCATAACGTGAAGATTGGCACCGGGATCCCAGACCTGGAGAAGGAGCAGCTGAAGGCATGTCTAAAGGAGAACGCTGATCTATTCGCGTGGAGCGCATCCGAGATGCCTAGCCTCGACCCCGAGGTGGCTTGTCATCAGCTCGCAGTAGATCCGGCCGCTAGGGCTATAGCACAACGTAGGCGTAAGCAGTCTCCCAAAAAAGCGGAGGCTGCTGAAAAAGCTGTAAAAGACCTCCTAGAGGCAAATTTTATTTCGGAGGCCAAATACACGACCTGGCTGTCCAACGTTGTACTTGTTAAAAAGAATAATGGAAAATGGAGAATGTGCGTTGATTATACTGATCTTAACCGGGCTTGCCCGAAAGAATGTTATCCCTTGCCTAACATCGACCAACTGGTCGACATTTCTGCAGGTTACAAACTACAATCATTCATGGACGCTTACTCAGGATACAATCAAATTCCCATGGACAGGGTCGACAAACAACACACGGCCTTCATGACCGCGTCGGGCAACTACTACTACAACGTAATGCCCTTCGGTCTGAAGAATGCCGGTGCGACCTACCAACGGATGATGAATAAGGTTTTCCGGTCTGAAATTAGCAACATGCTCGAGGTCTACATGGACGACATGATCGTCAAATCCGTAGAATAAGTCGACCACGCCGTGCACCTCAAGAGGGTGTTCGACCCGGAGAGGAGATGCCGCATGAGGTTTAACCCCGACAAGTGCACCTTCGGCGTTCGGGCAGGTAAGTTCCTCGGATTTTACCTCACAGAACGAGGAATCGAGGCCAACCACGACAAGTGTAGGGCTTTCTCTGAGCTCCCTACTCTGGACTCAAAGAAGTCGATACAAGCATTGAACAGGATGCTCACCGCCCTCTCCCGCTTCGTCGCCAAATCCGCACAGTACGCACTCCCATTTTTCAAACTTCTTTGACAAAAAGCGGAGTTTGAGTGGAGCGAGGAATGCAAACAGGCGATCTTCCACTTAAAACAAGTCCTATCACAACCCCCGGTCCTCTCACGGCCTGAGAACGGGGAGACAGTCTTCTTGTATCTTGCAATCACGAGTGAAGCAGTCAGCGCCGTCCTCATTCGGGAAACCCCGGACAGGCAGAAGCCATTTTACTTCACGAGCAAAGCCCTCCAAGGCCCCGAGCTCAGATATCGGCAGATTGAGAAAGTCGCCCTGGGCCTCGTCACCGCGGCCAGGAGGCTACGCCACTACTTCCTCGCCCACACCGTCGTCGTAAGGACCGGACAGCCTATAAGGCAGTTCCTCAGACGACCGGACATGGCGGGGAGGATGCTCAGGTGGTCACTCGAGCTCGCCGAGTTTGACATCCAATACGAAGGGAGGAAAGTCCTGAAGGCACAGGTATTGGCCGACTTTGTAGCAGAGATGACCGTCCCGGGACCTTCGACCAACGGATCACAGAAATGGACGATCTATGTCGACGGAGCATCCAGCCCAAAGGGAAGCGGGGCGGGCATCATCCTCGAAAACGAGGAAGGCATCCTGATCGAGGTATCCCTCGAACTATCCTTCCCGACATCGAACAACCAAGCCGAATACGAGGCCTTCCTCGCAGGACTCCGGCTGGCCGAGGACCTCGGCGCCAAGGAGGTCAAACTTTTCACCGACTCCCAGCTCGTGGCCTCGCAAGTCCGAGGGGAGTACCAAGCCAAGAACGACAGCCTCATAGAATACTTGGCCTTGGTAAAAGAAAAGATGAAAAAATTCACCTCCGCGGAAGTAACTCACATCCCCCGCAAGCACAATGCCCGAGCGGATGTCTTATCCAAATTGGCGAGCGCAAAGAAGAAAGGCGGGAACAAGTCCGTTATACAAGAGGTGCTTTCCTGACCGAGCATCGACAAACCGGCCATGGTTTCGGACATCAACGCCATCGAGGACAGAAATTGCTGGATGACCCCGGTATACGAATACCTCATGACAGGCAAACTGCCCGAAGATCCCAAAGAAGCAGGCATGGTCAAGAGGCGGGCGTGCTCGTACAGTATAGTCGAGAATAAGCTATACCGGCGAGGGTTCTCTATTCCCCTCCTCAGATGTGTCGAGGAGACCAAGGTCCCCGTCATACTCCAGGAGATCCATGAGGGAATCAATGCACAGCACCTCGGCGGGCGATCGTTAGCCCGTAAGGCGCTTCGAGTGGGGTATTACTGGCCCACCATGCAACAGGACGCCAAGGAACACGTCAAGAAGTGCGACAGATGCCAACGACACGGGGACATGCACCTTGCTCCTCCCAACGAGCTCAGTCCACTGTCCTCCCCGTGGCCGTTTGCGTGGTGGGGAATGGATATCCTCGGACCTTTCGTCCAGGGGTCGTATCAAAACAAATATCTCATCGTCGGGGTGGACTACTTCACGAAGTGGATCGAGGCGGAAGCATTGGCCAAAATCACAGCCTTGAACATACTGCATTTCTACAAAAGAAACATCCTCGCCCGATTCGGCGTGCCTCAAGCCATTGTCACCGACAACGGAACACAGTTCACCGACAGGAACTTCCAAGACTTCGTCACAGAACTAGCCACGAAGCAACACTTCACGTCGGTCGAGCACCCTCAAACGAACGGACAGGCTGAGGTGGCGAACAGGGTGATCCTCCGAGGATTAAGACGTCGACTAGGCGACGCCAAACAACGGTGGGTCGAGGAGCTACACAACGTCCTTTGGGCCTACCGGACGACCCCACACTCCACAACAGGAGAGACCCCCTTCCGTCTGACATACGGAACCGAAGCGGTGATCCCCGTGGAGATCAGGGAACCCTCGAGGAGGACAGAAGCCCCCCTCGACGGGGACGCGAACGATGAAGCCTTGAGGGAAGAGCTCGATTTTGTCGAGGAGATACGTTCGGGCGCTTCTCTCCGAGAAGCTTCGCTTAAGCAGAAAATAACACTACGTTATAACGACAAAGTTATTAAACGTAATTTTCAGGTAGGCACCCTCGTCCTACGAAGGAACCAAAAAGACTCGCGAGAAGGCAAACTCGCTGCGAACTGGGAGGGCCCGTACCACATCAGCGCGAAAACGGTGACAGGAGCCTATTTCCTCAAAAAGCTGCATGGGGAAGAACTTGCTCGACCGTGGAACGCTAAAAAGCTAAAACAATATTACAATTAAGCACTGCCCGTGACGCACTAGCACCGCGACTACGGGGACGCGCTAAGGTACGAACGTGACACCCCTAGACAGAACACGATGATCGAAGACTGCGTTGTGTGTGCGCGAGGACTTTGATTCGACGGGGATACCTCGACCGAGCTCCGTCGTCGTTGTACCAATCAGGCAGAACACCCAGCTCGCGATGGGAAGTTTACGCCACGAAGCTAGAACCTCGACCGAGCTCTTAGCCTCGTTGAAGGTCGAAATACATCTTCGACCCCCCGATCAGCTCTCCATGCGGTCAGGGACTATCAAGGTCGAGAAATCTCAAAGTCTTTATTACTTACAGAAAAACAAAGTATAAAAGCCTTTAATACTTAGACAAAAAACAAAGTATAGCAAATGTATTAACATCACACACAATTAAAACCATGCAAATAATACTAGCAGATAAACAAAGGTACATTAAAACGGGCAGAAGCCTAGTGTACAAATATTACAATCAAAGGTCAAAAAGCCCCTGACACGCAGGCCGGGCAGAAATATCACAATAAGTAAAATTGGCTCGCAAGCCGAACAGAACGGGGAGAAAATCCTACTCAGTGGCGGTCCCTTCAGGCTGCTCGGGATCATGGACCTCGTCGACTCTCATCGGTTGCATGATCTGACCATCGACCACCTCGTAGTCGGGGTCAATCCCCTCGGTCGAAAGGTCAGGGTAGAGGACCCTAAGCTGCTCCACCATGTTCTTGAAACATATGCCCGCCACCACGAGATTGTCTTCCTCGGCTTCACGGAGTTTCGCTATCAGCGCGGCCCGCGAAGTCAACAACCTATCCTCTTCGATTTCCTCCTCAGCAGGGCGGACAACCTCCTCCAACTCAGCGTTCCTCACCAAGAGACGATCCCTCTCCTCCTCGACACTGGCTAGACGTTTTTGCTCCTCCTCGGAACTCTTCAGCTTTTCCTCCAATTTCTGTTGAAGCTCAAGCTAGGCCTGGTTCTGGCTTTTGCAGTCAGCCAGCTCCTGACCCACCTTCTCCATTTCAGCCGAGATGGATTGAAAACTCTCCCGCAGCCTGTTCAGCTCGCTTGCGGGGCACGCCTCGTCGTTCAGAACCAAGGCGGCCGCGCAAACCCGCATCACGGCAGACACGTCCTCTGCCAGCATCCTTCGTCGAGAAGCCTTATCGACGCTTAAGATGGCCTGAGTTTCGGGGCCACCCACGCATAGCGAATTGTTCCTCGTAAAGAAGTTCGGCCTTGTGTGATAAGGCGGGAGCACAAATTTCACGGCAGGGGGACTCTCGTGCTCGGTAAGGTCGATGTCCACCGTGTCTGCAAGCCTTTGCCTCTTCGGAGAGTTCTGGGGGCTGACAGAGTCACTACCCTGGTGAGAGCTAGAGGAACCCCCGGGTGTCGGGGTGGGAACAGACTCCTGCACTCGTAGCTGGTCGACACGACCCTTGCCTCCTTTCTTTGCAGCACGGGTGGCCTTCAGTTTCTTGAAGCGCTCCTCGGCATTCGACATCTTATCTGTAAAGAAAACAAAGAGGTCAGTAGTTCGAAAAGAAGGATGAAAGGAAAGACAAGTCGGGGAGACCACCCCCACCTAACAGCTCGAGGGCCTCCTCGTCAGAAAACATCTCGAGGAGAGCCCTAGTATTGATCACTCGACGCTTCGTCAAGACCTTCCTGTCATCGCCCAGAGCGAAGTCCCCATTTGGTGTCACGAGCTTTGCTTTGTTAAACTCGCTGACGAACTTAGTTATGGCCTCGTGAGCTAAGCGATCCCCTTCACAAAGTTTGTCGGGGCGGACGATATAGCTGCCCGTTCCCCTCTTTAAGTGTTCTTCAGTCCAGAACAACGGGAACTTGGGAACAAGGGTCTCCTCTCGCCGTCCACCCACCTGTTTGACGACCCGAGTGTACATAGTATTCACGGCCTCATGTGTGACCGGCCTCACGAGGTAATACCGGTACTTGAAATTCCACACGGAGTCCATATAAGTGTGAAACAGGCTGTTCACCTATTTGAAGGACACCCAACCGTGCCTACTGTCCTCGGCCTATCGCTGGAGGTGGAAAATGCGAAAAAACAAGGGCACAGTCTCCCCGATCTTTAGATACTTGCATACCAGCTCGAAGGCCCTAATAAATGCAAGAGAGTTGGGGTGGAGTTGAGAGGGGGCCAAACACAGCCAGATAAACACGACCTGCTGGAAGTCCGTGAAAGGCAGACGCCACCCCGCCTCGTCGAACATAAACTCCTAGAAGGGGAATCGCATCCCGCTGTAGGTCGAGCAGATGCGATGGTGTGGCAGAGGCCTAAACACGTTCCACGACTTCGGGGAGCCTATAAGGAGGTGCTCGACAGTACAAAATATTCCCTCCTCATCCAGGTCGACGAACTCGGACATCATGTTCACGGCCTCCTCGCAGGCCCAATCGTCGGGCGTCCTCTCCCCGGCGCTGGATGTCTCCGCCATATGTGAACTAGGCTCGTCGTAGATATCCAAAGACCCCACAGCCACTTGCAATGCATCCATTTACCTGAAAAGCAGAAGGAAACGGTGAATTCGATGACCCATATCAAATCCACCCCTTCCACCACTGATCAAGTGAAAGGGCGATGAGGGAACGTCGGGGAACGCGAACCCGCGACCGTCCTCAGGTCCGCGGGGAGGACCCCGAGATATTCAACCCACGTCCTCGTGACATTCTGCATTTCCCCAGGGATCTCATCATTTATCCCCGGGAGATTCAACAAAAAGAACTGAGACGTTCATCCAACGACCCCGGGACATTCTTCATGTCCTCGTGGAATTCATCGACTCTCCCCGCGAGATTCAACGAATAAACTATGAAATTCCGCCGTTTTCGCCGGATATTTCGTGATTTCCATGGGAACTTCATCAGTTCACCTTAAAAATCACCTTACAAATGCAAGCAAAAGAGGGAAAAGAAAGAACTTACTTCAAAAAGTACTTCCGGTAGGGCTCCGGTACGGTTGTCTGCGGCGGCGAACGGAGGCGATCGGAGGTTGAAGGGAGAGCGAAGGAAGAGAAAGTTAGAGCAAGGGGAGAGCAAAAAACATGCAAATGGCACGGGCTTCCCCTATTTATGGGGCTCTCACGAGTCTCGAGGGCTCCTAGGCAATCGATTGCGCTACCCTAGGGTAGCCGCCCTAGGGAATGATGAGTGGTGACGCGTGGCACACGTTTCCCCACACGCGTCTTTTCATTTCCCGACGAGCGCCTTCCCATTCACCTCGCTTCAGACTTCTCATCTCCCCGTAAGTCGATTTGTCTCTCCCCTCTCGACCTACAGCTCCTCGTTAGCATTCCTTCCTCGATGAGTCCTCGACATGGCTAGCCCTTAAGTCATCACTCTAATGCTCAGAGCAACGACTTGGGGGGCTCCTATTCTGGTCTGGGTTGGGGCATGCTCATTAGTCGAGCAGGCCCAACCAACAAGGCCTGGGATAGCCCAATGAGGACTCCTATCAAGACCACTGCCGAGTACAGGCTCACCACAGGTCGGGCACTCGCCTCACCTCGGGTGTGTACGGCACCCGCGGATGGACCGTCGGGCGCAGGCCCTAAACCTCTCGGGCTCACCTCTCCTCGACGTCTATGCGCTCCTCCCCGAGAGGAGACATCTTCGCCCGCAAGTGAGTCCTCCCCGCGAGGACACGCCTCTCCCAGACACGCAGGACTCCTCCCCGCGAGGACACGTTCTCATGTAACCGCCCCACTCCCAGTGGAATCGGTCTGCCCTAATTCCAGAGATTTAGGAACGGTTACCCCAGGGCGAAGACCACGTGCTGGTCTTCACTACGCCACGTAAGCCCTGGCAGTTACTTGGATCGGGCCTGGCAATCCAGCCCAATGCAAGTAACCGTTAGCCCCGCGCTGGGGGCTCTCTATAAATACCCTCTCACTTGAGAGGGCCAGGTTACTCACTTCTGGAACACTCACTTTCTTACTCATCTCTGTACTTGCTATTTCTCTGACAGTCACCTTACTTGAGCGTCGGAGTACCTTGCAGGTACACCCCCCCCCCCCCCCCCCCCCCGGGGTCTTTCAACCGCACCGGAGCTGAAGCCCAGACGACGTTGTTGGCCACAGAAACTGTCTGATCCAGGTACGATCAATTATTATTATTATTATTATTATTATTATTATTATTATTTTATAGTCAAAAGTTCACTAATAGATATTTCTTAGAATATTTGAAAAGAATTGTTTAATATTATTACCTTCCAAAAAAACATATTATTCTAATATAATAAATATTATGGCTAATTAGAAATCATTTCGATTCATAATATACATTAAAATAATTTTAAAAACATAAATTTATAGCTATCAAATTAGTGAAATTGTAATTTTAATTGAAATTTTTAGAATTGAAAATGAAAAATAAATGAGAGATTTTAAAAAATAGAGAGAGAGAGATTTTAAAAAAATATTCCATCATAAAAAAAGCATCTAAAACTAAGTGAAAAATAAATTATATTGAATAAGTGAATCAAAATAATATTTAATTGAATCTACATATGCCTTTGGATTATAAATATTGAGTCTAATATTTGGTGACAAAGTAAATTTTGAATATATGTGTGTGTATGTGTGTGCGTGCTTATGTGTGTGCTTGTGTGTGTGTGTGTGTGTGTGTACGTGTGTGTGTACGTGTGTGCGTATGTATGTGTGTGTGTGTGTGTGTGCGTGTGTGCATGTGTGCCTCTGTGTGGGTGTGTGTGTGTGTGTGTATGTGTGCGTGCGTGTGTGTGTCTGTGTTTATGTGTGTGTGCATGTGTGTGTGTGTGTGGATTGAAAATCCGAAAGGGGGGTCCAGCAAAATTTAGAGACATAAACAGAAAATAATCTTCCTAGTAGATTGAAAACCTGAAAAGGCAATCTAGGCAAAAGTTAGGGATTAAGGCAAGTAACTACATCGGACCCGATTGGATCATCTGATGAAGCTCTATCTATCAAAGAATCCTCAATCAAGAACACCTTTGTCAGAATCTCAAAGAACATTAGAAATTCAAAGTTTTTAGGGAGAATTCGACCATTATATTTTAATGTAGCCCCTTCCTTTTAATTACCACTTTTCAACTTTTGTAACGATCCATCGAATCCCGCCATTTGCGGGTTACCATTCTATCAATAAAATTTGAGCTTTTGCCCATCTGTTTGCAACTCTTGTTTTATTTACATCTTGCAAAATGACATTTTTACTTTGATATAAATTCTTGAAAAAAAAAAGTTAAACTTTTTCTTTTTTTTTTAAATGCTTGTGTTTACTTTCCTTTGATTTGTGAACATAAGAAAGATTATCAACAATTGCTCCAAGAATGATTAAACCTCGAAATACAGGATCAAATGTTCTTGTGATTTTCCTCGAAAGGTATCTCCAAAATGATGGATCTTAAACTCTGTCCACACCTTGATATGTTGGACATACAATCCCATATCTCTAGTGAAATTTTGGACCCGATGCTCTCCAGTAAAGAATTAAACCTGGTATCCCCCAGTTGAATTTTTGAATGCAAGCTGAGTGTGGTTCTCTTTCCCCGGCAAAACGTAGAGTTACTTTATCCTCAGTTGAACAAGATAATGAGTTTTGATGAGTCCAAGCTTTTGAGGTTGACATCAATTTTGGTAAAACTAACTTGACAGTAAGATGTTGGACAAGATGTCCTAACATGAAGAACTAACTGAAGATCAAGATGTTGGACAAGATGTCATATCATGATGATTTGACATCATTGTTTATTACTTTTTAGTTTTTAATTATGCTATTTTTAATTCAAGATTTTAGATTATTTTGGGGATAATTGTTTTTCCTAGGTGGCATCCAAGATTGAGGAATCAGTGATTCTGAGTATAATTCGAAGATGTTGTTTCTAAGTGTGAAGACACTTTAGGAAACTTAGGATTGAAGAAACTATTCTAGAGGAGAATTAGTTGCAGATTCTGTGGAACAGAATTGCTGCATTTTGAAGCCCAAATCTAGTCATGTTTATGATTATAAATAGGATGAGTTTAACCTAGGAAAGTGTGTGGAAAAATATATTGTTGCCTAGTGAGTTTAGGGTTTGTATTTTGTGAGCCTCACTTGTGTCGTGTTGATACTAGAGCTAGACTGTTTACATTGAGTTGTAATTTCTCTCACTGTTGTGATTGAAAGGGAATTGAGAAGGGTCTCATACCTAGGAAGTGTCTTAGGTAGAAATTAAGCACGGGTAATGATTAAGTGATAAGTTGTAAACCGGAGGTGTTTAGCTTAGAATTAATACTAACTAGTGGATTTCATTCCTGGCTTGGTAGCCCCCAGACGTAGGTGTTGTTGTTCACCAAACTGGGTTAACAATCTTTGTGTGTTGTTTATTTTCTGCAATTTGTATTCTGCTCCTTATTGTCCTTGTGTGTGAAGCAGAGATCAAGTGTCTCGACATCTCTCAGGACACCTGAGATCTGCTACCAGAATTTCAATTGGTATCTGTCATACCCCAAATTTGGACAACAAATATTTCCCATCATTGTGCAAGTCATCATCACAATATGGATGTACCTTCATGCCTCATCAATCTCCTCAAAGATGGTTGAGCATTCACCACAATCAAGAATTAGGGTTTCAAGCCCTCTTTTAGCACTTAGACAAAGAATCAATCAAGAAATGACATGATCTTAAACTTGTCTAACCTCTCAAACACCTATAAAGGATCAAGAGGACTCCCACATCAAGAATCAAGCACAAAGTTGCAACATTCCAATTGGATCAAGCCACAAGATCGCCAGTGTCACCAAATTAGGGTTTTGGTCGACTGAGGCATCCAGATGAAAATTTTCATCCGGGAATGAGCCAATGCTTCAAATCACAACCCAAGATACTCCAAGGGACCTCATGGACCCAATCATCAAGTCAATTTAACCTCAGGGGATGCATTTTCCAAAAATCAGGAATTAGGGTTTCTTGACCTAATTCACCCCTAAGTTGACTTTTTGGACAAAGCATGAGCCAAGACCTCAAGACATGATTTGAGGGCCTCTAATACACCACATTGATCCATTTGCAACAATGGATTGGCCCAAGAAGCTTGGCTCACAAGTTTCAATTTCACCAGGACCACAATTAGGGTTTTGAGGAAAAAGTCAACTGTGTCTTTGACTTTTGACCAAGACATGCTCCCAAACCTTGGGACATGATTCAATACACCCTATAACACCTATGTAATCCATCCATTAGGTTTGATTTAGATCAAGAACTTGATTTCACAAAGGATCGCACAGTTTGGATTTCATCTGATAAAAAGTCAACTGTGCACAAAATCAAGTTTGACTTTTTGAAATTTTTCACAAATATGGTTCCCCTAAGTCAAAAACAATGTTAATGTATGATATTGATCATCATTCATCAAGAAAAATCAATAAAATTGAGGTTTCTTGCAAAAGGGGCAACCTTGAGAAACCAAAATTTTTCTAAGTTATGGAATAAAAATGGTTTTGGTACCAACTTCCAAGGACCATAACTTGAGATCCAAGCAACCATTTTGGGTGATCCAAAGTTGAATTTGTAGGTCTTGCTACACCCTATAAAAGCTTAAACTACCTCCAACTCCAATTCTTTATGGATTTTAAGTTATGGAGTGATCAAAATGACAAAAACATGAAAATGACACTTTTTCTAACACTTAGTGAAAATCTGCCCAAGTTACCAGCCTTGAACATCAATGTTCATGAGGATTTTTCAATGGAATCCAAATAGTTTCAAAACAAACTATGATCACACATGTTTTGTATCATATGAGGGCTTTCTAAAAAGCACAAGAGCCTCCCATAACTCAACCTGAGCAGGGAGATATGAATCCCTCAAAATCACCATTTCCAACTGTCTTGGACAAGGAAGATTTTGGCAGATTTTGGTATTTTGCTCGATTTGGAAAAAATGAGCAACTCCAAGCCTTGTCATCCATTTGAACATATCTGAGGATAAAACAAAAGGAGATTGATCTGATCCCTAAGCCTCCAAAGTCCAAGAATCAACACTTAGCCATAACAAACCTAAAAAGGCTAAAAAGGTGCCAAGACTCTAATTTTGTTGCAATGCATTTAATGGATACACCAAGGTGGCATGGACTGACACATTCCTAACTGAATGAGTTAAGGATCAACACTGAATCATAGGACCATAGGCCTGTGCCCTAACCTCAAGTAAATGGCTAAAGGAGAATTGAGATTCCTTTTGCTCAACATTGGTCAAAGGCCTGTTGCAAATGCCATTCACTATTGCTTGCAAAATAAACTTGCTCTACTATAAATAGAGCCCATTTGTTCTCAGTTTGAGTACACCAAAGCACTACAACACTTGTTTTCCTCAAAATCTCTCTCTTTAGGCCAAAATGCCTTGTTTTGCAAGGTATCTCTGAGTTTTTGAGTTAGAGAGAAATTCCACCACAGATCATGATCCAAACACCTCTAATATGTTGTATCTAAGCTGTTCAAACACTCACTTGTGACCTGAAACACCAAAATCACAAAGTCCACTTCCAAAAGCTCAAAATTGGACTTTTCTGCATTTTTCAAGCCATGTCTTGATTCAGTCACTTACAAAACCAAACAAAGCCTCAAACACACTCCAAATATCATCCTCAAATTGTCCCAAATGGTTCCCCTCATCTGGAACACCATTTGAGAGAGTTGCCATATTGGTCACTTTTGCCCCTTTTGCAAGAAAGTGCCACAACTTGTTCCTGAGGATTCCAACTGGTTCTAATCATTCTAAAAGCTTCTAAGTGATCAATTGAGAGTGTCCAAAGCATCAAATTACTTCTGCCACAAGGAACTTGGCAGATAGCACAAAAATCTCCAAGAGGTAAGTGCATGACAACTTGAACTCTTTGAATTATGCATTCCTTTGATGTCCATTGATCATAAACATCTCATACATGTTGTATATGCTGTGTTTGAACCAATTTGCCATGTAATTCTTGCCTGTACCATGAGATAACATAGAACATGCAAAAATAGTCCTATTTTGAAATCACTATCGGATTTTAAGGAGGTAACATTTTCTGGAAATTCCAAGGGCACCATTGGATTCCTCATGAAATTCTATGTCAGATGTGTTAGAGCAAGAGTTGTCTCTGTAAGTCATCTCTATGTTTTGATGATAACAATGAGTATTTGTGAAAGAACTATTTTATGTTCTAATGTGTGTTGTGTGTAGATCATAATCATAGAAGATATCAGATCCAACAAGCACCAGCAAGATGTGCGTAAATGTTCATATGCGAGTTACTATGTGTAACACAAGTTGCAAGAACCAAGTATGCTTCTGTATCTGATCATAATCAGAAAGATCCAAGGATGTCGATATTGTTGTTGCAATGCTCTTGTGGATGTTGTTCTGAAAGTGGTTATGATTATGAAGATAACGAAGCTTCTGAAGAGATAATCTTCTAGAGAACCGAAGTTCTGAAGATTCTGATGACTTGGAGTTCTGAAGGCTGAAAGCTCTGAAGACCAAGTGTAGAAAGATTCTGAATACTTATGAGTTCTGAAGATTTTGGTTCTAAAAGTCAAGTGCTGAAGACTCTGAAGACAGATTCCTAATGGACAACTTCTGAAGACTCTGAAGACTTAAAGCAGTGAAGATAACGGGTATCTAGACAAGTAATGAAGCTCTGAAGACAGATTCCTAATGGACAAGTTCTGAAGACTGAAGACTTGAAGTTTCAGAAGACCCAGTTATAAAGTCTCTACTCTTGCTTCAATTAATTACCATTAGAAGCCTCTGAATATTTGAAGACAAATGTTGCCGTTGGAAATGACTGTACACCATACTGAAAAAATCTATCCCGTCACTTCTTCTACATAAAAAAAAGATATTGCAGTACAACTTTCATCATTGCATAACTACTCTTTTCAAACAGCCAACAGTGCTTCAACGGCTATATTTTACTTGGCTATTTAAATGAAAGGAGAATGCGCTTCTGAAGGTGTCGATGTGATGATAGTCGCAACGATCAGTTTTCGTTGTTACACTTAACATTCAAAGCTATCACCATTAACACACGACCATTGTTGTTGAAGCTTAAAGATCATCATTCAACACAACAAAAATCAATTGGAACAGAAGCTGTTGATGAACAAGACAACATTTCAAATCAGTCAAGTCATCAACCAACTTCATCATTTGGGCTATATTGAAGATCTGAAGCAAGGAGTTATTGCTCGAAGCTTGCTCAAAAAAGAAGATGAAGAAGATCTACAAGATGTCATCAACTGTCAAATCACCATACATCTTTGTAGAATTTAAAGATAGCAAGGAGTTGTTGCTCATATCTTGCTAGAACACTGTGTGTTCATTTGTACTTAAAATTAGGAGTTATCTGCTTGTTAAGAAGCAACAATGTAATCTCCAGAACAACTAATTCTATGTGAATTAGGATTCCTCAAGTGATCAGTGTGATCAGAGACTTGAGAAGACATTCAACAGACATAGCGTTTACTGACCATTCTTCCAGAATTTTGAATGATTTCCATCAGTGATCTCACAAAAGTCAAACCCACAATTGGTTCTCTTTGAGATATGAACCTATTGGGTCAATACTCGTTATATCCATTAACTTGGATCCCCGAACGGTTCATTGTGGGTTAGTCATAACTGCGGCTGTGCAGGTTGTTAGTCACTGGTGTCGTAACCCGATATTTGACCTCCCTCTTTTTCCTTTTTGCATAAGCATGTACATTCGCATCGGCAGCATACGCATTCGCACTTTTCTCTGTGTGTTTCTTGTTGCAAGATCTGCAGGTTTTCCAAGCCCGATTAATCACATCCTCTCAAGATTATATCATCACCAAAACAAGCTCAAAATAAAGGTTTCCATGTTTACTCATCAAAACAAGAGTTGGAAAATCGAAACCGACATTTCAGCATCATTTTCCAAGCAAATTTGGGGAAGTTTGGCTGAAGTAACCGGTTACAGCATATCTGATAACCGGTTACTCAGTGTATGTTTCACCAGAAATGCAGATTTTCAAGCAAGTAACCGGTTAGCAGATATGCAGTAACTGGTTACTCTGTACAAAGTTGCAGATTTTGCTGCATTTTTGGGACAGCAGCCATGCACTCTCTTTGGTATTTGGATCTACTTAATTCTAGCAGTGTGTGGAATATTCTAGACATCTCTAGACATTTCCAAGCTATTCAATTCCTTCCAAGTGCATTTGCTCTAATACTTCACTTGAAATCAAGTGCACCATGTTACTTGTTTTCCAAGTAATGTGGATCTTTGGATGTTGGAGTTCACCTTGGGATTGTTACCGAGTTGGCTCTAACTAACCGAGTTAACTGCCTTGACTCGGTGAGTCAAGTCCAACTAACTCCTAACCTAGTTCCAAACCCAAAGCTAATTCCAAACCAAATTCCAAACCTCTCACATGCAAACCAAAAATCTATATAAGCACACATTCACTCACTTTTCAACACTCTCCATCATTTCCCACATTTCTCACATAAATTCTTCACACTTCACTCTCAATTCTCCCACATTCTCTCTGATTTTTCTCTGCTACATCTTCATCTTCATCTCAATTCTCTTTCAAAACCTCACCAAAGCTCAATTTCTACATCAAAGGATAATCATTTTTACATCAAAAGTGATTATTTCTTGAGCTCAACCTTCATCATTCTTGCTATTAAACTTGGATTTCTGGAATTATTTCAGCTTATGGATTAATCTTGAGTATTTGCTGCAACATTCAACGGTTCAATTTCTCATTTCGGAGCTTCATCGTATTTTGCTCGGTTTCGATACGTTTCATCAACAAATTGAAGATTCCTCTGGTTTTCTTTGATTTTTTTCATCAAGAATACGTTGCAATAATTACCAAGGCACATCTCTACCTTGTAGGTTGGTAGATCTTACTTTGCTAACTGTTTCGATCATTTCTGGACATTTACGATGTAATTCTATTCGTTTTCGGTTCGATTTGTTATGCATTTGCGTGATCTTTGATCTCCATGATTGATGCTTGTAATATGTGTTAATTGCACTCACATGATGTAAATTTCGTGCATAAATTCATGATCTTGCATGTGGTGGTTGGTATAAGTGATTAAGCGCAGAAAATCACTTTTGAAAGGCTATTTTTTTCTATTATTTTTGCCACTGTCACAGTGGTAACCGGTTACAGCATAACAGCTAAAAGGTTACTCAGTGTAAATCTCACCAAAAACGCTGATTTTCAAGTAAGTAACCGGTTAGCAGATATGCAGTAACCGGTTACCACTGAACAGAATGGCCAATTTTGAGTTTTTTCAAGCTTGTTTGGTATGCTTTCTTCCTCTCACTTCCATGGATCAATGTGCTTGATATTTGTGGATGTTGTAAGTGTTGTTTAACTTCTGTTTGAAGCATGCTAGTTAATTTTTGAGGCTCGAATTTACATTTATCGATTATTTGCAACTTTGACAATGTTTGTTCATGAACATCTTGCATTTCATTTGATCACTTGTTAGCATGTTTTGCATTGCATACTAATTGTCCTTTTGGTACTGTTTTGCATATTTGCTTCTTGATTGCATTGAATTTGTTCTTTATTGAGCAAATTTAATCATGCTTAATCAATAATTCACACCTTTTTGCTTTAATGGTTTTTCATCCTCTTTGAAAAATTGTTAGCATGGCTTTTTCCCCTTTGATTAATTGATCGAAACCGTGTTTCGATTAGTTGATCTTTCCCTTCCCTCTCTTTAGGACCTCCTTAGATCTTCTCTTTCTCGACCCACCGCGGAGTCGGAGTTTCGCGCGACACTGGAGCACTGTACAAATTGGAGTTGTTACGCTGTCCGTTTCAATTTCCACACTCTATTTTGGGCGCTAGAGAAGGAATGAGGATGGAGTTTTTCTACCCTCATTCTGGCTATTTCTTTGGTAAGGGCGTCTTGTCCTCTCCTCAAGAATAGTCACCTATATCCTCAAGCTATAGTGTTTCTCATTCCCCAGTCGGGTCGACCCTTGATCACTTTTTGCACCTCTCAATCTCTCTCTTAATTAATCAGCATCCTTCTTGGTTAAGATCATTTTTGTCTTGAGTTGGCCTTCTTCTCCTTAGTCTCAACATTCTTTTTCTTGTGGCCAATCATTGCTGTTTTGATTCCCCTAATGAGTCTAAACCCTTTTCTTCGGTTAATCACAGGTTTTCTGTTAAAACCGAATCCCCAGAAGTTCGCAACCCTCTTTTGGTTCTTCTCCCTTTGTTGGTTAATCACTGCCTGTCAATTAAAACACCAATGTTTGCACTCCTTCTCAGTTAATCACAGTCCGTCTGTTAACATACTAAGTTCCTTGGGTTAATCACCTTCTCTCGGTTAATCACCCATTTCTTCAGTTAACCACAGTCCATCTGTTAAAATACTGAAGCCCTTTTAGAGTTAATCACCTTCTCTTGGTTAATCACTCCTTCTTCTCGGTTAATCACAGTGTTCTGTTAAAAAACCGAACCCCAGCACTTAGCAACCTCTTTTGGTTCAATACCCTTCTTTGTTGGTCAAGTGCTCTTTGCTCAGTCAATACCAACACCCCTTTTGGGTTACGACCTTCGATCGGTCCTACACCCGTTCTTCTGATTAATCACAGTTTTCTCTCTGTTAAAACCAATGCTTCTCTATCCCCACAGAGTTGTAGTCCTTTCTTTCTTCAGTTAACCACTGCTAGCCAGTTAATATACCGAATATCCCTTTTCTCTCGGTTTTGACACCATCCCTTTATTTGCATCCCCAGCCGGGTCGCTTACCCTCTATCCCTAGCAATTCTTTATTCTCCTTCCCCAGCGGAGTTTCTTTCATTCTTGGTTTTGACACCATTCTTTTTCTAGTCTCTTGTACAATCGCTCTTACTGTGTGGTGTTCCCCAGTAGAGTTTTTTCTTTCACTCTTGCTCTTGGTTTTGACACCATTTCTATTGTTTCCCTGTTTCTTTCTTGTTTTCTGTTCGGTTCCCCGAACTACGGAAGCTCTGATTCTGCATTCTTTCGAATGTATGATACGTAGGCACGAGATCGCAATGATCTTGGCGAGCACACTTCCACCTTTCTTCCTTCTCCCTTTCTTCCTTCTTCTCTGTCCCCTGGTTCCAAGAACTACGGCGCTCTGATTTCCTCATTGCACTATGAGGGTACGTAGGCACGAGGGCCCCAATCCTCCGCGAGCACTTTCTTCTTTCTTTTCCTTTTCTTTTCTCTCTCCTTTTCTTTTAGCTAGAAGCCTTTAGATAGATAACCCATCCAAGCCTAGAAGCAAGCGAAATGTTCCCGTCGAGTACGACGGATGCGTTAGGTGCTAATACCTTCCTTTCGCATAACCGACCCCCGTTCTCTTTTTTCTTCCCCTTGGGTTTTACCGATATTTTCCCTGTCCTTTGGGACTAAATAAAGTTCGGTGGAGACTCTGTATTATCTTTGAGTGTGTGATTCACTCGGGTATAAACCAGCCATCTTCAGCTGGTGACTCTGCTGGGGAGCATCCTTGCGTTTGCAGGTTGGGGTCTCGCCTAGTTTTGTTTGCTTTTTTGCTTGTTTGGGTCTTTATCTTCTGCGCTTTACTAGCTTTATCTTTATGTGTTATTTGCTTTATGTTTATTTACCGTATTTCTTTACCGCTTTAAATATTCATATGCTGTATATTCTGGATATTTGCTACATTCTCTGCTGTTGTTGGTTGGGGTTGTTACTTGAGAGATAAGCCCAATACACAAGCTTAAGTATACACCTAGGATTAGAGTGGAAAGTAGTGGGACCTATGTTCCATCTTGGTGCATTTGGTGTTCACGAAATTCACATCCAGACGAGGTTTTCTTGGGAGATGCTCTGACGTGCGTGTCTTGCGCATTTCGGGGTGTTGATCTAGAGAGTTGTCGACTCTGGCGACCAGTCCTAAGGACTCAGTTGAGGCACTCCTCCCAATGAGCGATAATGGCAGACCAAAAATGGAAAACCCATTAAGCTTCTTGATCCGAGGACCCAAAGCTGGGAACTTGCCATAGGACAACTTTTTTTGGGGGAATCAGTGGATGATCTCTTTGTTTGGCGATAGTATTGTACCCCGAGGGATGAATGTACTATTGCTTCTCAAATCGAGAATCTGAAACTGAGAATCCCGCTTTCTATATCATACTTGTGAGGGGGATATTGGGTTTTTTGCAGGAAACCAAGACTCTTCCAACCTTTGTTCTCTCATTGTGTCAGATCTCGCACCAACACAGCACTACCTTTGCAGATGTTCAGATTAACTATTCAGACTATGCTGGCTTGTTGATTCTGATGTTGCATATCATCTCATCATGTCAAATTAATTTTTGCATAAGCATTTTAAAACTTTATTTTTTGCATAAATTGTATTCATTCATGCCCGTATATGCATGTCCTTCATCCGGGAACCTTTGCTCACTCTGATCATTTCCGACTTATAGCAAGACGACGACTCGACATCGGTATTTCACCCGCTCAAGCAAATCCAGGATCATGGCTGACTTCGAAGCTGAGAACGCTGCTTATAAGGAAACCCTAGCCCAATTTCAAGGTCGGATGGATCAATTTTAGACAAACATGGACGTTATCATGGAACTCCTTCGCGCTCAGAGGGACGCCACTGCTACTGCCACTGTTGTTGCAACCACTACTGATGCAACTGTTGTCACTCCTGTTGTGACCGTTCCTCCTGTTGTTACGGCTACTCCTGCTGTTGTTGTTTCTTCTCCTGCTATGGTTGAAGTACCAGTTGAGCCTGTGAATCAGCCTGTTGTTCATTCGAAAAATTCTCAATCCGGTTTAAACTAGATTCCCGCTGGTTTTCCTTAGGGCATGCCTCCGAATTACACTCCTCAGATTGCAAATTATGGTAGTGCCTTCATACCATATCAGCCTTTTGTTGCGCCCATGCCTAATGGGAATGCTGCCGCATATCCATAGGTCATGCCTACTCCAGTCCCGCCTCCAGTGTTGAATGATGATCCTGAGAATCTTCAGGTTCAAACTCACCAAACTTTTAGGTTGCCCGACACTGAAACTCCTGACGAAGAAGAACATGTGTATAGGGGTCCTCCTATTCATGTTTCGGTTTCATCTCAAGCTGCTCAAACTGCTGTCCAGAATGTTCTATCCTGGGGCATCTTCCTCAGCTGCTATGGTACCTCATTCGTATTATCCGTTTGGTGTTCAGATGGGTCAGAATGCTGGGCAGATGGTTAATCAGTCATAGTGCTCAGCTGAAACATTCAAGGAGTATGCACAAAGATGGCATGAGATGGCATCTTATGTGCGACCTGCTCTCTCTGATAACGAGTTGGTTGACATCTTTATGGGTACCTTACAAGGATCTTACTATGAGAAAATGGTGGGTAGTTCTTCATCAAACTTCACTGATGTTGTAACAATTGGTGAACGGATTGAAAACGGTTTGAAGACTGGAAAGATTCCTGGAGCTGCTTCCTAGTAGCCGGCCACTAGAAAATCTCAGAACAGTCAGTCCAAGAATAAGGATGGTGAAGCCAACGCTGTGATAGCTCAAGTTCCTCCTCAGTATCAAGCTCCCATGGCTCCCATGACGTATTATCCATATCTATACATTGCTAATGCACAGTATCAACAACCTCTATACCTGTATCATCCACAACAACTAATTCAGAATGCTCCGAATTAGCAACAGAATCAATAGAACAACAAAAGTCAGCAGAATCAGAACCGTCAGAACAACACCAATCAAGGAAACTGTAAGCGTCCGAATTTCGACAGAATTCCGGTGTCATACACGAAATTGTTTCCTTCCTTGGTTCACCAAGGGGCAATTGTCCCCAAGCAGATTGCACCTACAATTCCTCCATTTGGCCCGAAGCATAATCTGAATGCATCTTGTGCTTATCATGCTGGATACATAGGACATACAACAGAGGATTGCTTTGTTTTCAAAACCAAGGTTTAAGAACTCATTGATAAGAAGGTTCTGACTTTCGCTGAGGAAGGACCTAACATTCAGAATAATCCTTTACTGAATCATAATGGACATGCGGTGAACATGATTGAGGATATTTCTAGGGCTGAATTGATCATGGATGTCGACGAAGTAAAGACCTCGATGGTTATGGTTTTCAAGAAATTGAATGAACATGGGATGTTGAAAGGGTTGCATGGTAAGTGTCAGATTTGTGACGATAATCCCAATCAGTGTCGAAGGCTGAAGGGTTGTGTTCAGATTCTGATGAACCGTGGCGAAGTGCAATTTGCCAGATCTAAACCTGTTGAGGAAGTTTCTGCCATTGAGCCGTTCACCATCGTCTATAGAAAAGTTCCGATGGAATCCCCTAAACAGAAGAAGGTGTAACCCATCGTTGTTTGCCTGCCGAAGCCGTTTCCATATCAGAATTCCAAAGAGGTACTGTGGAAATATGGGTCTACTATGTTTTCTGGAGGTCAGGAGATAAGGTTCTCCGAATCTGAGATCGTGAATGTTACAGCCGGTGGAGGTATGACTCGTAGTGGACGAGTGTTTGCTCCAAAGGTCACTACAAAGCCTGTTCAAGTTCCAACTGTTGTTTCTCCCAAGGAAACGCCTGCATCTGCAACCCCTGGGGCATCTACTGCCATTCCAGTACTGACTATCCCGTTTGAGGATGTTCCAAAGAGCAAAGAGACCCTCGATGATCAAGATTTCCTTAAGTTGATCAAGAAAAGTGACTTTAAAATTGTGGATCAGCTAGGGCAAACACCCTCGAGGATCTCAATTTTGTCTATACTTATGAGTTCGCCTGCGCACAGATCAGCATTGTTGAAAATCTTGAACAGTGCTCACGTTATGCATGATATATCTGTCGTCGAGTTTGATGATGTAGTGGCCAACATAACCGCAAGTTGGTACTTGGGCTTTAATGAGTCAGAATTACCTCCTGAAGGAACTGCCCATAATAAAGCACTGCATATATCTGTAACCTGCACAAACACCCTGTTATCTCGTGTTCTAGTAGATACCGGTTCTTCCCTCAATGTGATGCCTAAGGGCACATTGAGTCAATTACTGGTGGAAGTAAATGAGATGAGACCAAGTGCCTTAGTTGTCAGAGCCTTTGACGGGTCTCAAAGGCAAGTTATTGGGGAAGTGGACTCACCCATCAATATTGGGCCACATTTGTTCACCATTACCTTCCAAGTGATGGATATTAATCCTGCGCACAGTTGCCTACTGGGTCGTCCATGGATTCACACCGCAGGGGAAGTTACCTCCACTTTACATCAGAAGTTGAAGTTCATGTTTGATGATCAGCTTGTCATCGTCTGTGGCAAAGAGGATTTGATTGTAAGCAAGTTATCATCTTTTCGATACGTCGAGACCGAGGAAGGTATAACTGAGGTGTCGTTGCAGTGTCTTGAGTTCGAAGATGTCATCTCTTCTTCAACTAGTCAAAGTAGATCACCACAATTGACTTTAGAATCTGCTAAGAGTGTTAAGGAGACTATCCAGAAAGGTGCTTTGTCAGGCTGGGGGCATGTGATTGATGTGGTTGAGAAGTATAATCGTTTTGGATTGGGTTACCTTCCTGGTCGTCAATCTGGTTCCTCTGGTCAGAAGCAGTGCAACTTGATCAAGTTCAGTAGCGCGGGTTTCCAGCAAGGTGACATCGTGGTAGCTATTGATGATGCCGGTCCCAGTAATCAGACTTTAAGCCTTGTGCGCAAGTGTCCGCCAGGTTTCAAGCTCAACAATTGGACATCTACCGTGATTCCTGTGGTTTTCCCATATAACATGTAATGCATTTTTCTTTCTTATTCCCTCGTCCTCGCCCGAGACGAGTGGATAGCTTGTAAAGGGCCTCGCGCTTTTGCAATATTATGTGATCAATAAATAAAAGTTTTTTGCATTCAAAATCATGCTCTATTTTCTTTCTTTATTTTACTTTTCACAAATAAATGGCAAAAGTTTCTTTTATTTTTCACTTTTCAAAATAGCTCATTCTATCCATAAACATGCGGAACTAATAAAAGCATTGATAACAACATGGCAAACATCCATTGTAATTCTGGAATTCCAATTAACCAAGCCGAAAAAGATTCTGGAATTCCAATTAACGAAGCCGAAGAAGATGGTGAGGAAGATTGTGAGTTACCGACTAAACTAACAAGGCTCCTTGAGCACGAGCATAGAGAGATTCAGCCACACAAAGAGCCAGTGGAAGTTGTCAATCTTGGTACTGATCAGGTTAGAAAAGAAGTCAAGGTTGGCACATCCCTCGCAGAGCATGTACACTCCGAGTTGGTCAAGTTGTTGAAAGAGTATGTTGATATCTTTGCCTGGTCCTATCAAGATATGCCTGGGTTGGATACCAACATCATTGAACATCACTTACCACTCAAGCCCGGATGTCCTTCTGTCAAGCAGAAACTCAGAAGGACCAGACCCGACATGGCACTCAAAATCAAAGAAGAGGTAAAGAAACAGCTCGATGCTGGGTTCCTAGCCACTTCCGAATATCCTGAATGGATTGCCAACATCGTCCCGGTTCCGAAGAAGGACGGTAAAGTCAGAATGTGTGTGGATTATCGAGATCTCAACAAGGCAAGCCCGAAAGATGACTTTCCTTTGCCTCATATTGATGTCTTGGTAGATAACACAACGCAGTTCTCTGTCTTTTCCTTCATGGACGGTTTTTCAGGATATAATCAGATCAAAATGTCCCCAGCTGATATGGAGAAGACCACTTTCATTACGCCATGGGGTACATATTGTTACAAGGTCATGCCATTCGGTCTAAAGAATGCAGGGGCAACATACCAACGGGCCATGACAACCCTCTTTCACGATATGATTCATAAAGAGATTGAGGTCTACGTGGACGATATGATTGCCAAGTCCAAGACTCAGGATGATCACCTGGTCCATCTGAAGAAACTGTTTGACAGACTCTGGAAGTTTAGATTGTGGTTGAATCCTGCGAAGTGCACCTTCGGAGTTCGATCTGGTAAACTGTTGGGTTTTATTGTGAGTCAGAAAGGCATTGAAGTCGATCCTGATAAGGTTCGGGCAATTCAGAACATGCCGCCTCCCAAAACAGAAAAAGAAGTCTGTGGCTTTCTGGGCAGACTCAATTACATTTCAAGGTTCATTTCCCATTTGACGGCTACCTGTGAACCAATGTTCAAATTACTAAGAAAAAATCAATCGGTTGAATGGAATAATGATTGTCAGGAAGCATTTGACAAAATAAAACAATACTTGCAAGAACCACCGATCTTAGTACCGTCGGTTCCTGGTAGGCCTTTAATCATGTATCTCACCATTCTCGATGAATCAATGGGATGTGTATTGGGTCAACATGACGACACTGGCAGAAAAGAACATGCAATATACTATCTGAGCAAGAAGTTCACTGATTGTGAGACCAGATACTCACTCTTGGAGAAAACTTGTTCTGCTCTAGTCTGGGCTGCTCGATGCCTACGACAATACATGATTTGCCATACTACTTTGTTGATATCCAAAATGGATCCGATAAAGTACATATTTGAAAAGCCTGCTGTCTCTGGAAGGATTGCTCGGTGGCAGATGCTGTTAACTGAGTATGATATCCAACATGTTACCCAGAAAGCAATAAAAGGGAGTGTCTTGTCTGACTACCTTGCCCATCAACCTGTAGAGGGTTATCAACAGATGAAGTTTAACTTTCCCGATGAGGATGTTCTATTTATTAGAGATTATGAGACTCCAGACCCTGATATAGGACCCAAACCAGGAGCGCGATGGAAGCTCGTGTTTGATGGTGCCTCCAATTCTAAAGGTCGTGGAATCGGTGCCATCCTCATCTCTCCGACAGGTTTTCACCTTCCCTTCATTGCCAGATTATGCTTTGCATGCACCAACAATATGGCTGAATATGAAGCATGTATCTACGGTATTGAAGAGGCTATTGATATGAGAATCAAGATTCTTGAGGTCTATTGAGATTCTGCCTTGGTCATCGGTCAAGTCAGAGGGAATTTTGTGACTCGGGATTCCAAGCTGGTTCCGTACCAACAACACATTGCAAAGTTGATTCCTTACTTTGATGAAATTTCTTTTCATCATATCCCCAGAGAGGAAAATCAACTAGCTGATGCTCTTGCCACATTAGCATCCATGTTCAAGGTAAAGTGGAAGAATGAAGCTCCTCATATCCGCATTGATCACTTGAACGAACCAGCACACTGTTTAGCAATCGAGGATGATTCTGATGACAAGACTTGGTTCTACAACATTAAAAGATATCTGGAAAAATAGGAATATCCCGAGGGTATCACTATCACTGATAAGAGAGCTCATAGGCGGCTTTACGCCAAATTCTTCTTAAGTGGTGGTATATTCTACAAGAGGAATTATTATTCCGTGTTGCTCAGATGCGTGGATAGACACGAAGCAAACACGATCATAAGGTCCATACATGAGGGCTGCGAGGGTGTACATGCTAAAGGTCCTGCTATAGCCAAGAAGATCTTTCGGGCTGGGTATTACTGGACAACAATGGAGGTAGATTGTTACAACTTTGCCAAAATATGTCACAAGTGCCAAATCTACGGAGACAAGATCTATGTGCCTCCAACTCCATTGAATGTTTTGACTTCACCTTGCCCATTCTCCATGTGGGGTATAGATATGATTGGAATGATCGAGCCGAATGCTTCCAACGGTCATCGATTCATTCTGGTTGCTATCGACTATTCACCAAGTGGGTTGAGGTTGCTTCTTATGCAAACGTTACACGACAAGTGGTTTCCAGATTCATCAAGAAAGAGAGAATCTGTCGTTATGGCATTCCTAGCAACATTATCACGGACAATGCAAGCAACCTGAACAACAATATGATGAAGGAGTTGTGTCAAGAATTTAAGATCGAGCACCATAACTCTTCACCATATCGGTCCAAGATGAATGGCGCCATTGAAGCAGCAAACAAAAACATCAAGAGGATTGTCCAGAAAATGGTCAAGACTTACCAGGATTGCCATGAAATGCTTCCCTTTGCACTGCATGGCTACCGAACTTCAGTCCGCACTTCTACTAGGGCGATTCCGTATTCGCTAGTGTACGGTATGGAGGCAGTTCTACCCATTGAAGTCGAAATTCCTTCGCTCAGAGTAATCATGGAAGCAGGTCTTGATGAGGCTGAATGGGTTCAATCCAGATACGACCAGCTGAATCTCATCGAAGAGAAGCGCCTTACAGCTGTTTGTCATGGTTAATTGTATCAGAGATGCCTCAAGCGAGCTTTTGACAAGAAAGTTCTTCCTCGAACATTCTGTGAAGGAGAGCTCGTGCTCAAGAGATATTCACCTGTTCACTCGGATCCACGAGGCAAATGGACTCCCAATTACGAAGGACCCTTTGTTGTCAAGAAAGCCTTCTCAGGTGTAGCCCTGATCCTTACCACAATGGATGGGGAGGAGTTGCCATCATCCGTGAACTTCGATACAGTCAAAAAATATTATGCCTTAAAAAAAATGGATAAGAGTCCGCTAGATTGACATCCGCAAGGACAATCTAGGAAAAAATGGAAGTCCCGATGGACCAAAAAAAAGAGATGTCCATGCAAAAGTTAGGGACAATGAAAAAATAATGATGGCCCACTAAGTTGAAAACCCGAAAGGGTGACTTAGGCAAAAATGGGTATCCCGGTGGACAAAAAATAGGAAAAACATGTCCAGGCAAAAATTAGGGATAAAGGCATTGACTGTGAACACTTGAGCCTCCTTCATCACAGCTAGACCTCAGACGGTAACAAAACATTCCAATCATCATCAACTGGTGCAAGGTGTTGGAACCTAGACTTACAGTGGATGGTAGCCAATGTTGTAATCAATGCAAAACATGATTTCCCTTTGCCATTTACATTTGTTTTCCAATTTTCTTGCAATTTTCCTCATCAAGGATTTTGCATCCTGGTACACACTTTATGTACAAAAATTTTTACATTCAATAAAATGCATTCTTTGTTATCTCAATTTGTTCATTCCAATATTTTGTTTGCAGAATAAACAATTATTTGTGAAGGATGTTTCTCCTCAGCAAAGTCAATATGGTTTGGAAGGATGTTTTTCCCAACACAGAGCCAGTCTTGGTAGGAAGGATCGATTTAGTGCTTCTATCCCAACAGAGACGTCCATGGTGATTTAGAAACCTGAGAGGTTCTCGGTTTCTTTCCCCGGCAGGATCATCATCCTTCGTGAACTCTCTTCTCCAATAGAGATTTGTCTTTATCTACGGGTCCTCTCCCCGACCGAGGATGTCGAAGTCGTTTTGCTACGATTCCTGCCTAACCACTTCACACTATGCCTTATCTTGCGCCTTTGCATTTCATGATATCAAGCATCATGTAGAAACGCATACATAGCATATGCATCGATCATACTCTCCCTCTTTTTGCCTTACTTATCTCCCAATAGATTTTCAGCCAACTTTGCACTTATCTTTTCTTTCTTAACACTCTCCTTTTGTCGTCGTCGGCCAAATTTTCGAGCTACTCTTTTATTTAATCCCCTTCTACCTCGAATCATCAAAAAGCTAGCGCAATTCTTACATTCAGGTCCAAGTGGATTAAATAGGGGCAGCTATTGTAACCCGAAATTTGACCTCCCTCTTTTGCCTTTTTGCATAAGCATGTACATTCGCATCGGCAGCATACGCATTCGCACTTTTCTCTGTGTGTTTCTTGTTGCATGATCTGCAAGTTTTCCAAGCCCGATTAATCACATCCTCTCAAGATTATATCATCACCAAAACAAGCTCAAAATAAAGGTTTCCATGTTTACTCATCAAAACAAGAGTTGGTAAATCGAAACCGGCATTTCAGCATCATTTTCCAAGCAGATTTGGGGAAGTTTGGCTGAAGTAACCAGTTACAGCATATCTGATAACCGGTTACTCAGTGTATTTTTCACCAGAAATGCAGATTTTCAAGCAAGTAACCGGTTAGCAGATATGCAGTAACTGGTTACTCTGTACAAAGTTGCAGATTTTGCTGCATTTTTGGGACAGCAGCCATGCACTTTCTTTGGCATTTGGTTCTACTTAATTCTAGCAGTGTGTGGAATATTCTAGACATCTCTAGACATTGCCAAGCTATTCAATTCCTTCCAAGTGCAGTTTCTCTAATACTTCACTTCAAATCAAGTGCACCATGTTCCTTGTTTTCCAAGTAATGTGGATCTTTGGATGTTGGATTTCACCTTGGGATTGTTACCGAGTTGGTTCTAACTAACCGAGTTAACCGCCTTGACTCGGTGAGTCAAGGCCAACTAACTCCTAACCTAGTTCCAAACCCAAAGCTAATTCCAAACCAAATTCCAATACTATCACATTCCAAACCAAAAATCTATATAAGCACACCTTCACTCACTTTTCAACACTCTCCATCATTTCCCACATTTCTCACACAAATTCTTCACACTTCACTCTCAATTCTCCCACATTCTCTCTGATTTTTCTCTGCTACATCTTCATCTTCATCTCAATTCTCTTCCAAAACCTCACCAAAGCTCAATTTCTACACCAAAGGATAATCACTTTTACATCAAAAGTGATTATTTCTTGAGCTCAACCTTCATCATTCTTGCTATTATACTTGGATTTCTGGAATTATATCAGCTTATGGATTAATCTTGAGTATTTGCTGCAACATTCAACGGTTCGATTTCTCATTTCGGAGCTTCATCGTATTTTGCTCGGTTTCGATACGTTTCGTCAACAAATTGAAGATTCCTCTGGTTTTCTTTCATTTTTTGCATCAAGAATACGTTGCAACAATTACCAAGGCACATCTCCGCCTTGTAGGTTGGTAGATCTTACTTTGCTAACTGTTTCGATCATTTTCGCGCATTTACGATGTAATTCTATTCGTTTTCGGTTCAATTTGTTATGAATTTGCGTGATCATTGATCTCCATGATTTATGCTTGTAATATGTGTTAATTGCAATCACATGACGTAAATTTCGTGCATAAATTCATGATCTTGCATGTGGTGGTTAGTATAAGTGATTAAACGCAGAAAATCACTTTTGAAAAGCTATTTTTTTCTATTATTTTTGCCACTGTCACAGTGGTAACCGGTTACTCAGTGTAAATCTCACCAAAAACACTGATTTTCAAGTAAGTAACCGGTTAGCAGATATGCAGTAACTGGTTACCACTGAACAGAATGGCCAATTTTGAGTTTTTTCAAGCTTGTTTGGTATGCTTTCTTCCTCTCACTTCCATGAATCAATGTGCTTGATATTTGTGGATGTTGTAAGTGTTGTTTAACTTCTGTTTGAAGCATGCTAGTCAATTTTTGAGGATCGACTTTACATTTATCGATTATTTGCAGCTTTGACAATGTTTGTTCATGAACATCTTGCATTTCATTTGATCACTTGTTAGCATGTTTTGCATTGCATACTAATTGTCCTTTTGGTACTGTTTGGCATATTTGCTTCTTGATTGCATTGAATTTGTTCTTTATTGAGCAAATTTAATCATGCTTAATCAATAATTCGCACCTTTTGCATTAATGGTTTTTCATCCTCTTTGAAAAATTGTTAGCATGTCTTTTTCCCCTTTGATTAATTGATCGAAGCCGTGTTTTGATTAGTTGATCTTTCCCTTCCCTCTCTTTAGGACCTCCTTAGATCTTCTCTTTCTCGACCCACCGCGGAGTCGGAGTTTCGCGCGACACTGGAGCACTGTACAAATTGGAGCTGTTACGCTGTCTGTTTCAATTTCCACACTATATTTTGGGTGCTAGAGAAGGAATGAGGATGGAGTTTTTCTACCCTCATTCTGACTATTTCTTTGGTAAGGGCGTCTTGTCCTCTCCTCGAGAATAGTCACCTCTACCCTCAAGCTATAGTGTTTCTCATTCCCTAGTCGGGTCGCCCCTTGATCACTTTTTGCACCTCTCAATCTCTCTCTTGATTAATCACCATCCTTCTTGGTTAAGATCCTTTTTGTCTTGAGTTGGCCTTCTTCTCCTTAATCTCAACATTCTTTTTCTTGTGGGCAATCATTGCTGTTTTGATTCCCCTGATGAGTCTAAACCCTTTTCTTCGGTTAATCGCAGGTTTTCTGTTAAAACCGAATCCCCAGAAGTTCGCAACCCTCTTTTGGTTCTTCTCCCTTTGTTGGTTAATCACTGCCTGTCAGTTAAAACACCAATGTTTGCACTCCTTCTCAGTTAATCACAGTCCGTCTGTTAACATACTGAGTTCCTTGGGTTAATCACCTTCCCTCGGTTAATCACCTATTTCTTCAGTTAACCACAGTCCCTCTGTTAAAATACTGAAGCCCTTTTAGAGTTAATCACCTTCTCTTGGTTAATCACTCGTTCTTCTCGGTTAATCACAGTGTTTTGTTAAAAAACCGAACCCCAGCGGTTAGCAACTTCTTTTGGTTCAATACCCTTCTTTGTTGGTTGAGTGTTGTTTGCTCAGTCAATACCAACACCCCTTTTGGGTTACGACCTTCGATCGGTCCTACACCCATTCTTCTGGTTAATCACAGTTTTCTCTCTGTTAAAACCAATGCTTCTCTATCCCCACAGAGTTACAGTCTTTTCTTTCTTTGGTTAACCACTGCTAGCCAGCTAATATACCGAATCTCCCTTTTCTCTCGGTTTTGACACCATCCCTTTATTTGGATCCCCAGCCGGGTCATTTACCCTCTATCCCTAGCAGTTCTTTATTCTCCTTCCCCAACGAAGTTTCTTCCATTCTTGGTTTTGACACCATTCTTTTTCTAGTCTCTTGTGCAATCGCTCTTACTGTGTGGTCTTCCCCAGTAGAGTTTTTTCTTTCACTCTTGCTCTTGGTTTTGACACCATTTCTATTGTTTCCCTGTTTCTTTCTTGTTTTCTGTTCGGTTCCCCGAACTACGGAAGCTCTGATTCTGCATTCTTTCGAATGTATGATACGTAGGCACGAGATCGCAATGATCTTGGCGAGCACACTTCCACCTTTCTTCCTTCTCCCTTTCTTCCTTCTTCTCTGTCCCCTGGTTCTAAGAACTACGGCGCTCTGATTTCCTCATTGCACTATGAGGGTACGTAGGCACGAGGGCCCCAATCCTCCGCGAGCACTTTCTTCTTTCTTTTCTTTTTCTTTTCTCTCTCCTTTTCTTTTAGCTAGAAGCCTTTAGATAGATAACCCATCCAAGCCTAGAAGCAAGCGAAATGGTTCCCGTCGAGTACGACGGATGCGTTAGGTGCTAATACCTTCCTTTCGCATAACCAACCCCCGTTCTCGTTTCTCTTCCCCTTGGGTTTTATCGATATTTTCCGTGTCCTTTGGGACTAAATAAAGTTCGGTGGCGACTCTGTGTTATCTTTGAGTGTGTGATTCACTCGAGTATAAACCAACCATCTTCAACTGGCGTTAGCCCGTGCATCTGTAATCGGATTTGATTATAGTGGACTAAGTCCTTGTGTTCAAGGCGGAATCACCTTGGAAGGGTGGGCAGGATTAGCTTGAAAATGGCTCATGTGAACCAGGATATATCGTGTGTTCTTTACTCTTGCTTATGCTTTGAATTATTGTTTATGTTTCTGTATCTGTTATCATAACCTTGCATAGCAAGTCAGAACCTTGCAACCAAACTCCGATAAGCTTTCACATTGCAAGTCTGAGTCAAGCATCACTAATTCAGATTCTCCTTGTTGCTTATGCTTCATGCATTGCACAATCTGAATGATGTTTCGCAAGTCAGAGTCTCTCAACGCAACTCTGATATTCTCTTAGCACGTTAACGATAAGAGGTGAAAATTTATAGAGTTAAAAACACAATTCAAACCCCCCTTTCTTGTGTATTTCTCACACCTTCAATTGGTATCAGAGCTCCGGTTCTGTTATTGATGAATATCAAACACTTAACAGTGTCAGAAAAAGATCCAGATATGGTGTGTAGAAATACTCTGGGTGAGATTTCAATCCACTTACAAATTCAGTATCAGTTCAGAAGATGATTGTGTACTAAATTGTAATCAAACGGATTACCGGAGCAAGTCACTGATTCTTGAAGTTTTGTTGTTGTCAACAACAGAATCTTCCTCTCTAAAACTTAGGAGAAGATTGAAGAATCAGCTGACAAGATAGATTCATCAGATAAGTAGTAGTATCTGTTGAATGCTTATCTTAGAAGATATGTTTGGATAAACAACGTATTTTCTCAAGATTGAATCATCAGAAAACAAGAAATCTTGATTGCTGAAATTTATTTCTTTATGAGTTTTTGAGATGTTTTCAAGAAACGGATTAGTCCACCCTTGACTTTCTCATTTAGAGCTCATTAAGAATTCCTTCATGTAAAGAAGAAAGATTGTTGTTCTATGATTTTGAACTTCAGAATGAAGTTTGCGGTTAAAAGATTCAACGAAGAATTTAATACTGTTTTTTTAGAAGCCTTACAGAAAATTGAAGAACATTCCGAAAGAGTAAATCTATTGATTCAGCAGGAATCTGATTAAGAACAAATTCTGAGTCTTGGTTGAAATAACATAGACGATTGAGTTCTGTTAACTTGAGATTCTATCTCATTTGAACCAACTGTAATCGGTCAGAATGTCATATGATATTTCTCTTAAAAATTCATGTTGCACGAATCCTGGAATCAGAAGATGCTCGACTAGATGCAAAAACGGAAGTCATCTACTCGAAGCCAAACAGGATTTAAGTCACTGATGATTTTCAAAATAAATAAGTGGACACTCTTGTTCAGAACCTCTGGAAAGTCAATCTGAAGAAAGCAGATGCAGAACAAGATTGATCAAAAGCTCTTTCAAGGACGCTCCTATCAGACATTCGAGAAATCATAATGGAAAGCACTCAGATATAGAATCACTGTAAAACGATTTCAGAATCTCTAAGGTATGTTTTTCTTCATTCATTACCTTACCTATTCTCTAAATTTTAAACAGTAGCAATATTTTGAATCTTGTCATAACTACTGATCATTCACTGACACATTAGGTTTCGTAAAGATTTATTGAAAATATAGTAAGTTCTCACGCATTTATGATTAGACGAATATTGAGAGTAAAATAAGCGGTTATGATTACTTTGTGCCAGCCACTCCCTTACGGCTCATAATATACATCGATTCGTATCCTTATTTGTGTTATGCTCTGACAACCACTATATAGAGTTTATCACATGTCTTTTCGTCTTAAAGCTGACTGCCATCGCTACTCATAGCTATTCTCGAAAATAATGAACCCTTCTAGTTCCAGTTCATTAAATAGCTATTGATCCTAAGTCCTTCTCATATCATTTCCTCTAAGAATCACTCTTTAACTATCTCATGGTTTAATTTCTTTCTCTCTCAAACAAAATCACTCCTATTCAAAATGACTTCCCACAACATTAGAGGAGAAATTTCTGATCTTGAACTCCTGAAGGAATACACTCTGAATTTAACCCTTCTGCCTCAACTCAACAAAACAAGTATCCACTCTGGAATTGAATTTCAGAACTGGGAAAACTACTTCAACATGCTTGTTGGACCTGTCTTTCCTGAGCTTGTAACTGAGTTCTAGGAAAATGCTCGAGTACTAGTGTATGACTATGGAAAGAATGCTATTTTTTTGTGGTTGCTGGTTGTCCAGTCTTGATCAACCCTACCATCATTGCCAAAGCCATTGGGTGTAATGAAGATGGTTCGTTGGTTGAAAGCTACATCAACAACGCCTATTTCGACAAGCACTTACATGTCATTTTTGAGACCGAAGGTCATCCCAGTCAACCTTGTAGCCTCACTCCTATAGCTAAAGACTGGTATAAATTAATGATAACTAATTTAAGACCAAGAGAAAGAGGAGCAAGATGGTTATCTGACAAAGAGAGATTATTTAATTTCTTCTTAGTTTCTAGGATCAAAATAAACCTACCCCAATCCATGTATAATCATCTAAAGGAAGAAATTAATTTGTCTAGGGAAGACACAGTCTATCAAGTTCCCTACTGCAGAGTTATCTCCCACATTCTTGATCTTCAAGGAGTAGTTAGTCATTGTAGGACAAATGGAATGACTGAGAAGATTCTTCCTGAGTTCTGTCAACCTATGACATTCATAGTCTAAAATAGGAAGTTAGATTTCCTAGAGTCATAGTTTTTTAAGGTCTTTGCTTGTCTTACTTTTGTTTTGAATTCGACTTGTATTTCCTTGATCAATTATGAAGTAACCTTGATTGTGAACTGCTTATCTTTAGGAATGATTAATTTTATGTTCATCTTATCATGATGCATTGTTTAATCTACATTTCATGAATTTACTATAATTAAAATAAAATAATTAAGCATTATAATCAATTACATGCATCTATTATTCGTCACACAAAAAGCCTTAGGGTTATCAAGAAACTGCAATATCTCTTTAAGTTAAAAATATGCGACAGTCACTCTCACCACTCATAAAAGAACAGTTATGAATCATTATCGATTAATTTTCCCTCATTAAAGAAACCAATCATTCACTTTCTTTTCCCACGTCCCTTAACCAATCTAGGAAAGATCAATCATTACCCTCTCAAATTCTTAAGCCTTACTCTCCTCATCATTCTATAAATAGGATCAACCTTAAATCACTCTTCACAGTCTTTACATCATCTAAATCTTGAGTAAACTCTGTTAGTGTGTTTCACCTTCAACAATGGCCTCCTTCTGTCAAAGTGTATTATGCCCCATTACCACAAAAACACCAGTTGAAAAACTCATTGTCAAGTCTGAAACAATTGTGAATTTTGAGAGTTTGAAAGCAAACGGATGTGATATGACTCACTCCATGAATGATCAAGGATGGAGCAACTACTTCAAAAGGTTGGAAGGACCAACCTACGCTTGTATGGTCAAAGACTTCTGGATTCATGCTACTGCGTGCACAACTTTCATTATATCTTCTGTGTTTGGAAGGAAAATAAATATATCTGAAAAGACCCTTTCAGATTTACTGATGCATGACAATACCGGATTAAGAATCATCAAGGATCAACTAAGCAAGGAAAGAGAAGCAAAATTCTTGGCTTCTATTTTTAAAGAAGTAACTGTGGTTAATGCGGAAGATCCAATATTCTCAAGTCTGAAGGACTCCCTACAAGGGTGGTTTAGAATCCTGCAAGGAAATGTGTTTCATCATCTTCCTTCAAATCAACTCAATGGGACTCAGAAGTGTGTCCTATTCCTTCTTCTAAAAGGAATCAAGATACATCTTTCAGCAATCCTTTTCAAACTTCTGAAAGAATCTATAAGGGACTCCAGAATGGGTTCTGGCACGGAAATCAGACATGTTCCATATGGGAGACTCATCTCTGATATTCTGGTGGAAATCAGGAATAGTTGATGACATCCTGGTCAACGAAGGAGAATCAAGCAAACTTCTAAAAAGCGCAGGAAAAATTCTCAGATTTAACGATCTAAGGAAAAAGAAATAAGACGCTGATCTTGATGATACGTCACTAAGGAAAGTGACGATGGCTATAAGAGATCCTGTTAAAGGATTTCCTAACTTCAACAAAACACATGATCAAGTAGAAGTGGCAAACTATCTACGAAAATTCAAAGATGAAGACATTGGTGTATGGATTGATTTGGAGAACATTACAGATATGCTTCAAGAACTCTCAGAATGGAAGAAAAAGGGAAAGAAGCAGAAAAGTGTTGATAGCAAAGAACCTTCTTCGAAAAGATCAAAGACTGTTAATGAAGAATTAACATCCTTCAAGGATAATGCTATCAACAGAATCCAAAACTTAATAGATATATCAAGTTCCAACTTAGATCCCACTGCTATGGGAAATATCTGGACTGAATTTCATGGATGGATGTCTGAAGAAATTGTGAAGAACAAGCAGTTGGCAATCACACATGCTGAAGATAAACAGATACATGCTTCAAGAACTGATGAGTTTGGAAGCTTGTCTTCCACATCCTCCCTATCCATAGGCACCTCCTAGACTTACCCCCTAGGAATCTGTTTTCATAGCCTATGTCTTGATCGCTCCAAACTACTTAGGGTTAAGAATAATCTATATCTTGTCATAGATGAAATATCCTTGAAACTATTCGAAATTAGCATAATTTTTGAAAGATTGTTCATTATCATATTGACCATATTTAAAATGCATAAATACTCTAACTTTTTATTGATGTCAAAAAGAGGGAGAAAACGAATATGATTTTGATATATGATTAAAAGAATGCTAAAATGCGTTTTACCACTAACGTTTATTTGATGTTTAACCGAGGAACTCTGAACAAGTTCACTAGGCATTCTTAGAACAGGTTAAACTGAAAGAACTCTGTTTAAAGTTCTTATAAACTTTTGTTCATACTATCGAAGTTGTACACTTCGAGAACATATGTTCAGAATCAGATTGACCCAGTACTATTCAGAAGTTGAGAACTTTCTGAAAGTCAAAGTTATCGTGATTTTGGTATCATCTTGTTTAGAAGTTGTAAACTGTCTAAGAATATGATATTCAAAACATAAGAATCAGAAGAAGAAATCTTCCTGAAAGCTGTCAAGACAAAGTCTACATTCAAAGATGCTCTTCAGAAGAACTGAGAAAATCAGAAGTCAAAGATTGTCTGAAGATCTGGATAGAAGATCAAAGAAGAAGAAGTTCTGATAAACCAAGAATTTGACTCAGAAGAAAATGAATTGGTATCAGACTAAATTTACAATTGACTCAGCCTACAGGGGTATCAAGACTTTAAATCAAGCTTTGATTGATCACAAAGATATTTTTCAATCAGATCAAGAATCAAGATGTGATCCTCCATCAAGTTCTGATAGAAACATGGTTCTGAGATGAAGACATATTGTCTAGTCAAACTCGGAAAAGCCAAGATCTTAAATGATGATCAGAACCTGTATGACCAAATCAAGAATCTGAAGATCATCATGTCTAAAACTCAAGGGGAGTTTCTTACGTCAAAAGACAAGTTCAATTCTGATAAATAGCGTGGCTAAGTTATTAGAAGAGAATTGTTCTATCTCAGTGCTAAAATGGTTCTGCTGAAAAGTAGAAATTGATTTAGAAGACTCTGAAGATTATGAGCTCTGATACGACGTCCAAAGGAACTAAGTTCTAAAGATCTGAAGACAGAAGTTCTGATGAACAAGTCCAGATGCTGAAGACTTTTGTCTCCTCAAGACAGACAGGGAAGTAATCCTTCTCTATTCTATGTTTTGACAACTCAAAATTGTCATTTTGTGAGTCTTTAGATCATATAAGATTCTAGATGATCACAGATAAAATTTTGGGGTTAACACATTCAGGGGGAGCTGTTGTTCCGGACTCTGAATATGTTATGATTGGTGATTACCTTGTATACAATGTTCAATCAAAATATATGGATTTGTCATCATCAAAAAGGGGGAGATTGTTAGAGCAAGAGTTGACTCTGCAAATCATCTCTATGTTTTGATGATAACAATGAGTATTTGTGAAAGAACTATTTTATGTTCTAATGTGTGTTGTGTGCAGATCATAATCATAGAAGATATCAGATCCAACAAGCACCAGCAAGATGTGCGTAAATGTTCATATGCGAGTTACTATGTGTAACACAAGTCGCAAGAAGCAAGAAGCAAGTATGCTTCTGTATCTGATCATAATTAGAAAGATCCAAGGATGTCGATATTGCTGTTGCAATGCTCTTGTGGATGTTTTTTTGAAAGTGGTTATGATTCTGAAGATAGCCAAGCTTCTAAAGAGATAATCTTCTGGAGAACCGAAGTGCTGAAGATTCTGATGACTTGAAGTTCTGAAGGCTGAAGGCTCTGAAGACCAAGTGCAGAAAGATTCAGAAGACTTATGAGTTCTGAAGATTTTGGTTCTAAAAGCCAAGTGCTGAAGACTCTGAAGACAGATTCCTAATGGACAAGTTCTGAAGACTCTGAAGACTTGAAGCAGTGAAGATGACGGGTTTCTAGACAAGTGCTGAAGCTCTAAAGACAGATTCCTAATGGACAAGTTCTGAAGACTGAAGACTTGAAGTTTCAGAAGACCTAGTTATAAAGTCTCTACTCATGCTTCAATTAATTACCATCAGAAACCTCTGAAGATTTGAAGACAAATGTTACCGTTGGCAATGATTGTACACCGTACTGAAAAAATCTATCCCGTCACTTCTTCTACAGTAAAAAGAAGATATGGCAGTACAACTTTCATCATTGCATAATGACTCTTTTCAAACAGCCAACAATGCTTCAACGGCTATATTTTACTTGGTTATTTAAAGGAAAGGAGAATGCGCTTCTGAAGGTGTCGATGTGATGATAGTCGCAACGATCATTTTTCGTTGTTACACTTAACATTCAAAGATATCACCATTAACACACGACCACTGTTGTTAAAGCTTAAAGATCATCATTCAACACAACAACAATCAATTGGAACAGAAGCTGTTAATGAATAAGACAACATTGCAAATCAGTCAAGTCATCAACCAACTTCATCATCTGGGCTATATTGAAGATTTGAAGCTGTAATACCCCAAATTTTGACCACTTAGATTTCCCATTATTGTGAAAATCATCATCACAATATGGATGAACCATCATACCTCATCAGTCTCCCCAAAGATGGGTGAGCATCCACTACAATCAAAATTAGGGTTTTAAGCCCTCTCCGAGTGCTTAGACAAAGGATCAATCAAGAAATAACATGATCTTCAACTTGTCTAATCTCTCAAACATCCACAATGGATCAAAAAGGACTCCCACTTCAAGGATTAAGCACAAGGCTGCTCCCTTCTAAGTGGATCAAGTCTCAAGATCGACAGTATCACCAAATTAGGGTTTTGGTCGACCAGGGCCTCCAGATGGAAATTTTCATCTGGGCACAAGGCAATGATCCAAAATATAACCTAATATGCTTCATGGAACCTCATGAACCCATGCATCAAGTCAATTTTGCCTCAGGGGATGCATTCATCAAAAATCAGGAATTAGGGTTTCTTGACCTAATTCACCCCTAAGTTGACTTTTGGGACAAACCATGAACCAAGACCTCAAGAGATGATTGGAGGGTCCCTAATATACCATATTGATCCATTTGGAACAATGGATTGATCCAAGAAGCTTGAGCAACAAGTCTCATTTTCATCTGCACCACAATTAGGGTTTTAAGGGAAAAGTCAACTGTAACTTTGACTTTTGACCAGGACATGCTCTCAAACCCTAATACATGATTGAATATACCCTATGACACCCATGGAACATGTCCATCAAGTTTGATTTAGGTCAAGGACATGATTTCCTGAAGAATTGCACAGTTTGGAATTCATCTGATAAAAAGTCAACTGTGCACAAAAGTCAACTTTGACTTTTTGAGATTTTTCACCAAAATGGATTTTTAACCCTAAAATGATGTTAATGTATGATTTGAATCATCATTCATCAAGAAAAATCAAGAAAAGTGAGATAACTTGTAAAAGGGGTAACCATAAAACTTAGAAAATTTTCTAAGTTAAAAATAAAGTGGCAAAGGTACCAACTTTGGAGGACCATAACTCCTAAACCACAAGGCCATTTTTTCTCATCCAAAGATGGATTTGTAGCCCTCATTATCACCTACAAAAACTTCAACTACAAGTCATTCGAATTCATTAAGGATTTTGAGTTATGGAGTGATCAAAGTGGCTGAAAAGTGAAAATGTCACTTTTTCCAACACTTAGTGAAATTTTCACTAAGTCAGATTCTGCCTCACTTTTTGCCAAATGTAGGGGGATTTTTCACTTGGAATCAAAAGAGATCAAAACCAAACTTGTTCAAATAGTTGTTGTATCATGTAAGAGCTTTCCAAAATGGCCAAGAACATTGCCAAATTCAACCTACACCATGAGATACAACATTGCCAAGTTGCCTTGCTGAAATCTGTCAAAGCAAGGCAGAATTTGCAACTTTGGTCGATTTGCCAAAATCAGCCAAATTCAATTGCTCCAATCCACTTGGACACCTCAGAGGATTGAATCTAAAGGGGACAATCACTGAGCCAAGCCTCCAAAGTCCATGGAACAAGAAATAGCATGTTGAACCTAGAATGGCCAAAATAGGGACAAGACTTCAAATTTGGAATGAGGCATTCAATGGAACCATCAAGGTGGCATGGACTGAGCCATTCTCATCTGAAATCAGTCAAAACTTATCCAAGACCAAGGGGACCAAAGCTCTGTGCCCTAACCTCTAGTCAATGGCTAGAGGAGACTTGGATTTTCATTTGCCAACATTGGCCAAACCTACTTACCAGCTGCCATGCACTATTCCTTGCAAAACAATCTTGCTCTACTATAAATAGAGCTCAATTGTGGTCAGTTTAAGTACACCAAAGCCATCTAACAGATGCTTTCCTTAAAATCTCTTTCTCTTGGCAAAAATGCCTTTCTTAGCAATGTAGCTATCGGGTTTTGAGTTTGAGAGCAATTCTGCACAAACCAATCACTCACACACCTCACATACATCACATATGAGCTGATCAAACACTCACATAACTTCTGAAACATCAATTTCATGAAATCACCAGCTGGTTGCTCAAATTTTCAAACAAGTTGCAGCTGAGGTACCACAAAATGATCCAGCCAATTTCAATCAAGTCCAACCATCCAAACACAATCCATAGGGTGTAGGGAAGCTGTTCAGATCATCACCACTCATCTGTAACACCTCCAAATCAAAAATCACTTTGAACTTGCTGTCACGGCTTAGAGGTAAGCACATACTTGGTCATCTCTCAATCTATGCATATTTCCTCGCACAATAATTTGGCCATATGTTCATAATCATGCATGGAATGTTTTCCCTCAATTAATTGCATTGTTTGAATCGTGTATCAAAAATCCTAGCCTTCATGCAGAAATTAGGGTTCTTGAGGTCTCTTCGTGATTTCTTGTTGTATGTTTAATTTAAATGAAATTAAAGTACATAGACATGATCGTGAGGTTGAGACGAGCATAATGATATGTGGATTGCATGATATGATTACGTATTCATGGAGATTGGATAGAAAATGCAAATCTGGGCAAACTGAAAAACGCGCGTGTTCTTGGTGTTGTTCTTGGCGCTATTTTCATAAATTCAAATATTTGAATTTTGTGATTTTGTTTAATTGATTCAAAAATTAATTTCTCTCTGAGTTTTAATGATTTTGAGTTGATTCTTTTTTTAATAATTCACAAAAATGTTAAAATATTTTATTTTCACAAAAAAATCCCAAAAATATTATTTATTTCATATAATTGATATTTTTGCAAAGAATTAATATTTTAATTGTTTTTGGCATTTTAAATATTTTTTCTACATTGATTTTGCAACTTTTAATGCTTTCTAATTATTTTGTAGGTCAATACTTAATTTTTGAAGCATTAATCCAAGATCACAATTTGTTTTCCATGTGTTAAACAATTTTTGATCATTTTAATTGAATTTTTATTCAATTAAATACATTTTTGAAAACAAATTAGGGTTTTGGATTAATTCAACCCTCATAAGTCATTTTCAAAACACTTTGGGCCTCTTGAGAGAGTGTAAGACCCATCCCCCCTTGTACAAAAACTTTTTGGGCCTCATCCATTGTATAAGTCCCTCTGTACAAGTAAACGGCGCGATCGTCGCCCGTTTAAAAATAAAAATCATCTGGGCCTCTCCTTGAGCTATAAGACCAATTCAAAACACTTTGGGCCTCTATTAGAGTGTAAGACCAAATCCCCCTTTTAACCAAAACAATTTTGGGTCTCACTTATTGTATAAGTCCCTCTGCGTTAAAAGAAAACCTCGGCGCGATCGCCATTTTTAAACGAAAAATCATTTGGGCCTACCATCGTGTTATAAGCCCCACTCTTTTCTTTAAACCTTTTTGCGCCTCTTGAGAGAGCGTAAGACCCATCCCTTTGTACAGAAAACCTTTTTTGGGCCCCAGTCACTTGTATAAGTCCCACTGTACAAAGTCAAACAGTGCGCTCACTGATAAAACCCTGGGCCTCTCCTTGAGCTGTAAGCCCCAAATCTTTCTTTTTCAAAGCACTTTCTCCTTTGATTTTGAATATACTATTGCTTTCAATCTTTCTTTGTTGAACAACTAACCAAACAGCATGGAAGCACTCCAACCGAGTAAGTGGTTATCGCTTTCATTTACTGCTTTCATATTATAAACTGTATTGTGGGGCTGCTCACTGTAAGTCTCCTTTCATAAACTCATATCTACTGTGTAATAATAGTATAGATATTTCGAGTTTCCCCGGCTACTACGTCTGGAACTGGGTGACGCCATTTCACTTATTCGTAGAAATAGACGCCTAGATCCCCAATAGGAGCACCAGATACAGTCTTCTCTTCGGCTGTCCTCCTTAGGAGTCGTCAAGAAGCTCTACTCCCCAAGATGAATGTATTCTCCGTGAATGGCATCTTTGAGTTTCTTCCCAAATTCTCGAACTTTCCTGACTTGATCTATTCCTTGTGGATAGCTTGCCTTAAATGTCTCGGGGTTTGGGTACCCACTACGGTCATAATCTTGGACCTTAACTAAGGAACCCTCTTTAAAGGTTAAAAGTCGCTGGATAGTAAACCTCGCACGTTTACCAGTGGTTTTTATCTTTAAAAGAGTTATCTCTCCCAATGGAAAGGAGATGATAAGACCCACGGGCTTCTTAAAAGCATCGGCCTCCTCTTGGGCATTATTCAAGGACACTACGGCTTCTTAGAAGTATTCACAGCCTCCTCTTAGGCTTCGTATAATGATCTCTTCCTCCGGGAATGATAGCCTCCTCTTGGGCTTAGTACAAGGACCCGTCGGCTTCTTAAAAGTTTCCAGACTCCTCTTGGGCTTCATACAAATTGTCCCGACGACCTCCTAGAGGTATAGGAACAGAACCTAGTCATCCTCATAGAACAGTCCTTTCATAGAGTCTACTACTGTTTCTCACAGCATAGTACAAAAGATAAAACTCTAGACATGGACAGTCTAACTTCCTTGAGTCTCAAAGACATTCTCAAGCACCCTTCGTTAAATAGGAAGGAAACCCGCAGACTCGGACAGTCTCGACACCCTTTGGATTTCCTGTTTCCTCAAAGAGAAGGAAATATCCCTGATCCTCAAATCAAACCCCTGGGTACAGTGTTACTCATATAAGAACTGATTTTCTCTTTTAAAATCAGTATATTGGATCTGTCACTCAACTGAAACAGTTACAATAGCCTCCATCTCGGGCTTCGTACGAGATACCAAAAATTCTCCCCAGTGGAGTCAAAACAACCTTTTCGCCTCTCTCTCGGGCTTTGTACGAGACACAAAAACACTCTCTTACTGAGTATAAAAGATTCTCCAACTGAGTCAACTCTTTGCTAGCCTCCTCTTAGGCTTTGTATAACGATATGCCCCACTGGGTCAAACCCTTTTAGCCTCTCTCTCGGGCTTTGTACGAGACACAAAATTGCCTCCTCTTAGGCTTTGTATAATGATTTTCCTAGCGGAAATTAGCCTCCTCTTAGGCTTTGTATAAGAAAACCACTGGTTAATCCAATTAACCTTTTAGCATCAAAGTTGTGCCTCGTTCACAGTACACAAACATCAACAACTCCTTCCCCTTCATCTAATCGCTGTAAGCCGCAAGCCTCTGGATCATCTACATCCATGCCACTGTCCCTCTTTTAGCATGAGAAATTCCTAAGGAAAGATGGCATTGCTCTACACTGAGTTAAAGTCTTCTCCTTCAGGTTAAAACCCTTTCTTCGGAAATTATAGCATTGCTCGAATCCGCGTATCCCAGTTAAAGTAATTCTCCTTCTCCCTCTTTAGAGATGACAAATTCTCTCTAAAGTCGAGGTCTTTCAGCTTCACGTCTTGGGCTTTGAACAAGACACAAATAGACCTTTCAGCTTCACATCTTGGGCTTTGAACAAGATACAAACCACCTTTCAGCTTCACATCTTGGGCTTTGAACAAGATACAAATCACCTTTCGCTTCACGTCTTGGGCTTTGAACAAGACACCAAAAACCAATTTCGGAGGAACTACGAACGCTCGGATTTCCCTGTTTTGGTAAACGGGAATACGTAGGCATAAGATCGAAAGAAAAGATCTTAGCGAGCGCAATCAACAAAAAAACCCAAATCCCATATCTCAGTCAATCAAAAGCAGTAATTCAAAAACATCAGTCCTAACATCCTAATCCTTGTTCCCCGCCAGAAACCTTCTGCCCAGGTAAAAAAGAAAGAAAACAGTATTGGTGAAAATACAAATAACCAGTACAAAGGCCCCCCACATTGATAGCATTCGTAACCTAACAGACCGCTGTTTAAACTTAGTATGCAAAGCAGGGTTAATTGGAGACATCTATTTCCCTTCCTTATTCAGCTCACAATAGGATAAAAAATGAATCGACCTGTAGTTTTAAAGCTCAAACCGCAGAGAGCGACCAGCGCTTAAGAACCGCGTCCAAAATCGCTCGCTACAGTAAAAATGGCGCCCACCGTGGGGCCATTCTCTTTGTTTTTCGTCTTTCTTTTTCCTTTTTTCTCTTCACTTATGTGAAAACCACAGATTGGGGCTTCCGCCGGGGAACCCATTTCTGTCAGGAACTTAGGATTCATAGCTTTATAAGTCTAGGATGATTAGGACAAATATATATACTGCTTTTCCTAATTGCTATACGTGTTTATTTTTTTGCTAAAGGGAATGCCTGTGATGCCGTATGTGGTGAGAATGAGTATACACCTAGAAAAGCCAAACCCTTTCGTAGTGCGGAAGCTATCGGGAATAGCTGTTACGCGATACTACCCTCATTTGAGGCTGGTGATCTATTCTCGGTGAATAGCACTTACTCTAAGATTGCACACAACTCACTGGCGATCCGCTTGTTGTCTTGCTTTCCTGGGAGGAGCTGATGATAATGAGTACAGGTACAAAAATCACCCTAGTATAAACCTTTGGGGATGGGTAGAGCCTTGACTTCATGACAACGACCCTTTGACCCCATGTTTTTTCTATGTTTTTGTGTGCTGCATTCATGCATTCATTTAATAAAACATTAAAACATTCAAAAAACTTCTCTTCTAGTCTCTCTGTTTTTCAAATTAAACTAAAACTGTGATTGCAAATATCAGAGAAGAGGATTACGCTAATGGATTTCGGTAAAAGGAGAACTCGCCAGTATACCTTCAAGGTTCCAAAATTAGGGGATTTGAGAAAGTTAGCAAGGATGATCGTTAACCCAGAGGCTTTCAGAGCCAAGCACGGTGGTTTGCTACCACTGTTAAGAGTCCATGTGATTAAGGGGATCATGGACGTGCTCATTCAGTTCTACGATCCGGTTTATCACTGTTTCACATTCTCGGATTACCAGCTTGCACCAACGCTGAAGGAGTATTCTCATCTGACTGATTTACATATCACTGATCGAGCTCCGTTTTCTGGACTGGAAGAAATTCCAAAGAATCAGACCATTGCAATAGCAATTCATTTGGACGAGTCTGAGGTCAGGACTCACATGACCACTAAGGGTGGCATCCAAGGTTTGCCAGCCCAGTTCCTGACAAAGAAGGCTCTATACTTCGCTAGTATAGGGAACACGACTGCTTTTGAAAGCATCTTTGTCTTGCTCACCTACAGGTTATTTTTGTTTCCCAACATTAATAACTTCGTCGATATCAACGCCATTAAGGTTTTTCTCATTGGAAACCCTGTGCCGACTTTGCTCGCAGATGCGTATCATTCTGTACACTTGGGAAATTTGTACAGCAGAGGGGAGATCACATGATGTGTACCTCTGCTTTACAAGTGGTTTATCTCACACTTGCCCAAGTCTGCTGCTTTTTGGGATTGCAAGAGTGTCTTACGTTGGTCGCAGAAGATCATGTCTCTTACCAATTCCGATATAGATTGGTGTAATAGGATTTATGAGGGAATCAGGATCATTAACCATTATGGAAACTTCCCCAGCGTACCCCTCATAGGAATTAAAGGAGGAATCAACTATCATCCGATATTAGTTCTTCGTCAATTTGGATACCCGATGAGACACATCCCACTGGGTGTTCATCTGGAAGGTCTTTTCTTCAAAGAAGGAGAAAGTGACAGAGCACTAAAGATGGAAATAGTGCAAGCTTGGAAACATGTTCATAAGATAGGACGAGAGTCTCTGGGAAAACCGGATTGCGTCTCGGTGGAGCCTTATCTCCATTGGGTACAAACTAGAGCTCTCAAGCTAAAGATGCCTTATCCTCGTTACGGAATTCTTCCGCCGAGGGAAACTGTCATGTACTTCATGACGGAAACTGAAAAGCTTCAGGTTACTCTCAACAAAGTTCAAAAGGAAAGAAGATCTTGGAAGAACAAGTACCGCACCCTTGACATAGAGTGTATCCAAATACAGCAACTACTAAAAGAGAAAGATGCTCTGATTGAAATTTTGGAGCAGCATGCTGTAGAGAATCAAGATGACCAAAGGAATTTGCTCACTCATTTCACTTGGCAAAGGAATGACAACCCGTCAACGGCCCAAGCGCTCCGGTCAAAGAAGAGGACTCGGGACCCATTAGTTTAGGTTTATGTTTCTGTACTTTGTAATCTACTGTATTTCCATTTCTGTAATCCTTTGGAATTCAATAAAAAGGGGTTTCCCCACTGTTTGATATTTATAATCTAATTGTCGAAGTTTATTTTGATTAAACCTAAAAACAATTAATATAATCATTGCATTCATCATTCTCACATCGTGTATTCTCCTTACCTACGAATCTCACGTTTGTGTCTCGATTCTAGAGTCAAACTATCTCATTCGTATAATACTCGGGCCAATCGTCAGAAAAGGATGGATGATCTTGAGGAAGAAAACAGAGAGTTGAAAGAAGAGATCGACGCTCTGAGAGAGGATATGAGAAAGCTTCGTAACGACATGCAAGCCATGGCAGAAGCTCAGCTACAAAGAACTGTGATCTCAGAGATCACCTCAACGCCCATCATAGAAAAGTATGATCCTAGGTATCAGATGCCGAAAGATCGTCCTTGGGGCATGCCTGTTAACTATATCCCGGAAGGATATGTTCCGCCGATCACTGAAGATCAGGGAATCGCAACAGAAGCCGCTGGGCCTGAAGGTTACAAACTTCGGGAAAGCGAATATGCCAGGGGCATACTCAAGACTCCTGAAGGTTACAAACTTCGGGAGGCGCCAAGACTTACTGCCGTAGTCACGGTACCACCCCCTGTGGTGCACACTGTCCCGGAAGGACAGATTCCACAGACACCTTCTGGTAAGAAGGAAACTATGTTTGACAGAATGGATGAATTCCAGGAGCAGTTCTTGGAAATGCAGAAAGAGCTGCAAGCCCTTCGCGGTCAGGATCTATTTGGAAAGGACGCCGCAGACCTCTGCTTGGTCCCAAATGTGAAAGTCCCGCATAAATTCCAAGTGCCCGACTTTGAAAAATACAAGGGTAACTCTTGCCCTCAGAGCCATCTGGTGATGTACGCTCGGCGGATGTCAGCTCAGACGGAGAATCAGGACTTGCTGATTCTCTACTTCCAGGATAGTTTAACCGGTGCCGCACTCAAATGGTACATGGGTTTAAACCGTACTACGATCAGTACATTCAGAGATCTTGGTACTGCCTTCGTCCAACAATACAAGTATAATTTGGACATGGCACCCGACAGAGATCAACTCAGATCAATGTCGCAAAAGGACAAGGAAACCTTTAAGGAGTATGCTCAAAGGTGGCGTGAAATTGTTGCTCAAATTTGTCCACCTCTTGAGGAAAAAGAGATGACAAAGATCTTCTTAAAGACCTTAAGCTCATTTTACTATGACTGAATGATTGCCAGTGCGCCCAGTGATTTCACCGAAATGGTCGGTATGGGCGTACGTCTTGAGGAAGCCGTCCGAGAAGGACGTTTGGTAAAAGACACTAGATCAACGAGCGGTACTAAAAAATATGGTAGTGCTCTCCCTAAGAAAAAAGAGCAAGATATTGGGAATATCTCTCTCGGAAAGCAAAGGCGACGTTATCAGCCAGTAGCAGCCGTAACTCCTGCTATCGGCCCCGCGCCTGTTCCTACGTATCAACCTCAGGTTGCGCATAGCCAACCTGACCAACAAAGGACACAACAGCCTCTTCAGCAGGCTCGTCCTCCATATAACAACAACCGTACAACACGACCATCAGGATTTGATCCTATACCCGTAATGTACGCAGAGCTGTTTCCGTTACTACTGGCTAAGGGGCACATTCAGACTAAGTCTCCCCTTTCAGTTCCGGAAAATCCGCCTTTTTGGTTTAAAGCGGATCAGACACGCCCTTATCATCAAGGAGGTTCAGGGTATAACATAGAGACTTGTCTTAATTTCAAGTCCGATGTGCAAAAGCTTGTTAGGAGCAGACTCTTATCTTTCAAAGATACGAATCCCAATGTTCTTATGAACCCGCTGCCTCAACATGGGAAAGCTGCAGTCAATCTGATTGAGAAAGAGACTAACAATGTCTATCAAATTCACGATGTACTCTTGTTGAAAACCAATCTGGTTAAGATGCATTATAGACAGAGTGGATATGGCCATGTGCCACCTCATAGCTATCACCGGTGTGATATCTGCTCCAAAGACAACCAGGGATGTTTTGTAGTACAAGCAGCTCTACAGGAACAAATGGATCTTGGATGGATCCAAGAGCACCGAGTTCGTGGAGTTAACATGGTTTACACGAATTCCAACGTCATTCAAAACCACGACATCCGTGCAATGAATGTCAACTTGGTGGCGATGCACCCAAGGCAAAGCCAGTACCATAATCTGCCACGGCACGATTACAGTTCCTGTCTGACTTGCTCGGTAAACAAACAGGGATGCTCATTCATACGAGAGGCCCTCCAGCGTCAGATGGATCTTGGATGGATCCAAGACTACCATGATAGGAACTCCTATCAAATCAACATGGTTCAGATCTTTGACATTCGCGTGATGAATACCAACCTGGTAGAGTTACATGCTGAGCAGGTCCAACTTGGATTCTTAATATCACATGACTATCAAAGCTGTAAAGCGGGTTGCGAAAACGATCGAGGTTGTACCCTTGTCCAGGAGGCACTTCAGCACTTGTTAAATCACTGGTGGATGCCAATCTATATGGACGAAGATACTTAGCAGATTAGTATCAATAACAGGAATCCTACTCGTCGTCAAGGTCAGGATGTCCGATCAATGGAAGGTAACCTAGTGAGGTTACATTGCATTCAAAGTGGGCGTGGCCAGGTGCCACCACACAACTATGACAGTTGTAGCGTCTGTTCAGAAAGTAACCAAGGGTGTTACCTTGTGAGAGCAGCTCTTCAGGGTCAGGTCGATCACGAAGAAATTTGTCCATATCCAGGTTCAGGACCCATCATTTGGTCGCCGAACTACCTTGCCGAGCAAGTTGAGGATGTTGTCACAATCTCTAGTCATCACAGGACCAGGGATGTTTTTGCCATCATCCCTCTGCTTGACGAATCTGGAGTTCCCAACCGGGAACGGATCGAGATTACTTATGATGGTCAGAAAAATCAGAAGGTTCCCATAGTCGTCTATCTACCGGGACCACTACCGTATGAATCAACTAAGGCAATCCCTTACAAATACGGTGCAACAATAATCGAGAATGGAAAGGAAATTCCATTACCCTCCGTCGTGAATATTGCAGACAGCAGTCGTGTAACACGGAGCGGTCGAATCTTCAACCGAGGGGTTGGAGAATCCAACAAAGAAAAGGAACTTCAGGCGGAAATTCCCGATCCACCAGTCGGGCAATCTAGTAATCCAGACTTTTCAAAAGACAAAGATGAGATGCTAAAGCTCATCCAAAGGAGTGAATATAACATTGTTGATCAACTGTTAGAGACTCCTTCGAAGATCTCAGTATTATCGCTGTTACTCAGTTCAGAAGCCCACAGGGAGGCTCTACAGAAAGTCTTGGAGCAAGCCTTTGTGGAACAGAATGTAACAATCAGACAGTTCGATAGTATTATCTCTAACATCACTTCCTGCAACAATTTGGGATTTAGTGATGAGGAATTACCTGAAGAGGGTCGTCGTCATAACATGGCGCTCAATATCATAGTTAACTGCCAGGGCGATGCTTTAGCCAACGTACTGGTAGACACAGGGTCAGCCCTGAATGTTATGCCGAAGTCCACTTTGATGCAATTATCATTTAAGGGCCCTCCGATGAGAGTCAGCGAGTTCGTCGTCAAAGCATTCGACGGATCCAGAAAAACAGTTATCGGCGAAGTGGATCTTCCCATAACTATTGGTCCTCACACTTTCCAAATCACTTTCCAGGTCATGGACATCCGGGCAACATACAGTTGTTTATTAGGAAGACCTTGGATACATCAGGCTGGAGCGGTTACTTCAACCCTCCACCAAAAGCTAAAGTTCGTCAAGAACGATCAACTTATCACGGTTTGTGGGGAACAAGCCTTGCTTATGAGTAACCTATCATCATCTACTTGTGTGGAACCCGAGGAGGTTATTGGAACTCAGTTCCAAGCACTATCGGTGAGCAAGGACAATCAGTCCAAAGAAGGAACTTCAATTTCTTCACACAAAGATGCTATCAAAGCGGTCGAGAGTACCGATATGACAGGATGGGGACGGCTTGTCATTCCCATTGACAATAAAACCAAGAAGGGTCTTGGTTTTTCTGCGACCTGTACCCAGACAGCCACCAACGATGAAAGTCTTCATCCCCTTCAAAACTTCTTCCACAGTGGAGGTTTTCTCCACCCAGTGTCTCAGACAGTTCATGCTATCAATGAGGAAGATCCCTCTGACACAGATGAAGAATGGAAGTCCTACCTTAACAAGGACGGTTATATGTCTCAGGAAGAGGTGTCTATGCCTTTTTGCTTTCCTACAGAAAGTCCGAGATTTATACCAAGATCAGATGTCGAAATGATCTACGGAGATTGTGATCCGGAAGGATGCCGTGCTCCGCCAAATTCATTAGAGGAAGACACTCCGATGAAAGACATCTTTGATCACAATTACTATGGCCCGATGGATGGCCTGCCAATGTGGCAGCCTTACCCAGGAAACTTGGGGCAAGAGAGTCAGCCGAGTAATGAAGCTCAGCTGAGCGTCATTGAACAGAATACCTGTGTCCCTGCCATGTCATGGGATCAACACTCAGGTCATTCAGAAACTACTCAACATGAAGATGAATTCGCAACGTTTGCAGGACTTGAATTCATCAACTATGCTTTTCCCGAGGTCAACATCATCGAGAGAGATGACTCCTCTGGTTCGAAAGAAGTGTGGGACACCTTGGGTCAACCGAGTGGAAAATACGACTATATAGTCAAGTACACCGCTCCCGAAAGCTCTCGTATCAGGCTCGAAGATATCCAGTCAACTGGATGGGGAGATACAGCTGAGAGCACAAATGCTATGCAAAATGCAACAGAGGAATCCTCCTACGACAATTCTGCCTGGGAGACAGATTCCAACGATCCTGCTCCACCAGAAATCAGCGTTATTTCTGAAGACAAATCAAGGAAGGTGCCAGACTTTGTGATTCACCGAGGAGTTCGCCGCCAATGGGTTGCCGTCGATGTTCCGAAGGTCGTTCGTCAGTCAAAGTAATTGCCATCTTTAACCTTTCACCCTGCCCAGGTGAAACGGATATTTTGATAGGGCTCGCTTTCTGTAAATTTCCCTCTTCGCTTTGCCCGAAGCGACAGAGTTTTGTTTTATAGGGCTGTAGTTTCAAGATTCGACTTGTTCATTAATAAAATAACGTCGTTCTGTAATTTCTGCATTAATTGCTGTTTTCTCTTTTTGCTTTTTCAGAAAATGGTAATCCTAAAAAACATTCAATAATAAAAACAAGCAGTAAAATCAAAACACTGCACACACTTACATTTTCTCTATCTCTTCTAAACATGAATCATCACGTCATGTAGATTGCTTGTTTTATACCCCGTTGAAACATACGATCCGATGCCTTCTTCCAACTTTGAGTTCCCGGTATTCGAGGCTGAAGAAGAAAATGACGACCAAATTCCAAAAGAGATCTCCGGACTACTCAGACAAGAGGAAAGGTCCATCGAACCTCACAAAGAGCCGTTGGAAACGGTAAACTTGGGTTCAGAAAAAGAGAGAAAAGAAATCAGGATCGGAGCATTGCTCAGTCCAACTGCCAGAGAGGGTTTGATAAAGCTTCTCGAAGAATTCCCCGATGTGTTCGCTTGGTCCTATCAGGATATGCCAGGGTTGGATACCAGCATCGTGGAACATCACTTACCGTTAAGATCGGAATGTCCACCAGTAAAGCAAAGGTTGAGACGGACTCACCCGGACATGGCCATCAAAATCAAAGAGGAGGTACAGAAACAGATCGACGCGGGTTTCCTCGCTACATCTGAATATCCTCAATGGTTAGCCAACATCGTACCTGTTCCCAAAAAGGACGGAAAGGTCAGAATGTGTGTTGATTACAGAGATCTAAACAAGGCAAGTCCAAAGGACGACTTTCCTTTACCACACATTGACATGCTGGTAGACAGCACAGCAAAGTTCAAAGTATTCTCCTTCATGGATGGATTCTCGGGCTATAACCAGATCAAAATGGCGCCGAAAGACATGGAGAAAACTTCGTTCATTACCCCATGGGGTACCTTTTGTTACAAGGTAATGTCGTTCGGTTTGAAGAATGTCGGGGCAACCTATCAAAGGGCCATGACTACTCTGTTTCATGACATGATACACAAAGAAATCGAGGTATATGTCGATGATTTGATTGCAAAATCAAGAACAGAGGATGAGCACGTTGAACATCTGTCAAAATTGTTCGAACGTCTAAGAAAATTCAAGCTCCGCTTGAATCCCAACAAGTGCACCTTCGGTGTCCGTTCAGGGAAATTACTAGGGTTCATCGTCAGCCAGAAAGGAATTGAAGTTGATCCTGACAAGGTCAAGGCCATTCAAGAAATGCCTTCTCCGAAAACTGAAAAACAAGTTAGAGGATTCCTGGGACGTTTGAACTACATCTCCAGATTCATATTCCTCATGACCGCGACGTGTGCGCCGATTTTCAAATTACTCAAAAAGAACCAGGATTGCGTTTGGTCAGAAGATTGCCAAACCGCCTTCGACAGTATCAAGGAATATCTGTTGAATCCTCCGATTCTATCACCTCTAGTGGAAGGAAGACCACTGATCATTTACCTCACAGTCCTAGAGGACTCAATGGGATGTGTACTTGGCCAACAAGACGAAACTAAACGGAAAGAGTCTGCCATTTACTATCTAAGCAAGAAATTCACCGACTGCGAGACTCGATACACAATGCTTGAGAAAACTTGTTGCGCTTTGGCTTGGGCAGCCAAACGTCTTCGCCAGTACATGATTCGTCATACTACTTGGTTTGTCTCCGAAATGGATCCAATCAAGTACGTTTTCGAAAAACCTGCTCTCACGGGAAGGATTGCCCGTTGGCAGATGTTACTATCAGAATATGACATAGAGTACCATGCTCAGAAAGCCGTTAAAGGAAGTATTTTAGCCGATCATTTGGCTCATCAACCGATTGACGATCAAGAATCAATCGGGTTTGACTTCCCAGACGAAGATGTCATGTATCTAAAGATGAAATATTGCGATGAACCGCTACCCAGTGAAGGGCCAGAACCAGGTTCCCAGTGGGGACTTATCTTTGACGGAGCAGTCAATCATTATGGAAACGGAATTGGGGCAATCATTGTTACCCCTCAGGGTTCCCACATTCCTTTCACTGCCAGACTTACGTTCAAATGTACGAACAACGAGGCGAATACGAAGCATGTATCATGGGTCTCGAAGAAGCGATTGATTTAAGGATCAAAAACTTGGACGTATATGGCGACTCAGCCTTGGTTATCAACCAGATCACAGGAGATTGGAACACATACCAATCAGGATTGATTCCTTACAAAGACTATGCAAGAAGGTTGTTACCCTTCTTCAATAGAGTCGACTTTTATCACATCCCTCGTGATGAGAATCACTTGGCTGATGCATTAGCCACTCTCTCTTCCATGATTAGTGTAGGTCGATGGAATGACCTACCTAAGATCGACATAATGTGCCTTGAACGGCCCGCTTACATCTTCACGATTGAAGCAGTCATAGTATACAGACCTTGGTATCACGATATCAAATGCTTCCTTCAGAAATAAGAGTACCCATCTGGGGCACTCAGAAAAGATAGAAAGACCCTCAGAAGATTGGCTGGAAACTTCTTCCTGAGCGGTGACACTCTTTATAAGAGAAATTTTGACATGGTCTTGCTCCGATGCGTCGACGGACCAGAAGCAGACATGCTCATGAAAGAAATTCATGAAGGATCCTTTGGCACTCATGCCAACGGACACGCAATGGCGAGAAAAATCCTAAGAGCCGGGTATTATTGGTTGACCATGGAATCCGACTGTTACAAGTACATGAGGAGGTGTCACAAGTGTCAGATATACTCCGACAAAATTCATGTACCGCCATCACATCTCAAAGTTCTTTCTTCCCCGTGGCCTTTTTCCATATGGGAAATCGACATGATTGGTATGATTGAGCCCAAGGCTTCAAACGGACATCGGTTTATCCTGGTAGCCATTGACTATTTCACCAAGTGGGTCGAAGCAGCGTCATTCGCCAATGTAACCCGACAAGTGGTGGTCCGATTTATCAAAAACAATATCATCTGCCGTTATGGTGTTCCAAGTGAGATCATTACTGATAATGGATCTAACTTGAACAATAAGATGATGAAAGAGTTGTGTGCAGAGTTCAAGGTTGAACACCATAACTCATCTCCCTACCGACCCAAAATGAACGGAGCGGTAGAAGCGGCTAACAAGAACATCAAGAAGATCGGTCAAAAGATGGTTATAACCTACAAAGATTGGCATGAGATGCTACCCTTTGCTCTTCATGGTTATCGCACATCTGTCCGTACTTCAACAGGGGCAACCCCTTTCTCTCTAGTATATGGCATGGAGGCAGTTCTCCCCATAGAAGTAGTGATCCCATCAATCCGGGTATTGATGGAAGCTAAGCTCACCGAAGCCGAATGGTGTCAAAGTCGACACGACGAACTGAACCTGATCGAAGAGAAGCGAATCACGACACTATGCCACGGTCAGTTGTATCAACAGAGAATGAAGAGGGCGTTCGACAAAAAGGTCCGACCTCGTGTCTTCAGGAAAGGAGACCTCGTGCTCAAGAAGATACAATTATTTCTCACTAATTCTCGGGGCAAATGGACCCCAAATTATGATGGCCCCTATGTGGTCACGAAAGCTTTCTCAGGCGGCGCCTTGAGACTTGCCACCATGGACGGAGAAGAATTTGCCTACCCCACGAATGTTGATGTAGTCAAGAAATACTTCGCCTAAAAAAAACGTCTCGGTGGATTGAAAACCCGAAAGGGCGGTCCAGGCAAAAGTTAGAGACATGGAAAAAAATCAGCATCCCGATGGATTGGAAATCTCATAGTACAATCCAGGCAAAAATTAGGGATAATGGCAAGTAACTATGTTCAACAGAGGCAAGTCCCTCAGCAGTAGTTACATCATCTATCGAAGGAAATCTCCAGTCAAAGGTCATCTTCGACGGAAGCTCAGGATGTCCCGAACTCAAAGTTGGTAGAAGGATAGTGGTCGTTATGTTTCAACGTAGCCCTTTTCCCTGTAAATTACCATTTTCTAACTTTGTATGTACTCTTTGGAATCACGCGTTTGGCTGATCTCCATCTTATCAATAAAATTTGAGCCCTTGTGCTTTTGTTTGTAATTCTTTACTTGTTTTAGCTTTACAGAACGACGTTGTTTAAGCTTAATCGGCGATTCTTGAAATAAAACAAAAATGAATTTACTTGTTAAACTTTTTCTGCTTTTAAATTAAAGATGGCATTTCTTTTGACTGTTGAACATCAGAAGAACATCGATCGTTTCTCCCGAAGTAAGCGGACTTCAAAGTGCAGAATCAAAGTACTCCTTCTAAGCCAGTATGCCTGAATGAAGGGATCAACTGTGTCAGAGACCTCGTTTCGTCTAACACGCCTCGGCCGAGTTCTCATCTCCTAAGCCCGACCAACATAGCTCCTAACGGGACTATCTCTCCTAAGCAAGGTGGAATTACTATTTTGAATCAACGGTACTTCTTCGCCCCGCGATGGCCGAGTATCCAATTGTGTTCATCCATTAGTCTGTATGTCGCGTCTGTTTTGTCAGCATATACATACATACATCATGCATTTTTTATTTGCGTTTGCATTTCATATTGCATCACAATCACTCTAGTCGGTCATGTCCCCTAGTGATAACAGTTTTCTCAATTGAGTTTGTCAGCTCTTTCCTCGTCAGGAAATGTTGTGTTTGAACAATCTCGCCACCAGTGTATCGTTAGATCAGAGTCGGCACTCGACCACTTTGATAACTTGAACCTCTGAAAAGCCAGAGAAAACTTTCAATAAACATCACTCTTCGCCATTGAAGATGATATCCTTGCTTTCCCGGATTAAGGAAAATCCACAGAGAAAGCCTCGTGATCAGAGATTCGGCAGCACGCCAGTTTTGCTCCGAAAAACCACTGATGAGAAGGTCATCGGCACCTCAAAATTGAATCCCATCATATGGCATTTCTCCGGGAAGATCCCGAGAAAAGTATGATGTAACCCCAAACGAAAACAGTCTCTCAAGAGACTCGCTTTCCCCAGTAAAATTGACAAATGCCATCTCTCCAGGAAAATTCGGCGAGAAGTTTGAAGGAAAACCGCTACACATAGCGTCCCTTGTCAATAAAGTTTATTGACAAAAGAAACTAAGACCAGTTCCTTGGTAGGAAACCAGGATCGAGGGGAAGTTTAAATCAGAAACTAAGACCAGTTCCTTGGTAGGAAACCAGGATCGAGGGGAAGTTTAAATCAGAAACTAAGACCAGTTCCTTGGTAGGAAACCAGGATCGAGGGGAAGTTTAAATCAGAAACTTAGACCAGTTCCTTGGCCGAAGACCAGGATCGAGGGGAAGTTTACCTTTTCTAAGCATAATTGCTTAGCTAAAGAAGATGAATGCTTAAGCTACCATTCATAACCACCATCAAAATTTTGGGTATTCCGATATTTAATCCTCTTGCACCCCGAATGCCCGAATCCCTTCGTCATTCACATCTTCGGGTCCAAGAATATTAAATAGGGGCATCTGTAATACCCCAAATTTTGACCACTTAGATTTCCCATTATTGTGAAAATCATCATCACAATATGGATGAACCATCATACCTCATCAGTCTCCCCAAAGATGGGTGAGCATCCACTACAATCAAAATTAGGGTTTTAAGCCCTCTCTGAGTGCTTAGACAAAGGATCAATCAAGAAATAACATGATCTTCAACTTGTCTAATCTCTCAAACATCCACAATGGATCAAAAAGGACTCCCACTTCAAGGATTAAGCACAAGGCTGCTCCCTTCTAGGTGGATCAAGTCTCAAGATCGACAGTATCACTAAATTAGGGTTTTGGTCGACCAGGGCCTCCAGATGGAAATTTTCATCTGGGAACAAGGCAATGATCCAAAATATAACCTAATATGCTTCATGGAACCTCATGAACCCATGCATCAAGTCAATTTTGCCTCAGGGGATGCATTCATCAAAAATCAGGAATTAGGGTTTCTTGACCTAATTCACCCCTAAGTTGACTTTTGGGACAAACCATGAACCAAGACCTCAAGAGATGATTTGAGGGTCTCTAATATACCATATTGATCCATTTGGAACAATGGATTGATCCAAGAAGCTTGAGCAACAAGTCTCATTTTCATCTGCACCACAATTAGGGTTTTAAGGGAAAAGTCAACTGTAACTTTGACTTTTGACCAGGACATGCTCCCAAATCCTAATACATGATTGAATATATCCTATGACACCCATGGAACATGTCCATCAAGTTTGATTTAGGTCAAGGACATGATTTCCTGAAGAATTGCACAGTTTAGAATTCATCTGATAAAAAGTCAACTCTGCACAAAAGTCAACTTTGACTTTTTGAGATTTTTCACCAAAATGGATTTTTAACCCTAAAATGATGTTAATGTATGATTTGAATCATCATTCATCAAGAAAAATCAAGAAAAGTGAGATAACTTGTAAAAGGGGTAACCATAAAACTTAGAAAATTTTCTAAGTTAAAAATAAAGTGGCAAAGGTACCAACTTTGGAGGACCATAATTCCTAAACCACAAGGCCATTTTTTCTCATCCAAAGATGGATTTGTAGCCCTCATTATCACCTACAAAAACTTCAACTACAAGTCATTCGAATTCATTAAGGATTTTGAGTTATGGAGTGATCAAAGTGGCTGAAAAGTGAAAATGTCACTTTTTCCAACACTTAGTGAAATTTTCACTAAGTCAGATTCTGCCTCACTTTTTGCCAAATGTAGGGGGATTTTTCACTTGGAATCAAAAGAGATCAAAACCAAACTTGTTCAAATAGTTGTTGTATCATGTAAGAGCTTTCCAAAATGGCCAAGAACATTGCCAAATTCAACCTACACCATGAGATACAACATTGCCAAGTTGCCTTGCTGAAATCTGTCAAAGCAAGGCAGAATTTGCAACTTTGGTCGATTTGCCAAAATCAGCCAAATTCAATTGCTCCAATCCACTTGGACACCTCAGAGGATTGAATCTAAAGGGGACAATCACTGAGCCAAGCCTCCAAAGTCCATGGAACAAGAAATAGCATGTTGAACCTAGAATGGCCAAAATAGGGACAAGACTTCAAATTTGGAATGAGGCATTCAATGGAACCATCAAGGTGGCATGGACTGAGCCATTCTCATCTGAAATCAGTCAAGACTTATCCAAGACCAAGGGGACCAAAGCTCTGTGCCCTAACCTCTAGTCAATGGCTAGAGGAGACTTGGATTTTCATTTGCCAACATTGGCCAAACCTACTTACCAGCTGCCATGCACTATTCCTTGCAAAACAATCTTGCTCTACTATAAATAGAGCTCAATTGTGGTCAGTTTAAGTACACCAAAGCCATTTAACAGATGCTTTCCTCAAAATCTCTTTCTCTTGGCAAAAATGCCTTTCTTAGCAAGGTAGCTATCGGGTTTTGAGTTTGAGAGCAATTCTGCACAAACCAATCACTCACACACCTTACATACATCACATATGAGCTGATCAAACACTCACATAACTTCTGAAACATCAATTTCATGAAATCACCAGCTGGTTGCTCAAAATTTCAAACAAGTTGCAGCTGAGGTACCACAAAATGATCCAGCCAATTTCAATCAAGTCCAACCATCCAAACACAATCCATAGGGTGTAGGGAAGCTGTTCAGATCATCACCACTCATCTGTAACACCTCCAAATCAAAAATCACTTTGAACTTGCTGTCACGGCTTGGAGGTAAGCACATACTTGGTCATCTCTCAATCTATGCATATTTCCTCGCACAATAATTTGGCCATATGTTCATAATCATGCATGGAATGTTTTCCCTCAATTAATTGCATTGTTTGAATCGTGTATCAAAAATCCTAGCCTTCATGCAGAAATTAGGGTTCTTTAGGTCTCTTCGTGATTTCTTGTTGTATGTTTAATTTAAATGAAATTAAAGTACATAGACATGATCGTGAGGTTGAGACGAGCATAATGATATGTGGATTGCATGATATGATTACGTATTCATGGAGATTGGATAGAAAATGCAAATCTGGGCAAACTGAAAAACGCGCGTGTTCTTGGTGTTGTTCTTGGCGCCATTTTCATAAATTCAAATATTTGAATTTTGTGATTTTGTTTAATTGATTCAAAAATTAATTTCTCTCTGAGTTTTAATGATTTTGAGTTGATTCTTTTTTTAATAATTCACAAAAATGTTAAAATATTTTATTTTCACAAAAAATCCCAAAAATATTATTTATTTCATATAATTGATATTTTTGCAAAGAATTAATATTTTAATTGTTTTTGGCATTTTAAATATTTTTTCTACATTGATTTTGCAACTTTTAATGCTTTCTAATTATTTTGTAGGTCAATACTTAATTTTTGAAGCATTAATCCAAGATCACAATTTGTTTTCCATGTGTTAAACAACTTTTGATCATTTTAATTGAATTTTTATTCAATTAAATACATTTTTGAAAACAAATTAGGGTTTTGGATTAATTCAACCCTCATAAGTCATTTTCAAAACACTTTGGGCCTCTTGAGAGAGTGTAAGACCCATCCCCCCTTGTACAAAAACTTTTTGGGCCTCATCCATTGTATAAGTCCCTCTGTACAAGTAAACGGCGCGATCGTCGCCCGTTTAAAAATAAAAATCATCTAGGCCTCTCCTTGAGCTATAAGACCCATTCAAAACACTTTGGGCCTCTATTAGAGTGTAAGACCCAATCCCCCTTTTAACCAAAATAATTTTGGGTCTCACTTATTGTATAAGTCCCTCTGCGTTAAAAGAAAACCTCGGCGCGATCGCCATTTTTAAACGAAAAATCATTTGGGCCTACCATCGTGTTATAAGCCCCACTCTTTTCTTTAAACCTTTTTGGGCCTCTTGAGAGAGCGTAAGACCCATCCCTTTGTACAGAAAACCTTTTTTGGGCCCCAGTCACTTGTATAAGTCCCGCTGTACAAAGTCAAATAGTGCGCTCACTGATAAAACCCTGGGCCTCTCCTTGAGCTGTAAGCCCCAAATATTTCTTTTTCAAAGCACTTTCTCCTTTGATTTTGAATATACTATTGCTTTCAATCTTTCTTTGTTGAACAACTAACCAAACAGCATGGAAGCACTCCAACCGAGTAAGTGGTTATCGCTTTCATTTACTGCTTTCATATTATAAACTGTATTGTGGGGCTGCTCACTGTAAGTCTCCTTTCATAAACTCATATCTACTGTGTAATAATAGTATAGATATTTCGAGTTTCCCCGGCTACTACGTCTAGAACTAGGTGACGCCGTTTCACTTATTCGTAGAAATAGACGCCTAGATCCCCAATAGGAGCACCAGATACAGTCTTCTCTTCGGCTGTCCTCCTTAGGAATCGTCAAGAAGCTCTACTCCCCAAGATGAATGTATTCTCCGTGAATGGCATCTTTGAGTTTCTTCCCAAATTCTCGAACTTTCCTGACTTGATCTATTCCTTGTGGATAGCTTGCCTTGAATGTCTCGGGGTTTGGGTACCCACTACGGTCATAATCTTGGACCTTAACTAAGGAACCCTCTTTAAAGGTTAAAAGTCGCTGGATAGTAAACCTCGCACGTTTACCAGTGGTTTTTATCTTTAAAAGAGTTATCTCTCCCAATGGAAAGGAGATGATAAGACCCACGGGCTTCTTAAAAGCATCAGCCTCCTCTTAGGCATTATTCAAGGACACTACGGCTTCTTAGAAGTATTCACAGCCTCCTCTTAGGCTTCGTATAATGATCTCTTCCTCCGGGAATGATAGCCTCCTCTTTGGCTTAGTACAAGGACCCGTCGGCTTCTTAAAAGTTTCCAGACTCCTCTTGGGCTTCATACAAATTGTCCCGACGACCTCCTAGAGGTATAGGAACAGAACCTAGTCATCCTCATAGAACAGTCCTTTCATAGAGTCTACTACTGTTTCTCACAGCATAGTACAAAAGATAAAACTCTAGACACGGACAGTCTAACTTCCTTGAGTCTCAAAGACATTCTCAAGCACCCTTCGTTAAATAGGAAGGAAACCCGCAGACTCGGACAGTCTCGACACCCTTTGGATTTCCTGTTTCCTCAAAGAGAGGAAATATCCCTGATCCTCAAATCAAACCCCTGGGTACAGTGTTACTCATATAAGAACTGATTTTCTCTTTTAAAATCAGTATATTGGATCTGTCACTCAACTGAAACAGTTACAATAGCCTCCATCTCGGGCTTCGTACGAGATACCAAAAATTCTCCCCAGTGGAGTCAAAACAACCTTTTCACCTCTCTCTCGGGCTTTGTACGAGACACAAAAACACTCTCTTACTGAGTATAAAAGATTCTCCAACTGAGTCAACTCTTTGCTAGCCTCCTCTTAGGCTTTGTATAACGATATGCCCCACTGGGTCGAACCCTTTTAGCCTCTCTCTCGGGCTTTGTACGAGACACAAAATTGCCTCCTCTTAGGCTTTGTATAATGATTTTCCTAGCAGAAATTAGCCTCCTCTTAGGCTTTGTATAAGAAAACCACTGGTTAATCTAATTAACCTTTTAGCATCAAAGCTATGCCTCGTTCACAGTACACAAACATCAACAACTCCTTCCCCTTCATCTAATCGCTGTAAGCGGCAAGCCTCTGGATCATCTACATCCATGCCACTGTCCCTCTTTTAGCATGAGAAATTCCTAAGGAAAGATGGCATTGCTCTACACTGAGTTAAAGTCTTCTCCTTCAGGTTAAAACCCTTTCTTCGGAAATTATGGCATTGCTCGGATCCGTGTATCCCAGTTAAAGTAATTCTCCTTCTCCCTCTTTAGAGATGACAAATTCTCTCTAAAGTCGAGGTCTTTCAGCTTCACGTCTTGGGCTTTGAACAAGACACAAATAGACCTTTCAGCTTCACATCTTGGACTTTGAACAAGATACAAACCACCTTTCAGCTTCACATCTTGGGCTTTGAACAAGATACAAATCACCTTTCGCTTCACGTCTTGGGCTTTGAACAAGACACCAAAAACCAATTTCCTCCCAGAGAATAGGAGGAACTACGAACGCTCTGATTTCCCTGTTTCGGTAAACGGGAATACATAGGCATAAGATCGAAAGAAAAGATCTTAGCGAGCGCAATCAACAAAAAAACCCAAATCCCATATCTCAGTCAATCAAAAGCAGTAATTCAAAAACATCAGTCCTAACATCCTAATCCTTGTTCCCCGCCAGAAACCTTCTACCCAGGTAAAAAAGAAAGAAAACAGTATTGGTGAAAATACAAATAACCAGTACAAAGGCCCCCCACATTGATAGCATCCGTAACCTAACAGACCGCTGTTTAAACTCAGTATGCAAAGCAGGGTTAATTGGAGACATCTATTTCCCTTCCTTATTCAGCTCACAATAGGATAAAAAATGAATCGACCTGTAGTTTTAAAGCTCAAACCGCAGAGAGCGACCAGCGCTTAAGAACCGCGTCCAAAATCGCTCGCTACAGAAGCAAGGAGTTGTTGCTCGAAGCTTGCTCAACAAAGAAGATGAAGAAGATCTACAAGATGTCATCAACTGTCAAATCACCATACATCTTTGTAGAATTTAAAGAAAGCAAGGAGTTGTTGCTCATATCTTGCTAGAACACTGTGTGTTCTTTTATACTTAAAATTAGGATTTATCTGCGTATTAAGAAGCATCAATGTAATCTCCAGAATAACTAATTCTATGTGAATTAGGATTCCTCAAGTGATCAGTGTGATCAGAGACTTGAGGAGACAATGGCTGGGTGTCATTGTGGAAATCCTGAAATATGGTCAATGATAGTCATATCTCAAAGAGGACCAATTGTGGGTCAGACTCTTGTGAGATCACTGATGGAACTCATTGAAAATCCTGGAAGAATGGTCAGTAAACGTTATATCTGTTGAATCGGATCCCTGAACGTTTAGCCAAGAAATCCTGATAGTAGATCTTGCGAGATTGGAACTTATTGGGTCAATGTTCGTTATATCCATTAACTTGGATCCCTGAATGGTTCATTGTGGGTTAGTCACAACTGCGGTTGTGCAGGTTGTTAGTCACCGGCGTTAGCCCGTGCATCTGTAATCGGATTTGATTATAGTGGATTAAGTCCTTGTGTTCAAGGAGAAATCACCTTGGAAGGGTGGCCTAGATTAGCTTGAGAATGGCTCAAGTGAACCAAGATATATCGTGTGTTCTTTACTCTTGCTTATGCTTTGAATTATTGTTTATGTTTCTGTATCTATTATCAGAAGCTTGCATAGCAAGTCAGAACCTTGCAACCCAACTCCAATAAGTTTTCGCATTGCAAGTCTGAGTCAAGCATCACTAATTCAGATTCTCCTTGTCGCTTATGCTTCATGCATTACACAATCTTAATGACGCTTGGCAAGTCAGAGTCTCTCAACGCAACTCTGATATTATCTTAGCACGTTAATGATAAGAGGTTGAAATTTTATAAAGAATTAAAAACAAAATTCAAACCCCCCTTTCTTGTGTCTTTCTCACACCTTCAAGATGCACCTAAATTTTGTCCCAATCCATGGAGAAATGAGAAAGTTAGAGGCTTCACGTAAATTGCCCAAAAGCTTGCCTTGCCTTGCCTTGCCCATGCCTAGAAACAAGGCATGCCTTATGAATTAATGGGGTGGTTTTGATACACGGATGTATCACGACCCCAGTGGTAGCGCGCATATGTGTTTGTTGCCAAGGTCGTGGGTTCAAACCCCACCCAGATCATTTTGCCATTTTCCATATTTTTGCTATTTTTAATATTTTGTGGTTTTTATTAATTAATTCAAAAATTAATTTGTCTCTCAATTTTAATTATTTTTTATTGGTTCTTTTTTTAAAAATTCTCAAAAACATTAAAATATTTTATTACATGAAAATTTCACAAAAATATTATTTATTTCATATATTTGGTATTTTTGTAAAGAATTATATTTTTATTTATTTTAAACATTAAAAATATTTCTTTCTCTTGGTTTTGCAAAATTCAAATGATTTTTTAAATCATCCCTTGAATGAAACATGATTTTCCAAATATAAATCCAAGATCACAACCTTTTTTCACATGTTTGATTATTTTAATTGATTTTTAATTCAATTAAAATACATTTTAAAACCAAAATTTAGGGTTTTGACCACTATCACCCTAACAAATATTTTTTCAAACAACTTTTGGCCTCTATTAGAGTGTAAGACCCAATCCCTTTTTAACCAAAACCTTTTTGGGCCTCAGTCATTGTATAAGTCCCACTGCGATTTTAAAACCTCGGCGCGATCGTCGTTTTTCAAAACATTTTCATCTGGGACTACCCTTGTGTTGTAAGTCCTATTTATTTTCTTTTTCAAACCTTTGGGCCTCTAATAGAGTTGTAAGACCCATTCCTTTGTACAGAAAACCTTTTTGGGCCTTAGTCATTATGTAAGCCCTAGTACAGTTTATACAACAACGGTACGATTACTGTTTTTCATCTGGGCCTCTCCTTGAGTATAAGCCCCAACAATCTTTTCAAAAACAACTTCCCTTTTGATTGAGGTTCAAACTCGTAGTTGTTATCAAAACTTCCTTTAATTTCTTAAACAACTAACCATACAACTGTTACAATGGAAGCTTGCTCGCTTGTAAGTTTTTATCAGCTTTCTTTACATGCTTTCATATATATACAACTGTATTGATGGAAGCTTGCTCACCTGTAAGTCCTTCTTTCATATTCTTTTAAATACTTGTCATATATCACCTGTATATATACTAGTATATTTACTTAGATTTTTCCCCGGCAACTAGGTCTAGAACTAGGTAAAGCCAGTTGGTCACTCTTTAATACAGTCAAAACTAGATCTCCATAGGATTTCCAGATACAGCCTTGCCTTCTCTTGGGCTTAAACAATATGGAACAAAGAGAAAGGCATTATTCCCGGTGAAACTTTTCTCAGACTGTCACTATTAGATATTGTCAAGGAAGTTCATTTCCCCAGAGAGGATTAATTCCCGATGAAACCTCTCTTGAATTTCTTCAAACCCTAGAACTGTTCATTAAAGAAAAGATTATTCTCGATGAAACTTTTCTTGAACTCTTCTTAGGTTTGGGACCCACAGACTTCCTAAAAGCATCCCCGCCTCCTCTTGGGCTTTGTACAAGGACCCTCCGGCTTCTTAGAAGTTCTCATGCCTTCTCTTGAGCTTAATACAAGGACCCTGAAGACCTCTTAAAGGTATAGGATAGAACTTAGTCATCCTTTGCTAGAGCAGTCTTTCCAGAGTCAAATCTCAGATCATTTTAGGGTTGATTATCATCCCTTGAAATACCAGCCTCCTCTTGGGCATTATACAAAGATAAACTCTCCCACACCAGTAAACTTGGACAGTCTAATCCCCTCTTGAATCTCAAAGACATTCTCAAGTTTCTTATAAACATAGGAGAAACCATGATTCTTTGATCAATCTCCAGTAGAGTTAAAACCTCTGTAGGTTAAAAACTCAAACTTTCTTCCAAAATTTCACCAGCAAGGGTCAGTTTATCATGAGTATAACACTATCCCAAATCGAGGCATCTGATATCTCACCCCTTCTGTAAATCCTCAGCAAGAGTTGATTCCCCATTTGGACCTGCCTCTGGATCTCAATAATCCTCAATAAAAGACAACCTCCTCTTAGGCTTTGTATAATGATTTCTTTCTTTGTTCTTCCCCGGAAAAGTTAGCCTCCTCTTAGGCTTTGTATAATGATCCTTCCTTTCCTCAGTACAGTCAGCCTCCTCTTGGGCTTTGTACAAAGATTTTCCCCAACTGAGCTAACCTTTTTAGACTCTCTTGTTGAGTCAATTACTTTTCAGACTCTCTTGTTGAGTCAATCACCTTTCGGACTCTCTTGTTGAGTCAATCACCTTTCAACACTCTCTTGTTGAGTCAATCTTTTTTAGCCTCCTCTTAGGCTTGGTATAATGATTTCCCCTAGCAGAAGTTAGCCTCCTCTCAAGCTGTGTATAATGATTTCTCCAATTTGGTCAGCCTTAATCTTGGGCTTTGTACAAGACACCATATAAATTTCCTAAGCAGGGTAAATCCCTTTCAGCCTCAATCTTGGGCTTTATACAAGACAGATAATACTCTCCAGTAGAGTCAAACTCATTTCAGCCTCAATCTTGGGATTTGTACAAGACACCTAAAATACCCTCTGTCGAGTCAGTAAAGTCTCATTTCAGCCTCAATCTTGGGCTTTGTACATGACAGATAAAGATTTCTTTCCCACCAAGCCAGTCTTCTTTTCAGCCTCAATCATGGGCTTTGTACAAGACACAGACAAAATATTTTCTCCGAAAAAGTCAAACTTTCAGGCTCCTCTTAGGCTTTGTATAATGATATCCCCAAAAGAGTCAGTCTCTTTTTAGCCTCAATCTTGGGCTTTGTATAAGACACATAAACACTCTCTTGTTGAGTCAACCTTTTCCAGCCTCCTCTTAGGCTTTGTATAAGGACTTCCCCAGTAAAGTCAATCAATCTCTTAGCTTCAACCTTGGGCTTTGATCAGGGCACACAAAAATCAACATCCCCTTAGAGGAAATCAAAATCTCTGTAGGAAAACATTTCTCTGTGTTATCACATATCAAAACAGATAACTCAAACAAACCCTAATCCCAGATAACCGCTATAAGTGGCATACTTGTTGATTCAAACATCCAAGCTGTAGTCCATCTTTTATCCTAGGAAACTTCCTCTCTCATCTAATTGTTGTAAGTGGCAAGCCTCTAGATTATTTACATCCACGACATTGTCCTTCTCTTAGCATGAAAGATTCCTAAGGAAAAATGGCATTGCTCTACATTGAGTTAAAGTTCTCCCCTTTAGGACAAATCCCCTATAAAGGAAATTATGGCATTGCTGGATTCACATATCCTAGTTAAAATAATCCTCCTTTATAAACAGTCACCCAACAGTTGTGATAAACAGACAAAATGTCTCCCTTCAGAGATGACAAATCCCCTCTCAGTCAAACCTTTTAGCTTTAATCTTGGGCTTTGAACAAGACACAAATACTCCTTTAACTTTAATCTTGGGCTTTGAACAAGACACCAATACATCTTTTCCTCCCATAGAATAGGAGGAACTACGATTGCTCTGATTTGCCTATTTTTTTAAACGGGAATACGTAGGCATAAGATTGTGAAATCTTAGCGAGCATACCAATAAAAAACTCTAGGTCCAGTACCTTCACATACCAATCAAAAACTTAGGTCCAGTACCTTACCCAAAACATCGGAAAGCCCAAACATTAACAAAAACTCACTCTCTCTCTCATATTTCCCAAGAAACTTTTCCAACCCATCAACGGATAAACACCATCAAGTACAAAGAAGAACCTAAAACTAACAACCTGTGGATAACCACATATAGGATGGGTAATTGACAACTCCCTATTGTATAACCTGACCCCGAACTCCCCCAATCTCTCTTACCGTTTGTTAAGTTAAACATTCGCGTGCAAGGTTAGTTTTAGATAGCTTCCCTTTCCCTTCCAGCTTCACGGGACAAATAAGAAATCAGAAAGTAGCACTCTTCCTCCTACCATTGCGGTGAGGAGGAACCCGTTCTGCGATAAGGTGGTCGCGTCACCAACAAAAATTGCACGCTACAGTAAAATGGTGACTCTACTGGGGAGTTTTATATTGGGTCTGTCTTACCTTAGTCTTCATCGTCACCATTTTCCAACAGTAAAATGACGACTCTGCTGGGGAGTTTTATATTATGTCTGTCTTACCTTAGTCATCATTGTCACCATTTTCCAACAGTAAAATGGCGACTCTGCTGGGGATTCATTTTGTCTGTTTAGGATTATAGACTATAATTCTTAAGAGGTCTAGGATGTTAGTTTTAGGAATGAATATATATATATATCACTTTTCCTACTTGATATCCGTGTTTATTTTTCTGCTAATGGGAATGCGAGTGATGTCGCATGCGGAAAGTTTGAGTGATACCTAAGATAGGTGATGGCAGAGACGGGAGGTCTTACAAGGAGTGAATCCCGAATAAGCTGTCCCGGTAGACCATCAAATCAGTGGAGATACCCTTTACGGATTCAATGTCTAACGACTTCGGTTGTGAAAGCAGATTGTCTGATTGTAGTATCCATGAAACTGAGGATTTAGTAGACAGTAACCATGTGACTATTTAGTAGTGTGGTAGCTATCGAAAATAGTTGGCACACGATACTACACTCAATTGAGATTACCCTAAGATGCTACAGCTCGCTCGGGTGAACCAGCTTGCTGTTGTTATCCCAAGGGGGGTCAATGATTTTGAGAACAGGTACAAAAATTCACCATAGTAAAATATTTGGGGATGGGTAGAGCCATGACTTCATGCTCGTGACGCTGAACCTTTGAACCCATGTTTTTTCTATGTTTTTGTGTGCTGCATTCATGCATTCATTTAAAAATATTTTAAACAAAGAAAAAATCTTCTTTTCTAGCCTCTCTTTTTCAAATTAAACTAAAATAATGATTGCAAAAATCAGAGACAAGGATTGCGTAATGGATTTCGGTAGAAGGAAGACCCACAAGTAAACCTTCAAGGTTCCGAAACTAGAGGATTTAAGAGGGTTGGCAAGGATGATCACCAACCCTGATGCTTTCAGAGCTAAGTACAGAGGACTGATGTCTCTGTTAAAGGTCCATGTAGTTGAAGGAATCCTGTCTACGCTGATTTAGTTCTACGATCCGGTTTATCATTGTTTCACATTCCCGGATTATCAGCTAGCACCAACACTGGAGGAGTATTCTCACCTGACTGATTTAACCCTCACTGACCAAGCTCCATTTTCTAGACTGGAAGAAATTACAAAGGATCAAACCATTACAAGAGCAATCTATTTGGACGAGTCAGAAGTCAAGACTCACATGACCGCTAAGGATGAAATCCAAGGTTTACCGGCCAAGTTATTGATAGAGAATGCCCTGTACTTTGCCAGTATAGGAAATGTTACTGCTTTCGAAGATATATTTGTCCTACTCACATACGGGCTGTTCCTTTTTCCCAACATCGATAACTTCATTGATATCAATGCCATTAAGATATTTCTGATTGGAAACCTCGTACCAACACTGCTCGCAGATGCTTATCATTCTGTACACTTAAGGAATTTGTACAACGGAGGAATGATCACATGCTGTGTACCCTTGCTTTACAAATGGTTCACTTCCCATTTACCTAAGTCTGCTGCTTTTTGGGATCATAAGAGTACTCTGCATTGGTCACAGAGAATTATGTCTCTTACCAACTCTGACATAGATTGGTACAATCGGATCTATGACGGGATAAGAATCATCGACCGTTGTGGAAACTTCCCTAATATACCCCTGATAGGAACTAAAGGAGGAATCAACTATCATCCAATTTTAGTTCGCTGTCAACTCGGATGCCCGATGAGACATATCCCGCGTAATGTTCATCTGCAAGGTCTTTTCTTCAAGGAAGGAGAAAATGACAAGGCACTAAAGACAGAAATAGTCCATGCCTGGAAACATGTTCACATAAAAGGAAGAGAGTCTCTAGGAAAACCAGATTGTGTCTCTGTGGAACCTTATCTCCACTGAGTACAAACTAGAGCCCTCAAGCTAAGGGTGCCTTACCCTCGTCAAGAAGTTCTCCTATTGAGAGAATATGTCCTTTATTTTATGTCTGATACGGAAAAACTCCAGGTCACTCTCAACAAAGTTCAACGGGAAAAGAAATCTTGGAGGAACAAGTACCGTATTCTCAATGTGGAGTGTACCAAAATTCAGGAACTGTTAAAAGAAAAGGACACTCTGATTAGGATATTAGAGCAACATACTGTAGAAAATCAAGAAGACCGAAGGAACTTGCTCGCTTCTTTCACTTGACAAAGGACCGACAACGGCTCAAGAGCCCTGGTCAAAGAAAAGGAAAATACCAAAACCAACACCTGAGCTCTCTTCAGAGAGGACTCAGGATCCATAAGCTTAGACTTTTTCTTTTACATCAATTTGTAAAATATTGTATTTCCCTTTCTGCAATCTTTCAAATTCAATAAATCAGGGTCTTCCCACTGTATGAAATTTGCAATCTATTTGTTGAAGTTTCTTTTTTATTAAAACAAAAAATAATAATAATAAATATATCATTGCATATCATTCATCATTCTCACATAACGCATTCTTCTTACCTTCGAGTCTTACGTCTGTGTCACGATTCTAAAGTCAAACTGTCTCATTCGTACAATACTCGGGACAATCGACAAAAGAAAATGGACGATCTCGAGGAAGAGAACAGAGAGCTGAGAGAAGAAATCGACGCTCTGAAAGAAGATCTGAGGAAACTTCACAGTGACATGCAATCTCTGGCAATAGCTCAGAGGCAACAACAAAGGATTGTGATCTCAGAGATCACATCTACGCCCATAGTGGAGACGTATGATCCTCGGTACAACATGCCTAAAGATCGTCCCTGGGGCATGCCTATCAACTTTATCCCTGAAGGATACATTCCGCCAGTCACGGAAGACTCGGAAACTGCAGTAGGATCCGCTGGGCCTGAAGGTTACAAACTTCGGGAAAGCGAAGACTTAAGAGTGATGGTGGCGACTCCTAAAGGTTACAAACTTCGGGATGGGGAAGCACCAAAGGTCACCGTCGTAATGACTATACCATAACTCGTGGTACACACTGTCCTGGCAGGACAGATTCCATAAGTAATCTCTGGTGGAAACGAAAGTATGTACGACAGAATGAATGAGTTCCAGGAGCAATTCCTAGAGATGCAAAAGGAACTGCAAGCCATTCGCGGTTAGGATTTATTCGAAAAGGACGCCGAAGACCTTTGTTTGGTCCCTAATGTGAAAATCCCGCATAAATTCAAGGTACCTGACTTTGAAAAATACAAGGGCAACTCTTGCCCTCAAAGTCATTTGGTGATGTACGCTCGAAAGATGTAAACTCAGACTGAAAATCAACAGCTACTGATCCATTACTTTCAAGATAGTTTAACCGGTTCTACGCTCAAATGGTACATGGGTTTAAATCGCACCAAGATCGTTACTTTCAGAGATCTTGGGGTAGCCTTCGTTCAACAATATAAGTATAACCTAGACATGGCACCCGATAGAGATAAACTCAGAGCAATGTCGCAGAAGGACAAGGAAACCTTTAAGGAATATGCTCAGAGATGGCGTGAAAGTCAGAATGTTCGATCAATGGAAACAGATCTAGTGAAGTTACACTGTATACAAAGCGGAAGTGGTCGGGTGCCACCACACAACTACGAGCGCTGCAGAGTTTGCTCAAAGAACAACCAAGGATGCTACCTTGTGCGAGCAGCTCTTCAAAATCAGTTGGGCCGAAAGGAGATCCGACCATGTTCAAGCTCTGGTTCGATCAACGTAATGCAAGACTATCTTCCTGATTAAAGCAAAGTTGTTGTCTTAATCCCTAAACAGGAAGTGGCCAAAGATGTATGTGCTATAATCCCTCTACTCCATGAATCAAGACTCCCTCTTGATAGTAGAAAGATTCTCAACCTCGAACCAATTGAGGCTGCCTAGGATGGTCAGAAAACTGAAAAGGCTCATATGGTTATCTATCTTCCAAGACCAATACCGTACAAATCCGATAAGGCTATCCCTTACAAATACGGTGCAACAACAATCGAGAATGGAAAGGAAACTCCATTACCCTCCGTCATAAACATTGCCGACATCAGTCGAGTAACACGGAGCGGCCGGATCTTCAACAGAGGAGTTGGAGAACCCACCAAGGAGAAGGAACCTCAAACAGAAGTTTCCAATCAACCAGTCGGGCAAAGCAGTAATCTCGACCTTTCAAAGAACAACGATGAGATGCTGAAGCTCATCCAGAAAAAGCAAGTACAACATTGTAGACCAACTGTTGCAAACTCCTTCAAGAATCTTTGTCCTATCTCTTTTGCTCAGTTCCGAAGCTCACAGGGAAGCTCTATAGAAGGTCTTAGAGCAAGCCTTTGTGGAACAAGATGTGACAATAAGACAATTTGACAGCATCATCTCCAACATCACTTCCTGCAACAATTTAGGATTCAGTGATGAAGAACTGCCAGAAGAAGGCAAAAATCACAACATGGCGCTTAACATTACAGTCAATTGCCAGGATGATGCTTTAGCCAGCGTACTGGTAGATATCGGATCAACTCTGAATGTTATGCCAAAGTCTACTCTGATGCGACTATCATTTCTAGGATCTCCGATGAGAGGCAGTGAGGTCATCGTCTAAGCATTTGACGGATCCAGAAAAATAGTTATCGGTGAAGTTAACCTTCCCATAACTATCGGTCCTCACACTTTCCAAGTCACTTTCCAGGTCATAGACATCCGGGCAGCATACAACTGTTTATTAGGAAGACCTTGGATACACGAGGCTGGGGCAGTCACTTCGACACTTCACCAAAAGTTAAAGTTCGTCAAGAATGACAAGTTAGTCACAGTCTGCGGAGAACAAGCCTTAATCGTGAGCAACTTATCATCATCAACCTGCGTAGAACCAGAGGAGGTTGTTGGAACTCAGTTTCAAGCACTCTTGGTAAGCAATGAGAATCGATCGGAAAGAGGGACGTCGATTTTCTCATACAAAGATGCTCTCTAAGTGATCGAGAGTAACAACGCAAAAGGATGGGGACAGCTTGTCATTCCTACCGATACAGATGAAGAGTGGAAGTCCTATCTCAATGAGGACAATTATATGTCTCAGGAAGAAACACATACTCCATTTTTCTATCCCACGCAAAGTCCGAGATATATACCGAGATATGATGTCAAGATGATGTACGGAGATAGTGATCTGGAAGGATGTCATGCTCCACCCAATTCAATAGAGGAGGACACTCTAATGAAAGACAACTTCGACTATGACTATTATGACCCAATGGATGACTTGCCTATCTGGAAGCCGTACCCAGAAGACTTGGGGCAAAAGAGTCAGCCAAACGACACTTATCAGCTGAGCATCATTGAAAATAATACTTGCGTCCCCACCAAATCATGGGATCATTACTCAGGGCATTCAGAAAATATCTAACACGACGATGAATCTGCAAAGATTGTAGGACAAGAGTTCATCAACTACGCCTTTCCTGAGGTCAAAGTCATCGAGAGGGATGACTCCTTCAGTTCCACTAAAGTATGGGACACCTTAGGACAACCGAGTGGCAAGTACGACTTCTTGGTCAAGTACACCGCTCCTGAAAGCTCTCGTATCAGGCTCGAAGACATCCATCTAACTGGATGTGGAGATTCGCCTGAGAGTGAAAACACTGTTTAAGATACAACAGAAGATTTCGTCTACGACAACTCTGCATGGGAGGAAGACTCCAACGATTCTGCTTCGGAAGAAATCAGCGTCATTTCTGGGGATAAGCCAAGAAAGAAGGTGCTAGACTTTGTGATTCACCAAGGAGTTCGCCGCCAATGGGTTGCTGTCGATGTCCCGAAAGTCGTCCATAAGTCTAAGTAATTGCCATCTTTGTTTTGACCTTTCACCCTGCCCAGGTGAAACGGATGTTTTGATATGGCTCACTTTCTGTAATTGTCCCTCTTCACTTTTCCCAAAGCAACAGAGTTTTGTTTTATAGGACTGTAGTTTCAGGAATCGACCAAATCATATATAAACGTCATTATGTAATTTCTGCATTTACTGTTGTTTTCACTTTTCGGTTTTTTAGAAAATGGTAATCCTAAATACAATTCAAAATAAAAACAAGCATTTTTTCAGAAAATACACTGCACGTACTCTTGCATTTCTCTCTATCTCTTCTAAAAAAACAATCATCACATCATGCAGATTGCTTGTTTTAAACCCCATTGAAACATACGATCCAATAGCTTCTCCCAACTTTGAATTCCCGGTATTTGAGGCTGAAGAAGAAGAAGACAAAGAAATTCCATAAGAGATCTCCCGATTACTCAGACAAGAGGAAAGGTCCATTGAACCTCACAAGGAGCCGTTGGAAACAGTCAACTTGGTTTCAGGAGAAGAGAGAAAAGAAGTCAAGATTGGGGCACTGCTCAGTCCAATTGTCAAAGAAGACTTGATAAAACTTCTCAAAGATTTTCCCGATGTATTTGATTGGTCCTATCAGGATATGCCAGGGTTAGATACCAGCATCGTGGAACATCATCTACCGTTGAGATCAGAATGTCCGCCGGTAAAATAATGACTAAGATGGACTCATCCAGACATGGCCATCAAAATCAAGGAATAGGTGCAGAAACAGATTGACGCGGGTTTCCTCGCCACCTCAGAATATTGTCATACCCCAAATTTTGACCACCAGGATTTCCTATTATTGTGCAAGTCATCATCACAATATGTATGAACCATCATGCCTCATCAATCTCCTCAAAGATGATTGAGCATTCACTATAATAAAAAATTAGGGTTTCGAGCCCTCTTAGAGCATTTAGACAAGGATCAATCAAGAATTGACATGATCTTCAACTTGTCTAACCTCTCAAAAACCCATAAAGGATCAAGAGGACTCCCACACCAAGAATCAAGCACAAAGATTTGCAACATTCCAAGTGGATCAAGCCTCATGATCGCCAGTGTCACCAAATTAGGGTTTTGGTCGCCTGAGGCCTCTGTCGCTCCCGGGATTTTCATCCTAGTACAAACGCGAAAGTGGCACCGAAACAGAGTCGCCAGCAATGTGTATTTATCCCAAGAGAGGGAAAGGAAACACCGCGTAAACCTGAGAGAAGGGAAAAGCATGGTCTTACGACCAAAAGATCTGGATTCGGGAGTCGGTTACGCGAGAGGAAGGTATTAGCACCCCCTCGCGTCCATCGTACCCGATGGGATCCACGCTTGCTTGTCTCGATCAAAGGGTGATAGAAAAGAATACTGAGAAAGAAACTGAAAAAGGAATGGAAGAGGAAAGGAGCGAGAAAGAGAAACAAATGTAGGGAAAATAAAAGAAGTGCTCGCATGGGCCCTACCCCACTGCCTACGTATCTCATCGGGAGCATGAGAATCAGAGCGACGTAGTTCCCCTCACTAGGGATGGATTGTCTGTGTTTTTTAGAGGACGGCTTACGTCCTAGCTCAGGTGTTGCAGGCTCGCTGGTCCGAGTGCGTTACCATCTTGCAAGAGAACGAGTAGAAGCGCGTTCGTACGTTGAGAGTGAATGAGGTGAGAAAAGAATTCCCGAAGGAAAGACGTTATTGTTTGTTTTTGTCTTTTAGAAGGAAAGTGTTTTGGATTTGTTTGCATACGTCAGTGTATCCAAATCTTAGTCATTGGAATGTGTACATTCTCACATTCCAAGATGGAATGGGTAAGAAAGCACACTAAGAGTGAAGAAGACCCCCACACTTAGTTCCAATTGTCAAGGTTCAAACACACTAGCATACTTGTGTTTATTAAGTGTTTTTGTTGATTAAGAAATGAAGAAGTGTTTTTTATCATTTGCACCTTCAACAAATATTGCATTTAGGTCCCTCATACAAGATCAAATGTTTAACACATCGACCCAAGATGGGTTATATGCTATACATTTTAAGATTATAAGAGAAGACCCCTTATAATCTTTTCTTTATATGAAAGGCCTAAATGCAATAAATGCCTACCTTTATTAGATATTTTGAATTTTCTTTGAGATGAGAAAAGAGACTCAAGGGAGGAGAAAAGGTAAAACCTATATGGACTAAGACTCAATCCTAATTGAAGATTAAAGAGAGTGATCCTAAAGGTTTGTGAGGTTTCAACCCTAAAATCTAAAGAAAGAAAGAATTAAACAATTCACTTCCAAAGTAGAAGATGAATTGTAATTCAAAAAGGGAAAGTAATGAGTTGTTAAAAGAAAGCACATAAGTGCTTAACAAAACACAAAATGGAATTGTAAAAGAGAAAGGATAGAAGTTGAATGTGGATTCCTTATCCACACTCAATTGAAACTTACCAAAGCCCCTACATGGTTAGCACAATCACTTACAAGTAAGGTAAGAAAATATAATGAACAAATCAAATTCAAACAAGTTGACAAACAAAGTAAAATGAGATTGAATGCTATACATGCTTCCAAGTCAGAATGTAACTCATATTTACACAACCTAATGTTATCCTAAATGAGCATACCAAATCATGCAAACAAAATCTCAATCCAACAAGAAGCAAAGAAGAAAAGGTGAAGTGATGTGAATGTGGTTCATACTTGTGAAACAAGTGACTTAAGGTGCAAGATAAACATCAAACATGCAAAGATGAAACCCAAATGTCACAATCAGAAGTCAATTAACATGCTATACATCCTCAAACAAAACCACAACTCATGGCACAAGTGCCTTCATGATCAAACAAACCAAACATGAGGCATGCATTCACAAAATGAACAAGTTAAACTTCATGCTTCAAACAAATAGCAAACATGCTTCAAAAATTATGACTTTCACCAATCAAACACCTTAAACACATGCCATTAACATATCAAATCCACAAGCAATGAATCAGAACCAAAGTCACTCAACAATTAGGTCAAAGTCTCATGGAAGCTTCATGCATTCATGCTCAAAGCAACACATCAAAAGTCATCCAAAAAAGACTTAAAAATCATCAAATAAATCTCAAACATACATCCACATGTGGTGAACACAATGCAAAAAGAAAGGCATCAAAATCATTTTTTATGATCAAGAACAAAAATGCACAAAATCATATGTCACATTAAGTATGCATACAAATGGAAATTCAAAAGAAATAATGGAACAGGGGCAAAATGGTCATAAAATCAGAAAATAAAATCATGAAAAATTTCCTAAATGTTTTAAGAATACACATGAATTTTTGTAGAATTTTCCAATATGTTTTGGTATTTTTAAAAATTAGAAATCAAACGTGTAGGAAAGAAATAAAAATGAAAATAAATGCAAAATGCAGGGGGGTATGAACATAGCAATTGGACAGTTCAAAATCATTGGGCTTCAAAACATGGGAGGTGCGAATATCAAATTGGTCTAGGTCCAAGTCTGCGCAATCCACACTAATTAACATGTTCTTCAGTCAACAAAATTGACTTATTAATAGCCACTAGATTGAGTCAAGGTCAAGCCAAAGTCAAAGTAATCAGATCAAACGCTCACACACGCATGTCCACCGCTCCATACCATATGCCACAACACACAATGTTTAAAATGGAATCAGAAGCCACACGTGAGAGGCATGTGAGTTTTTAATGCGCTGGCACCACTGTGGCCACACGATGATGAAAAATTAACGGACGCGATTAAAACACACCAAAACCCTAGCATCCAAGATCACCGGCCGGAGATGACCTCCGGTCACCTTCTCCGGTCACGCCTCCACCGTCTGCAACCTCCAATCTTCCAGAATTCCACAAATGATATACCAAAATGAAGCTGAGCTCACATACATCAAGAATGCACACTTATTTTTCACATATCAAGCACGTGCACAAAGAACAGAAGAGATCAAGTCCTGCCCTAAGTTTTCAACTATGCCTCTAAAGGCCTATCAACTAGCCAGACAAATTCTTGAGCTTATAAGAAGCCTCAAGAACCTGAAAACCACTTCAAATCAAGTCTATAATGGTGGAAATTCGTACCTGAAGATTTGAGACCTTGAGATGTTCTTCAGAAAACCAGAGATGCTGCTTCCTCTTTGAGCTTCTTTTGGCCAAATAAAGGCTTAGATGCAGTGGTGGATGATGATTCAATGGAGAGGAAATGAAATCCAAGCTTCAAAACCAGTTGCAAGGTAGTGAAATTGAGAAAGAATCAGAGAGGTTCTGAAGTGAAAATGAGGAAATGAACAAAGTGAAGCTCGAGCATCAATGGCAATGGTGAGATTGAGAGAGAAGAAGAGCAAGTTTCTGAAGTGAATGTGTGTAAAATGAAGTTGGAAATGAAATTCGAGGGTGTGATTTTTATTTATAGTGTGAGCTAATCATGGTTTAATGAGTGGAGTTAACTGAGTCATGGTGGTTTGGGTGAGTCATCCCTAACTAACTGAGTCAAGTTAGTTAGGGAGAGCAATGATATGGTGATGGCAACTCATGATATGCTATGGTGGAGGGGAGAAAAGGAGAGTGAAGCTGCCAATCTGTGCATCAGAAACTTGCTAAGCAAGTTTGTTCCTTCTATTCTCATATATGGCACGTGACAGTGTGCATTATGTAAGTAACTTGTGCTTGGTTGAAAGAGGAAACAAAAGTGAGGAGGTGTTTGTGGTGTGACTGAACCAAATCATGCAGCATGTCATCAATGTATCAGTGTCAACATGAGGTGGTTTGAGGAAGTTTCTCTCTCTACTCAATGAATGAATTGGTGTGTTTTAGGAGTCATTGGAAAGAGGATGCATTGGAGCACAATATTGATTTGGAAATTGAAGTGGAATGAGGTCTCAAACATGTCTAAAAATGACCTCAAACAGATGGAAAAAGAAGCTGGTACATGGGTGCGCAGACTTGTGGTATGACCTGGTTGTGATCTGGTCAAATTTCAGTTGCAATGACCATTCTTTGAGCCATCATAACTCCTTAACCTTTGATCAGATGAAAAATTGATAAACACCAACTTTGAAGATCTCACATAGAGGAACAATTTTGATGTTGAAAGATTTTCCATTTGAAGCCTCTAATCATGAGTAATTGATCAATACATTTGGCCCACCAAGTGTTTGAGAAAATGACTGCGCGCGTGCCCTGAAAATCTTGGTCATGACCTAGTTTTGGACCTACTTTGCTCAAACTTTGATCAATCATATCTCACTCAATTTTTATCCAATGGAGATGTTCCACACATGGATTTGAAGCTTGAAACAAGATCTTTCATTGAGGCAGAGTGGATTTTTCATTTGGTGCTCCAAATTTAAATGGCCTTGGTTCAAATTCTGATGCAAAATGGCCAAAACTTGCTATTTTTAGTAACCCTTCTTCATCCAAAAATGGCAACTTTCCACATCTTGATTTTTTCATGATTCCTTTGGAGTTTCTTGACCAAATTTTGTACATTGGACATATGCAACATGAATTTCATGATTTTGGGCTCAAAAAGTCAAGAGTTGACTTTTTCCTCTGATTATTTGACTTTGCCCCAATTTCTCTGATTCTTGATCTTTCTTCCAATTGAACCACTTCTAAAACCAATTGAAATGCAATTTTCCACATACATACACTTAAGGACATATGGAATACCATGACATCAAGTTTTGTTCAAAAATCAAAGATTCCCTGATTTTATTAGAAACCCTAATTTTGACCCCCTTTGGTTAGGAGGAAATTGCACATCTTCCAAATCCAAATTCCTCAGAGTATGTTGTGTATCCTCTTAAAGGATGATGAGAAATGCCACTTGAGAATGATTTTGAATCAATGAGCTATCTCTTTTGAGGATTTTCCTTCAATTTTTGAACCTCTTGCATAGTGAAAGATGTGGTGCTTCAATCTCCCATTGTATCTCTTATCCTTGAGGTTGTGGAAGATCAATTGAGATGGGATGAGACATGAAAGACCTCTTGGCTTGCCTTGAGGGCACTTGATTGACCTTTTGTGCTTTGAATGATCTCTTGATTGTCCATCTCCCACCTGACCACATGCCCTGATGGTAAGAAGGATGCCATGCTTCATTTTTCTATGTTAAATGCAATGCAATGTTAATGAGGTGGATATGATATGATAAATGATAATGCCATGCTATGATGCCAAAAGGGGAGAGCAAATTTTGGGGTATTACAGCTGCCCCTATTCAAGCGCTGTAGACCTGAATGCCTGAAAGCAATTGCTTTCGGACTTTCAAGGTATATAGTGATTGAATACCAAATATAACCAAAAATTTGCTCTGGATAGTGAAGAAGAAAAGGGATATAAACCCAACAAGACTGCTGGATTGAATCCTCGATGAAACGTCGGAGAGATTTGTCTTTTGAACGATGCCAGACGACTACTGACCTGCCACGCTGCTGGTGGACTTTAATACTGTCTTTTATGCAATTCCAGAAGACTACTGGCCTGCCACACTACTGGTGGACTTTGGAAATGTCTTTTGAACGACGCCAGACGACTACTGGCTTGCCACACTACTGGTGGACTTTAATAATGTCTTTTATGCAATTCCAGACGACTACTGGCCTGCCACGCTACTGGTGGACTTTGGAAATGTCTTTTGAACGACGCCAGACGACTACTGGCTTGCCACACTACTGGTGGACTTTAATAATGTCTTTTATGCAATTCCAGACGACTACTGGCCTGCCACGCTACTGGTGGACTTTGCAGCTTCGTGCCACCCGAAGATGGACTTTTGCCAATCCACTGTTGGACTTTGAGAATATGCCACCCTAAGACGGACTTTTGCCAATCCACTGTTGGACTTTTAGCTGCTTTGCCACCCGAAGATGGACTTTTGCCAATCCACTGTTGGACTTTTGCCACCCGAAGACGGACTTTTGCCAATCCACCGTTGGACTTTTGCCACCCGAAGACGGACTTTTGCCAATCCACTGTTGGACTTTTGCCACCCGAAGACGGACTTTTGCCAATCCACTGTTGGACTTTTGCCACCCGAAGACGGACTTTTGCCAATCCACTGTTGGACTTTTGCCACCCGAAGACGGACTTTTGCCAATCCACTGTTGGACTTTTAGCTGCTTTGCCACCCGAAGATGGACTTTTGCCAATCCACTGTTGGACTTTTGCCACCCGAAGACGAACTTTTGCCAATCCACTGTTGGACTTTTGCCACCCGAAGACGGACTTTTGCCAATCCACTGTTGGACTTTTGGAATTTCAAAATTGAATTACTCTCTGCCTCTGCGCCAGACATCTCTGCCGACTCTGCTGAGGACCCACAATCAATGATTTAATCTCGGAGACTCCTAAAAGGATAATATCTCTGCTGGCGAATGGATGAACAATCCGTCTGCTTCGAATTGTCAAGCTTGCCAAAAAATAAATTGGACTTTAAGATATGAGGGAATGATGACTCTGCCAGGAATTATTCCATCTGTTTGGGGAATGAATTCAGGTCACAGCGATTCCGCTGGGGATGAGAATTTTTAAATGACGCCCTGCTGGGGAAATGAGCCATTAAAACTCTGCTTGGGGATTTATTCAACCCAAGATCCTTTATAGGGATTATCCACCTTCTGACCCGGCTGGGGAAAGGCTGTACCATCCTTGTTGAGGAATAAATTCTGTCGATCTTATAAACCTCTGCGGAGAGAACAACAACTCAGCTGGAAGTTGCTGAAAAGATTCGATGCTGACCTCTGTGGGGATACCATGACCAGAGATACGGTCTTGCTGGGTATCAGGGCTACTCTGCCAGGGATATGCAAATCCTGGTTAGAACATTCCCCTGCAATTTGCTAGGAAAGAGTCCTTTGGGGAAACTCAAAGCAAATCCACAGTAGTCTGCCGCAGAATATGACTGTCAAGCTTAGGATAAGTACTACAATGCCCCATGTTAGGCGAGCTTCCCTTTAGACAATTCCGTTAGGGATGACGGGTTTATAACAAACTCTGCTGGAGAAAACTGCTTTAAAGCGTCTCGTGTTGGGGAATGCCTTTTGAGAGGATTTTACAGAAGACCAACTGTCCTCAAACTCTACTGGGGATGATCAACACTTCATGTTGGGGAACCAAACATGCCCCACGCTTGGACAAAACAACAATTCGTCCCCGAAGAGGATGTCATAAGAGGATTTTACAGAAGATCTAGCCTCTTCAAACTCTTGTGACTTCGCTGGGGATAATGACCATCAGTTTCGGTGTCGACGAGACCACTCTTTTGGGGAACCTGTGACCGTTATCGACATAGAAAAGCTTGCAGTTGTTGGAAGTACTGAATGAGAGAATCGACTTAATAAGATACAACGGTACCCAGTTGAACTTAATTCACTGAGATCGACCCGATGAACGCCGATCTCCTTACCCATAATTGCCCCAGTTTTTTGCGTGGGGTGATTTATTGCTAGTCTTGTGCTTAAAATCATCTGCACCTGCTACCTGCAACAAAAGAATATGCCCACATGCTCCGAATATTGCGTGGCTAGAATCCACCATCCGGGAGTATTCAACATTCGAAGTAATTTCAAATGTTTTTTCTGCGCATGTTATTGTAAGGCTGCCATGTTTTCAAATGCAATGTTTTATCAAAAATTAGGACGTTTTTGCAAACAAAGCAATAAAACAAAAATAGAAAGCTTTTTATTGAAATTCAATTTATTGACTGAAAGCCCAGAATAGGCAATTACATCTGGAAGCAATCCCTGGAAAGAGGTGATCGCTGAAAATTGAGAAAAGAAACTATCCTAATGGCAATGTGAAAACGGAATTCCACTGAGTTTCCATTCTGTTATGACCAGTATGTCTTCAAAACTCCCCGACCTTGCCTTCTGAGGAATGATCAGACCGATTCCTATCTTTCAGAACGTCAGTTGTTCAAACGGTACAGATAACTCAAACCGTAGTCATTCGCTTAAATCCCTCTTTTGTGTGGACCGCCCTTTCAGGTTTTCGATCCACCAGGATACCCTTTTTTGCCTAAGTTGCCCTTTCGGGTTTTCAACTTACCGGGTGTACAATTTTTTCAATTATATCCCTAATTTTTGCCCGAACCTTATTCTGTTTTTGGTTCGCCGGGATGCCCTTTTTTGCCTGGATTTTTTTTATTCTTATTATCCAGCGGGTCTATTCATGCGAAGTATTTTTTGACTACGTCCGAGTTGACAGGAGATGAAAAGTCTTCGCCATCCATGGCTGTAAGCAATAAAGCTCCGCCCGAAAAGACCTTTTTAACCACGAATGGACCTTCATAATTAGGAGTCCATTTGCCCCTGTGATCTGTATTGGGAGGAAGGATCCTTTTGAGTACCACATCTCCGACTTTGTAAACCCGAGGACGCACCTTTTGGTCAAATGCCTGTTTCATTCTGCGCTGATATAGTTGCCCATGACATACAGCCGCCAATCGCTTTTCCTCAATAAGGCTCAGCTGATCAAATCTGGCTCGTACCCATTCAGCTTCATCTAGCTTAACATCCATCATGACTCTGAGGGACGGAATCTCTACTTCAACCGGTAGCACTGCCTCCATACCATATACAAGTGAGAATGGGGTTGCCCCAGTGGACGTGCGTACCGACGTTCGATACCCATGCAAAGCAAATGGTAACATCTCATGCCAATCTTTGTACGTGACAACCATCTTCTGTACAATCTTCTTGATATTTTTGTTGGCCGCTTCGACCGCGCCATTCATCTTTGGGCGGTACGGAGAAGAATTGTGATGTTCGATTTTGAAGTCCCGGCATAACTCAGCCATCATCTTATTATTCAAATTAGAACCATTATCAGTAATGATTCTTTCGGGAACTCCATATCGGCAAATGATATCCCGTTTTAAGAAACGAGCGACCACTTGCTTTGTAACATTGGCATAGGATGCGGCTTCAACCCATTTGGTGAAGTAATCAATTGCCACCAAGATGAAACGATGACCATTGGAAGCTGTGGGCTCAATCTTTCCGATCATATCAATGCCCCACATGGCAAACGGCCAAGGCGACGACATGATACTCAACGGATTTGGAGGCACATGCACCTTGTCTGCATAGATCTGGCATTTATGGCATTTGCGGGCATATTTGCAACAATCTGACTCCATAGTCAACCAGTAATATCCCGACCTTAACAACTTTTTAGCCATTGCATGCCCTCCGGCATGGGTACCGAAAGAGCCTTCGTGCACTTCAATCATCAACAAGTCTGCTTCATGTCTATCCACACATCTAAGCAGGACCGTGTCAAAATTTCTTTTATACAGCACACCATCTTTGTTCAGGAAGAAACTACCAGCTAACCTTCTCAACGTCTTCCTGTCTTTGGACGATGCCCCGGACGGATACTCTTGACTTTTCAAGAAACACTTAATGTCATGAAACCATGGCTTGTCATCAGACGTTGCATCGACCGCAAACACAAATGTTGGTCTGTCAAGGCGGGATACCTCAATCTTAGGTACATGGTTCCATCCTTGCACTTTGATCATGGAAGACAAAGTGGCCAAGGCATCAGCGAACCTATTCTCATCTCGAGGAATATGGTACAGTTTCACTGTTGTGAAAAATGTCAGCAATCTCCTCGTATAATCTCTATACGGCACTAGATTTGCTTGGTGCGTGTACCAACTCCCTTTCACTTGATTGATTACCAAAGCTGAATCACCGAATATATCAAGGGTTTTAATCCGTAGATTAATCGCCTCCTCGATCCCCATTATACAAGCTTCGTACTCTGCTTCATTGTTGGTGCATCCGAAAGTTATTCGGGCAGTGAAAGGCATATGAACACCTTCCGGCGTGATAAGAACTGCTCCCACTCCGCACCCATTCATATTGACAGCCCCATCAAACATCAGACTCCATTTGGATTCAGGGTCTGGCCCCTCCTCCGGAAGTGGTTCCTCACAGTCTTTAGCTTTGAGAAACATGATGTCCTCATCAGGGAAGTCAAACTTCATGGGTTGGTAATCATCCATTGGCTGTTGCGCAAGATAATCGGACAAGATACTTCCTTTGATGGCCTTTTGTGAAGTGTACTGAATGTCATACTCTGTCAAGACCATTTGCCACCGTGCAACTCTGCCTGTCAATGCTGGTTTCTCGAAAATATACTTGATAGGATCCATTTTTGAAATCAACAAGGTCGTGTGCCTAACCATATATTGCCTCAATCGCTTAGCGGCCCATGCAAGCGCACAGCATGTCTTTTCAAGCATTGAGTATCGGGACTCACAATCATTGAACTTTTTGCTCAGGTAGTAAATAGCATGCTCCTTCCTACCCGTCTCGTCATGTTGACCGAGAACACAACCCATGGATCCTTCAAGCACTGTCAGATACATTATCAGCGGTCTCCCTTCAACTGGAGGCATTAGAATCGGAGGTTCCTGCAAGTATTCTTTTATCTTATCGAATGCCAATTGGCAATCGTCATTCCACCTGACCGTTTGGTCTTTCCTTAACAATTTAAATATTGGTTCACACGTGGCTGTTAGGTGAGATATGAACCTTGCAATGTAGTTCAATCTACCCAAGAAACCACGAACCTCTTTTTCTGTTCTCGGTTCAGGCATTTCTTGTATTGCTTTCACCTTGGCAGGATCAACCTCGATTCCTTTTTCGCTCACAATGAAACCTAGCAACTTTCCAGAACGTACCCCAAACGTGCACTTGTTTGGGTTTAATCTCAGACGGAACTTTCTCAACCTTTCAAACAGCTTTTTCAAGTTAGTCAGATGTTCCTCTTCGGTTCTCGACTTGGCAATCATATCATCTACATAACATTCGATCTCCTTATGAATCAAGTCGTGAAACAATGTCACCATCGCCCGCTGGTACGTTGCCCCTGCGTTTTTCAACCCAAAAGGCATTACTTTATAACAATATGTACCCCACGGAGTAATGAACGTGGTCTTCTCCATGTCTTCAGGTGCCATCTTGATCTGGTTGTACCCGGAGAAACCGTCCATAAATGAGAACACTGAAAACTGAGCTGTATTATCGACCAGCACATCAATATGGGGTAGTGGAAAATCATCTTTCGGGCTAGCTTTATTAAGATCTCGATAATCCACACACATTCTCACTTTTCCATCTTTCTTCGGTACTGGCACGATGTTGGCTACCCATGGAGGATACTTTGTCACAGCAAGAAAACCAGCGTCCCACTGCTTCTGGACCTCCTCCTTAATCTTTAAGGCCATGTCGGGGTGAGTCCGACGAAGTTTCTGCTTGACTGGCGGACATTCTTCTCTCAATGGTAGCCTGTGCACGACAATATCTGTATCCAACCCCGGCATGTCTTGATACGACCAGGCGAAGACGTCAACATACTCGCGCAACATTTCCGTCAAAGTTTGCTTCACATCTGCTTGCAAGCTGGCACCAATCCTGATCTCTTTTTTGGCGTCCTTGGTACCAATATTGATGATTTCTACAGTCTCCTGATGAGGCTGGATGACCCTTTCCTCTTGTTTCAACAATCTGGCCAGTTCTTCAGAAAGTTCACAATCTTTCTCATCCCCTTCTTCGGCTTGATAGATCGGATTGTCAAAGTCATACATGGCCATATCAAAATCGTTATCAGTGGTATCCGGAGGATCAAGTCTGCATGAACGGGTTCATGCCTTATTTTAGAATTTATTTTTAAGCGAAACAAAAGAAAATGAAACATTGCCATTTTATATTTTTTTGTGCAAAAATAAAAACTGAAAGACAGAGAACAAAATTTGATTGCAAAACGTCCTTTATTAATGATTAAACATTGCAAATGCAACCATGGTGGCCCTACAAATGAATCTATACGCCTTGGGCAGAGCGCAAGATTTTGTCATGCATTATGGTTAGAAAAAACAAAGAAAAATTACTCTGTCTGAAGAGTAACCCGGATGACTTCTTCAACGGACCAGTTCTGCACTTGTTGTCCCGAAGCACGAGGGCGTACCCAGTTGTCCAGGTCAGAATTACTGTCAACACTATCCTCTGTGGCTGCACAAGACTGGTCCATGTAGATAATTCCCCCACTATTGAAAGTAATGGGTCCCCTGCTCCCCGCATCTGAAGTTGTAGAGGGATGATAACCAATACCAAATTTGTCTTCCTTCATTGGGGTCTCTATCAACCTGCCCCAACCTTGGGCGTTGCCTGCCCTGACGACTTCGACAGCTTGTTTGTAAGATGAAATGGAGGTACCAGCCCCAACTGGTACAGAAGAAGACTCAGGTGCATCGTCAATATTGACTGCTTCAAATGATTGGCACAGCATCTCATGAATTTCCCCATCCATTTCAATGTACTTGAACGTAGACAAGTGACTCACAAAGATGTCTTCTTCCCCACACACTGTCACAACCTGCCCTTCAAACTCATACTTCAGCTTTTGATGTAGAGTAGAAGTAACAGCCCCGGCTCCGTGAATCCAAGGGCGTCCTAATAGGCAGCTATATGCAGGTTGTATGTCCATTACATGGAACGTGGATTTGAATACCTGTGGTCCAATTTGTACGGGCAATTCCACCTCACCAAACACAGATCGTCTGGTCCCATCGAATGCTCTGACCACCAATTCACTAGGCCTTAAGATCAAACCGTCAACTTCCAGCTTCATTAATGCCTTCTTGGGCAAGACATTGAGTGATGAACCAGTGTCTACCAGTACATGAGATAACACTGCGCCCTTACACTCCATCGTGATATGCAAAGCCTTATTATGGTTTCTTCCTTCAACCGTCAGATCTCTACTTGTAAAGCCCAAGCCATGGCTAACATTAACATTGGAGATTACGCCCTCGAGCTGATTAACAGTAATTTCTTGTGGCACGTATGCACTCTTCAACACTTTCAACAACGCCTGTCGGTGTGCATCAGAGCACATCAATAGTGACAAGATTGAAATCTTTGAAGGGGTCTGATTCAGTTGGTCCACAATCTTATAATCGCTTTTCTTGATTATCTTCATAAATTCTTCCATTTCCTTATCAAAAATAATCTTTGTCTCGGCTTCAGGTGTAGGCGCACTTTCAACCACCTGTTTACCTTTAGCCTTTGCTGCATCTTCTACCTCCTTATCACTTCTCAAGGTTTGGGGAGCGAACAACCTTCCACTCCTTGTAAAACCCCCTACACCCCCTACGTTATCAACATTTGGGCTGACTGACGGCTCAACTTCCTGTTTTTTACCTTCGTAATATACATCTGCCCCGTAGTGCCATGGGATAGCTTTCGTGGATGTGAACGGAATTGGTCCTGGCACCGTGATAGTGACAGGACTGGGCCTTTCTGGCACAACACTCGCCACGGGAGCTGCATTGACCGGCATTTGAATCTCAGCGGGAATGTAATAGATGGTCACGGTTGATATCTCATCAGTGTCTTTCACGACTCTATCGAACTGTAGACATCCTTCATCGATCAGGTTCTGTAAACCCATCTTCAACTTATCACAGCCGTTCTCCTGATTCATACACTCGGAGCAATCTTGATTACAGCCCGGGAACACCTGTCCCTTCAATAAACGATCTTTCACAACCAACAAAGAAGTTTTCACTTGATGAACGTCTAACACCAAATTCAACCTCCTCCCATCTTCAACAGCGTACACATTTGCTGCACTATGATCAGGCATGGGATGCTGAGTAATATTCGGAGCGGGAGAGAAATTGATGGCTTTAGCATCAATCAAATCTTGTACTTTATGATGGAAAGCCCAGCATTTTTCAATGGAGTGCCCCTGAGCACCTGAGTGGAACTCACAACGAGCATTAGCATCGAAGTTAGGTGGCAGGTTTCCAGCAACCGGAGCTTTCATAGTACGGAGTTCTACCAACTTTAACTCGAGTAGTCGGGGCAACAGCGCGGCATAAGTCATAGGGAGAGGATCCATCTTACGATCCCTCTGTCTAGACCTTTGCTGGAAAAAAGGTTGTTGCTGTTGAACTTGTTGTTGGGGTTGTTGTTTCTGAACAGACGGTGTGGGGATTGTTACAGCATCTACCTGATAATAAGCTCGAGAACGCCCTCTGCCTCGTCCTCTAAACACAGCATTCGTATCACCTTCTCTTCTTTTCTGGTTACTAGCGAACGGTTTCTTCGTCCCCGAAGAGCCAGCCCCACTCACATCCTGGATCTTTCCAAGCTTTAGCAGACTTTCTATTCTTTCTCCCGCAATCACAATATCAGCAAATCCAGTTGACGGACAAGCAGCTAATCTATCAAGATAAGCCCCTTGCAAGGTGCCCATAAACATATCTGCCATTTCTCTGTCTGACAAGGGAGGTTGGACCTGGGCAGCCATTTCCCTCCACCTCTGTGCATATTCTTTGAAACTCTCCTTGGCATTTTGTGACAATCCCTGCAATTGGGTGCGGTTGGGCGCCATGTCAATATTATACTGGTATTGCTTCAGGAACGCTTCTGCCAGATCTTTCCAATTCTTCACAGCAGCTCTATTCAACTTCATGTACCAGGTCAAGGATGCCCCAGCCAGACTGTCCTGAAAATAGTGCATCCATAGCTTCTCGTCATCCGTATGGGCTGAAATCTTCCCAAAGTAAGCTTGAAGATGCGTTTGGGGACACGCGTTGCCGTGATACTTATCAAAAGTGGGAGGTTTGAATTTAGGGGGAATTCTGACTCCTGAGACCAGCCCCAAGCTGGTAACATCAATACCCATAGAGTTCTTGCATTCTATGGCCCTGATCTTTTCTGCTAACTCATCATACCTTCGATCACCTTGATTACCCACATCAGCATCCAGCAGAGTAAATTGGTCTTCCAGAGTATCTTCAAGAGTAACACCAGCATGCCTACCATTTCCATTACCCCGATTGTTACCACCAGGAGGAGGGTTGCCACCGGGAGGAGGGATGCCGTGTCCCTGTGAATTGTCATGATGATCACCTTCGGGCCCGTTGTCGGGACGCTCTACCAGAAGCCTCAGTCTCTCCTGATTTTGCGCCATGCCAGTCATGAGGGTCATGAACTGGTCCATACGCGCCCTCATTTCCGCCAAATCACTTTGCACTTGATCCATGATTCTTACTTGATTCCTTCGCGTCGAATATCGGTGAATATGACTCTCCGCTATACTGCCTGAAACCAAATAAAGGTTAGAGACCCTGCAACGAGTACCTGAAAAGCAAGTAACAAAATGCAAAATGATATGCAATGCCATGCAATGCTATGTTCGTCATTTCCTAGGTGCTTTTATACCCTGATTCCAATCCAACCACAGAAATCTGAAGACCAGAAATTGTGATATAAAGAGACGTGTCGTGGTCATGTGCTTGTGTGCAGCTATCTGATAAGGAATAATTCTGAATAAAACTGCTCATACTCATTCAACGAAATATTCAAGTACATTTAAGAAAGGTTCAACTGCAAATGCAATACAAGGAAAAAATGGATCCATCAACAAGCCTGAGGGTATCCATTAACAACAAAATACAAGGAAAAGAACATCAATCTGACAATTCCACATCCTTCAGCTTATCACTTGAATATTTGATTTCCTCAAAAAGTATACGGGTACGCTGGTGATTCGGCTTTTCAATCATCTCTTTGATCAAGACATCCCTTTTCTCAAGAGCTTCAGTTAAAGAACCCATATGCAGCATCAGAGCTTCGTCATCACACACTCCTTTGTGTCTCTTTATGCCGGCTTGCGCCTTGAGTATCCCCCTTTCTATCATGACTTCTTCAAGCTCTTTCTTGGTATTCTTCAGCTGACTTCTAGCTTCTTCTAACTGTTCTTGACTCTTACCGAGACTTTCCCGATACTTTCTCCTCTGCTCATGTGCCTTTTTAAGCTCTTCGTCTTTAGTCTTCGACTGATCCTTTAACTCGGCATTTTCAATTCTGATTTCATCCCAAGCTTGACGGAGTTGAGCTAATGAATCCTTGCTTCGGGCTAAAGCCTGTTTTGTAATCTTGTGAGCCTGACTAGTGTCATCTGCTCCCAAAGTAAGTTTCCGAAAGTACCGAGCTCGGTCATCAAAATCTTTCTCTTTGTCAGCCAAGGTTTTTTCCGCTTTCAAGGCTCTCTTTTCCAACTCTTTGTTGTCAGCTAGAGCTTTCTGAAGGCATCTGCTCATTCCAGAATTCTCTATCTGCAACTCTCTGACCATTTTCTTCCACTTCTCACATTCTTCAATAGCCACCACAGTGGGTTGTTCTGGCTGTACTGCACATAAAAGAGGTCCCCTTGAAAAGGGTAAAAGCAATTCCTTTACTTTCGTCTCAATCCACCTGTCATATTCAGGATAAGATCTACAATCTCCTTTTCCAAAAACTGCTTTTCCAATTTTGTGCTTATCTTTCCAAGCATTCACTACTTCTACCACCTTCGCATCTTTAGTTCCTGTAAAGAATAAAGATTCCTCCACATCTTGCTCTGTAGGAGGATCCCTGGAAGCATACCCAAACTGTCGGATGGCCAAAACTGGATTATAATTGATCCCTCCTTTTCTGCCAATCAAAGGCACATTTGGAAAATTTCCGCATCTTGTGACCAGCTCTATTCTCAATAACCGGTGGTCAAACCATACAATGTTATCAGCAGTTAAACTCATCAATCGTTTAGACCATTTCGCCACATCTTTGGTTTCCACAAAGGCACCTGTCTGAGGCAAATGTTTGAAAAACCAATGACTCAGCAGTGGAGTACAACAACTAACAGATCCTCCCCTCCTTTTCTCATTCTTATAGTGCACGGAATGATAAAAATCTCCTAACAAAGTAGGGACTGGATTTTTAAGAACGAAAACTCTTGTCGCTTGCATATCCACAAAGTCTTGCTGATTGGGAAAGAAAACTAGGCCATATATGCAGAGAGCCAGAATGGAATTGTAAACCGTCCAATTTTTAGCACTTGCAGCCTCTTGGGCCTGTCCAGCCAGAAATTCTAAATGAAATCCGCTGACTCCATTTTTACTGCTCACACCACTCTTTATCACTGCCTGATCCATTTGTAAAGCAGCAGCAATTTCTTTTACGCTGGGAGAACTACCAGAGAAGAATGGTATTGCCGACGTGATCGGAATTCCCAAAATAAATGAGAATTCTTCCAGTGTTGGCATCAAAAGGTAATCTGAAAAAAGAAAGCACCTCAACGAAGGCTCGTAGAACTGCAGCAGAGTGTGCAAAGCATCATGCTCATACTTGGTGATTGTACGGACCATCCCAACCAAATTCCCGTAGCTCTTCTGAAATCTATCAAGAATACCCGGACCAGCCATATCTATAATTTTGAGCAATGAATCCAAGACAGGATCTGGAAACTTGTAAGACACATTGTTCTTTCTCTCGGCGACGATCTCTGTTGAACCCATGGATTGGAATCAGAAATGTATTATGCACCTGAAAATGACAAACATAACTGTTATGATATGGTAATGCAATGCAAAAGGGCATGTGATCAGGTAATCAAGTGTCAGTGTCTGTATTGAACTGTGTGCACTGTGTCTCCGTACTGAATCTGGCAATATCTGAGATGAACACTTAAATCACTGTCATAGGATACAATGTCTGAAATCGTCATAGAATCACAAATAAGGTAGGTAGGAGGCTGGGTTTCCTGCAAACCTGTAAACATCCCGCCCATACTCACATGTGGTTCCTAGAAAATAAGGCTTGTCAGCTTCGGAGGTTTGAGAAGCAATAGCACATTCAGCCCATAGGATACAATGCTATGCCAATCAAAGAGGTCGTCCACTGACTCCCCTTAGAAAATAAAGGTCATCCTATGCAAGTTCCAAAGTGGGCCCTCGGGTGCGAATGGGTTTGCCACAGAATGTGGTCTGCCATTGTCACCACTAAAGAGGGATATTTCCACTAAGGTCCTCATGATCGGTCACTAGAGTCGACAGCTCTCTAGATCTACATCCTGGAATACGCAAGATGCGCATGCCACGACGTGTCCCAAGATAGCCTCGTCTAGCTGTGAATTTCGTGAACACCCAACGCACTCCAAACGGCACGTAGGTCCCACTACTCTCCACTCTAATTCTAAGTGTATACTCAAGCCTGTGTAATGGGCTTATCTCTCAGAAATCCCATCCCGCCAAACAGAAAACAACACAGTCCAGTATAGCATAATATATCATATGAAATGAAAATGCTAAAATACGGTAAATACAGTAATGTACAGTAAAGCAGTAAATAACCATACAATAAAACAGTAAATACAACACAACAGTAAACACCCAATGAAAGAAAAGCAGACAAGCGCTAGGATTGACTCGCTTAGGGATGGACCAGCAATAGGTCAACCTCATACTCCCCAGCAGAGTCGCCAGCTGTCGCTTCCGGGATTTTCATCCTAGTACAAACGCGAAAGTGGCACCGAAACAGAGTCGCCAGCAATGTGTATTTATCCCAAGAGAGGGAAAGGAAACACCGCGTAAACCTGAGAGAAGGGAAAAGCATGGTCTTACGACCAAAAGATCTGGATTCGGGAGTCGGTTACGCGAGAGGAAGGTATTAGCACCCCCTCGCGTCCATCGTACCCGATGGGATCCACGCTTGCTTGTCTCGATCAAAGGGTGATAGAAAAGAATACTGAGAAAGAAACTGAAAAAGGAATGGAAGAGGAAAGGAGCGAGAAAGAGAAACAAATGTAGGGAAAATAAAAGAAGTGCTCGCATGGGCCCTACCCCACTGCCTACGTATCTCATCGGGAGCATGAGAATCAGAGCGACGTAGTTCCCCTCACTAGGGATGGATTGTCTGTGTTTTTTAGAGGACGGCTTACGTCCTAGCTCAGGTGTTGCAGGCTCGCTGGTCCGAGTGCGTTACCATCTTGCAAGAGAACGAGTAGAAGCGCGTTCGTACGTTGAGAGTGAATGAGGTGAGAAAAGAATTCCCGAAGGAAAGACGTTATTGTTTGTTTTTGTCTTTTAGAAGGAAAGTGTTTTGGATTTGTTTGCATACGTCAGTGTATCCAAATCTTAGTCATTGGAATGTGTACATTCTCACATTCCAAGATGGAATGGGTAAGAAAGCACACTAAGAGTGAAGAAGACCCCCACACTTAGTTCCAATTGTCAAGGTTCAAACACACTAGCATACTTGTGTTTATTAAGTGTTTTTGTTGATTAAGAAATGAAGAAGTGTTTTTTATCATTTGCACCTTCAACAAATATTGCATTTAGGTCCCTCATACAAGATCAAATGTTTAACACATCGACCCAAGATGGGTTATATGCTATACATTTTAAGATTATAAGAGAAGACCCCTTATAATCTTTTCTTTATATGAAAGGCCTAAATGCAATAAATGCCTACCTTTATTAGATATTTTGAATTTTCTTTGAGATGAGAAAAGAGACTCAAGGGAGGAGAAAAGGTAAAACCTATATGGACTAAGACTCAATCCTAATTGAAGATTAAAGAGAGTGATCCTAAAGGTTTGTGAGGTTTCAACCCTAAAATCTAAAGAAAGAAAGAATTAAACAATTCACTTCCAAAGTAGAAGATGAATTGTAATTCAAAAAGGGAAAGTAATGAGTTGTTAAAAGAAAGCACATAAGTGCTTAACAAAACACAAAATGGAATTGTAAAAGAGAAAGGATAGAAGTTGAATGTGGATTCCTTATCCACACTCAATTGAAACTTACCAAAGCCCCTACATGGTTAGCACAATCACTTACAAGTAAGGTAAGAAAATATAATGAACAAATCAAATTCAAACAAGTTGACAAACAAAGTAAAATGAGATTGAATGCTATACATGCTTCCAAGTCAGAATGTAACTCATATTTACACAACCTAATGTTATCCTAAATGAGCATACCAAATCATGCAAACAAAATCTCAATCCAACAAGAAGCAAAGAAGAAAAGGTGAAGTGATGTGAATGTGGTTCATACTTGTGAAACAAGTGACTTAAGGTGCAAGATAAACATCAAACATGCAAAGATGAAACCCAAATGTCACAATCAGAAGTCAATTAACATGCTATACATCCTCAAACAAAACCACAACTCATGGCACAAGTGCCTTCATGATCAAACAAACCAAACATGAGGCATGCATTCACAAAATGAACAAGTTAAACTTCATGCTTCAAACAAATAGCAAACATGCTTCAAAAATTATGACTTTCACCAATCAAACACCTTAAACACATGCCATTAACATATCAAATCCACAAGCAATGAATCAGAACCAAAGTCACTCAACAATTAGGTCAAAGTCTCATGGAAGCTTCATGCATTCATGCTCAAAGCAACACATCAAAAGTCATCCAAAAAAGACTTAAAAATCATCAAATAAATCTCAAACATACATCCACATGTGGTGAACACAATGCAAAAAGAAAGGCATCAAAATCATTTTTTATGATCAAGAACAAAAATGCACAAAATCATATGTCACATTAAGTATGCATACAAATGGAAATTCAAAAGAAATAATGGAACAGGGGCAAAATGGTCATAAAATCAGAAAATAAAATCATGAAAAATTTCCTAAATGTTTTAAGAATACACATGAATTTTTGTAGAATTTTCCAATATGTTTTGGTATTTTTAAAAATTAGAAATCAAACGTGTAGAAAGAAATAAAAATGAAAAATAAATGCAAAATGCAGGGGGGTATGAACATAGCAATTGGACAGTTCAAAATCATTGGGCTTCAAAACATGGGAGGTGCGAATATCAAATTGGTCTAGGTCCAAGTCTGCGCAATCCACACTAATTAACATGTTCTTCAGTCAACAAAATTGACTTATTAATAGCCACTAGATTGAGTCAAGGTCAAGCCAAAGTCAAAGTAATCAGATCAAACGCTCACACACGCATGTCCACGCTCCATACCATATGCCACAACACACAATGTTTAAAATGGAATCAGAAGCCACACGTGAGAGGCATGTGAGTTTTAATGCGCTGGCACCACTGTGGCCACACGATGATGAAAAATTAACGGACACGATTAAAACACACCAAAACCCTAGCATCCAAGATCACCGGCCGGAGATGACCTCCGGTCACCTTCTCCGGTCACGCCTCCACCGTCTGCAACCTCCAATCTTCCAGAATTCCACAAATGATATACCAAAATGAAGCTGAGCTCACATACATCAAGAATGCACACTTATTTTTCACATATCAAGCACGTGCACAAAGAACAGAAGAGATCAAGTCCTGCCCTAAGTTTTCAACTATGCCTCTAAAGGCCTATCAACTAGCCAGACAAATTCTTGAGCTTATAAGAAGCCTCAAGAACCTGAAAACCACTTCAAATCAAGTCTATAATGGTGGAAATTCGTACCTGAAGATTTGAGACCTTGAGATGTTCTTCAGAAAACCAGAGATGCTGCTTCCTCTTTGAGCTTCTTTTGGCCAAATAAAGGCTTAGATGCAGTGGTGGATGATGATTCAATGGAGAGGAAATGAAATCCAAGCTTCAAAACCAGTTGCAAGGTAGTGAAATTGAGAAAGAATCAGAGAGGTTCTGAAGTGAAAATGAGGAAATGAACAAAGTGAAGCTCGAGCATCAATGGCAATGGTGAGATTGAGAGAGAAGAAGAGCAAGTTTCTGAAGTGAATGTGTGTAAAATGAAGTTGGAAATGAAATTCGAGGGTGTGATTTTTATTTATAGTGTGAGCTAATCATGGTTTAATGAGTGGAGTTAACTGAGTCATGGTGGTTTGGGTGAGTCATCCCTAACTAACTGAGTCAAGTTAGTTAGGGAGAGCAATGATATGGTGATGGCAACTCATGATATGCTATGGTGGAGGGGAGAAAAGGAGAGTGAAGCTGCCAATCTGTGCATCAGAAACTTGCTAAGCAAGTTTGTTCCTTCTATTCTCATATATGGCACGTGACAGTGTGCATTATGTAAGTAACTTGTGCTTGGTTGAAAGAGGAAACAAAAGTGAGGAGGTGTTTGTGGTGTGACTGAACCAAATCATGCAGCATGTCATCAATGTATCAGTGTCAACATGAGGTGGTTTGAGGAAGTTTCTCTCTCTACTCAATGAATGAATTGGTGTGTTTTAGGAGTCATTGGAAAGAGGATGCATTGGAGCACAATATTGATTTGGAAATTGAAGTGGAATGAGGTCTCAAACATGTCTAAAAATGACCTCAAACAGATGGAAAAAGAAGCTGGTACATGGGTGCGCAGACTTGTGGTATGACCTGGTTGTGATCTGGTCAAATTTCAGTTGCAATGACCATTCTTTGAGCCATCATAACTCCTTAACCTTTGATCAGATGAAAAATTGATAAACACCAACTTTGAAGATCTCACATAGAGGAACAATTTTGATGTTGAAAGATTTTCCATTTGAAGCCTCTAATCATGAGTAATTGATCAATACATTTGGCCCACCAAGTGTTTGAGAAAATGACTGCGCGCGTGCCCTGAAAATCTTGGTCATGACCTAGTTTTGGACCTACTTTGCTCAAACTTTGATCAATCATATCTCACTCAATTTTTATCCAATGGAGATGTTCCACACATGGATTTGAAGCTTGAAACAAGATCTTTCATTGAGGCAGAGTGGATTTTTCATTTGGTGCTCCAAATTTAAATGGCCTTGGTTCAAATTCTGATGCAAAATGGCCAAAACTTGCTATTTTTAGTAACCCTTCTTCATCCAAAAATGGCAACTTTCCACATCTTGATTTTTTCATGATTCCTTTGGAGTTTCTTGACCAAATTTTGTACATTGGACATATGCAACATGAATTTCATGATTTTGGGCTCAAAAAGTCAAGAGTTGACTTTTTCCTCTGATTATTTGACTTTGCCCCAATTTCTCTGATTCTTGATCTTTCTTCCAATTGAACCACTTCTAAAACCAATTGAAATGCAATTTTCCACATACATACACTTAAGGACATATGGAATACCATGACATCAAGTTTTGTTCAAAAATCAAAGATTCCCTGATTTTATTAGAAACCCTAATTTTGACCCCCTTTGGTTAGGAGGAAATTGCACATCTTCCAAATCCAAATTCCTCAGAGTATGTTGTGTATCCTCTTAAAGGATGATGAGAAATGCCACTTGAGAATGATTTTGAATCAATGAGCTATCTCTTTTGAGGATTTTCCTTCAATTTTTGAACCTCTTGCATAGTGAAAGATGTGGTGCTTCAATCTCCCATTGTATCTCTTATCCTTGAGGTTGTGGAAGATCAATTGAGATGGGATGAGACATGAAAGACCTCTTGGCTTGCCTTGAGGGCACTTGATTGACCTTTTGTGCTTTGAATGATCTCTTGATTGTCCATCTCCCACCTGACCACATGCCCTGATGGTAAGAAGGATGCCATGCTTCATTTTTCTATGTTAAATGCAATGCAATGTTAATGAGGTGGATATGATATGATAAATGATAATGCCATGCTATGATGCCAAAAGGGGAGAGCAAATTTTGGGGTATTACAGCCTCCAGATGAAAATTTCCATCAAGGCTTGAGCCAATGCCTCAATGTATGGTCCTATAAGCTCAAAAGGATCTCAAGAGCCCATCCACAGTGGCAAAATCACCTTGAAGGTCCATCTATCAAAAAATCAGGAATTAGGGTTTTGACCTAATTCAACCCTTGAGTTAACTTGTGAAGTGAGGCATGGCTTGAAGCTTCAAAATGAACTTCAAAGACCTCAAATACATCACATTGACATATTTACAAGATTTGATTGACTCAAAGAGCTCAAATCATAAGCCACGAGAACTCAAGACCATCTGATCACAAATTAGGGTTTCTGATGAAAAAAGTCAACCCTACCCTTGACTGTTGGCCTACCCTTCATCTCAAACATTGGGGAGAGGTCCAAGACATTCCTAAATACCCTTGGAGGCCATCCATGAAGTTTAATTGAGCCCAAGAATTGATTTCACAAAGGGATCACAAAGTCAAAATTTCATCTGCTGAAAAAGTCAATGGTACAAAAATCCACATTTGACTTTTTGGATTTTTAGTCAACCAAGGTTCCTTAACCCTAAAACAATGTTAATATGTGATTTGAATCATCATTCATCAAGAAAAATCAAAGAAAGTGAGTTAACTTGTAAAACGGGTAACCATAAAAAAAAACTTAGAATTTTTCTAAGTTATGGAATAAAGTGGCTAGGGTACCAACTTCCAAGGACCATAACTTGAGATCCAAGCAACCATTTTGGATGATCCAAAGCTGAATTTGTAGGTATTGCTACACTCTACAGAAGTTCAACAACATCAAACTCCAATTTGTTGCTCCCGGGATTTTCATCCAAGTACAAACGCGAAAGTGGCGCTGAAACAGAGTCATCAGCAATGTGTATTTATCCCAAGAGAGGGAAAGGAAACACTGCGTAAATCTGAGGGAAGGGAAAAAGCATGGTCTCGCGACCAAGAGAAACGGGTAAGGGAGTCGGTTACACGAGGGGAAGGTATTAGCACCCCCTCGCGTCCATCGTACTCAATGGGATCCACGCTTGTTGTCTCGATCAAAGGGTGTCGTCATCTGGAACTCAACTGCTACTGGAAAGAAGAAGGAACGGGAACGGAAAATAACGAAGAAATGAGGAAGAAAAGAAAGAGAAGTGACTAGATAGGACGTCACGTCCTAGGCCTACGTATTCCCTCGTGCAATGGGAAAGTCAGAGTCAATGTAGTTCGGACTACGGTTTGGGGGAAAAGAGAAGGATGGTGCTCGGAGAGATCTCGCACGATCTCCTGCCTACGTATCCCGCTCGCACACGAGAATCAGAGCGACGTAGTTCCCCTTACTAGGGATGACTTTGCTTTGTTTGTATTTTTTAACGGAAGACGCCAAGGTTCGCGTTCCAGCAGTTAGGTGTCACAGCTCGTTGTATGGAGTCTTAGGCATTTACCTGTTTGCGGTAGAACGGAAGTGACACATCCTTTATAAACGGAGTGAGGGAGATAAGAAGAGAATTGTTTGCTTTTGTCTTTTAAGAAGAAGTGTTTTGATTTTTTTTTTGTGTTTGTAACGCATATTTCACTAAAGTCTATGACATAGGATCGAATGCCTCGCATATCGACCCAAGACGGGAAGTACGCTAAACACCCTAGGAAAGTGAAGGAAAATCCCTCACTCTCCACTTTCCCATGTACAAGGCTCATATGCAATACATGTTAATCCTTTATTAGATGCTTTGATTTTTGTTTTGAGATGAGAAAGAGACTCAAGGGATTGGAAAACACTAAGGGGAATTCTATCCTAATGTTGTCATGCAAAGGTGGCCCTATAGTTGAGTTAAAGGGGAAAGACTACCTAACACTATTATACAATGAATAGTCCTATGTTATAGTTTCTAACCTATCTAACTTGAATAAGTTAGAATAGGTGTCCTAAGGAAGAAGAAAGCTAAGCTAACAACAAACAATGCAATGATATGAGATATCAAAGCAGATGAAGAAAGAAAAGAAGAGGGATGTGATGAAGATCACATGAGCGTCAACATCGGTCGATGCGAGCTAATGACAATGTGTGGGGATTCGATTGCGGAACCCTATTCCATCGACTCGATAACAAGAGTGATAAGGTTCAAAGCTTCAATTATGTAATGAGAGCTAAGAACGACACACTAGAATAACGAGGGTCGATTGCGAACCCTATTCCGTCATTGCCTTCTTTGTAGTCTTACAATGGGATATGGGAATGGGATGCCCCTTTAGAGGTCTTTAGGCACAATATTAAACAAGCACAATCATGGCCTCACTTGAGGGCTTTCCATACAATCCTACTTATCATGGCATCGACTATTCCTACTTCTCATGGCATTTGAAAGCATTAAAGAGAAGTGAAGACATAAAAGGGAAACAAAATATTACCACACGGATATAGATCCGAATTACAAGCAACTAACAGTAAAGAAACCCAGAGATCCGCTCGAACAAGCTAGCATCCATAAAGAAGTCAAGTTAGCAATTGTACGTCCAATATAAGCTCAAGTCGTCGGTGTGAAAATAAATCACACGTAATGTGTAAGTCGGATGCGACTACACAAATTCCCTGCACAAAATACAATCCAGACAAACAAACAAGACAAAGCATAACAAGTGCGTCGCAAGCAAAGCGGCGTCCCACAAATAAAAATGGAACACCAAGCGCATAGTCGTCGTCAGGATCTCCACGAAAACCTTGCAAAAATACTCAACAAACACATTAGAAACCACAAAGAGGTGCAACCGGAAGTTGCACCTATGCATCATAACTCCAAATCATGCATAATGATGAGCACACAAGTCGCAAACATGCACCGGAACATGCATCTCAAACACGGGGCAACAACGTCGCAATATCATAAATCGTAAACAAAACCATACCAGAAATGATCAAACTCATACACGACGGATGGCAAATGATCAATAAGCATATGCACAAGTCAGAACAAGATCAATGCACCAAAGTCATACCAAACCGTGCTTAAAAAGCCTCAAATCGGAAAATGCGCGTCCAAAAATCACCGACTCGGAATTGAACGAAAATCGAATGGTCGCTTGGAAACGTGCCAACGAATTCATATACGCAATCGGTTTTTAGAAATTCAAAGTGGAAGCATGACTTTTGATCGGGGCAGAACTGAGCTTTTTAGGAAAAAGTGTCCGAAATTGCGTATTAATCACACCGGTATCGCTACACAAGCCACCAAACTCAAGCAATTAATCAAACACAATTAAAGCATATCGGAACCACCACTTTTAAGCATGTAACCCAAGTAAAATCAACAATTAAACATGAATATCAACAATTCTCGAGACGCGGTTAACCACCACACAACAATTAAACCACTTCGCAATTAATTCATTCTTAACACAACTTAATCACCGACAATTAGGGAATCGGATTAGCTTCGACACACGAAACACCCAACAATTCAAAAATCATCCAATTCCACATTTGTTCATAATCACTTATTTCAAGAATCAATTATTTTAACACATAACGAAACAATTCTCCACAACTCAATGCAACAACAATTCACATAAGCTCCAACAATATCAAATCTCAATTCAAACAATGTTCAAGAACAACCAATAAGCACTTAATCAATTAATTTCCATTCAAGCAACAACAATTAAGTACTTATTCATCCACCACAACAATTAAACACAAGCAATTAATCACAATTCAACCTCGATTATCAATTAAGTTCCAAAATCACTTATCCAATAAGCACTTATTCAATAATCATTTAATCCACAATAGATCAAAGATTAATGTTCAAAATACTTACCGAAAGGAGAATCGATGAAATGAATCGGAATCGGAGGGAGTAAAACCGCGCGGTTTTGCGTGAAGAGGGGGAAGAGAAGTTGTCGGCGGTGCGCGACAGAGGGAGGGGCAGTCGTGGCTCTTTCGGCGGTCGGAGGTGGTGGTGCGGTCGGCTTCGCGGTGATCGGAGCTCGGAGCTTGATCGGAGTGAAATTGTTCTTGCTTGTTCTTAGTGTTCTTCAATTTCTTGATGAAGAAGTTGAGAGAACCTCACTTTGACCTTGGAGAGAATTTAGATTGTGTTTTTGAGTGTTTTTGAGTTATGGCTAAAGTTAGAGGGAAAAACACTTAGACTTGAATATATAGTGCAAGGGGAATTCGGTTATGCCTAAAAATAAACTGCTCAATTAAAAATAACTCTTGGCTCGGTGCGAATCTCTGACTCTACGTCTCACGTGAAAACGTCCGTGACGGACTCACGGTCATAACGCTTTGAGAATGGATGCAATCGGATAAAAATTGAGTGAGTTCCGAGTTTTTGAATGGCGAGACGGTACTGAGTAAATCATCCTTTTTCAGCTTTTCGACTGTCTGCTACTCAAAAATGTGACAAGGTCATGTGCTCGGGAGCAAAATCTCGACTTGACTTTGTCAGAAAAGTTGTAAATCTACGAGTCAGTAA